>CAMZMU010000110.1:13573563-14212463 GCA_947311845.1 Poa pratensis
AGTGATTCTTTCATGATGGTGGTATTGATTCGTTAGTCTTACCAACACAATCAAGAAAATTTGGAAAAAAATTCTCCATAGAGTCTAAATTATTTATAACAATCCTCCAAGCTGATCTCAATTTTAATATCTTTAAGTGGGTGGTGTTCCTACCAAACTTTCAATATATACAGGCTTTAAAAGCAGGAGTACCCAAGAAATTTCCACCTGTAGAGTGTCTAGAACATACCTATACCAACTAGATTACCAACATAAAAGTTCGTAAGGAGGATAGTGTTAGAGTGTTTCTTAGTACATCTTGATGAGCATCACTAATTCTATACCAAGGCATCTTTCAAATTTTCACTCCTAGTTGCCGAAAAGAATGAACTTCAACTTCAGGAGCATTCTGTAACATCCCAAAATTATTAATCAATATTATATCCAAAATTGGGAGCCAACAAAAACTTTTGTTAATTATTATGTGTTGTTTGCAAATTGTTGCTTGTATGGTTTAATTCTTGTTGCTTGTGTTATTCCTTCTTGCTAGTGGTTTGTTGTTTGCTCTAAATAAAAGCAAGAAGAAAAGAAAAGAATTGAAATAGCAAATAAAGCAAGAAAAACAAAAGTGACATTTGTATTCCACAAATTCTCCAAGTGAGAATTTCAAATGGTTTCAAACAAAATTCAGTGGAGTGGGTTTATAAACACTCCCCATTTTGTTCCTACCACTTTCCCCTCTCAAATATTATTTTTGAACTTGTTTTAAAATTCTAAAATAAAAACAAATAGAAATAAATCAAATTACCTTAAACAAGTACTATGAAAGAAAATGTTGCCAAACATTTTATTTGGCAATGCCAATTTTGTGGAGCTCCTACATGTTATGGGGAGGCCCCACAAATATTTGCAGAATTTTCTAAAATACTTAAGTACCTCAAATAAATCCAGGAAAAGCTTCTGGATATTGAAATAAAACTGAAAAATAAAAGAAAAGAGGGAGGAAGGGGTTTTCTGCAAAAAGGTCATCGACCTCAGACCCGACGACCGTCGCCGTGTCGCCTTCACCGTCGACGCCGTTTTCTTCGCCGCCAGGACCCCCCTGGCCGCGCTCTCCCTCGCCTCTGCACCCCTGCACCTCTCTGCACCCGCAGGGAAGAAAACGGGCACCCCTCCCGTCGCCATTACGCCGCGGTTCCCCGCTGACCGCCGTAGAGCACTTGGACGGCGCCGGCAAAATTCGTCCACCCCTTAGCTCCCCGACACGCACCGTTCTTCTAGATGACTCTAGAAGCTTGCCGGACCCCGTTAAGCCCCAAGCCACCACGAGTCTCTGCACCGTCGCCGTGTAATCGCCGAATTGATCACCGTGGACGCGCCATGGCCGCCGCCGTAGACCCCGACCATCGTGGACCGCCCTGGCCCTATAAAAAGCACCCCGAGGCCTCTCTGGAACACCACACCTCCCTCCCAAGCTTTCCCTCGCTCCAATTTGCTCTGTGCACCGCCAGAGGGCAGTGCACGGCCGTGCCCGACGCCGCCGTTGAGGTCGAGCACCACCGCCTCGCCACACCTCCCCATTCTTCCCTCTGACCCCTCTACGCTCTTCCTTGTGGACACCGCACTCACCAGAGAGCTTTTTCCCTCTTTTTAGTGCACGGACGCGACCCCGACGCTCCGCCGAAGTTGCTGCCCGACGCCGACGAAGTGCGCGACCTCACCGCCGACGAACCAGCCTTCCCCAGCAAGCACAGCTCGCACCATCGCCTTCCCCGAGCCTCCGCCGTCGATCTGCGTCGTCTCCGCGATCTTCCGAGCCCTCTAGGTGAGTCTCCGATCATCACCGTGCCGCCGGCGCGGCGGCGCCGCCAGTTTTTGGTCGCCGCCGTTGCCTTTGATCTTGGACCGTTGGATCCAGATCCAACGGCCGCGTAACGCTTCGCTGTAGTTGAGCCACTGACGGCCTGACCCCACCCGTCAGTATTTTAATCAAATCCACGTCCACGCTGAGTCACTGACCAGTAGGCCCCACTAGTCAGAAATCTCAACATTATCCAGAAGAGAGGGAATTTCTATTTCTTTTTCTCTGGAAAAACAGTACTGGCATCAACTTTGAAATTCAATATCTCGAGATTTAGGAATCCAAATAAATCAAACTCAACTGTTCTGGAAAGCTTATGAAATTGTTTAACCAACACAATTGGTCTCATGTCATTTAATTAAATAGTTAAAAAGTATTATTGAAAATGCCACAGAAGGTTTAAATCTAAACTTGTTTGTTTCTGATACTCTGTTAGTCCAAATAATTCCAAACCAATTTTGCTAGCTTAGTACTGCCTTGTGTTAGCTCCCCTAATTTTGGTAGAATTAATTAAGCAATATTAATTGCTGACTTTAAAATAAACCCTTCTGGACTAAAACAGACAAATATGTTTATTGGTTGATCCAAATGAGTTAGGACCAATTTTGTTAGCTCACATATATCCATGTTTAGTTACCCCTAAAAGGGTTTAATTTTTGGAACAATATAATTTAATTGGTAGCTAAAACTTGATTATTAAGCTACTGGATTCAATCCAATGTGTAGGGAGTTTGGTAACTCCAAATGATCCAATTCAAATTGGGTTGTATTCTACACATCAGTGGCTTTCCATAGAATTTTATTTGTATTTTTGTGACCAACAGAACTCAAGTTGTGGAATTAAACATGAATAACTAGTTTCTGCCATAATTTGGACTTAATTAAATAATGTTTAATTCAATTTATTTGAAAACCAAATTGTGTGGTTTGATGTGTGCAGTAGCAATTGTGATGTTAATGATGGTTATGTTGAGGTGATTGCTTGTATAGCTTAGTGATTGTTTGTATTGTTTGTTTGTTAATTAGACGAGAACGTTGTCGGATATATCGAGGAAGGAGAGTTTGCTGAATTTGAAGAACAAGAGCAAGATCACTTTGCCAAGCAAGGCAAGCTATTCTCTGAGCTTGCACTACCAACATATGCATCTACTTTCATAATATGTTTACTCTCAAAGCAAGATTTACAAAACCCATTTCAAAAATATATGGATATTATTTTGCCACCCTATGTAGTAGTTTATATAAAACTTTAGGATGGGAAAACAATGTTGTTTATTCAAAACTCCTTTGAAATGTCTTGTGAGTTTATGGAACGACGAGATGTCGGTGCTGTGTTGGAAAGGTGGAAAAATGGTGATGTTTGTGAAAAATGCACAGTGTCCTAGTACTATGGAAACCAATCCTACCCTGTGCGACCACATTTACCACATATGGGAAAAGGCGTAGTCATGTAGTTTGCTCTTATTAGTATGGGATACCTCATCGACGGAGATGACTCCGTTATGCATGAGGGGATGGTCCGAGGATCTACCCCCTGACCCGGGTCCTCACACAAGTTGGTGGGGAGGATAGAAGGTTCCACCATAAACCGCCGGACAAAACTATGAGTCCTCACACTTAGGGTTTCTGACGGGAAACGGACTGGGTGTCGATGGAAAGTGTCATATGGGAAGGATCCTATACTAGCATGAGCAAATAAGAGGCTATGGCCGGCGGCTTACTTCGCATACACCTGGTATGGCGAGACGTGGCAGACACGATGAGTTGCCGGATGGATGTGGGTTAAAAGCGTGCTACCTCTGCAGAGTGTTAAAAACTATTCGAATAGCCGAGTCCTCGGATATGGACAATTGGGAGACTGTCCTAAGACCTTGTGCAAGTTTTAAAAAGGCTTTGAGTTTTTAAAAGAAAAATGAGTGGAGAATGTTTCCTACACCTATACCAACGGATCGGTATGAGGTGGTTGGATGAAAGTGGACCATGACGGGCTATGGTCGGAAAAGGAGAAGTTTTGGAAAAACAGATGAAAAGGTGACTTCTTTAAAGATAGTTATAAACTCTTCTTACCTTTTTCAATAAAGATATAGAGATGTTTTAAATAAGAAAAGTTGTCAACTAAAATAAAACTGGTGCATACTCATGTTGGGATAGTTTGCGAGTACATTCAAATGTACTCATATTGGTTTCGTCCCTGGCTATTGTCCTAGCCAGACTACGAGGAGGAACACTACGCAGAGCAGGAATATGGCGACTTCTACGCCAACTAAGGATCTCCACAAGTCAGCTGCCTGTCGGGTTGTCATCGTTAGAATATGATCTACTACGCCGTAGCTTCCGCTGATATATTTGGTTTGGCCCATGAAGGCACCTATGTAAGAACTTGGTCTAAATGACCATTTATGTAAGACTTTTATTCGGTACTGTAATGGATGTAAACTTTGGTATCCAATTCGGATTATGTGCAACGACAGACTGATCACGGGATCGTTGTGTTAAGCATAATCGGGTATTTCGGACAGCTAGTCCGGGGTCCCCACAGACTTGGTATCAGAGCCATCCTGACTTTAGGAAACCTTAGTTAGCATGGTCGTTTGTCAAATGTTACAAAAGATGAATTTCTAAAAAGAAAGGAATGAAGTATTTTCGAAAATTGCTTATCTCCAATCCTCTTACTTATGCAAAATTTTACTCTCATTAAATGTTACATTTTCCTTAGTATCCCTAAAATTTTGTACACCTCTCATTAAGTTTAAAATTTGACTCACTTGTTGCCCTACTATATTAAAATTTTGATTACTTGTCATCTAACTAACTTAAAATTTTGCTTAAAAACTGTAGATGGCACTCCACTGGACCGAGTTCGTTCAGCTGGAGAAGGACAGCAAGCTGACGTTTGAGAGGGACTTGTTCGAGTTGACCAAGCTGTTAGGTCGCCCCGCTCCAGAGTTTGAGGGAGCTCAGATTGATGTTCACGGTGTTGGAAGGCTGAGCTGGCTCATCAGATCGTCAGTTCGCAGGAACATCAAGTCTCCCAATTCCGGACACTCATCTTCACCACCAAGGAGGCCACCTGGGTTGACGGTCTCTGTACTGCTACACAGAGGATGCTATCCCGACTTTGTGAGGAGCACAAGGCGGAGTTAGTAGACTCCCGTTCCGGTTCTACGGGAGGCGCAACTGTGATGGACACCCTACTCCTTCACCTTACCACCCGATGTTTGGGAGCTACATCATGGACATGGAGATCTTACTTCAGTGCACTCAGGATGATCTGTTGCGCACTAGGATTCAGCTCCACTTCGACCGCGAGTCGCTCGTTGAGCTTCGCGAGAACGAGATGAAGCTGATGGTGGAGAAGGTTGCTCTTCTCAGGAAGAGGGCCCAGCTGAGGAAGACTATCGTGAAGCTCCGCACGAAGGTGGCAGAGCAGGATGGACTGATTGAGGATCTGAGCACCATACTGACGAGATGGAGGAGGAGGGCGAGGATCTCCGCAAGGAGAACGACGCTTTCCTCAGTGACGATGATGACTTCGTGGAGGAGATGGACTGTGAGGAGGAGGATGATGAGGAGGAGTTAGTTGACGAGGAGGAGGAGCCACTCGAGCCAGTTCTCGAGGACGAGGAGGAGGATCCCGAGGAGCCAGCCTACCAGTCAGATGCTGACGTGTTAGAGCTGGAGGTTCCACCTCAGTAGGCGAGTGACTTGATCACTACCGCAGGATTAGGTTGACCCCCTATAGCTAGTCGAGTAGTAGCAGTGGTTCTTTTGGAAACCAGATATTATGTTGTAAGCTTGAGGTTGTAAGCTTGATGTTGATGTGAACTCTTTGATGTATTGTTTGTGAAATATAAGTATGTTTGTCTTGTTTAAATTGTGTGAACTATTTTCATATAACTCTTAGGATTAATCAACCGCTTGAGAGATCATCTTTTCCCTTAGTCGAACTTTTCTTGCCTTGTCTCTTATACCCGGTGTGCTTCAGGATGCCACCCCGTCGCAGCAATGCGGAAGGATCAGGATCAGCACCACCACCACCGGACCCAACCCCCACCCAACTTCTCGCACTTATCATGGAGGAGCGTGAAAATGCCCGGCAAGAGCGCCAAGCTCATCTCGCTGCCTTACAACAACTCGCAGCCGCTTACAATAACAACAACAACAACAACAACAATGGTGGTAACGGCAATGGTGATGGAAACCAGCGATCTACCTTGGGTGATTTTCAGAAGACCAACCCACCCACCTACTCCAAGGGACTTCACCCACTAGAAGCCGATGATTGGCTTCGCACCATCGCAATAATCTTGAAGTTGCTGCTGTGGGAGAAAATGAGAAAGTGCTGTATGCAACCCACTATCTCGCTGGACCTGCAAGAGCTTGGTGGGAAACTACCAAGGCTCTCCAGCAGCTGGTCATGTCATCAACTGGGCTGAGTTCCAGGAGAAGTTCCGCAAGAAGCATATTCCTTACGGACTTATTGAGAGGAAGAAGGATGAGTTCCGCAAACTGAGGCAGGGAAGTAGAGATGTGGTCGGTTATCTTGAGGAGTTTACCGACTTATCTCGGTATGCTCCTGATGACACGACAAGGAAGAGAAGAAGATGGAGCGTTTCATGAGTGGACTTCATGATGAACTTCAGTGTGCTTTGGTTATCCATGACTTCCGTGATCTGGAGTCACTTGTGGACAAAGCCATCCAGCTGGAGACCAAGCGCAAGTCGATGTATGAAGGTCGCAAGAGGAGGATGAATGCTCAGGAAGGCTCGAGCAGCCAGAAACCTCGTATCTTTCAGCAGAACACCAGGCCTGCCTATCGTCCACCCCAAGCTCCACGCCCAAATTACCCTAACCGCCCAAACAACTTCAACCGCCCCAATGACAATAACCGTCCCGGAGGAAACTTCAACAACTTCACCGCAATCCCAATGTGATCTGCTTTGAATGCGGCAACAAGGGTCACTACTCCAAAGAATGTCCCAATCCCAAGAGGAATGTCCACGCCCCAATGCGCCGGCACAGAACAATGGTCAAGGCCGCAATGGAAATGGAAATGGCAAGAATGCCGCACCTCGCGGAAATGCTGCTGTTGCCAAGGGTCGTCTGCACCACATCAATGCTGAAGAAGCTCAGGATGCTCCGGATGTTGTGCTGGGTACGTTCCTTGTCAACTCAGTACCTGCAACTGTTCTGTTTGATTCTGGTGCTACCCATTCATTTGTTACCCAAGAATTTGTTGCTAAGGGAGGTTTAGTTAAGAGCCTCTTACCCAAACCCATGGTCATCCAAATCCCAGAATCCACCGTAGAGACCAGATGTTTTGCTCCGATGTACCCCTTGAGATCAAAGGAGAAAGTTTCCAGTAACTTAATTGTTCTGGGAACCCAAGGCATCGATGTTATACTCGGTATGAATTGGTTAGCCAAGTACCATGGTCGAATTGACTGTGCCAGAAGAGCTGTATCCATCACCACCGACAAAGAAGTAGAAGTGGAGTATGTGTCTAAAACTAGTCAACCTCACCCAGGCTGCCATGAGAGCATAGCTCGACCCGCCCTAGATGAGATCCGTGTTGTTCATCTGTTCAAGGATGTTTTCCCAGAAGAATTGCCTGGTATGCCGCCAGATAGGGATATTGAGTTCATAATTGAGCTTATTCCAGGAACATCCCCCATATCCCAAAAGCCTTATCGGATGAATCCGGAAGAACTGGTTGAGTTGAAGAAACAGTTGGCTGATATGCTAAGCAAAGGTCTTGTCCGCCCAAGCGCTTCACCATGGGGATCACCCATTATTTTTGTGGACAAGAGAGACGGTACCACACGCCTGTGTGTGGATTATCGCAAGCTGAATGACGTGACCATTAAAAACAAGTACCCTCTTCCCAAGATCGAGGATCTGTTCGATCAAATGAACGGAGCCCGAGTCTTTTCAAAGATCGATCTTCGGACAGGTTACCATCAGTTGAAGATCAGAGAGACAGATATTCCCAAGACCGCCTTCACCACTCGTTACGGGTTGTTTGAATACACCGTGATGTCTTTTGGTCTGACCAATGCCCCAGCCTATTTCATGAATCTCATGAACAAGATTTTCATGGAGTACCTCGACAAGTTCGTGGTAGTTTTCCTTGATGACATCCTTATTTATTCCAAGACCGAAGAAGAGCATGCTGAACACCTGCGTCTAGTTTTGGAGACCCTCCAAGAGCACCAACTGTATGCCAAACTTAGCAAGTGTGAGTTTTGGCTCAGTGAAGTGGCATTTCTTGGACATATTGTATCCGCTGGAGGAATTTCTGTTGACCCTGAGAAGATACAAGCCATTCTTGACTGGTTATCCCCAACCAATGTTTTTGAAATCCGAAGCTTTCTCGGACTTGCCGGTTATTACCGCAAGTTCGTCGAAGGATTTTCCAGTATAGCCAAACCTCTGACCCAACTGTTGAAGAAGGACAAGAAATTTGAATGGACTCAGAAGTGTGAGGATAGTTTCCAAGAACTGAAGAAGAAACTAACCTCAGCCCCAATCCTGATCATGCCAGACGTCACCCAGAGTTTCGACGTGTATTGCGATGCATCACGCCTCGGACTTGGTTGCGTTCTGATGCAAGAAGGCAAAGTTGTGTCGTACCTGTCCCGGCAGTTGCGACCGCATGAAGAGAATTACCCAACCCATGACTTGGAGTTAGCTGCTGTGTCTTTGCTCTTAAGAAGTGGCGTCCCTATCTTGCGGGACATCGCTGCGAGGTCTATACAGATCACAAAAGCTTGAAGTATATTTTCACCCAGAAAGATCTGAACCTGCGACAGAGGAGATGGATGGAATTAATCAAGGATTATGATATTGGAATCCATTATCACCCCGGAAAGGCTAATGTAGTTGCCGATGCCCTTAGTCGCAAACCTTGCACCCTGAATGCCCTGATCCAAGCCGAACAGCCAGCCTTGTTCAAAGACTTCAAAGATTTTGGACTAGAGCTTGTTAGCTATGGTTATCTCGCCAATTTAGAGTTAACCCCAACCCTGGTGGATCAAATCAAAGAAGCCCAGAAAGGTCATGAAAGTATAGAGGGAATTAGGAAGAAAATTTCCCTCGGCAAAGCACCCGGTTTTACCGAAGATGCTGAAGGAGTGCTGAAATTCAATAACCGTATCTGTGTGCCCAATGTCACGGAACTTAAGGAGTTAATCCTGAAGGAGGCCCATGAGACCCCTTATTCAATCCACCCCGGCGGAACCAAAATGTACCAAGACCTTCGAGGAAGATTTTGGTGGCATGGAATGAAGCGAGAGATTGGTTCATTCGTAGCCAAGTGTGATATCTGTCAGCGAGTCAAGGCTGAACATCAGCGACCCGCTGGATTGCTTCAACCTTTGAAAATTCCCGAGTGGAAGTGGGACGAGATTGGAATGGATTTTATTACCGGACTTCCAAGATCCAACCGAGGCCATGATTCCATCTGGGTCATCGTTGATCGACTGACCAAGGTTGCCCACTTTGTTCCTGTCAAGACCACTCATACCGGAGCTCAGTTAGCAGACCTGTATATTTCCAGAATAGTGAGCCTGCATGGTGTGCCTAAGAAGATTGTATCTGATAGAGGCACGCAATTCACCTCAAGATTCTGGAAATCCCTTCATGAAGCCCTCGGAACCAAGTTAGCCTTTAGCACAGCTTATCATCCCCAGACCGATGGCCAGACTGAGCGAGTGAACCAGATATTAGAGGACATGCTTCGCGCATGTGTTCTATCCTATGGTTCCAAGTGGGAAGATTGTCTTCCGTTTGCAGAATTCTCGTACAACAACAGTTATCAGTCTAGTCTGCAAATGGCCCCTTTTGAAGCCCTTTACGGCAAGAAGTGTCGTACACCTCTGAATTGGTCCGATACCGGAGAGAGCAAATTGTTCGGACCAGATACCCTCCGAGAAGCTGAAGAGCAAGTTCAGCTTATTCGTGAACGTCTCAAAACTGCCCAATCCCGTCAGAAGAGTTACGCTGACACCAAGCGCCGTGATCTCACTTTCAGTATCGGAGATTATGTGTATCTCCGAGTGACACCCCTCAAGGGAATGCAGCGTTTCCATGTCAAAGGAAAGTTAGCACCAAGGTATATTGGACCCTTCAAGGTCATTGCTCGTCGAGGAGAAGTATCCTATCAGCTGGAGTTACCCCAGGAGTTAGGAGATTATCATGATGTCTTCCACATTTCCTTGCTCCGGAAGTGTCTTGAAGTTCCTGACCAGCCTGATGTTTTCAAAAACATCGACCACCTCTCCATCGACCTGAACCAAGACCTGACTTATCGTGAGAGACCCCTCAAAATTCTCGAAGAAGATGTTCGTGTTACCCGAAGACGTGCGATCAAGTTTTACAAAGTCCAGTGGACTAACCACTCTGAAGAAGAAGCAACTTGGGAACGCGAAGATTATCTTAGAAGCGAATTCCCAGACCTCCTTAAAACCGAAGCCTAGCAAATCTCGGGACGAGATTTATTCTAAGGGGGGAAGGATTGTAACATCCCAAAATTATTAATCAATATTATATTCCAAAATTGGGAGCCAACAAAAACTTTTGTTAATTATTATGTGTTGTTTGCAAATTGTTGCTTGTATGGTTTAATTCTTGTTGCTTGTGTTATTCCTTCTTGCTAGTGGTTTGTTGTTTGCTCTAAATAAAAGCAAGAAGAAAAGAAAAGAATTGAAATAGCAAATAAAGCAAGAAAAACAAAAGTGACATTTGTATTCCACAAATTCTCCAAGTGAGAATTTCAAATGGTTTCAAACAAAATTCAGTGGAGTGGGTTTATAAACACTCCCCATTTTGTTCCTACCACTTTCCCCTCTCAAATATTATTTTTGAACTTGTTTTAAAATTCTAAAATAAAAACAAATAGAAATAAATCAAATTACCTTAAACAAGTACTATGAAAGAAAATGTTGCCAAACATTTTATTTGGCAATGCCAAATTTTGTGGAGCTCCTACATGTTATGGGGAGGCCCCACAAATATTTGCAGAATTTTCTAAAATACTTAAGTACCTCAAATAAATCCAGGAAAAGCTTCTGGATATTGAAATAAAACTGAAAAATAAAAGAAAAGAGGGAGGAAGGGGTTTTCTGCAAAAAGGTCATCGACCTCAGACCCGACGACCGTCGCCGTGTCGCCTTCACCGTCGACGCCGTTTTCTTCGCCGCCAGGACCCCCTGGCCGCGCTCTCCCTCGCCTCTGCACCCCTGCACCTCTCTGCACCCGCAGGGAAGAAAACGGGCACCCCTCCCGTCGCCATTACGCCGCGGTTCCCCGCTGACCGCCGTAGAGCACTTGGACGGCGCCGGCAAAATTCGTCCACCCCTTAGCTCCCCGACACGCACCGTTCTTCTAGATGACTCTAGAAGCTTGCCGGACCCCGTTAAGCCCCAAGCCACCACGAGTCTCTGCACCGTCGCCGTGTAATCGCCGAATTGATCACCGTGGACGCGCCATGGCCGCCGCCGTAGACCCCGACCATCGTGGACCGCCCTGGCCCTATAAAAAGCACCCCGAGGCCTCTCTGGAACACCACACCTCCCTCCCAAGCTTTCCCTCGCTCCAATTTGCTCTGTGCACCGCCAGAGGGCAGTGCACGGCCGTGCCCGACGCCGCCGTTGAGGTCGAGCACCACCGCCTCGCCACACCTCCCCATTCTTCCCTCTGACCCCTCTACGCTCTTCCTTGTGGACACCGCACTCACCAGAGAGCTTTTTCCCTCTTTTTAGTGCACGGACGCGACCCCGACGCTCCGCCGAAGTTGCTGCCCGACGCCGACGAAGTGCGCGACCTCACCGCCGACGAACCAGCCTTCCCCAGCAAGCACAGCTCGCACCATCGCCTTCCCCGAGCCTCCGCCGTCGATCTGCGTCGTCTCCGCGATCTTCCGAGCCCTCTAGGTGAGTCTCCGATCATCACCGTGCCGCCGGCGCGGCGGCGCCGCCAGTTTTTGGTCGCCGCCGTTGCCTTTGATCTTGGACCGTTGGATCCAGATCCAACGGCCGCGTAACGCTTCGCTGTAGTTGAGCCACTGACGGCCTGACCCCACCCGTCAGTATTTTAATCAAATCCACGTCCACGCTGAGTCACTGACCAGTAGGCCCCACTAGTCAGAAATCTCAACATTATCCAGAAGAGAGGGAATTTCTATTTCTTTTTCTCTGGAAAAAACAGTACTGGCATCAACTTTGAAATTCAATATCTCGAGATTTAGGAATCCAAATAAATCAAACTCAACTGTTCTGGAAAGCTTATGAAAGTGTTTAACCAACACAATTGGTCTCATGTCATTTCATTAAATAGTTAAAAAGTATTATTGAAAATGCCACAGAAGGTTTAAATTCTAAACTTGTTTGTTTCTGATACTCTGCTAGTCCAAATAATTCCAAACCAATTTTGCTAGCTTAGTACTGCCTTGTGTTAGCTCCCCTAATTTTGGTAGAATTAATTAAGCAATATTAATTGCTGACTTTAAAATAAACCCTTCTGGACTAAAACAGACAAATATGTTTATTGGTTGATCCAAATGAGTTAGGACCAATTTTGTTAGCTCACATATATCCATGTTTAGTTACCCCTAAAAGGGTTTAATTTTTGGAACAATATAATTTAATTGGTAGCTAAAACTTGATTATTAAGCTACTGGATTCAATCCAATGTGTAGGGAGTTTGGTAACTCCAAATGGTCCAATTCAAATTGGGTTGTATTCTACACATCAGTGGCTTTCCATAGAATTTTAATTTGTATTTTTGTGACCAACAGAACTCAAGTTGTGGAATTAAACATGAATAACTAGTTTCTGCCATAATTTGGACTTAATTAAATAATGTTTAATTCAATTTATTTAAAAACCAAATTGTGTAGTTTGATGTGTGCAGTAGCCAATTGTGATGTTAATGATGGTTATGTTGAGGTGATTGCTTGTATAGCTTAGTGATTGTTTGTATTGTTTGTTTGTTAATTAGACGAGAACGTTGTCGGATATATCGAGGAAGGAGAGTTTGCTGAATTTGAAGAACAAGAGCAAGATCACTTTGCCAAGCAAGGCAAGCTATTCTCTGAGCTTGCACTACCAACATATGCATCTACTTTCATAATATGTTTACTCTCAAAGCAAGATTTACAAAACCCATTTCAAAAATATATGGATATTATTTTGCCACCCTATGTCGTAGTTTATATAAAACTTTAGGATGGGAAAACAATGTTGTTTATTCAAAACTCCTTTGAAATGTCTTGTGAGTTTATGGAACGACGAGATGTCGGTGCTGTGTTGGAAAGGTGGAAAAATGGTGATGTTTGTGAAAAATGCACAGTGTCCTAGTACTATGGAAACCAATCCTACCCTGTGCGACCACATTTACCACATATGGGAAAAGGCGTAGTCATGTAGTTTGCTCTTATTAGTATGGGATACCTCATCGACGGAGATGACTCCGTTATGCATGAGGGGATGGTCCGAGGATCTACCCCCTGACCCGGGTCCTCACACAAGTTGGTGGGGAGGATAGAAGGTTCCACCATAAACCGCCGGACAAAACTATGAGTCCTCACACTTAGGGTTTCTGACGGGAAACTGGACTGGGTGTTGATGGAAAGTGTCATATGGGAAGGATCCTATACTAGCATGAGCAAATAAGAGGCTATGGCCGGCGGCTTACTTCGCATACACCTGGTATGGCGAGACGTGGCAGACACGATGAGTTGCCGGATGGATGTGGGTTAAAAGCGTGCTACCTCTGCAGAGTGTTAAAAACTATTCGAATAGCCGAGTCCTCGGATATGGACAATTGGGAGACTGTCCTAAGACCTGGTGCAAGTTTTAAAAAGGCTTTGAGTTTTTAAAAGAAAAATGGAGTGGAGAATGTTTCCTACACCTATACCAACGGATCGGTATGAGGTGGTTGGATGAAAGTGGACCATGACGGGCTATGGTCGGAAAGAGGAGAAGTTTTGGAAAAACAGATGAAAAAGGTGACTTCTTTAAAGATAGTTATAAAGCTCTTCTTACCTTTTTCAATAAAGATATAGAGATGTTTTAAATCAGAAAAGTTGTCAACTAAAATAAAACTGGTGCATACTCATGTTGGGATAGTTTGCGAGTACATTCAAATGTACTCATATTGGTTTCGTCCCTGGCTATTGTCCTAGCCAGACTACGAGGAGGAACACTACGCAGAGCAGGAATATGGCGACTTCTACGCCAACTAAGGATCTCCACAAGTCAGCTGCCTGTCGGGTTGTCATCGTTAGAATATGATGTCTACTACGCCGTAGCTTCCGCTGATATATTTTGGTTTGGCCCATGAAGGCACCTATGTAAGAACTTGGTCTAAATGACCATTTATGTAAGACTTTTATTCGGTACTGTAATGAATGTAAACTTTGGTATCCAATTCGGATTATGTGCAACGACAGACTGATCACGGGATCGTTGTTTTAAGCATAATCGGGTATTTCGGACAGCTAGTCCGGGGTCCCCACACATTCATTTTGAAAAACAAAATCAAACTGAATTAAACAAGTAACTAATTTTTTTGTGTTTTTGATAAAGAGAGCAAACAAGACTAAATACAAATAAACTAAGCAAGACAAATAACAAAGTAAAGAGATTGGGTGTGAGAGACTCCCCTTGCAGAAGCAATTCGGTTTTCCCCGGCAACGGCGCCAGAAAATGTGTTGCTAGCGCCAAGTTGACGAGGGAATATCTCCCCGGCAACAGCGCCAGAAACTATGCTTGATGCGTGTAACGTCACACGTCAGTTGGGAACCCCAAGAGGAAGGTATGATGAGTGCAGCAGCAAGTTTTCCCTCAGTATGAAACCATGGTTTATCGAACCAGTAGGAAAACGAGGTTGCTTCGAAGGTGTTGGTGAAGGAGTGTAGTGCGGTGCAACACCAGGGATTCCGGTGCCAACGTGGAACCTGCACAACACAATCAAATTACTTTGCCCCAACTTAACAGTGAGGTTGTTAATCTCACCGGCTTGCTGAAAACAAAGGGTTAAACGTATCGTATGGAAGATGATGTTTGTTTGCATAAAACAGTAGAGAACAATGATTGCAGTAGATTGTATTTCAGATGTAAAAGAATGGACCGGGGTCCACAGTTCACTAGTGGTGTCTCTCCAATAAGATAACTAACATGCTGGGTAAACAAATTACAGCTGGGCAATTGACAATTGATAAGTGCATATAACATGCATGTGCGAGTTGTGGTGTCTACTATGAGATTCATTTGGGCATTACGACAAAGTACATAGACCGCTATCCAGCATGCATCTATGCCTAAATAGTCCACCTTCCTGTTAACATCCGTACCCTTTCCAGTATTAAGTTGCAAGCAACAGACAATTGCATTAAGTAATGTGCGTAATGTAAACAATACATTCATCCTTGAATAAAGCTTTGTTGTTTTACCCCTAGTGGAAACAACACATCTACAACCTTAGAACTTGCTGTCACTATCCCAGGTTAAATAGAGGTTGAACCCAACTATCATGCATAAATACCCTCTCTTGGAGTCACAAGTATTCACTTGGCCAAGGCTTCAACAAGTAACGAAGAGCATGCAAGATCACAAATGACATAGACATGATAATATAATATTCAGCTCCACATAGGTATCAATATAAGTCAGATCCCAGCAAACACAACATGTAGCATTACAATAAGATGATCTTGATCATGATAGGCAGCTCACAAGATCTAAACATGATGGCACAAGTGGAGAAGACAACCATCTAGCCACTGCTATGGACCCATAGTCCAAGGATGAACTACTCACGCATCACTCCGGAGGCGGGCATGGCGATGTAGAGCCCTCCGGTGATGATTCCCCTCTCCGGCAGGGTGCCGGGAAGAGCCTCAGAACCCCCCGAGTTAGGGTTGACGACGGCGGCGGCAGCGAATATGTTCTGGATGAAAGGCTCGGTCTTTTAGGATTTTCACGTCTCGGGGAATAAATAGGCGAAGGGGCGATGTCGGCGGACCCCCGAGGGGCCCGAACCACCAGGCGGCGTGGTGGGCCCCACTGCCGCGCCGGCCTGTGGTTTGGCCACCTCGTGGCTCCCCTTCGTCTCTCCTTCGGACTCCGTGTACGTGTTGGAAAAATATGGACTTGGCCTTTTGTTTCGTGCAATTCCGAGAATATTTCCAGAAGTAACTTTCTGAAACCAAAAATAGCAGAAAACAGGGAACTCGCACTGTGGCATCTTGTTAATAGGTTAGTCCCAGAAAATGCATAAAATTGATATGAAGTGTATATAAAACATGTAGCAAATGGTATAATATAAGCATGGAACAGCATAAATTATGGATACGTTGGAGACGTATCAGAGATACCTTTGAAGCCTTAGCCACAAGGCAAAATAGGGGAATGGTCGATGATTATGGAACACTACTTGAGGCACCACTCAAATCCACATCTTGTTCCATAGAGGGACGGGTTTCCTCTATATTGTTAGTGACAAAAGTACTAGAGGAAACACAAGCATTTGTATCATGGCAGCAAGATAAAGCAAGCATATCATCATGACATATAGATAAGCAATTTTGACGAGATATGCAAGGACTATTAACACAAGCGTTGTGGTGGGATCACGGCAGATGCCATGGGTATGGCTAAGATGGGGCCGAATGGTCGTTGGGGGAATCCGGGGAGGGTTTATGCACTCAAGAAGTGCACAAGCAAGAATACGCAAGAAACCGCAAGAACACGAACGAGAAACCAAGAACACCAAGCACACCACGATGTACCCTGCTTCGGGGCCCTCTTGTGGAGGTAACACCCCTACTGCAGCACTATCCTACTCGGTGAATAGCACAAGGTGACAAGTACAAGCTGCTCCTCGAGCTGTGCGATGATACAATGGTGAGAACTTGAGGTAGAAGATGAAGCTACAAGGGGGGAAGAAGGAACTCCGAGCTTGAACCGAGGTATCTCAGGGGATTCCGAGATTCCTTTCTCTCTGTCGATTTATGGATGCCTCTCTCTCTGTCTTCTTTTTCCCTCCTCAAGCAGGAGGGGTTGAAGCCCATTATATAGGCCAGCCGAGTTACCGTTATGCCCCTCGCTGAACACTGTAGCCATGCCTCTGCCTTGGTCATCATTGTACTCATGTCAGGGACAGGACATGGCCTGCCCATCCCCTGCATCACCACAGTAGAGCTAGGATGTCCCCTCTGACTGAGACAGGACGTAGCCTGGCTGAGCTACCTCGTAGCCTTTTCCCCGGATCTCGCGTGGTCAGCGGTCAGAGATGTGCAGCCCCGCCGAACCCGGGGCACGCCTCTGCCAGGCTCCGTGGCAGACGCTCCCGTGTCAGGCGGGAAGTGACAGGAGCATTGAGTCCTGCCCGACCTGCGGCTTCTTGCCTTGGTTAGCCCGGCACGGATGTGTCGGGCTCTTTACCTCGGGTCTTGCGCTTAAGATCTTTACTAGGTCGGACCTTACTTCCTTCCGACAACTTCTCCTGCACTCACAATACAAATCACAGCACCGGGTAGTTAGGTCGGCTGATCATAGCTCGGACTATGAACCTCGGCCCATGCCAACGGGATACCTCGGACCCCTCTGGGCCAAGACAGGTCGGCCTTTATACTCTCCAGGTCAAGATGAAGCTCGGACACTCCCAGGCCCAAACAGGTGGCCCCTTCCGTACCTCAACACACCTTTAAACTCAGCTTATGCCAAGCCTTGACCCTACTCGGGGGTAGCCACCCGACATTAGTCCCCGAATCTGGTGCGGTCCTACGACCTCGGATGGAGGGCCGTAGCAGGTTCAAAAAATAAACAAGGCACCACCTCTAAAACCGACCTCAAATATAGCTGTGCCGAGGTACCTCCCACATACCATATTCTAAACCGAGGTTTGATATGCAACACGATCTTTCCGAACTGTTTGACTCAGCACAATCTTGCCTCAAGATTTTCCGAGGCACGTGGCGAAG
The DNA here is from genome assembly GCA_947311845.1 of Poa pratensis. Taxonomy (NCBI): domain Eukaryota; kingdom Viridiplantae; phylum Streptophyta; class Magnoliopsida; order Poales; family Poaceae; genus Poa; species Poa pratensis. Next base: position 13,591,389 of record CAMZMU010000110.1, read on the forward strand.
AATCTCTGCCCGGACCCGAAATCCGGACCTTTGAAAGACAGGTCCTGCCCACACGCCGCCTTCGTCAGCCGGACCCACCAAACAGTGCACACGCGTACTCAAGTGCTGGACCAACTTGACCGCCCATGACCCCTCAGTTTTCGCGCTGACCAGCACGGAAGATCCGGCGCTGGCGGTTGCCATTCTGTGGCCCACGATGTGGCCGATCGTGCGGCCACAAACCGCGCAACCGCTCCTCTGCCCGCACACGATCCCACGCTTCCCCGGTAACCGCACGGTAGTGCGCAGTTACCGCACGCGGTTATAAATAGGGGCCCAGGGCAGGACTTTGTCCTCTTCCCCATCACCCGCTGCTCCGTGCTCTCCGCTGCCAGCGCCACCGTCGAGCCCTCGCTGGTGACGCGCACCGCACCTCGCGCCGCTACACCGCCGTTCTGCAGCAACGTTTTGCACCGCCGTCGAGCGCCTCGCCGCACCAGAGTACGCGCGCTGCGCCTTGCGCCGTCGACTCGCTGCCGATCCTTCGCGTTCTTCACCGGTGAGTTCTTCGTTTCTCCTCCATTGCCATGAACGTGTTCCTCCGTAACGATGAACTCGATGACCTTGATGAACCCGATGATCCCCTCTCGCATTCTTTTAGCACTCTTAGATCTCATCTAGACTTGTTTCAGACGCGCCCGTAGCACTATCCTTTTAGGTTTGCCCCTTGATGAACTCGAGTTTATTTTCCTTTTTAGCTCATCGGTAGATCTTTGCTAGTATCTCGCAGTGGTAGAAACGTGTTTCCCGCCTAAATCCTTTAGCCCGGCTATCCCGAATGATCCGAGGTATTTACCCCGGCTATCTGAATTCTCCGAGGTACTTACCCCGGTTGAACCTCCCTCTTCTGCAGGAAAGCGTCCACATGTCTTCTGCCTCGGATCACGCCGAGGAAGGAGCACCTGGAGAACGAGGTAGCTGGGAGGGATCCGATGTCACGGAGGTCGACATCAAGTGGCTCCGAGATTCACGGCGGATCCCGGCCAATCTCATCTGCCGGGTTCCGAAGAAAGAAGATATCGAACCCGAGGTGGAATCCGGGGAGCGGGTCGTCTTCCTGGATCACTTCGAACGTGGTTTCGGGCTCCCGGCCGGGAAATTCTTCCGGGACTTCTTGGACACCTTTGGGCTACAACCACACCACTTGCCCGCCAATGCCATCCTCCAACTCTCGGCCTACGCAACTTTTTCCGAGGGTTACCTCGGATTATGGCCAGCATCGAGTCATGGGCCAAGTACTTCCAGCTCAAGAAACAAAGTGTCCCGAACAAGAAGGTCGTGGACAAGGAGATGACCGCTTGCGGGGCGGCCTCGATTTCGCCTCGGCGCCTCTCTGAGTTTCCTCGGATTCAGGGCCTGGACTCCTGCCGAAAATGGCAACGCTCCTTCTTCTATGTGAAGAACCCGGGCACCGAAGACCTCATCAACTTGCCGGAGTTCACCATTGGAGCCCCTACTGCCCAACTCAACTGGGATTACGAGCCTGCACCCGACGCTCCCGAGGTTTTATTGATCCACCAACCATGATGTCACTCCAGGAGAAAAGTTGGGGAGCAGATGACATTTTGCGCACCATGATCACCCGCCGAGTTAATCCTCTACAAGCGCGGGCCCACAAGATCTGCCACATGAGTGGTCGCTATGACCCCACCCGGAATAGCACTCATGAACTCAGCGACTCCGAAGTGAAGAGGCGCATCCGGGCCATCGCCAAGACCACCATGCCCGATAAGTGGAAATGGGGTGTCAAGCCCTATGACCGAGATCACCTTCCAGCTCAAGTAAGTGTACCTTACCCGGCGTATAATATTCCTCGGTTTCATTTTCACCCCGACTTGTATTGATTCTTGTGCTAACTCGGTTTTACTTGCCACCTCTGCAGAAGTTCACTCGACAGGAAATCGAGGATGGCCCCCTTTCTTCTAAGGAGTGGACTCCCGACCTGCCTATTCCGGCCGCCGCCGAGGCTGAAGATCCGGACAATGAGGATCACCTCCCTATTCCCAAGGCCACCTCGGGTAAGACTCGCGTTGCCCATCGCACCGCCCACCAGTTCGATCGTCCATCCAGGATTGGCCCGATGATGACGATGACGATTGCCAAATTCTGGAACCTGTCAATGTTATTCCAATTTCCTATGCTCCTCCGACATATAAGAACTTTCATCCAGCGTCTGCAGCCTCCCGGAAGCGCTCAGGACCCGGTACCTCGGATGCCGAGGCTTCTAAGACCTCGGAGACTGCAGCGCCCAAAGCCAAGCGTGCCAAGAAGACCTCGGCGAGGCACAAGAAACGAGGCCCCGTGGAGGAAGATGCGTAAGTCACCTTGCTCCTTTTTACCTTTCACGCTGTTCCGAGGTTAAGCTTTTTATACTCTAACTTAATCTTTCTTTTTCGTCTAGCCCGGCTCGGCAGATCAAACAGAGCCACAGCTCGATACATTCACCACTGCCTCCAGTGGTTGAATCTCAGACAACCGAGGTCGAGGTTAACCTCGGCAGCCCCGCCAGAGCCTCTCCTCCAGAACGGTCCGTTGACATCCACAGCCCGGAGAGGACCATCTCCTCCCCGGTGCGTGTCGCCTCCGCCGAACTTCCACCGCCGAGCTCTGACCGGCCTGGGACACTCGCTCCCGCCAAGATCAGACTCCTCCGCGTCCTCAGAAGGATGCGGAGACAGATCGCGCCAAGACTCCGGCTAAGACCGTGCTGGAGCCTCGGCTCTCCCCCAAGTCTCAAGCTGCGCGCAACCAGCAGCAACAGCAGCAGAAGAAGCAACAACAACAACAACTGCAGAAGCAAAAGCTTCAGCAGCAGCAGAAAGATTCAGCTCGAGTTGTTGAGCCCCCCAAACAGCCACAGCAAACTCCGATGCCGCCACCGCCACCGGGACCCAAGGCTGCGAGCACCCAACTGGTGCCGCATGTCCCTGCGCCGAAGTCCACCTTGACCAAGACCGCGCCTTCGAGCTCTCAGGTCGCCACCTCCCGAGCTCTTTTCGCTGCTACCATCCAGCCGAACATCAGCAGCTGGGAGGTCGGGCAACTCCGGACCAAGAGCGGGAACAGCTTAGGCTCGGAGAAGCATTACGACATGGACTGGAACTCGGCTGACACTGCCGAGGTCTCCTCTAATCCGACCTCTGAGCATCCAGCTGGACCTAGCGCCGTGCTCCAGTCCATTTACAACATGCAGACTGCGGTCCTTGATTGCAGCAAGAAGGCATCGGTAAGTTTCTTTACGCAACTCTCTTTCTTCCTTTGAAACCAAATGACAAACATACACTATTCCCAGTCCCCGAGATTCGGGTTGAGCAATTGACACTCCACCGAGTTAAAATTGCTCGGCTTGAATCTCAAAAACTTGTCATTTCCCAATGCTGAGTCCCCGAGGCCAATGCCGAGTCCCCGGGACTCAATTGGGCCTCGGGTGCTAAAAAGACCTCGGATTTCTTCGAAATGTAAATTTCAATATTCGTGTCAAATCTCTTTCCGCCGAACTGATCTCTCTATTTTTTCAGGAGTGCAACAATGCTCGGACCAAAATCTTCAAGAACCTCCTGCTGGATCACAACAACTGAAGAAGTCTCACCGGACTCTTCTATCGCAAAGGAGCAGAGCGACAAAGATTATGCCTCCAAGTTGAAGACAGCCGAAGATGAAATAGCTCGGCTGCAACAAGAGCTGAACCGGGCTAATGAAGCCAAAGCTGCTGTGGAGGACGCTATGAAGGTCAAAGACCAGGCCGCCGAACAGCAGAAAGAAATTGCCAAGACCCTGGAGAACCGCGCACCTCGGCCGAAACCGAACTGATCGCTCTCCGGCTGCATCGAAAAGTTGGTTGTCCGAGCTCACTCGGATTAATCACCAAATGGACAGTAAGTTTCCTTTCTCCTTTTCCTTATTTTCTGCCGACCTACACCCCGTGCCACCGTATGTTTATTTCAGCGACAGCCTTTTTGTCTTCTTCAGAGCATTTTGAGCACTCCAAGGACAAAGCTGTCCGAGAAGTTCAAGCAGCTCGGGCAAAGAGGGCTGAGACAGAAACCCTCGGCGAAAGCTGGGATATCCAGGACCACCTCGTCGCCCTTAATGCTCGGATCAGGCCGCTCAGGGCCATTGGAACTAAACTGGTAGATGCTGCCATCCAGGTCCATCGTGCCCTCTGGCCCAAGGTTAAGACTCCCACTTGCATCGACGAGCTCGCCACGAAGCTAAAAGGAGCCGAGGCTAGACTTCGGGAGTGGAGATGCTCATCAGCTCGGGCTGGAGCGGACAAGGCCCTGGTGTTCGTGCTGTCTTGGTATGAATCTCGAGATCCACACGGTTACCTCCCTGCGCAAGGGCTCTCCTTGGAACACCACTCCTGATGGCATTGAGAAACGCCAAGCAGCAGCCGACCTCTTTGCTAGTTATGCAAACACCCGGACCTTCGATGACGGGCGCCTCTATTCTGAGGATGAAGAGAGCTCGGACGAGGAAGAAGAGTCCGGTGAAGAAGCTGCTGAAGGAACTGGTGAAGAAGGCTCTGACGGCGAGGAATTTGACTTCGACGAGCCTCAGAGCTCCAAGGGCAAGGCCGGCAAAACAACCGAGGTGGCGGAGATTCTGATGATGACTTCAACTTCGACGAACCTCCGAACCCCAAGGGCAAGTCCGGCAAAGCCGTAGCCACCGAGGTGATCTCCCCCGACGTGACGGACACCCCGGCATCCACTCCAACAACCGAGGTTGCTTCCGCGACCAAGGTTGTTCCTGCGCCCGAGGTTGTTCCTGCGCCCGAGGCTCCTGCTTCCGAGGTCCCCACTACCACAACTTCGGCGACCGAGGTCTCTGGTTCCGAGGCCTGAACTTGTCTCAAGAAAAACATTAAATTCCCGGTATGCCGGGTTCAGATGTAATAGACCTTAAGTAGTTTGCCGTGCTACCTCTTAACATTATCTTGCTATCCGAACCATGCTTTTCTAAAATTTATGCCGAACCCTTTTGGAACGAGTCCCCGAGTTCACTTTCGTGTTTACTATACTTGGCATTCTTTGCTCTTGTCTACCATTTTGGCGTTCGACAGTCGAGTCACAAGATTGTTGTTTATAGCATACAGTACTTAGCAAATCGAGGTGTGTTTCAAAATCATCCGACATAAATGAAAGGTAAAGACAGGGGTTAGTAAACGACACATGCCGAACTATACTTTTGGACCGAGTCCCCGAGTCCATTTTCATGTTTCCCACGTTTTTTCATCTTTGCTCTTGACTACCATTTCGGCGTTCGTCAGTCGAGTCACAAGATTAGTTACACAGCATACATTACTTGAAGTTTGAGACGAGGTTCAAAACAGTTCGGCATATGAACGAAATTGACAAACAGAAATAAAACACAAGCACATGAGCGAGGCAGTCCCCGAGCTTCAACCTCGGAGTGCCGACATTTCATTAAGGATTAACCGAGGTACATACATTGCGCCCTTCATGAGTAGAAAGGTCGGAGTAGAGCTATTCCATGGTCGCTTGACCTCTGATCCGGGGTTGTCCAGCCCATCTTTCCTTGGTTCCTGCGCATCTATAAGATAGTACGAATCATTGAGCAGAGCTCGGCTCACAATGAACGGTCCCTCCCATGGAGGTGACAACTTGTGCCGACCTTTACTGCGCTGCACCAGCCTCAGCACCAAATCTCCCTCGTGAAACACACGAGGGTTGACATTCCGGCTATGATAACGTCGGAGACCTTGTTGGTATATTGCTGACCGAGATGAGGCCAATTCTCTAGCTTCCTCAAGCAGATCTACTGCATCCTCCCGAGCCTCTTTTGCCTCGGCTTCAGTGTACATTGCCACTCTGGGCGCATCATATTCGATGTCAGTGGGTAGCATAGCTTCTGCCCCATAGACCATAAAAAATGGCGTATAGCCAGTTGATCGATTTGGTGTGGTCCTTAGACCCCACAGTACTGCTGGTATCTCATCTATCCAACACCCCGGAGTTTTCAGCAGTGGTTCAATGAGCCGAGCCTTGATGCCGGCCAACACTAGAGCATTTGATCTTTCCACTTGTCCATTAGACTCCGGATGTGCCACCGAGGCTATGTCCAGCCGGATTCCCTTGTTCATGCAAAACCGAGCAAATTCTCCAACAGCAAAGTTCGTGCCGTTGTCCGAGATAATGCTATGGGGGTACCCATATCGCAGAATGATCTCCTTCAAAAAGTCACTGCTGAATGACCATCCAACTTCCGGATTGGTTTCACCTCGATCCACTTGGTGAACTTGTCCACCATCACCAGTATGTGCGTCATGTTACCTCGGGCTGGTTTGAACTCTCCCACCATATCCAAACACCATACCGCAAACGGCCAAGTGATAGGAATTGTTTTGAGCGCCGAGGCTGGCATATGCGTTTGCTTGGCAAACCTTTGGCATCCTTCACATCTCCGGACTATGTCCTCTGCATCAGCAAGAGCAGTGGGCCAATAGAACCCATGCTGAACACCTTGGCCACTAGAGCTCTTGTGCTGCAATGATGTCCACACTCTCCTTGGTGGATCTCCAAAAGCATCTCCTTGCCTTCAGCTGGCTCGACACACGTTGCAACACCTCGGTTACGCTTCTTTTATAGAGCTCCTTGTTGATGATGGTGTACGCCTTTGCCCTCCTTTGGATTCTCCTAGCCTCGGTTGTGTCACTTGGCAAGCTTCCCTCTGTTATGAACTTCATGATCTGCTCCGCCCACTCCGGCACTGGGTGCAAAGGAAAAAGTTTCTCGTCCACCTCCATTGTTCGGCCGCCATAATCTCCATTGGTTCCATAATCTCCTCCATTATTTCCTCCACCATCCTGCGACCAGTCCCCGAGTCTCGACGAGCAGTCCCCGAGATTCGGTGCGCAGTCCCCGAGTTCTGCCACGCAGTCCCCGGGTCCGACCAGACGCATCCGACGTCTACCTCCATTGGAACAGGTCCGGACTCTTGCTCGCCGGGATGAAAATAGATTCGGATTCAGGAGAAGGTTTGATTGAAGGAGTTCGCAAGTGATTCAGGGCTACTCCAGGTGGTACTGCCTCTTTAGATGAACCGAGCTTTGACAACACGTCGGCAGCATTATTTTCTGTCCGAGGTATATGCTTATATTCACACCCTTCAAAGAACCCGGATATCTTTTGCACATGGAACCGATATAACGCCATGTTGGCATCCAGAGCATCCCAAGTTCCAGAAGATTGTTGCACCACCAGGTCGGAATCGCCGAAGCATTCCATACGCCGGATACCGATCTCCTTCGCCACATTGAGTCCATGGATTAAGGCCTCATACTCCGCCACATTGTTTGATGCCGAGAAATGAATCTGCAGCACATATTTCAGCTGATCTCGCTTCGGTGAGGTGAGGACTATTCCGGCCCCCAGCCCGATCTTTGTCTTGGACCCATCAAAATGCATCTTCCAATAATTATAGTCCGGCCTGGGTGGCTCATACTGCATCTCGGCCCAATCACAAAAGAAGTCCGGCAGCGCCTGGGATTTGATTGCATCTCTTCTCTCATAATGCGGTGCATATGGAGACACCTCAATCGCCCATTTGGCAACTCGGCCAGTTGCATCTTTGCACCCGATGATCTCCGAGATTGGAGCTTCGCACACCACCGTCATGGGATGCTCCTGGAAATAATGCTTCAACTTCTTGACCGCCAGGTAGACACCATACGTCATCTTCTGGTAGTGAGGGTAATTCTGCTTCGAGGTAGAGATCACCTCGCTCAAGTAATACACCGGTCTCTGCACCGACCTGCCACCTTCTTCGCGCTCCACCACCACTGCCACACTTACAACTCGGTTTGTGGCCGCAATGTAAAGTAACATCGGCTCATTGTGCAATGGTGATGCCAACACCGGAGCGGTGGACAACATCTTTTTCAGCTCATTGAACGCCACGTCGGCCTGCGGGGTCCATGTAAACCCGGTACTTTTCTTCATGAGCTGGTACAAAGGTAAGGCTTTTTCCCCCAACCTACTTACAAATCGGCTCAACGAGGCTAGCACCCTGTGAATTTCTGCACATCTTTCAAACACTTCGGTAATTTCATGTTTCAATAGCTCGGATCTTGGCCGGGTTAACCTCGATACCTCGGCTAGACACCAGGAATCCAAGCAACTTTCCAGCCGGGACACCAAAGGTGCACTTGTCCGGGTTAAGTTTCAACCGATATTTTCTCAAATTCACAAATGTCTCCTCGAGATCCTCGAGGAGAGTACGTTTCTCCTTAGTTTTGATGACGATATCATCGACATACACTTGCACATTTTTGCCCATTTGAGAGTGCAGGCATTTCTGCATACACCTCTGATAAGTTGCCCCGGCATTCCTCAGACCAAAACACATGACACGATAGCAATACGCCCCATACGGGGTAATAAAAGCAGTCTTTATTTGATCCTTCGGGTTCAGTGGTATCTGGTGAAAACCAGAGTACGCATCGATAAAAGACAACAGTTCACAACCAGCAGTGGAATCGATCACTTGATCAATCCGAGGTAATGGAAATGGATCCTTAGGGCACGCCTTGTTGAGGTTGGTGAAATCAATGCACATGCGCCACACCTTGACCACGGCTGGCTCGTCTTTCTTCTTTTCCACCAAGACGGATTGGATATCCAGTCCGGATGCAGCACCTCCATAATGAACCCGGCTGCAAGCAACTTAGCCAGCTCGTCCAGCACCACTTGTCTCGGTCGTCTGAGAGACGACGGTGGTTGCCTCACCGGTTTCACCTCCGGCCTGACAAATAAAGAGTGCTCTGCCAACTCCCTCGGAACACCAGGCAGGTCCTTAGCCGACCATGCAAAGATATCCCGATTCTCACGGAGGAAGTGACAGAGCGCGCTTTCCTATTTCTCGCCCAGCCCGGTCCCAATGAGGGCCACGCGTTCTGTCATGGTGGGAACACGCAGATGCCTAGGGGTAGGCTTATTCTGGGGCCGAACGGGTGCTTGTGGATTCGGGGAGGGATTCCGCGGTGGAACCGCACACGAAGAACACACGAAGAACACTGCAAACACAAAGATCTACCCTGCTTCGGGGCCCTCGTGAGGAGGTAAAACCCCTACTGCAGCACTATCCTATTTGGTGTATTTCCCTCTGTATATGCGGTCTGTACAAACGCTCCTCGAGCTGGATGCCTCTAAGTATGCCTCTAATCACTGCTAATTAAGTTGCTAATCTCCAGAGAGGAGAGCTCCCGCGGGGGGAAATGAGCCCAGGGCCTCGTGCGCCGCCCTCTCATCCCATCCCCCTGGTGCCTTTATATAGGGGAGACCCAGGGGACAAGAAGGGGACAAGGAGACAAAGGTTACTATGCACGGGTCCCACTTGTACTCTAGTCACATCAATACACTGTAGCCACGATGCATGTGTCATGCAGTTGTACTCTTGTCACATCACGGGCACTGTAGCCACGATGGCTGCGTCATCGTCTTTGTCCTCTAGCGCTTGTTTCCTGGGGATGGCAGAGGTCCCTTGTATTTGACGATGCGGTAGCTGGGATGCCGGTGGTTGAGGTAGTGTGCCGAGGTAGTGGTAGGGCACACTGGAGTGCTGATCCGCCGAGGTGCAGCGTCGGCCTGGCGATCGCTGCCGAGGTAACGGGAGCACGGCCTGCCCGAGGTGACGATGAATCGATCCGTCTGAGACAACGAGACGTTCGCCCGACACAAGCATGTGCGAGCCACCAGGACGCCGGCCTGCCCAGTCTCGGCTAGCCCACCTCGGCCTGCCAGAGGAAACCTGGCCCGTCTTGCCGGGACCTCGGCCCAGCTTGCCTCGGTCACCTGACCTCGGCCCGACAGAAGGACCTCGGCCCGACCGAGTTTGGGCAGTCTTGGCCCACCCGAGCTGGAGGAGACCTCGGGCCTCCGAGGTAATGCAAGGCCTCGGCCCAGTACGAGGTATTCCGGCCTAGATCTCTCCCATCTCGGCCCAGGACGTGTTTTCTCCTCTTTCTTTATTCTTTACCTATCTAACTCTTGTTTCTCTCTTCTGCTAACTCAGCAACACCACCACTTAGGGGTATCCGGGGTCACATCCCCGACACGTTCCGGGTGTTCCGGGTTAATGGGGATCCTCTTGGTCTCCTTGGGCACCTCGAATGCTGCAGCTGAGCCCGGGCTCATCAGTCCGGACATGCCGAGCTGTGTCGACTGCGCCATTGCCACCACTTGATGCAGCATCTTCTTCTCAGCTGCAATCACCAAAGCCTCGGCCAGATTAGACCCCGCCGAGGCACACTGAATGGCTCGCTTGTAATCACCCGAGATGGTTATGATCCCATTGGGCCCCGGCATTTTCATCTTCAGGTATGCCACATGGGTGGAAATCATGAACTTAGCCAGAGCCGGCCTTCCGAGCAAGACATGGTATGCACTCTCCAAGTCCACCACCTCGAACTCGATACTCTCAACTCGGCAGTTATCCTTGGTTCCAAATGCCACATCCACCCATATCTTGCCCATGGGTGCGCAGGAAACGCCAGGCACAATCCCATGAAAAGTACAACTGCTCGGCATCAACAAATTCGGCGATATGCCCAACTTCACCATTCTGTCTCGGTACATGATGTTGATGGCACTGCCATTGTCCACTAGAACTCAAGTGAACCTCACATTGTTTGTAGGCCCACACAACGTCGGATCTACCACCAGGGCATACTTTCCAGGGCTCGGCATGATCCGAGGTGTATCTTTCCTGCTCCAAGTTATCTCCTGCTCAGACCAGTTCATATAGGTCGGTACCACCGGCATTACTACATTCACCTCCATGGCACACCTCTGCACACTCTTCTTGTCAGTCGGCTCGGTCACAAAGACCACATAGCTCGCATGAGCCTCTCTATAGTCATTTCCGGGGTATTCATACTGCTGATTTGGTCTGGTACTATTATTGTTGTTATTACCTCAGACATTCACAACATTCACTGGTCTCGCTGCTGCAGGCCTCGGAGGAGGTGCAGTGGTTATCGGGGTAACATTTGCTCCGGACAGATTCGGGTTGGGCCTCGGCTGAAATCTCTGCGGTGGTGCTCCTCTGTTTCCTCCGGCATTTGCCCCTTCTTCTCTGATTCTGCGGTTCCAGCTGCACTGCCGGGTTAAATGGTTGGCTGGCTTACGCGGGTCGGTCGTATGGTAACGACAAGGACCATCTAACATCGCTTCATAAGTCAAGGGTGGCTCCGGGTTCGGACTAAATACCGGACCATTGATTTTCGGCCTCTGGACACCTCCAGCTCCGGGCTGATCCGGGTTCACCGCTGCGACTTGGTTCGAGGTGTATGAATAATCCGGCTCCCTCCTCTTGTGTCCAAACTCTTGGCGGTCATTACACCTTGGTCCGAGCCAGTTGTTTATTGGCTCCCTCCTTCTGTTACGTGCCACTGCCTCTGCTGCTGGCTGCATCGGATCACCAAGAGCATAAGAATCAGCAATCCTGATTGTCTCTGCTAGGGATTTCGGCATATCTCTTTGGAGCCTCTGACACAGCATGCTGCCATGTCGGCAACCATCTGCAAACCAGGAAATAGCCTGTGCCTCTACAACCCCTTCACAGGAATTCCGAACATTGCTCCACCGAGTTAAGAACTCTCGGTCAGTTTCATGATCATCTTGCTTACATGCTGCCAGGAGCTGAGGTCGGTTTGGCCTCTTGTATGTACTAGCAAAGTTGCTGTTAAATGCCAGCTCCAAGTCTATCCAGGAGTTGATACTATACTCCAGCAAATTATTCAGCCAGATCCGAGCTAGACCTTCCAACATGTGCGGGAGATACCGGACCGCCCATCGGTAAATTGCCCCCCGCTATGTGCACCGAGGATACATAATCTGTCAGCCAATCTTGCGGCTTGGTGCTCCCATTGTATGGCTTAGTGTTCTGACCTAACTGGAACTGAGATACTGGCGGTGGTGGCTCCTTCATGATCTGAGGTCCGAAACACGCCGGACCAGGAGGGCCTTCCTCCTCCAACTGCTCGGACAAGTAGATTCTATCCAGCTTGTTACGAACATCGCCCGGAGCTAACATCCGAGCTCCTATCCGAGGTCCCAACGCCCCATCCACTCTGTGGTATCCGGCTCGCGCCATGGCCGAGTCTCCATCATCATATCGGTCATCGCCTTGACCGACATTCTGAGGTTGTTGAACATACTCTGGCTCTCGCGGATATTGCTCCTGCGGCCGGGGTTGTTGCTGATGCCTCGGGGGCGGAGGTGGTTTACCTTGGCCAGCTGACGCTGCTTGCACGCCATTCTGATTTCCCTGACCGGAGTTACCCTTAGCCCGGCTTGCATTACCCTGGCCGGGGTTTCCCTTAGCTCGGCTAGCATTGCCCTGGCCCACCTTCTGCTTTTCTGCTAACACCAGATCATACATCTGCATCTGCAACTGCTTGTTCTGACCCGAGTTGACACTCCGGGCTCGATCGGCTCCTCTGACGAGTGGAGACGAGGCTTGCCCCTTGGACACCTGACTAACTGGCCTAGCTGAATAAACCATTTGTGAATCACCAGCCCCGGCATATGCTCTGTGGAGAGCCTCATTCTGCTGGTTAGTTACATACACCAATTCATTGACTCGCTTCTGCTGCGCACGTCATGCATCTCCAGTCAACTCGGACAGCTCAGCCCTGCCTGCCTCGGGAACTATATACTGGCCTTCCAGTCGACACGCGACTCTCACTCCTAGCCGAGGTGGTAGGTCGAGCCTTCCAGTCGACACGCGACTCTCACTCCTAGCCGAGGTTCTAAGCAGGGGAACTATATACTGGCCTTCCAGTCGACACGCGACTCTCACTCCTAGCCGAGGTGGTAGGTCGAGCCTCCCTGTCTATCTCATCATTGAGCCCCTTGCCTCTCTGCCGCACCTCGGCTCCCCTATTTGTATCAACTGCTACCGGGGTGAAGCCATTCGCTGCATTGTACTCACGCATATCTCTATTGAACTCATCTCTAGCTGTCATCATTGCTACAGCCTCCTTTTGCAACAGGACACGCTTTGCCACTAGCTCGGCCGCAGTCACTACCACATCCACTCCTGGATCTACTGGGTTCGCCAGTGTCTCCGTTATCTCTACTAGGGTTGCACCTCGGCGCTGCACCCTGGGGGTACCAGGCAACTCTTTCTCTAGCCTGGGCTTTGCAGATCTCACCTTATCAACAACCTCGGCCAGCTTGGATGTGCTGGCATCTCCTTTGCCAGCGGCATCAACCGGACCGGTCATCATCACCTCCACGCAGCTCCAGGGGCGAGTGATACGCCAACCTAGAGCCGCAAGGAGAGGAGTTTCGTCGTCCACGAGCACCTGCTCCGGGTACTTGCGAACAACCTCGACAGCAACATAGGTGACGAAGCTGCCAAGCATCATGTTGAAGCCATGCTCGGGGAAGGGCTTGCCGGCGAAACACCCCGCATTGTCGCTGACGAAGTTGAACTCACCGATCTTGGCGATGAGCCCGGAAAGAACACGCTCGCCTGAGCCCGTCCGGATATAAACTCCCTCCAACGCCTCAATCTGCCCCACGGCGGGCGCCAACTATCGTGGTGGGATCACGGTAGATGCCATGGGTATGGCTAAGATGGGGCCGAATGGTCGTTGGGGGAATCCGGTGAGGGTTTATGCACTCAAGAAGTGCACAAGCAAGAATACGCAAGAAACCGCAAGAACACGAACGAGAAACCAAGAAACCAAGAACACCAAGCACACCACGATGTACCCTGCTTCGGGGCCCTCTTGTGGAGGTAACACCCCTACTGCAGCACTATCCTACTCGGTGTATAGCACAAGGTGACAAGTACAAGCTGCTCCTCGAGCTGTGCGATGATACAATGGTGAGAACTTGAGGTAGAAGATGAAGCTACAAGGGGGGAAGAAGGAACTCCGAGCTTGAACCGAGGTATCTCAGGGGATTCCGAGATTCCTTTCTCTCTGTCGATTTATGGATGCCTCTCTCTCTCTGTCTTCTTTTTCCCTCCTCAAGCAGGAGGGGTTGAAGCCCATTATATAGGCCAGCCGAGTTACCGTTATGCCCCTCGCTGAACACTGTAGCCATGCCTCTGCCTTGGTCATCATTGTACTCCTGTCAGGGACAGGACATGGCCTGCCCATCCCCTACATCACCATAGTAGAGCTAGGATGTCCCCTCTGACTGAGACAGGACGTAGCCTGGCTGAGCTACCTCGTAGCCTTTTCCCGGATCTCGCGTGGTCAGCGGTTAGAGACATGCAGCCCCGCCGAACCTGGGGCACGCCTCTGCCAGGCTCCGTGGCAGACGCTCCCGTGTCAGGCGGGAAGTGACAGGAGCATTGACTCCTGCCCGACCTATGGCTTCTTGCCTTGGTTAGCCCGGCACGGATGTGTCGGGCTCTTTACTTCGGGTCTTGCGCTTAAGATCTTTACAAGGTCGGACCTTACTTCCTTCCAACAACTTCTCCTGCACTCACAATACAAATCACAGCACCGGGGTAGTTAGGTCGGCTGATCATAGCTCGGACTATGAACCTCGGCCCATGCCAACGGGATACCTCGGACCCCTCTGGGCCAACACAGGTCGGCCTTTATACTCTCTAGGTCAAGATGAAGCTCGGACACTCCCAGGCCCAAACAGGTCGGCCCCTTCCGTACCTCGGCACACCTTTAAACTCAGCTTATGCCAAGCCTTGACCCTACTCGGGGGTAGCCCCCCGACAACAAGCATGTAAAGCATTAATGGTGCTAGAAGTGTTTAAGTCCAAGGGTAGAGCATTGCAATGATGTAGGGGTAAATAATCATCAATAGTAAGTTCACTACCATCATTGCAAAGCCTATCACTACTCACCATCTCATTCGTTTGTGGCTTACCACATGTTGGTGAAGTAGAAGAAGTTGAGAGCTCATCGTGCCCAGAGGTGGAGGGAGAACAATCATCCTCAATAATGTTGGACACATCATATTTATCTTGAAGCTTTGTCCACAACTCATGAGCATTCCTAAAAGGCATGATTGACCCAAGAACTTCATCGCTCAAAACATAGACAATGGCATAAGATGCTAGAGAATTGAGATAAGAATTTTCCTCATCCTCTAAGGATAGATTTTGAGAGTCCTTTGGAGGAGGAAAACCCATATCTACAATTCTCTTCATATTAGGACCCATCACCCTCAAAAGATTAAGCATGCGAATTCTCCAAACAACATAATGTGAGGACCCCCG
The DNA here is from genome assembly GCA_947311845.1 of Poa pratensis. Lineage (NCBI taxonomy): Eukaryota > Viridiplantae > Streptophyta > Magnoliopsida > Poales > Poaceae > Poa > Poa pratensis. Next base: position 13,606,650 of record CAMZMU010000110.1, read on the forward strand.
GATTAACTATCCGAGATACTCGTTATGTTTCCTGCAACAATCCCATGATCAGTCTGTTGTTGCACATAACTCGAATTGGTATCACAGAACATCCATAAATACCGAATAAATATACTTACTTGATTGAAGTCATAACTTCAACAGGTACTTGCAGCGGAAATCACCAAACAGCGTGGGGCCCAAGTCATTTGCCTTAACCCTACAGGCAGCTGACTGGGAAGCGCCCTAGTTCGCATTGACGTTATAGAAGTCTTCTTCTTCGAACTGTTCTTCTTCAAAATCTGGCTAAGACAATAGCCAGGGACGGAACCAATATGAGTACATTTGAATGTACTCGCAAACTACCACCGAAGGGAGCATGCACTACTCTTTTATTGTTTAAATAAAACTTCGTTTGATTTGAAAACTCTATATCCTTGTTGAAAAGAGAAGGATATACTTTTGTTTATTAAAACTTTGTTTTGAAATCTCTATATCTTTCTTGAAAAAGAAAAGGAAGGCCTTTAGAACTTTTCCCCATAAACCTGTCTTTGTAATAAGTCTCTTTTAAAACATTTTCCCGGAAAATCACCATTTTGTTTATTTCCCCAAAACTCCTCCTTTTTCGACCGTAACCCTTCATGGTCATTCAATCCCAACAACTTCATACCGGCCCTTTGGTATAGTTGCATAAAACATTTTCACCTTTCAAAACACAAAACTTTTCACTTCTCGACCATAGCCCGTCATGGTCAAATCATTCTCCAGCAACCTCATACCAGCCCGTCGGTAGAGTTGCAGATACAACACACCTCCATTTTATTTTCAAATCTCAAAACTTTGCAAAACTTGCACATGGTCAGAGGACAGTCTCCCAATTGTCCATATCCGAGGACTCGGCTATTCGAATAGTTTTAACCCTCTGCAGAGGTAGCACGCTTTTAAACCCACATCTATCCGGTAACTCATCATGTCAGCCACGTCCCGCCATACAAGGTGTATGCGAAGTTGAGTCACCGACCATAGCCTGTCCTTTGCTCATGCTAGTACAGGATCCTTCCCATATGACACTTTCCATCGACACCCAGTCCAGTTTCCCGTCAGAAACCCTAAGTGTGAGGACTCATAGTTTTGTCCGGCGGTTTATGGTGGAACCTTCTATCCTCCCCACCAACTTGTGTGAGGACCCGGGTCAGGGGGTAGGTCCTCGGACCATCCCCTCATGCATAACGGAGTCATCTCCGTCGATGAGGTATCCCATACTAATAAGAGCAAACTACATGACTACGCCTTTTCCCATATGTGGTAAATGTGGTCGCACAGGGTAAGATTGGTCGTCATAGTACAAAGACACAATGTGCATTTTTCATAAACATCACCATTCACCACTTCTCGAGTTCAACACCGACATCTCGGTATTCCACAACCACACCAGTATTTTCCAAAGGAGTTTTTGAGTAAACAATATTTTTCCCATCCTATAGTTTGAAAAGAAATTCCAGCTAATATCTCCATCTAGGGTGTCAAAATAATATACTTATAATTTGGAAAAGGGTTTTCAAAATCATATCTTTTGTGGCAAACACCACATAAATCACTTATGCTCTTTATAAGTAAAACATGTGAACCAAAATAGATGTATAAAAATGCAAGCTCAGAGGATAGCTTGCCTTGCTCGGCAAAGTGAACTTGGTCTTGATCTTCAGATTCAACGAATTCTCCTTCCTCAATAACTCCGTTCCAAGGTCCACTCCGGTAGCGTTTATGTCTAGCGTCGCAAACATGAGAATAACACCACTATCAATAAGCAAACCAAACCACAAGTGGCACACCGACAAGTAACCAACCGTAAGCATCAATCTAATCGTTCGAGCAACAACGAGGGTTTACACTTACGAGGGCCTTATAAAGATCAGTAGTCTATCGCCTATACGCAAGCCAGGTACATCGATCACAAAACTATCTGAGGCGAAGGTTAACAACAAGTACCTCCTGTTGAACAGGAAATACTTCAGACAAAAGTTAGGTCACTAAACATTTTCTGTGAGTCAAAATATTATACCAAGTTAGGATATGATAAAGTGAAACACTAGGAACCTAGCAAAATTGGGTTTGCTCCAAAATTCGTTATAGATTAATTTATAAAATCCCTTTTTAATCTGCCCTTTTGTTAATTTGTTTTAAACTACATTACAAAATAATTTTCCATGTTTGGAAACAAGATGGAACATGAAGGTTATCATTTGCTGAACATTTTAAGAGGTCAAACTTAATTTTTGGATCATTATTTTTAAAGATATGAATTTTCCCAATTTGTTTTATATTCTGCCATTTTCTTTATTTTAATAAAACATTAAATAACATAATTTATTTGGATAGGTGAATTACACCAAAAGACAGGCTTTATTTTTCTGATCATTTTGGTATCTTATTTGTAATTTTTGGAAAAGTATTTAAAAAGATATGGATTTTACAAGTTTAAATTTGAATCTGTTCTTTTAATTAAATCCAGTAATTCGTGCAAAACGTTTTTCACCGAGGCAACGCCTACACACGGCCACTGGCCAGTGGGCCTGCGGCCACGCTGGCGCTGACTGGGCGCGGGTGGAGCGGATGTGGCCTCCACGGTCGCTGACCGGTGGGGCCCGCCTGTCAGCGCGAAAAGAAAGGAAAAAGGGGTAGCGCGCTTGCGTCTGTGGGGGTTCGAACTCGCGTCGCGCGCGAGCGCGGCACGGCGCGGTACCACTGGGCTGGCTCGGTGCTGGTGTTAGTATACGGGCGCGCATCCTTTTGATGTGACGACCGTACACGGCGACGACGCGCATGGCCGCGGCGACCACCGGCGGCGAGGTGCACGGGCGCGACGTTCTACAGCGTACGGAGACCAAATAACGCTCGCACTCGACACGCACGAGCACGGGCTACTTAGTGGCGGCGTTATGGACCTAATGGTCGCCGGGAAGGGCTCCGGCGACGATGCCGTGCGGCGGCGAGCTACGGCTACGACGGACACGACGAACCACGACGAGCTGGGATGAACGGAGGTGTCCAGGAGAACCGCGTGCTCACCCTCGATGCGTAGGTGTGTTCCATTGGTGCTGAGGTGGACGGGAACGGCGACGAGCTTGCTCGAAACGCGGCGGCCGGAGAGGAAGAAGACGGCGGCGATCTCGCAAACGGAGGCGCGCCGGCTCGATTCCTTGCACGGAGAGGAAGAGGGAGATGAGGCGGAGACGGTGGCACGCTTCGATCTGCTCGGGGAGCTCTGTAACGGCGGCGTTGCTCGACGGCGAGCTCGGCCGAGGCGGCTAGGTTTCGGGTCGGGGAGAGGAGCAGAGAGAGAGGGAGCAAGCGAGTGAGGGGTGAGGGAGCAGAGGAGCGGCCCCGTGGTCTTCTTATCTCCTTCGACGCGGCAGGAGAGCGATAGTGGGGGTCCGGGCGGGCGGTGAGCGACGGGCGGTCGACACCGCGACGCGCACGGGCTGCTACAGGAGGACGATGGTAATTTTACCAAAAACCCCCTGGCTGCTTTCTTTTTCAGTTACATTTAGGTCCTTTTCTGTTTTCTTTTGTTTCCTTTTAAAACCAATAGCTTTTAGATATTTAATTGAGGCAGTAAAACATTTTCAAAAATTCTGAAATTATTTGGGTAGGCTCCCCTTACCAATTAGAGCCTCCACAAAAATTGGTTTTTCAAAATAAAATGTTTTGAACATAATTTGTTCCTAGAGTTTTAAATATGGCATTTTTGGATAAAATCAATTTGTCAAATCAAAAGTATCTTTGTAATTGGAAATTAGAAATTTTGAGGAGAGAGTAATGTGATGATGAGATGGTGATCCTCTCATTCTTGGATTTTATAAGATAAAGTAATTGTTACAACAAAATAGAGAATTAGGTAGAGAGGGAAGTTAAATAAGATCATTTCTTTTAATCAAGATTTTATTTTGAGGGTGTGAGTAATCTTAGAGGTCTTGTTTTATTTTCAAGTCACATTCCACTTTTGTGACCAGTGGGTTTCCAACTTAACCCTCAAGTATATTGGTGTAATTATTCACCCAAGCAATCAATAAAACAAGATTTAACAATCAATTCAACCATAAGTCCAACAAGCAGACAATCCCAACAAGATCAACATCACATCCAAGTTCACACAAATCAAACCACAAGATTCAATCATACCACCATTTCCACCATTTACAATACTATCTTATAAAAATGATCACACTTAATTATGACAAGATGATGTTTAAAACTATCTCTACTCCACCTTTGTATTTTTGAAGAGGGTTTTGAGCAAGACAAAATATGTGGGGTAATATATTTCCCACTTGTGTTCTTTTTAAAAGGAAGTGATAATCAAAGTTTATAAAATGGAGTTGCAAACAAATGCAAAATATCAAGGTTAAAAGATAGATAGGAGATAGCATATAGATCTCCACATTTTTGGGGAACACATAGTTCTGGAAATACTTTTACTTTCTCAAATAACTAGCTGGGTGGCCCGCACAATTGCGCGGCTAGCATTGACATAAAAAATTGTTGTCATCAAAAGTATCATTTCTAACTGAATAGTAAGTTTTTTAAAAGTAATATATGAGAATGATTTAGGGTAGTTAGTGTGTTGAGCTTCCAACTGATTCCTGGTTTTAATTTTCGTTATAAAATATATTTACATCCTAAAAAATGCAAAACCTATAACCCTTCATTGTTTTGGTATCCAAGTTCTCTTATGTAGCAATGGACTATTCCATCAAGCGTCTTATCGTTTCAAACCCCAACAATGAATTCTGTCTCAACCCGTGTGGAGTGATTTTGCCATGTCATGTAGCATTAGCAAATATCCGTTATGTACACATTAACCTGGATACATTACGGACACCACCTACGGATTATGGTCTTTGATCAGTCATCTGAATTATAATATCTAAATGTATTTTCCAATTTCATTTATTATTATGATAGAAGGACATACACCAAGTATACTGAAATTTCTTTTCATACAAAGGGTAAATTATCCAAGGTTAAAAAACATTATGGGTGGATGAATAAGTGCAAGGACAGATCTATGAAGCTTTGTTTGTGTCCCTGAAACTCATATTGTCGTCTCTTCTACATTAATCAAGTTCGACCATCGTAAACAGAAAATACATCATATATAGCATATCTTTTATACCGTTAGTCCAGCAAATTACCTAACATTATAAGTCTGAAACTGTTGTCCACACTTAATGTTTTTTCCCCTGACGACAATTTACAAAGACCATTACTTCCCTTATTCGAATATAATTTCTTCATCCCTAAATTATGTGCATCGTCAAAGCTCAAAAAAGAACCTTTTAAAAAATATGTGAAATGATTATTTACACACTTTAGAAAATATTGTACCCTACCGTAGTATATCCTGGACCTATTTTGTTTAAAGATAAGCTTCATAGAATGTTACCTTTTTCTGTATGATAGTGCACTTCTTCTGATTACTTTATTACTAATTTCTCAATACTTCCTACCTCTTATCCTTTCATGTGCTTGTGGGAGAACACAAAATAACAATAAATATGTATACTGTTGTGTAACTAAAATATCCTCAATCAAAAAAGCTATTGTTTCTATAAGACAATGAAAACAAAGAAGTAAAATCTACCTCATATCCGCCCGTAAGATTTTACTGCATTTCTATTGGCATATATTTCGCAAACCTCTTAGCCAAACGGGTCTGGCTCTAGCCAAAATGAAGATCAGATAAAACATAAACAAACAAACGATGAGTTTAGTGATTAACATGACTGAAGCACTAACCTATTTTTTGGAAGCTGAGTAGTAGGCTTTAGTTGAAGTACTGCGGTTGCTAGAGGACAAAGTAGCAGCGATTTTGTGCTCTCTGAAAAAAATGTTGGTAGTAGATTCCACTGGACCATCCGCATGTATATAAATGATTTTTCTATACCAAGCAAATATACGATATTTAGGAAATCATATGGCATCTTTAGTGCAGTTATTTTAAACTAACTATACCAAGCAAAAATACAATATATAGGAAATTCTATGGCAACATTAGTGCAGTTATTTTAACTAACATAAATTGTTATATGTACACTACAAAACTGACTTACTTTACTCTATGAACCGTTCAATTTAACTTACCAGATAATTAATAGTACGTTCTATTTAGACATCTAGTGTCCACAACTGTACATCCACTTTTCAGAGACCAGTTATAAACTACGATGCACGTAGCTAGGCTTCGCTTCGCTCTACCATCTAATCTAAAGTCTTAAACTTCAGCCCCCATATTGTTTCAACAACTGAGAGATCTTAATGGTGAAAAAATATTACCTTCGACACATCTACGACGGTGATTGTTGTTCTACTCACCATTAAATCTTGCAGTAAGAATTTTTTTTTTTTGAGTTTCGTCCTCTCCATCTGGTCCTGGCATGGATGCAGAGACCTTACCAGCTCATCTTGAATACATCCTTGCAAGAGTTGTACTACCAATCCATAAGCTGGTGCAAGCTACTATATTTGCAGTGCTATAGGCTAACATCGATGGCGGTGGCTGCCTGCTTATGGATCTGACCTAATCTTATTTGGTGCCCCTAACTGAACCTCATACACGGCTCGAGGTTGTATATTCCAATGCAGCCAGCAGAGTAAAAGCTCATGTCTTGTGTTGCTGCGGCCACGCTCGCGCAGGTCTTCGTGGAAGCATGATATCGTATTAAGCGTAGAGACATTAGCAGGTGCCTGATGTGGAGCTGAGAGGCGTCAAACCCTGAGTTTCTTGAGGCCAGCATACTAATTTTGTCCCTCAGAGCGGGGTACCGCAATATTGCCTCTTCCTGGCATGCCTCACGGACAGGTGTATCGAGTATCGACGACCAGCACGATTCTGCTCCTTGCGAGTAATTATAGTGCCATGCAATCAAACAATTCTTGTCTGCCTAATAATGCTAACAAAGCACTCTTGTCAGGGTATATAATAGCAATGTAGAGCTTCCAATAAAAATTAAGTAATTTTCTGAAGAAACGATACACCGAAAAAAAAAACAATCAGACCTGACCGGGCATGTGTGAGCCGACGTGGTTACAATTCATGAGCTTGGTGATGGTGATCCCGAGACCTTGCATTGTTCCAGGACGCCAATATACCTTATGAGACTGCAAAAAGAAAAATTGAATAGATATGATAAACAGAAGGACGTGTGCAGGACTGCAAGGTCTATGAATAATTGTTCTTCCTCTTAAATCAGTCGTGGATGGCCCTGTAAAAATGCTGCCTGTCATCGTTGTTGGATTACATCCCCTTTGCCGGCCGCCGGGCGAAAAGTTAACGCCGTATGGAGGAGCCTGATTGCAGCTAGCTATACTGTCCTTCGTCTTGTAGACATGCCTGCACGCTCCAGCACGTTGGGCGATGGACATGCAGGCTTCACTGGCCCTTCGTGTCTTGCGTTGATCGGTGGCCGCCTGGGATCTCTCAGGATGATCCGTCGCCTCCTGTTTGCCGCCGTTGTTATTGCCTATGGCTGTTTCTTCCTTTCCAACACGGATTGTTAAGCGCGCATCGAAGCGCATGCATCTCACCAAGTACCCGGCTATAAATCCATCGGCTTAGTACGTGTGTCTTTTTAAAAGTGATCGATCTAGCTGATTGCTTCGCTCTTTTACCTGTGCATCTCACAGCGGTTCGTATGTGTGGTTCGTCGTGGATGCCGGCCTTGCGCCAACGCCCGCACTGCTCCTCCTAGCGTGATCACCGCCACCCGGCAGTCCCTGGCATGTCGCCTCTTGTTAATGTCGTCGTTGATATCTTGCAAAAGGAAAAAAAAACAGACATCCGCCGGGCGCCGCGACGCCGCTAGATCGTCATAGAAGATTAGATGTGTTGGTATCGAGTGTTGAATCCGTCGGCCATCTGATCGTAGCGACTTCAATCCGCGTAAGCATCCAAACGTCATATCCGTCAATCCGCCGGGCGTGGTGATCTCGTCGTCAATGTGTTGTTGCTACTGATCTTTGCCTTCTGATTCCTGCCGTCGTTTCTTCTCGCGATACATATGGGTTCACATCGCCTATAAACAGTCCGTGACAAACACGAACATATGCCGATACCTGTACACGCCATGCATCCAGCGACGGCCAGCCGGGCGCTTCTCTCTCCATCCAGCAACGATAACCTCAGCTGCCGGCGGCCTGCCCTGCCATGGAGCTATTGTATAGGTCGGCGATTATGCTGCCACAAAGAAACGCCAGTCCGTGATGGAAACGATTGATTGCTTCGTACTTTTTCTTGGCAAGGCTAGCAGTCGTATTTGAATAGGAAAATCTAGAAAGAGTCCATATGTAGTGCAACACATGATAGGTATTGGATCAGATTGCGGGCGCGGCGGCAGGCGTGCCGGGATAGCTCTTTGGAGGCCACGCAATTAATCTCAACCATTGATATGTTTTAACGCTAAATTGTTCAATCCTAAACGTCCATTGTCTTGTGTTTTAATTATATAATAGATGGGTATTAGTTTTGGGTGTTGCTAAACCAAGTATCATTGAAATGGAGCTGGCCAAAATAAGGATGAAAAAGATACATGGAATATTTTTCTTGTCATAACATGATCACCAAAGTGAAATATATTTTTATATTGGTTGGGTCTTATATTTACTAGTCAAAACACTTAAACAACAAGTCACCCAAGTTCAAACATAGCAATGGGAAGGAAAACACAATCATCAGTGAAACATTTCAAAAAGTTTTTGTTGGTTCTGAATTTTGGGTCTTGTAAAACTAAGTTTTTCTTGGTTCCAAAATTTGGGATGTGACACATAATTTGTCCATCGAATATAAAAGTGGGATCATGCACTAAATCAATTGAAAAAACGAGGATATCGCCTAGAGGGGGTGAATAGGCGTTTAAAAATGATTACGGTTTAGGCTTGAATAAATGTGAAATAAAACTAACGTTTAATTTACCAAGCACAAAACATAACCAAGCTAGGTTCACCTATGTGCACCAACAAATTATGCTAAACAAGAACAACCACTAAGTGAAAGCAAGATAGATAACTTCAAGCTCGATGGCTATCACAAAGTTAAATGCATAATTAAAGGTGTTCAGGTATAGAGATAACCGCAAAGTAGACACGAGGATATGTTTCCCGTAGTTCCTTCCCAATGGAAGTACGTCTACGTTGGAGGAGTGTGGAGCCACCTAGGCGCTCCAATAGCACGGATGTGCTCACTCTATTCTCCGTGAGCTTCACCCGTGAGGGATTGGCTCGTTCCACTATGAGGTCGACTTAAAGGCGTTGACCAAACCGATACACCAAGGAAGGGGAACTCCACAATGAGTTGGAGCCTCCCAACAATGTCCCGGAGCACCTCGCAACAATTTGGGGCTCCGAAACGCACAAAGGCCTCCTAGGGTTGCAACCAACCCAAGAGGCAACAAGATCCACAAAGAGTAATAAGCTTCTCAAACTTCACTTCCACGTATCACCGTGGAGAACTCAACCTGATGCACCTAATGCAATGGCAAGAACACACAAGGTGGTCAAAGTCCCTCACTCTCAAATCCCACCAAAGTAACTAACACTATGGAGGGAGATGGGAGGAAGAACAAGGAAAACAACAAATGAATCCCAAGATCTAGATCCAAAGCTTTCCCCTCACTAAGAGGAGAGATTGGTTGGTGAAAATGTAGATCTAGATCTTCTCTCTCTTTTCTCTCAAGAAGGAGCAAGAATCATTGGAGGGATTGAGAGATATGCAAGCTCAAGAGGGTCAACAATGGAGGAGAAACACGAGCTCAAGAGTTGGGGGTCATTGGGGAAGAAGACCCCCTTAAATAGGACTCCCAAAAACCAACCGTTATGGCCAAAATCATGTACAGGGTGGTACTACCGCCCCTTTTAGCGGTACTACCGCACTTACGGCCAGGGAGCCATTTCTGGCGGTACCGGCGGCGGTATTACCGCTCCTGAGAAAACAGCAGACAAGCCGTTACGAAAAATTCAATATCTTTTGCATCCGGACTCCGTTTTCGATGATTTTGGGCTTGTTGGAATCGTAACAATGAGCTCTTCAAGAATATGCAGAGAAACATCATAGTCCAAACGTTAGGATAAAACCAAATGGGGAAAGGTTAGACCTCTCGATAAAAGAACAACCGGTAAAACCTCCAATCAAAAACGCAATAAGTTTTTCATACGAAATCTGTTTTTGATAAACTTGAGCTTGTCTTGAAGATCATGACAAGCTCTAAAACCACACAAGGAGAAAACCCAAATAAGACCCAACAAATATTATGCTAAGATGCAAAGGTTTGAGCTCTCTATGAACGATGCGATCAAGTTACTCATTCGAGAGCCCCTCTTGATGGAACGGAAACTATCATATAACCCGGTCTCCCAACTAACATCATGAGACCGGTAAAATAGAAACCCTATCAAGATCATACCTTTGTCTTGCGCATTCCACTTGAGCTAGATGATGACGATCTTGATCTTCTCAAGTGGACCACCTTTCTTGATTGCGCTTCGCTTGGTGAAGACTCACATGTTGCTCCCCCATACTCCATTATGGAAGAGCATCTCTAAGGAACATCTTCACTTCGACCATTATCTTGATGACACCCACCACTTGACGTCATCCTCCATGGGCTATAAAAAATCTTCCTTTTGTTGCAAGCCCATGATACCTAACCCCACAAGAATACTCCACACACATAACATGGGTTAGTTCACAAAGCTATATAGACAATTTCTTGCCATACCATTGGATCACATTATCCCACATGATACAACATTTAGCTTTGTGTGTTGATCACTTGAATCCACATTCTTTTTCACTTAGCCTTGGTTAACATTATATCTTTTCTTCTTTCTTGATCATTTCAAATATGTTCATTATATCCAATGACCTTGGAGGCATTCAACCTTGAATCCAACACATGGAGTTCAAGCGTTGCCTATGGATAAACCTATAAGAATATCTCAAAGCAAGCATTAGTCCATAAGGATTGTCATTAATTACCAAAACCACACATGGGGCAACCATGCTCTTTCAGAGAGCCACATCAACCGAATCTTCAACGAGTCGGAAAGAAGCCGACGAAAAGGAGACCACCAAAAAAAATTCCTTGGTCGATGGAGAGGGGGAGAAGTGAACCATGGATCCGAACCGAGCACTCACCTGCTTTGCAATCGCCTCGCCGGGCGAGAAATCCCAATGAAGGAGAGCATCCATGGCCACCTAGATCGAGGATCCCTGGAGGCAGGCGGGGGTGGGGTGGGAGGGCTCGGGGGGTGGGAGGAGAGCCATCGTATTCCCCCGTCTCGGGGGATGTCCATACTTGTATATATAGGTTGGAGCACGTGTAAGCCGGATATGTTAGAATTTTGTTAATACGGATGTTTTAGGTTTTTATATGAATTATGAAAAATGTGTTAGACTATTTTAATGTGTAAGAATACATCCATGAGTTAGAATATGAGTTTGTTTACCTAATGTAGGCCGAATGAGCTAAAGTATTTTTATGTGCTTGACTGTTTGGTCATACATGTTATTATATTATATGTGTTTCATTTAGTTTGTCCGAAGATTTCACATGTTGAAATTACTATATTTGTTATGAATTCTCATTGACATTACTCTATTTTGTTATGTCTAGGTTTGTACGTAATTCTACCGCCTTATAATAGGGATCTCATTTCGATGCATTGTACAAAAATTTCTGGTTAGTGATCTTTCTATATGTTATTAGTTTGTACTAATACTTATAGGCAAAGGTGTAACCAGTAACCAATGTGTGCGACGTGGTGCATCCTCTTCGCAGGGTCCTCACACCAAGGAGGTAGTTGTACCCGAGGACTGGGTTGCTGAAAAGTCATTTCATCTTTTTGAATCTCTTCCGGACAACCTCCTCTCGTTGCAGCCCCTACATATGCTAGCAAGTCTACTAACTACTTGAAGTTGCATTTAATTAGTTAATTTAGCTATTTTTTATATTCTCACATGACTTTGTCGGGTTAATAGCGGTGCTCCTGCTGCAACAAGTGGTGTCTCCCCTTTGAAGCAGCAGACTCTAATCATGAGGGACTTAAGTGTCTCTCGTCTGGCAGGAGGATAGCCTATACATACTCCTATGAAGTTTAAGTATCTATATGCACGACCACGAAATTGATATAGTTGCCTTTACCATGTAACTGAATCACTTCCATATTAATTTATAAACATGTGAGACACAAATGTGTTGTTAAACGACCTCCAACCCATCGCTATTGCGATGTTTTGGTGCACTTCATTAGGCATCATCTTCTACATTGTACCATAAATGTCAGATGGCTACAAAATGAGTCGATCAACTGAAGGTTCTGGAGAGACTACGGGGGAGACGGGAGCTCGATAGAAATATACACCTTCCTTTTTACCCTTTGTAACCCTCACGGACATGACAACATAACGATGATAAGATATATATAGTTTGTACATCTTTTCATTTGTATGGCTAGCAACTGAAACTTTGTCACTATGTATTATAAGTGTGGTGTATCAAATGATAAAATATTATTGAATGTGCTACTGTTTTTGGATGAAATGTTCGATTATATATGGATTGTTGTTAGACAAAATATCCGCGGTTGCACCTTCTAGCATGTACCTCTTGTAGCTACAGCCCCAAAAGCTAGTTGACATATTACATATGGCACACAATTAAATATGTCAAAATGTGTGAGAGAGTTCGCTAAGAACACATGATTTGTGTTCACTCAATCGTGTGCGGTGGCTACAAATAACCGTGTGTGACCATGCTGAAACAGACAAGACAATATATGTTCAACTGTGTACAATGTCTCCAAAACACAAATAGTTCCATCTGCTATAATTGTGAGTGATGTGGAAAACATACCATTGTTTTACTCATAGAAACCATATGCGAAAGTCTCCCTATCGCACACTGGCACACGGTTTGTGTAGAACCCCCACTTTTTAACAAAGTTGGATTCCCCGTGTAACATGCTAGTCCCTGGATCGACTTGCTAGCACACACAGTTTGAGATGCAATACCATAACATTGTATCAAAGTATATTACACGATGATCCAGAATTAAAAAGGTTCGATACAAGGTGCATCGCTGAAGGCTAGCTCAAACCAAAGTAAACACACAACGGAAAGCAAATGATACAGTGAGTCCATCATCTTCATGTGCCACAGGCAAGCATGTTGGTTGTAGACTCAAAACCCTGTCGAAACCTCACTCATCGTCTGAAGGACCTGCAACGGTGAGTTACAGCCCAACTATATGGGTCAGCACAATTGAATTGTGATGGCAAAATGACACTTATGTGGATATAAATGGCAACCTATATTCTACATGAATATTTGGCTAAGTGGAGTTTTGAGGCCGATTTGCATAAAGCCAGTTTTATCCTATCATTTGTGAAACAATTTTCATCATAGACAAAGAGTACCACTGATAGACATCAGTGAACACCTTTGACAACTACTCATGGCAAGCACCACTGATAGAAAACAGTGAGCTCCCATCCCTTGTTCACCCTCAAGTTTTAATTTAGAAATTGGGATGAGGAGATCATCAACAGCTTCCCGGTCTAGTTGCTCAAAATGTCCGACCGGGGACACGGCTAAGTATACTTAGTTTTTAACTCTCAAGAGGGTGTGCACTTTCACCACAAGACCCAATCATTCCATCCTCCATTGCAACCATTTATGCAATGGAAGAGAGAAGACCAGGACGAGACTTTTCAGGAGCAATTGCCCTTACCTCGGACCCACTCCAACCTACACCCACTACATCTGCTGGTCACGAGGAATTCGGGTTCTCACAACCTAATCCATCAAGACAGAGCCCATATGACATGTGGCTGCACTAGAAGCTACTAAACAAGGAGAGTCTACAATCTCTTTAAGCCTGGGTGACTTTCCACAATTGTGCACTTCCACCAAGGGCAAATTACCATAGACATGAACCATAGACATGGACCCGCTGAGTAGTCACCCACCATGGTTCTCCAACCAGCACCCAGGTAGTTCATTGATTAGTTATTAGTTTTCCTCACTATCCAACTAGTCAAAACATTTTTCATAGCATGACTATACTAAGTTCCATACTACAAAGTTCTGGGTGGGGGATGGCTACACACTAATAGGAGCATAGCATAGTATAATAATCAGTAACAAGCCTATCATGCATACTACTAAAAACACTAAGTGCTTAGTAGTAAAAGTAGTAGGACTTTTATGGTGTCACTTGCCTTGGCCAACTGAAGAGTTGAAGTTACACCCTTCACAACACGTAAAGCACTCCGTACAATCTAAACATAAAGATAACACAATAAAAAAACAAACAATTCAACAATATCATTGCATAACAAGGCAAACATACACATCAACGTATTCACAAAACGGTGGTCAAGGATTATCACATAATTCAATATGCAAAAAGAATTAATGTGATTAGGTTTAGGAGTTCCCATTATGGTTAAAGGTTGGTCAAGCAATTAAGTATGAACATTATGAATGTCATACATAAGTTGCTGTGGTGTTCAATAGGTTCTAAAAGGTTGGTTTTAAACAAAAGGTCACATAGGGAATTTTGGAAAAGGTTTAACACATTTTAAAACAAGGATTTTTGTATACAACATTTTAGTAAGATCTAAAACATAAACTTTAATGGTTTGAGTTGACAATGATTCTAATTTATGGGTTTAGGTCTTTCTGGTTAGAGGCAACTATTTGTTTCATTTTCCAAAAGAAACATATTAAAATATTACACAAAGTTTAAACTATATCCAAAATACTCCAATTGAGTCTCTGGTTTTCAATTTTTTTAAAAAGTATTCAAAAATATTTTTAAAGGTGACCAAGTTATTCTACATAACCTAAGGTTTCCAAAAATATTTTATTTGCAAATTTTGGACTTATAGAAATAAAGCTATGCCAAATATACTCAAATCCCTCATTTGAAATTTGAATGATTTAAACTTTGACAAAACAGAAAACTAATAATTCCAAAAGATTCTACAAGTCCAGAGCTTTTCAAAAATATAAAATTTGTTAAATTTGGGCAAACCTATAAAAAGTTGTGATGGTTTGAATTAGCAGGGGCTTTTCTGCAAAATGGCCATTTTAATTCGATTCGGAATAATTCCAGAAATGGGCAGGACCACGTGGCGGGCTGTGATTGGCTTTACTGCGCTGACTAGGCGGTGGCGTGGCTGTTTCTTATTGGCTGATACCGGTTCAGAAAGTTATCTAATCACAGCCGTAGATGCGGGATCGGACGGCTGGGAGAGGTGGTGCTCACCGGGCGGCGGAAATGGTCGCCGGAAATGGAGAGGAAGGCGGCGCCGTGGCTCGAGCATGGATGCGCCGGTCATTCCGGTGGTCCTTGGGCTCGGGAAGACGATAACGAGGTGCGGCGCGACGCGGCGGAGAGGATGGAGGTGATGGCGTCGTCGATTGCTTCATGTGTACACGAGGGGGCGTGGTCGGAGCGGTGCGGGCATCAGCGACCTTCGGGTGAGCACGAGCTGCTCGATTTGCTGCAGTAGAATTCGGGGTAAGGGGTCAGTGAGGTGCGCCAGGACATGGGGAGGAGTGTGGAGAGAGCCTCGGGCTCCGGTGCTAGCTCACCTCAATGGAAAAGGAGGAAGACAGTGTCGGCAGTGGCGGGCTCCGGCGTGCGATTGCAGCAGCCTGGGGCACGAATCGGTCGGGCGTGAGAGGGTAAATGGAGGGGAGGGTCTGGGGACTAAAAGGAGGCCGGGTGTGGTGCCGTTGCGGGCTCGAGGGAGTGGGGCAAGTGGGCGAGGTGGAGGGTGCCGTCGTCGGTTCGTGGGCGCGGGCGCAGACGGTTGGAGAAGAACCTGACAGGTGGGGTTGGCGTGTCGGTGAGAGAGAGGGGAGAGAGGCCAGGGTGGGCTGAGTTGGGCCGCTAGGCGCCGCGCGCGCGTTAGGTTAGAATGGGCTCGGCCCTTTTATGTTTTTGTTTTGTCCTTTTGTTTTTCTTTTCTGTTTTTCTTGTTTTCTTTTATAACTTTACAAATCCAAATCATTTCAAACCAATTTCTAAAATTTTGCAAATTCAAAACCTTTCCTTTAAACTTGCAAGCAACACTTTTCAAAAACATTTTTAAAATTGAAAATTTCAAAATAATGCATAATGGTTTATTAGAACCTTTATGTTCAATTTATAAAATAGGGTTTTATAAATTCCTTTTGAACTAAAACTAAAATACAGAAAAGGATATGAGTAATATCACTCAATATGATAACTCAATAAAAATACAAAACATTTTATTTAAAAAGAGTTTGATAATACATTTTAAATACAAATAATAATTTAAAGTATCAAATAGATGTTTTACTTCAAAATCCTTAAATCTTAAAAAAGAAGGTAAGGAATTATTTAAAATACATTTCAAAATCAGATTTCAAATATATTGTATAATTGTTTGTTAAATTTTGAAAATGGATTTAATAAAATCATTTGTGGTTTTAAAGGAAATCTAGGAAATTTACGACAAATACATATTTTGAAAAAGACTTACCCAGAATCATTTCAAAATCATATGAAAGAGTTAAAACCAATTTTTGAAAATAGAGTATGTTTAAATAACCCAAAACCATTTATAAATAGGGTTTATTAAGGAATTGGAAGTATTATATTGGATTCCACTTCAACTTCGAGTAATTTATTTTATTCGAACAAAAGTTTCAATTTTTAGTGATTTTTGAAACATTCCAAATTTCTGCGATGTTACAGACTACCACCCTTAAAAGGAATCTCGTCCTCGAGATTCGGAGAGGCTAGCAAAAGGGATCGGTTCAAGGTATCTGGGTGGCTACCACCCTTAAAAGAAACTTTTGTGGGCAGTCTAGAATTCTTGTCTTGAGTCCTAAATTTCCTCGTAAAGCTTGTAGTAGCTTCTTGTTTAGGATATGAGGTTTTGAATCCTTGAATAGAACTTTCCTTCACGGAAGAGCTGTAGAATAACAAAAGTCCACTGAAAACCTTTTGATACCAAGGTGTCACTTTTGGGTCAAACTGATGTCCAAGATGAGAGGATTTCACAACAGTCTTCTTATCTCAAATTACTTGGTGTCTTCCATATGCTTCATCTTCTCACCTTCCAGCTTCCATGCAACTACGTAACTCTCATGGTAGGCAAAAACTTCCATTTGTAGGGTACCTCCAAAACTTCGCTTGTGTCTATACTCACCGTATATTCATAAGTTTTGGCAACACTTGCCTCGCATAGGGTTATATATATTACTATTCTATGGTCTAGGCTTTTCATCGTCGCCTCTCTTGTAGGTATGTCTCTCAGGATTACCATTCCTTATAGCAAGGAGAATGACATGAGTACTCACCATGGGGCAATCTCTAGAAAAATGAGCTTCTTCTTCACATGAATAACAACACTTGGTGGTGACTTTGGATGTGTGGGAATGAGTTCCGAGTTTGACTCTATCACCATCCTTCTTTTCTAGGCAATCCCATGAATAGTGCCCCGTTTTTCTGCATGTGTAACATGTTATATGGCTAGTATCTCTTTCGCATTCCTCCTTGTGTTCCTGTACTCCCATGGACCTCTTGATAGTTTGTTGCATTCCCTCTTTGACTTGTCGACTGACTTCTTGCATCATGGGGTAGAGTTGACATTGGGTTGGGACGTGATTAGTTGATTCACACAAAAAAGCAAGTAACCAAGGTTCTGGGGCATCCGTCGGTTGGATAGCTGGGGATGCCATGGGGCCACTTATCATGACATTCCTTGGAAAAGTGTCCTATTTCTCCACACGTTTTGCAGGCTTGAGATTTTGTCAAAGTACTCCCTTTGAATTCCTTGCTACCAATGTCAATCTGTGGTGGGTTGACATTACTGTTGGCCATGTTGTGACACATCATCTGCACAATGTGGGTCTGGTTATCCAACAGTTGTTGCATTCCCTGGGGTAACTCTTTGTTGTGGTTGTTGACTTGATTCTGGGTCATGAGTTGCATCAACTGACTCTGAGCTTCTAATAGTTGAATTGCCTTTGTCATCTCATCATCGTTGGTGCTTTGACGAGGCATCTATTTTTTTTTGAAACTTTTATGACAGTAGGAAAGGCTCCTACTGCCTCTATATTAAAACACCCCTCAGGAGGGCCAGGAGTAATTACATGGGCAGAAAATGAATTTACACAAGGAGGATCTCTAGCTACTTATAATCAGCAGAAAAAGAGCGTATAAAGGAATGCTTGTTCTCCTTAGTCCTATGAACCAAAAGGGAGAAGTCAGTTTTGAATCTTGCTTTCCAGGAGCAAATGTCAGGGGTGATCCCATTGAAGTAAAAGTCATTCTCTCCCTTCCATAGGCTCCAAGTAGCCACTGCAAAAATGTCCATGAACATGGCCCTGTTCCAGTGGTCTCTGGCAGAAGCAATTAGTTGTAGCTGTCCAGAGTATCATCAGCAGGGATCGTGAAGCCCAAAGCCTCCCAGCAATCTGCAGCAAAAGCACATTTGAAGAAGAGATGTTCCACGGTCTCTTCTACATTAGCGTTGCACATGGAGCAGTCAAAATTATTCCCAATGTTGTAGTGCCTCCTTCTCAGCATATTCCTGGTATTCAATCTGTCAGAGAGCAAGAGCCAGCAGAAGAATTTTATTTTCGGTATACACTTTGTTTTCCATAACCAGTTGAAGGAGATATGTGGAACAATATCTCGAAAGCAGAATTTGTAGTATTTATTTGCTGAGTAAGTATCAGAGCCCCAAACATAAGTCCATTGGTCACGCTCCCCTGATGTTAGAGATATCTGATTGGTGGCTATCTGAGCCTGTCTGAGTTCCATCAGAGCTTGGGGAGAGATAGGCAGGGCAAAGTTTTCTGACAGAGAGGTGGCTGTGAGGAATGCTTTAGCAGAAATCCTCATCTAGGGCAAATGAAAGGCTCTCGGGTAATTTTCAGAGGCAATGCCCTCTCCCCAGGGGTCCTTCCAAAACAGAATGGAATCCCCTGTTCCAATAGTGCAATGGGAAATACCTCTATAGATAGGTGATAATTTACAGACATCCTTCCACCAGAATGAGCCACAGCTATCAGTTGCATGCGGAACTGAGTTGGTATAGTATGCTTGCCAGATCAGTGTAACCCAAGGAGTGTCCACCTTATTATAGAACTTGTGTAAATATTTTAAAAGCAGTGCCTCATTCTGTACCTTTAAGTTGAGGATGCCCATTCCTCCTTTATCTTTAGGTCTACACACTTTCTCCCAGGCAATTAAAGAATTGCAGTGCTCACCATCTTCTGTCTTTTTATTCCACAGGCAATGTCTTCTGATTTTATCCACATGCTCAAGAATTTTAGGATGCATTTTAAGGGCACACATGGAAAAGGTAGCAATAGAAGTGAGCAGAGTATTGATAACAGACACTCTCCCACTGTAGGACATCATCATAAAATTAGCAGTCATTGCTCTCTCAATTCTGTCCACAAGAGGCATTAGATCCTGCACAGTAGGTTTGGTAGTGCCAAGTGGAAGTCCAAGATAAGTGAATGGCATAGCACCAATGTCACATCCAAGCATACCTGCAATTCCAGCAGCTCTCTGAGCACTCACATTAATTGGGATCATCACTGACTTGTGGTAATTAATTTGCAGACCAGTTGAGTTTGCATATGTATCAAGAATTTCTTTCATTTTGGCCACTTGAGTCAGGCAAGCTGGCATGATTATGAGGGTGTCATCAGCATATTGCACCACTGGGTAATCCATCCCAAAATCAGGTGAGAAGGGTGCTTGGAGAAGCCCATCTCTGAAAGCTTTGTTTATTGCTGATTGCAGCAAATCTGCAGCTAGGACAAATATGAGAGGTGATAGGGGATCACCCTGTCTGACACCTCGTTTACAATGAAACTGTCTTCCTGGGACTCCATTCAGAAGGACAGAAGACATTCCTGAGCTGAATATCATTTCAATCCACTGCAGCCATTTGGCATCAAAACCCATCTGTCTCATGATATTAATCATAGCTTTATGGTCAATGGTATCAAAGGCTTTTGCAAAATCTAATTTTAGCAATATAATTTCCTGTTTAGAAGCCTGGCATTGATGAATGAACTCAAAAGCCCAGGCAATGCAGTCCTGAATTGTCCTCCCCTTTAAGAAGCCATATTGATTTTTGTGTACAGTTTTCAGCACCACTTTTTGCAGTCTGTTGGCTAGAATTTTTGTAATTAGCTTTAGACAACAGTTCAGCAAGGTGATTGGTCTGTAATCATTGACTGTTTCTGGGGAACCAATTTTGGGGACAAGGGTGATGAACCCAGTATTAATGCTTTCCATATTGAGATTACCAGCATGGAACTCATCACAAAGAGCATAAATATCTCCCTTAATAATGTGCCAGCAAGTTTTCAGAAATTGTCCATTAAATCCATCAGGTCCTGGAGCTTTATCATTTGGCATGTGTTTAACTACATCATCAATTTCCTCATGAGTGAAGGGAGTTGAGAGGCAGGCAAGATCATCTCGAGGTGTGATGAGAGAAGCAAGATCAAATCCCATAGGTGGATGGCTAGCTGTTCCAAGCCGACATTTATAAGTGTCAAAAATTAATTTTTCCTTATCCACATGAGAAGTAACCTGAGAGCCATCTGGCAGAGTGAGCTGAGCAATAGAATTCCTTCTGTATCTTTCAGTGGCAATAGAGTGGAAGAATTTGGTGTTTTCATCCCCAAATTTAGTCCATCTGATAGTACATCGTTTCTTCCAGTATTGCCTCTGATAATCCAGTAATTTGAGTAAATGAGCTCTAATAATTTTTCTGAAATTTGCCTCTGGAACAGAAAGTCCCCTTTTATCCTCCAGATTATCTAATTCCAATAAAGCTCTGTTACAGTTATCAATGCATATGGATAATTTTGAGATTCCTTTGCTCCAGAATTTAAGATCATATCTGAGACGTTTCAGTTTGGCATTCAGATTGGCAGCACTGTTTTTCTTATGAGTTGGTTTAGCCCAGCTTTCAGCTACTGTCTGTAAAAACCCACTGTGTGCTGTCCAGAAATTTTCAAAACGAAACAGTTTGCTGCCTGGGATGTTTGTCTGAATCGACACCACACAAGGCGTGTGATCAGATGTCGGTTTCCCTTGTGGATTAACAACCGTAGCAGGATAGGATTGTGTCCAATGCAGGGAGGTAAAGAACCAGTCTAGCTGTTCGAGGAGGGGATCTTGTTGCATATTACTCCATGTAAAGCTTCTGCCTTTAATGGGTAATTCTGTAAGATTCTGGGATCGAATTATATCATTGAATAATAACATATCATCAATATTTCCTCCTGGTTTGTTTCTGTTAGAAGGGGATCTAATGAAATTAAAATCACCCACAATGAGCCAATCTTCACCATCAGGAATATTTAGCTCATACAACCAATCAACAAAGGCATCTCTTAAATCACCATCACAAGGCCCATAGATGTTCATTAATGTCCAGGAAAAAGAATCCAGTTTAGAGGTGAAATGAATTGACAACGCAAAGGGCTGGCAGTGCATGACTAATCCAGTGAACACACAGCTTTTCCAAATAATAATTAGACCCCCTGAAGCACCATTGGATGGAACGTAAACAAATTCATCAAAGGAGCTAGGGCAACAGGATTTAATAAAGCTCATATCAAAATGCGATTTCTTGGTCTCTTGCAAACAAACCACATCACAACCACTTAGTTTGATAGCATTGAGTAGAGCCAACTGTTTCGATTTGGCATTAAGCCCCCTAATGTTCCAGCACAAAATAAACCACTTCCTTAAGTAATTCATTACAATAATAATAATAAAAGGCCTAGGCCTTCTGGATATCTTCCTCCTGTGGGCTAGCCAACAGCTTCTGGGTAGACATCTCTTCAGGTGGAACACCACACATCTGGACACCAATTTGCTGCAGGAGAGGGATTGGTGTAGGAGGAGGGACCTGATCAGAAGTATCTGCACTGATAGCCGGTCCTGTTCATCAGAGTTGGAGGTAACATCCACAATCCTGGGAGTAACTCTGTTTTTCACCTTGGATTTCTTGACTTTAGCATCAGAAATTAGATGCACCCTAAATCCAGCATATTTATTTGCCCTTGGACTCCTTCTGACCTGGGAGGTGACAATGGGAACAGCAGGGGCATCAGTGTTCAGTAGAGCTTGGTCAGCTTCCAGCAGAGCTAAATCCAGTCCAGAACCATGTTGCAGTGATCCCTCATCAGTGAGTTCTAACAGACGAGCAGTTTTTTTAGGTGGCAGTGCAGATAAATTCAGAACCATGAGCTCGTTTCCCAGTCCCAACTGAAACAAAAGAGAAGTTCTGAACATGGGCCATCTTCAACAGTAGTGGGCTGGGACAGAAGGCCTTTTTAACCCATTTGTCTATCAGTGACAACTGGGTGACAGTGTCTTGTTCGAAGGGAATCAGGCCCATTGCCAAAGATTGAGCAAAGTGCAGGCTATCAACTTGAGCAGCAGACAGAGACTTATTGAACAGCTTTAGTGTGGCAAAATCTGACAGGGCCATGGTGTTAGCATGGGCCAGAGCCCCTTCACTCACAACCACAGTCTGGATAACAATCTCCTCTGCTTCTTCAGTTTCTGGGCTGCTAATGGATTCAGTCCATGCCTGCATGGGGCTGTCGACCAGATTGGAGGCAGGTGGAAAGCCAACATGAAGAGCCACAGCTTGCTCCCCTAAGATGGCCTGGAAATTGACCAAAGGTGGATCCATCAGCATTAGTTCAGCAGCTGGCTCCTCGAAGTGTTGTTCCTGTATGTTCATGTTCTGTACTGGAGCATGGACCTCTGCATGCTGCATTGGGATATTCTGAATGTGCTGGTGACCATGTCCATGGTTATTGAACTGTGCATTGTGTGCTTGGTTCAGTTGCAGCCAGTTGGCCAGCTGGTTCTGGTAAATCTGCTCAGCAGTGAGATCAACCCCATATTGGGGATGTGGGTTCCCATCCTCTGGCTCTGGATCCTCAGGAGGTGGTGGTACATCATGCAAGTGAGCATTCCAGTCAGCACTCCTGAGCATGTAAACAGGAACAGTCCAGCTGTTTCTAGCACCTCCCAACTGTGTAACAACAATGCTCCTCGGCACAAATTTCGGATGAACAAGCCAAACTTTAGCAAGCACATATTTGAGGTTTCCCCTGGGGTGGTGCCAGACGAGAGCAGGCCAAAATCCTCCACAGCACGGTTCACATAAAAAGTAGTCTGATAATCCAATGGAAACCCAAGAAAAAGAATCCAAGTCTCTCTACCAAACGCAGCTAGGCGTCTGTTCTTGGCCTGGTCGTGCCTAACAAAAGTGACAGTAGTGATTTCATCTACCTCGAACGTCAGCCCAATGACAGTATCCGCAGCCAGAGAATCAATAAGCTTGAACACCCCTAGCCCAAACGGATGGTCATCCCAATCGAAAGAATCATAACCAGCCTCATCAAGAAGACCCTTAACAGCCTGCCTCATCGACTCGCGCAACTGGATTGGAATAAAGCGATTGGTTTCGACAATTACCACACGGTCATGGTGCAGGGGCGGCAATGGGGGAACCACCATCATCGTGCGCACCTTCCTATCAGCCGGGCCATGGTCGATGGTCATGCCGTCGGGGATGAACGCCAGGGGATTCACCGGAAAGTTCGCCATTGGCTCCGCCGATGTCTCCGCCTCCTCTGCTTCCGCCACCGAGGGTTTCACTGTAGCTTGGGGAATAGACGTGGAAGACGAGGGAGATGAATCGGCAAGTATAGGATCGCTAAAAACAAGGGGTAAATCCGCATTTTCCTTTTCTGTTGTAGCTTTCCGTTTAGGAATCCAGATTTTTCTGCTAGGAGAGGATTTGGCCGGCGGCGGCTCTGCCTGCTTGGGCCTCCATTGTTTCCTCGCAGTGCAGTTAGCCCATTTATGGCCCAGCCCATTACAGGTCCAGCAGCGTGAGGCTCGCATCTTAATTGTTTTTTTTAGAGCAGTCAGAGCAGACTTGGCCCAAAGTAACACATTCTCTACATACCCCTTTGCAGTTGGGCCTAAGGTGATCAGTAAGCCCACAACGAGAGCAACGACCCAGTAATTCAAACAGCAAATTTGTGGGCGGGATAAAAGACAGGTTCAAAACATCCATGATTTCCGGATCAGAATATTTGGCAACACGTAAATCATTGATATGCTCAAGTGTTACCTTTGGTAGAGCAGCAGAAAACGGCCGAATAATATTATCTTCAATAAAACAATTTGACCCGGAAATCCCTCGATCCAAAGAAATCGGATCAAGAAAACTGCCAAAGAAGACCTTGTTGACTTGAGTTGGAGCGATCATCATTGGGGCCGGAGGAGCCACCGGCGGCGGCGTGAAGGAGCCAAACTTGATGGGAAGCACATCAGCATTATCATGAAAGATGAATCAACGAGACCAAACTTAGACAATTCAGCCGATGAAGAAGTATGATCCAGAGATGCACTTTTAGCTAGGAAGTTCAAGTTAGGCCGAATCAGTGTCGGACTTCTCTGAGCAACATGTAAATCTTGTTCAGTAGAAAACCAGGATCCACCAGAACCAAAGGGGCTGAATCAACAGAAGGTTTTTCGCCCTATACAGATGAAAGTGGCAAATAAAATCCGGCCAAACTCGATCTTTAAGCCCATAAATGAAATGTCCAACTTTACTCGAGGCCAGGGAAAACCGAAATCTTCTATCGCTGAGTTTGAAAACCCTGAGAGCCTCATGATCCCCACCAATGCAAGATTGCAGGGCCAAACCAACAGATTCTTCAGAGAGTTGAAAGGAGGCGGAGGAGAAGGACACCACCAGAAAGAACTCCGATGCGCCCCGAGAGGGGGAGAAATGAACCGAAGAGCCAAACCTCTTACGAACCTGATCCGCCACGGCCAAGCCTGGCGAGAAATCCCAATGAAGGAGAGCGTCCATGGTCTTCGGATCCTAGACGCCATAGGCAGCGGCGGTGGAAAGGAGGGATGCAGCGGCGAGGAGGGTGGCGGCGGTGGAGGTGGGAGAGGGGAGGGTGCGGGAGGGATCCATTATCGATTTGGGGATTTCGGCGAATCTGGAGAGGTAACGACTACAGTGGAATCTGGAGAGGTAACACGAGGCATCTATTTGGGTTTAGCATAGATGAGTAAAAGATAGAGAGATAGATACTAAGAATAATCCTGCCCATACACAGCAGATCAAGGCAATTCATCTTACAAACAATATCTAACAAACATCAAGAAACAAGATTCAAACAAAAACAGACAGTCTAGTATTGTCACACATCCGAAGTTGGTATGATCAATAGACTATCACGATTTCGTTGTTCTATTTATGTGGTGGTCTAGTATATCAACTCCTTGAGTGCTTCAAGTCCTTCTTCAACTTTCTTGAAATCTTCTAAGTATTTTGGGTGTCTGGGTTCCTCAATGGTCTTCCATGCATGTGGTGCTTCATGTTGAATCTTAGATTCCCATATGAAGCATCAATCTCACAATTGAAGGGTATGGACAACATGTCTTGGTGGATACAAGAGATAGGTCATCTAGAATGAGAGAAGATATTTTCAGAAGGTAGATAGTAGATTAGAGGATAAGAAATAGTAAAATGAATTATTTGTTTATTTCAGAAAACAGAATAAAATAGATTTTCAATCCTATGGTCAAAACCTATTTCTATCCAAACCTAGGGTCTCGAACCTACAGGCAACACAGTGCTCTGATACCATCTGTAGAACCCCCACTTTTTAACAAAGTTGGGATTCCCCGTGTAACGTGCTAGTCCCTGGATCGACTTGCTAGCACACACAGTTTGAGATGCAATACCTTAACAATGTATCAAAGTATATTACACGATGATCCAGAATTAAAAAGGTTCGATACAAGGTGCATAGCCGAAGGCTAGCTCAAACCAAAGTAAACACACAGCGGAAAGCAAATGATACAGTGAGCCCATCATCTTCATGTGCCACAGGCAAGCATGTTGGTTGTAGACTCAAAACCCTGTCGAAACCTCACTCATCGTCTGAAGGACCTGCAACGGTGAGTTACAGCCCAACTATATGGGTCAGCACAATTGAATTGTGATGGCAAAATGACACTTATGTGGATATAAATGGCAACCTATATTCTACATGAATATTTGGCTAAGTGGAGTTTTAAGGCTGATTTGCATAAAGCCAGTTTTATCCTATCATTTGTGAAACAATTTTCATCATAGACAAAGAGTACCACTGATAGACATCAGTGAACACCTTTGACAACTACTCATGGCAAGCACCACTGATAGAAAACAGTGAGCTCCCATCCCTTGTTCACCCTCAAGTTTTAATTTAGAAATTGGGATGAGGAGATCTTCAACAGCTTCCCGGTCTAGTTGCTCAAAATGTCCGTAACTGGGGACAAGGCTAAGTATACTTAGTTTTTAACTCTCAAGAGGGTGTGCACTTTCACCACAAGACCCAATCATTCCATCCTCCATTGCAACCATTTATGCAATGGAAGAGAGAAGATCAGGACGAGACTTTTCAAGAGCAATTGCCCTTACCTCGGACCCACTCCAACCTACACCCACTACATCTGCTGGTCACGAGGAATTCGGGTTCTCACAACCTACTCCGTCAAGACAGAGCCCATATGACATGTGGCTGCACTAGAAGCTACTAAACAAGGAGAGTCTACAATCTCTTTAAGCCTGGGTGACTTTCCACAATTGTGCACTTCCACCAAGGGCAAATTACCATAGACATGAACCATAGACATGGACCCCCTGAGTAGTCACCCACCATGGTTCTCCAACCAGCACCCAGGTAGTTCATTGATTAGTTATTAGTTTTCCTCACTATCCAACTAGTCAAAACATTTTTCATAGCATGACTATACTAAGTTCCATACTACAAAGTTCTGGGTGGGGGATGGCTACACACTAATAGGAGCATAGCATAGTATAATATTCAGTAACAAGCCTATCATGCATACTACTGAAAACACTAAGTGCTTAGTAGTAAAAGTAGTAGGACTTTAATGGTGTCACTTGCCTTGGCCAACTGAAGAGTTGAAGTTACACCCTTCACAACACGTAAAGCACTCCGTACAATCTAAACATAAATATAACACAATAAAAAAACAAACAATTCAACAACATCATTGCATAACAAGGCAAACATACACATCAACGTATTCACAAAACGGTGGTTAAGGATTATCACATAATTCAATATGCAAAAAGAATTAATGTGATTAGGTTTAGGAGTTCCCATTGTGGTTAAAGGTTGGTCAAGCAATTAAGTATGAACATTATGAATGTCATACATAAGTTGCTGTGGTGTTCCATAGGTTCTAAAAGGTTGGTTTTAAACAAAAGGTCACATAGGGAATTTTGGAAAAGGTTTAACACATTTTAAAACAAGGATTTTTGTATACAACATTTTAGTAAGATCTAAAACATAAACTTTAATGGTTTGAGTTGACAATGATTCTAATTTATGGGTTTAGGTCTTTCTGGTTAGAGGCAACTATTTGTGTCATTTTCCAAAAGAAACATATTAAAATATTACACAAAGTTTAAACTATATCCAAAATACTCCAATTGAGTCTCTGGTTTTCAAATTGTTTAAAAAGTATTCAAAAATATTTTTAAAGGTGACCAAGTTATTCTACATAACCTAAGGTTTCCAAAAATATTTTATTTGGAAATTTTGGACTTATAGAAATAAAGCTATGCCAAATATACTCAAATCCCTCATTTGAAATTTGAAGGATTTAAACTTTGAGAAAACAGAAAACTAATAATTCCAAAAGATTCTACAAGTCCAGAGCTTTTCAAAAATATAAAATTTGTTAAATTTGGGCAAACCTATAAAAAGTTGTGATGGTTTGAATTAGCAGGGGCTTTTTTGCAAAATGGCCATTTTAATTCGATTCGGAATAATTCCAGAAATGGACAGGACCACGTGGCGTGCTATGATTGGCTTTACTTCGCTGACTAGGCGGCGGCGTGGCTGTTTCTTATTGGCTGATACCGGTTCAGAAAGTGATCTAATCACGGCCGTAGATGCTGGATCGGACGGCTGGGAGAGCTGGTGCTCACCGGGCGGCGGAAATGGTCGCCGGAAATGGAGAGGAAGGCGGCGCTGTGGCTCGGGCGTGGATGCGCCGGTCGTTCCGGTGGTCCTTGGGCTCGGGGAAGATGACAACGAGGTGCGGCGCGACGCGGCGAGAGGATGGAGGTGATGGCGTCGTCGATTGCTTCCTGTGTAGACAAGGGGGCGTGGTCGGAGCAGTGCGGGCGTCAGCGACCTTCGGCTGAGCACGGGCTGCTCGATTCGCTGCGGTAGAATTCGGGGTAAGGGGTCAGTGAGGTGCGCCAGGACATGGGGAGGAGTGTGGAGAGAGCCTCGGGCTCCGGCGCTAGCTCACCTCAATGGAAAAGGAGGAAGACAGTGTCGGCAGTGGCGGGCTTCGGCGTGCGATTGCAGCAGCCTGGGGCACGAATCGGTCGGTCGTGAGAGGGTAAATGGAGGAGAGGGTCTGGGGACTAAAAGGAGGCCGGGTGTGGTGCCGTTGCGGGCTCGAGGGAGTGGGGCAAGTGGGCGAGGTGGAGGGTGCCGTCGTCGGTTCGTGGGCGCGGGCGCAGACGGTTGGAGAAGAACCTGACAGGTGGGGTCGGCGCGTCGGTGAGAGAGAGGGGAGAGAGGCCAGGGTGGGCTGAGTTGGGCCGCTAGGCGCCGCGCGCACGTTAGGTTAGAACGGGCTCGGCCCTTTTATGTTTTTGTTTTGTCCTTTTGTTTTTCTTTTCTGTTTTTCTTGTTTTCTTTTATAACTTTACAAATCCAAATCATTTCAAACCAATTTCTAAAATTTTGCAAATTCAAAACCTTTCCTTTAAACTTGCAAGCAACACTTTTCAAAAACATTTTTAAAATTGAAAATTTCAAAATAATGCATAAAGGTTTATTAGAACCTTTATGTTCAATTTATAAAATAGGGTTTTATAAATTCCTTTTGAACTAAAACTAAAATATAGAAAAGGATATGAGTAATATCACTCAATATGATAACTCAATAAAAATACAAAACATTTTATTTAAAAAGAGTTTGATAATACATTTTAAATACAAATAATAATTTAAAGTATCAAATAGATGTTTTACTTCAAAATCCTTAAATCTTAAAACAGAAGGTAAGGAATTATTTAAAATACATTTCAAAATCAGATTTAAAAAATATTGTATAATTGTTTGTTAAATTTTGAAAATGGATTTAATAAAATCATTTGTGGTTTTAAAGGAAATCTAGGAAATTTACCACAAATACATATTTTGAAAAAGACTTACCCAGAATCATTTCAAAATCATATGAAAGAGTTAAAACCAATTTTTGAAAATAGAGTATGTTTAAATAACCCAAAACCATTTATAAATAGGGTTTATTAAGGAATTGGAAGTATTATATTGGATTCCACTTCAACTTCGAGTAATTTATTTTATTCGAACAAAAGTTTCAATTTTTAGTGATTTTTGAAACATTCCAAATTTCTGGGATGTTACCGTTTGTAAACCCTCAATATAAAGATGGATGGCTAAACTGTGTGCGAGGGCGATTTTAAACGTGTGTGATGTGCTGATATGTACTCCCTCCGTTCATATATATAAGACGTTTTAGGGTTTTAACACATTCATTTGCATCTACATGTATCTAGACACATCTTAGTGTGTATGTTCACTCTTTTTGGTTTGCACCTAATCAGCATGTACAGTATCTAAAGCGTCTTATATATGAACGGAGGGAGTACTAGTGATAATCAGCCGAAACGTGGATATTATGACCATATATGTAATTAGCATGCTTTTTTATCCCCAAAAAAGAATTTGTAGTTAACATGTAGGTGGAAACTTGGAATTGCTCCAAGTTAACAATACGTTGCACACATATACATGGCACCGCAATTTGCACACATGATCAACATTTCAACTTGTGCGCAAGACAAGAGAAACACATGCAGTTGAACACACACACACACATATTAACCGCGGCAACGGTTTAGCTTGCTGCAGCCGCGTGTATAACGGTTGGCCTCTATAGGAGGTCGGTGGACGTCGGCGGTCGTGTTGGGTTTGATCCCGAGAGCAGAGTAGTTGATAAAGGTGCTGCTTGACGCGAGCCGTCCCCCTTCGGCCTCGTGGCCCGCCAACATGAGGCCAACCAGCACCAAGGCCACAAGGGCAAGCTGCATGGTCACCTTCCCCATGCGTGCGTGCCTGCTCTCCTTCCTCTGTTTCTTCAGGGAAGGAAACTTGGTGCAGAGGGGGTGATGTGAGTTGGCTATTTATTGGTGTGTCAGGTGGGCATGCTGAGAAGGAGACTCTATTTTAAGGTAGCATCATGCCTAAAATGCCAGCGGACCGGAGGAAAAGGAGATGTTTGTACCATATTTAGGTAAGATTTTCGAACAGAACACCAACACCACGGTTCCAAACAGATGGACCCTAAAATCTCTCCATCACACGTACGCAACGGAAAAGGTGGTCGCCTAAGAGAAACTCTATAGATTCTCTGTAAATCTGTCTTGTAAAATCATTTTAGGCCTCTTTGATTCGTAGGAAAAGCGTAGTAAAAACAAAGGATTGGTGTCCCATATGAATTTGCCCTGTAGCATTGTTTGATTCATAGGGATGAGACAAAGGAATAGTACGGGAAAATCCCCTTTGGATGCCATTTCAAAAAAGTAGGAAATTTAACATCCAACAAGACTTCATTTTTTATTCCTGCGTGTGGATCGAGAAGCCAAAGCACAATATGCATGTGGCATTGATGGGACTCATCTAGTTAGTGTATGAGTATCATTAGTTGGATTCATGTGGTTTTAATATTCGCGTGATTCAAACAACCCATGTCAAAAAATTCTTGTGTTTTCCAAAGCTATGTTTTACATGTGTATATTCCGATCAAAATCCTGAGTTTTTCCTATCCAGTAATTTTACAACATGCAAATCAAAGAAGTCCAAATAGATAATCTCTAAAATGATTTTAGATATTTCGAGATCTTATGCAAAGTCGGATCCTCTAAAAAGCAAGTTGTATATTTGCACTTTCACGTGGGTGTTTTTTTTCTTTTCTTTTTACCTTTCTTCCTCATCGAGCACCACGAATGATCATGCTTCATGTCCAGCACCAACAACTCCCATCTCTGACGGCCAGCACATCCCTCTCCCAGCCCGCTTGGCTCCTCGCTGGTCAAAGACAATGCTTCACAACGTCGTTGTGTTAACATGGTTAGGTTTTTGCGTAATATTGTCCACATAAAAACTGTGCATATAAGACTTGTGAGCCTAGCGATTGGTGCACTACAGCAGTGATTTTGGACGGCGGCACAAAGTGACTTTGTTTGTGTGCTGCTCTCCGAATATCAAATCTTGATTTTGGCCTGAGGTCTCATCTTGCTTGGTCTTATATGGTGATGACATGCTTCTAGATATTTCCCTATTGAGGACATTGTCTAGAAATTTTTTATCGGATTTTCTCCATGGTGAAAACCAATGATCTTTTTTATTGGTTAGATAGGACGACGAAAAAGATTGTACATTGTTTTCTTCCTAGAGGTGGGAATGTTGGAGGGTCTTTTTCGTAGTCCAGATGTTGCCGATGTTGGTGGAGAAGTTTGTTGCTGCGAGTCGATGATCGCTTTGTTGGGGCCATGTTATTTTCGGTGTGCATCCTTCATTGTCTCAACTAGCTCTTCACGTTACATCAGAGGTTATGTGCAATTGGTATCATCTCGAAAATGACCATCTTAGTGAGTTTGAATACTAAAACATAGCAATTTTCTAGGTTGAGCACCTCTCAAAAAGTTTGATGGATTTCAATGTTTTTTATTAAGGGTATATATTAATATCAAAATGATATCAAGCACAACACAAAGTTATTATACAAAAGCTACCAACAATTAGTTAAAACGAACTATAACACCAACCACCAATGATAACAACTCGAGAGTAACATGAGAGGTACGCCAACATCACCATCTTCATGAAGGGAACGACGCACGGTGGTGACGTCCCTGGATCCAACCACGAAGGTGAAATCATTACTTTCACCCGAATAGAACTCCGAGCAAACTTCAGCCAGAGCCTTCGACAAGGGAACGTCGTGTGAATGGCGCCATTATAAGATTGAACCAATAATGGTCGGACCTAGAGGTTTCACGTCTGCAACTCTATACCCAACACTCAAAGAGCGCCACAACATCGAACAACCGCAAACACACGGGCCTAATATATATTTAGCCACGTACTAAACCGTGAGCGCGCAACATGTCATTGAGCAGCGCCTAGAGACGTCCGACATCAGCACCAGATCCCTTGATGTTGTGGGTCCACCCATGTAGTACCGATAAGACAATCACATGTGCCATTTTTGACGATATCCGAACCCTCACATCGAGCAAAGTAGAGTCGCCATATATATTGTTGCACACACCTTCATGGGCTATGTTGAGCCAACCCTACACCGAAGGGGGACGACGAATCACTGGAGAACACTGCAAAGAAGCTCCATCGGAGGCTGGAATCCGCTGACCTTTTCGCTTTGCATAGATTGTGCCTCCAGACAGGAACCGGGAAGATTCGTAGCCGTTGCAGCCAGCGGGCAACGGGTACCAAAAAGGTCCACCTTTCGTGCAAATCCGAGATCAGAAGGCCACTCCCGCGTCACAGTCGCCGGTGTCAATGTCAAGCACGCTGAGCCGCAGTTGCAATGACACAACTACCACCGAGAGGACTTGAGGCCTCCACCTCAGAGTCCAAGATCCCCGTCCGTGCCACCACCGGTATCACCCCCACTAAAGGCAGCCCTACCAAACGTCAACGCGAGCTTGTCTATAGAGCAGGATCACGAGGGCAAAAGTATTTCCAAGAAGCGCCACTGCGACGGCGATCGACCAGGCTCCCGCACGACATGTTGATATCAAAACCACCGTGCGAAGAGCCGCAAGACGATATCTCAGCCGCCCCATAGGCGGCGCCACGCGGTTGCTTTGGTAGGAGCCTCTAGAAGCCTTTAGAGGTTTTCCCCTCAATCGTATGGAGGAAAAGATGCTTGCATTCAAACTCTCTATTATCTATTATGGTGGGGACTCTCGCAACATGTTTGCCGCTAAAAGTCTTTTTTTTATCTTTTGAGAAAAGTTGCTGCTAAACATCGATCAACAGACATATATATATATATTTCACCGAAACGAAGAGCACAACGTAAACCAATTAATTAATCTGCACAAGGCATGTTTCTTCTTTGCTCTTTTTTACCATCGAGTTTGTCCTTTACCTCCTTTCCTTTCTCTACAGTAACCAATTCGCAGGTACCATGCACGCAAAAAACAATACACTACTCTTTGTTCCGGGTCTCGACGATGGGTGGGTCGGCAAACGGCCCGTAGAGCCAGCCCCTGGCGATGTGGCCGTAGGCCGCCTCCGTGAGGTGGATGCCGTCCCAGCTCCAGTGGTTGGACGGGTCCTCGCAGGCGTAGGCGCCGGGTTCACCGCACTTGGACGTGAGGTTGAAGTTGTACACTCCCACACCCGGCGCCCCGCAGCACGCCCTCGGCTTCTGCCTCACCATCCCTGCCACAAAAACACACACAATGACGTTTAGATAAGATTAAGAATGCGTGAAATGTGGCTAGTTGAACTGAATCTAATAATTATGTGGAGGGGTCGTTTTCTCCTTACTGGAAACTAGACTGATGTGTACACAAATCGGTGATGGATACCATGTACTAGAACCGACGAGCAAGTTGGCCGAATAATGCATGACTGTGTGCCTTATTGGCATATTGTTGTATGATTATTACTTGGTTACAAACAATGATAGGGGAGTACATGTCTTCCAATTGTGCAGACAAGCTGCATATTTCTAGTGGGTACTGGTGTAAGAACATGGCTGTATGCGTCGTTATTCAGCTTTTGTACCTTTTATCGTAGTTCGTCGTAATTTCGGGCTTATGCTGATTGTATTTAATTGTTTTGCTTTCTCCAAGGATTCTTGGCTCTCACAATAAAACCTAACATTCAGTTGTCTCTCAGTTAAATGCCAAATTGCTGCCCATGTTGTGCAACTATCAGAACAGGTCAATGCTACAAATCACATGGAAACAACTGGAGCCACTGATGCTGGAATCTACATTTTTAAAACCAACTGAATTTTTAAATACGCGGCTTAATTAGACGTCTACTACCATGTGCAACAACCCAATGACGAGGGCCGGGATACATCTACTAATCCATGTATATAATCCTGCCAAGACAGTTCGAAGTCTTCGATCTTGTGCCAATTAATGTAACAGGGTCGATCACACCGAGTAATTAATGTGAGCGATCATCTATGGGGGATATGATTTTGTCAAACTTTTTCCAAAAAAAACATTGGATCTTTCATTGCAAAAGAAGGATAGAGGTTCCATCGATCGATCAGCTAGTTATGTCATCGATTGTTTCGTTAGGTGTCACATCAACGCCTCGTCATGCCACACGTACGCAAATTAGCACTAGTATCTCTGTAGGATGGAGTACCACTCAACATTTCTTAATCAAGTTTCAATGTTGACGACGGAGCAAGGCTAAGCTACCCCATCTAGACAAGTTGCCAGCGAAGCTTTCTTTGCTGGAAATTTATCTTCCCACCCTATTCAGAGGAAGTGTTCAAGGTCTTTGTACATTTGATCACGAAACCTCATAAAAATAGGAAGGTTCTAGCAAACCACCGGTTTGGATTGTTCGCCCGGAAATACATGCATCCGAGCTCTCGTCACTCCGTTGATTCTTTTGTTCTCCCGTCTCTTCCCCGGGTTCCCATACTTGTGGTGATCACGCAACCGGACTCATGAATATTTCAGCTGATTACTTGCGTAGTTTTGTTGTTTCAAATTCCCTTCGCAAAAATCGAGCTCATCGATTTGTTCATAGGAATTACGATGACTTGGGCAAAATACTGCTAAGTAGTTCTGGAGTATCGAAATGTTCTAAACCTTTTTCTTTCCAAAAGTGTCGGAAACATGTGGTGGGCTCATATGTCAGAGCCCGTTCACATTCCGTAACGAACCGAACTAACTGCCAGGACGCAAACTGCCGTGGCCACAGAGCGGGCGAGGAGTAGAGACAAAAGAAACGACAGAAATGGAAGAGGGGGGAGAGAGACGGTTGACATACCCCA
The DNA here is from genome assembly GCA_947311845.1 of Poa pratensis. NCBI lineage: Eukaryota > Viridiplantae > Streptophyta > Magnoliopsida > Poales > Poaceae > Poa > Poa pratensis. The sequence continues at coordinate 13,641,879 of CAMZMU010000110.1, forward strand.
CTTCTCGGCGTGGAGGACGAACTGGATGGCCGGCGTGTAGTAGTCGGCGTACATGATGCGCACGCCGGTGTGCTTCTTCCGGAGCTCCACGATCTTCCGCTGCAGCGCGACGTTGTGCACCCACGACAGCGTGTTCATGTCCTTGATGCAGCCGCTCTTCTCGCCGTACCCACCCGTCTGCTTCCGGAAGATGGAGAGGTACACCGGGAAGCAGCCGATGGGCAGCACCCCGGGCACCACCAGCTCCACCGCTCCCTCCGCGATCAGCTTCTGCAGGATCGAGAGAAACGAGCGTGTATGTGAGGCGCAGGACATGGCAACAGAATTTGATTTTTTTTTTAGATAAAGGCAGCAGAATTTGATGGCGATGAGGAATCAGTTCGGAAGAAACGAGCGTGTGTACCTCGATCCCCTCGCCGATGGCGTTGATGATGTCCGGCACGAACTCGTGCGCCTCCTCCAGCGGGCGGAACGCGAAGAGCGGGGAGTTGTAGTCGTTGCCGCCGAACTCGCCGACGATGAACAGCGACCGCCGGAACAGGTCCCGGCACTCTGCTCATCAAACAGACAGGCACAATGCATGCTCGTCAGTACGTGCATATATACATCAGAAAGACATGTGTATCGATCGATCACCAACCTTCGGGGGACTTGCAGATTTTAGGCTTCATCTCCTGCAGCCACTTGATCTGCGTGTGCAGGGAGCCGGAGCTCCAGATCGTTTTGCCCAGCCCTTTGGCCACGAAGTATTCCCTGTCCAACGCCGTGGCCCCGGTAATGGCGAAGTTGGCGCCATAGTGGAACGTGGCGTTCTTCGCCTTTGACGGCGGCAGCAGCGGCAGCCCCAGCTCCTGCGCTGCTCATGCCAAAACTCGGTTCAGAATTAATACGACTGGTTGCTGATCAGATGCAAGAACCGACGATGACCATCCAGCTAGCTTACCGATGAAGTCGACGACGAGGCGGCCGTCCGAGCATCGGCCGGTGGGGTACCCGAAGTACGTCATGCCATACGGCAGCTTCGCCGTGGCCAGGTGGTCCGGGATGCCATCCACGACGAGGTTGCCGGCGTCCACGAGGGAGTCCCCGAAGTTGAAGATGGCGGCGTACTTCTTCGCCGCCGCCTGCTGCCGGCCAGCGAGCAGCACGAGGAGGAGGAGAAGGACGCTGACCGATAACTGGCTCCTCCTCATCATGGTCGTCGTCGTCGTACAACGTACACGCCGGCCGTGCTTGCGTTGCGCGCCCCGCGAGGTTGGTGTCACGTACTCGGAGACTTGTCCGGCCGCGAGTTTAATTGCGTTGCTCGATCGGCTCGCTCGCTCTCGTTTAAATCCTTGTGAGGCGTTGGTCCTCCTCTGTACGGTGATGGTTAAACTAATGGAAGTATCTCTCGTCTTGATCAAAGGGCCAGAAGATTGGCTTGATGGTTTGATTAAGTCTTGGTTTCTGGGGACAGAGTGGGGCTAAATTATTTACTCAGTCGTGATCGAGCGCGATGGAATAATCTAAGCAGGCCAGCCTGCCAGCCAGCTAGAGCTAGGTCAATAGTCTCCTTGACGCCTTAACGGGTTCGGGTTGCTTTCTGGGCGATAAACTAGATCCAATCCTTCGGTTGAATTTTTTTTTGCGAAACACAGTACAATGTAGACGCTCACATACACGTGCACACACTCACCCATATGAACGCACGCTCGCACACCCTACCCCTATGAGCACGTTTGAAAGACTGAGCCGGCGGTCGGGTCGACGAGAACGTCTACGACTGTGGATACATCATATACATTTAAAGGAAATTTTGTTACGTAACAAGTTTAAGCATTAGAGGATCTCCACGGCACCCAGCCAAAATTGTGGACGGCACCCCCAGTTGTGCTCTTTTCTTTTACTAACTCCTGTGAGGCAAAAGCCCCACAGCCCAATTTTATTATAAAAAAGAGAATATTTACAAACAAGGGCAGAGAACAACTTACGTTTTACTTTTTCTTTGATAAAAAGCTTTATTACTTAAAAGGTTTAAGCATTACACCCGGCCTCTGCGTAAGAATGCACGCAGCCGCAATCAAACCGAACGAAGAAAAATAAAATGTAGCACCAAACGAATTACACTCAAGAGTAAGTAAAACGTCAATGCATAGACGGACACCAACGCCTATGGAGGACCAATGCGGCGATAAGCGACCATCCATGTCGGATAAAAATATCTCTCACCACCTCTTGCAAACGTGCACATGCCTCCGAAAAGAGGCCTTGATGCCCCGCCCGTTGTAAGGTGGACCACGAACGGAGAATACTTATGCACCGGTAGAGTACCTGCAGCCGAGAAAAATCTTTATTATTGAAAGCCTTGTCATTTCTACATAGCCAAAACGACCATATTACGGCTATCGCTCCCACCCTAATAACAGTTTTAAACTCTTTATCTATCTCATTTAGCCAGTTGCCAAAAATATTAGCAACATACTTGGGTGGATATAAGTTAGAAGCTATCTGGATAGATGACCAAATAGAACGCGCAAAACTACACTCGAAGAATAAGTGTTTTATTGTCTCATGTTGTGGACAAAACACACACACTCTGTACTTCCATGCCAGTTTTGCTTAACAAGGTTATCTTTTGTTAAAATGACACACATACGAAGATACCAAGTAAACACTTTTAATTTAAGCGGAATCTTCATTTGTCATATTTTTTTATTAACATCGATTGGTACATCGGAATGGATTAACGCCCTATACAAGGAATCTACCGAAAAAATTTCATTCCCACATAAACTCCAACGAAACTCATCGTGACCTTGTGTAAGTTGAACATAAGTCAACCGTGCAAGCAAGGCATAACTTACGTCTTCCATACAGAGGAGAAGTGATGTGGTGTTAACACATCAAATCCCATGGTTCGGTACCTAGGGTTGAGATTGAGGGGGGAGAGACGTGGTGGTGTTGGTAGTATCGTCGGCTGACAAGCAAGGTTTACCCAGGTTCAGGCCCCCGGAGGGTAACACCCTACTTTCTGCTTGTGGAGTCCCGGCGAGATGGCAATCTCGCTAGGGTTTGGTGGTATGAGTATTGCGCACCCCAGATCGGCGGCCCTCCCAGCCTTTATATAGGAGGCTGGGTCTCGGGGATTCGCAACCGACTAGGTTTACAGGTAAGGTAGGTTTCTACCGACTTAAGGTTTACTAAACTTGGGGCGCACGCCATCTTTACGGGCTCCCTTCATGGGCCTTGATTGTTGATTGTTGGCAGGCCTACTCCGTGGGCCTTAGCTTGTACGTGCACCAGGTATCCTCATGGTGGGGCATTCGAAGGGTAGGCCCCCGTCAAGAAGTTGAACAGAACACCAACGAAACTCCTCTGTATAGTAGGCTTCCTTTTCCTTTCCAAGCTAAAGGAAGCCTACTATACAGAGGAGAAGGTGTGCCCTATTTGGGGCTGCGGGCATGTGTCTGCCACATGCCCCATCGGCGCCTCCAAAGGAGGGTCCTGATCATCTTTTGATTTTATGATCATTTTGCTACAAACAAGTCTATGCAGACGACAAATCAGGCGACCAAATCGAAGTGAGCAAATAAAAGTCTCGGACAACTCCAATTCGGTCATACATCAAATAAAGTCCCAACACAATTCTAGCGATCAAAAGGGCACCACTATCGCTACGATGCGTGCATATCATTCGTCGGCCTCCTCGGTGTTCTCCTCTTCCTCCTCCTCTTCTGATGCCAGTTAGGCTGCCGCTTCGGCCTTCTTCACCCTTGCCGCCCTCTCCGCCGTGATACGCCTCCTTTCTTCGGCGAAGTAGGCCTTTTGATTGGGGCCCATGTCGCTCATGTTGGTGTCCATGAGCAAGCGCTCCTCGATCTTCTCCATGGCCTTGAGTTTGGTATTTTGCATGTCAAAAAAGGTTTGCCACATTTCTTCGTTATCGGCGTGCATCTTCAATTTGGCAGGCGAGAAAGATGCCACCTCCTTCACATACATGGAAATCGACTCTTGGTTGGAGACCGAGGATGTCATCTTCTTTGACGCCTTCAACGCCATTGCCTTCTTGTTCCTAGTTGTCCGGCCCTAGCTGGCCCCCGGCATATTTGTTTCATCTACACCTGCCCCCTCCTCCCCTTTGTCGTTTAAAGTGAGCTAATGCTTGTTCCACTTCGGACAATTTTGAATCTTACTCTAACAAAGCATCATTTGAAGGCCTTCTTACTATCAATGTTTAACTTGAGTACATGACGTGAGCATCCGTCAACTACACAAAAGGGCACAACTCAAATATGCATGCAAACTATACCAATTAACGTGGTCAGCTACAATAGGCGCACGTCAAATATGTATGCAAAAGGGTTCACTTTCATGGCGTATTTTTTGCAGTCTCATCTCTCAATACAATTTGTCCATGACACCCATGAAACTTACTGCAAAGCCCTTGTATGACGCCCCACCGGTTTTCAACTGATTTTGCATTGCGATCGGGAAGCATGTCATTTTATGGAAATGTCTTCTATTTGTTGAAATCCTTGTGATGTGTTTCCGATACGATTCACGAGTTTGTTGTGGGGCGCGGGTGGCGTCTAGCCTTACCGTCATCCATGAGTCGCACAACAACTCGTCCACTGGCGCAGACAAGGGGGGACCAGCAGGGGCCCTGGCCCCCCCTAATCACATGAATTTGTTCCTTAAAAATTATGAACAGTAATTTTTTTAGAAATTTTTGCTTAAACCGGCCCCCCCTAACTTTGAAAATTGAGCATTTCTGCCTCCGCCCGTGAACTCGTCCTACATGTTGCTCCACGTCCTGCCTCTTGAACCCGGCCTCTAGTTGGTCTCGCCGGTCTCAACATGATGCACGTCCACTTGATCACCCTCGCCAGCCTCCCCCACCTTCGACCTGGATGGCGTCTCCGTCATGGCCCAGGCCGGTGAAATTGTGTTTGTGCATCGCCCTGGCCGGCGTCTCCGTATCCACTGCCGCTGATAGCGATGGTGATCGCCTCCTACGACAACACGCAATGCACAAACTAGTTTATCTTGGCCTACACAATAATAAACAAGCACAGTTCACCTGGCCGGCAAAATAACTATACAAGCACAATTCACCTACCCGGCATATTACAAGCACCAAACACATGTCCAGTGTCTTAACTACACAAGACAATTAATTTAGGTCCTTAACTTTTTCAAGATCATGTTCCATAAAAAATCATATCATCTGCATATTGGAGGATGGCAATCCCACAATCAACCAAATGTGAGATCACTCCCTCAATTTGACCGTCCAGTTTGGCCCGCTCAATCATGATCGCTAACATATCCGCCACTATGTTAAATAGTATTGGCGATAGAGGGTCACCTTGTCTTAATTTTTTGTTTGGAAGTAATGACCAGTAGCATCATTGACTTTAATAACCACACTACCAACCCTAACAAAATCGCGGATCCAAGCACACAACAACGAGAGTTCTTTCACTCTCAGAGTTTGTTGAAGGAAAGACCAATTGAACTTATCATAGGCATTTTCAAAGTCGATTTTAAAAATAACACCATTAAGTTTTTTCTGATACATCTCATGTACGGTTTCATGTAGTATAACTACCCATCAAGATATTCCTATCATGCATAAAAACAGTTTATGTATGTCTAACCACATGATCTGCCACCAAGTTTAAACGGATGGTTGCTGTTGAAATACACTTATTCGTTAACGGACGGAGTATATTTTAGTTGTATCCGAATGACATAATGTGATATGCATAAAACCAGAACTTTCACTTACAGAACAGTCAAGAGTCAACCACTAAAGATGATGCCGTTGTCATATTTGGCTAGTTGAAAAAAAAGGTAAAACAGATCCATCGTCAGGAGAAACCAACGTGCTGCATCGTTGAGCGAGATTGGAACAAGAGCCGGCGAGCACGTGTTTAAATGGTTGCACGGCGTGCTCGAGGAAACTACATGTGGCCAGCCCGGGTTGTTGGGCAACCGTAAGTTGTATCCATTGGAACCGGAAGACTCTTCACCATCTAGAGCTCGAATTAATCGTCAGCCCAGCACCAGCAGCGGCGCCCGATCCAAAGTCCCTGACCCGTACCCGGAGCCGGCGCTCGCCACAAGTTGCGAGGTCGCTGCCAAGGAAGAAACAGGAGGAAGAATTCAGTGTCACATGCTCGGCGGCCAATGGAAGGAGCTTGCCAACCTGAGCCCGGAAGCTTGCACGCACGTACGCTCACGTAGAAGAAGGTCCCATTCTCCCATGGGTGGTTGCGCCGTTCCTGTCACCGGTAGTGACGTCTCCCGTTTGAGCTGGCCATTTGCAACGAGGGATTCCTTTCTGAATTCTGAAACCCCAAGTGTAGGTGCGTACGTCATGGGAGGGAACTCCGATAGCATCCATCGCTTCATTTGCTGCTTTGACCTTGGGCCCTGCACCTCCCACCACTTGTCTACTACTACTACTACCTCTTCCCCTGTACTGTATTCCTAGGTGCCCAAGCGCAGGCAAAGACAGCTCTGAACATTCTTCGCCTCGGCAGCCTGCCGAAGGCACGATTGGGAAGGGAGCGGGTCGTGCTACACACGATTGGGAAGGGAGCGGGTCGTGCTATGTGTAGCAGAACCCATGTATATTTTACATGCTGCTAGAGGTGATGAAACGAGGGTTAGTAATTAGTTCTTGACTTGTTTATCATCGACGACTTTGAGCTGTTTAAAGAAACATCTTCTGACATATACTAATAAACATTTTGTCTAAAAGAAACGAGCAACTTGCGAGAGATTTGTTGTTTTATGGTGTTCCAAATTCCAGCGGTAGTACCGCTGGGTTAATCGGTACTACCGCTCGAGAGCTGCCGCCACCGCTACCGCCAGAATGGCCGTCTGACGCACTTGTCCGGTACCGACTGGTACCGCTGGCGGTACCGCCGCCGGTACCGCTGAGGTGGGAAGAGACGAACCAGCCCACCCCAGCGGTAGTACCGCTGGGTTAAGCGGTACTACCGCCGAGGTGGGATTGATTCCGGGTTGGACTGCAGCCGACCTAGGGTTTGATGGTTCTATTTATTCCTCTTGTAAGCCGCCGTTTTGGGGTAAGCCACACATTGTAAACCCACGGCATTTGTAACCTCACCCGATATAGTGAAGTATTGCTGGCTGGCGCCCGTGGTTTTTTCCTCTCCTTAGTTTGGAGAGGTTTTCCACGTTAAATCTCGTGTCCCCTTTGGTTTGATCGTTCCGCTCTTCGTCGTTTCTTTGCTATCGTTTGTAACAAGTGGTATCAGAGCCTGTTTCAGATCTGTTTTCAGATTAGGGTTTTGGATGGCATCGATGAAATTCGATCTACCGGCGCTGGACTACAAGACGAGATTTTCGCTGTGGCAGGTCAAGATGCGTGCGATCCTCGCACAGTCCAATGATCTTGACGAGGCGCTGGAGAAATTCGGCGACAAGGATGCGGCGGCATGGACCGCCGATGAGAAACGGAAAGACCGTAAGGCTTTATCGCTTATTCAACTTCATCTATCTAATGATATTCTGTAAGAAGTACTCCAGGAGAAAACCGCAGCGGCACTGTGGGCTAAGCTGGAGTCGATCTGCATGTCTAAAGATCTCACCAGCAAGATGCATGTGAAGATGAAGTTGTTCACGCACAAGTTGCAAGAAGGTGGTTCGGTAATGAATCACTTATCGATCTTTAAGGAGATCGTTTCTGATCTAGTGTCGATGGAGGTAAAGTACGATGATGAAGATCTAGCACTTTTACTTCTATGCTCGCTGCCAAATTCCTTTGCAAATTTTCGTGATACCATACTGTTAAGCCGTGATGAACTAACCACCGCGGAAGTATATGAGGCCCTGCTTGCTAGGGAAAAGATGAAAGGTATGGTACAGAAAGAGGAGTCGTCGTCCTCCAAGGGCGATGCTTTGCAGGTCCGAGAGAGGCCTGAGCAGCGAGATAACCACTACCACAACAACAACAGAGACAAGAGCAGGAGTGACAGAGGTCGCTCAAAGTCTAAAGGCCGTGACAAGTTCTGCAGGTATTGTAAGAAAGCTAATCATGTCATTGATGATTGTTGGAAATTGCAGAACAAGGAGAAAAGAAAAGGTACTTACCAACCGAAAAATAATGAAGGTAAAGATACCGGTGAGGCTTCTGTTGTTGATGGTAATTCTGATGGCGAATGCCTAGCTGTTTTAGCTGCATGTGTTTCTCGTCAGGATGAATGGATTCTAGATACTGCATGTTCTTTTCATATTTGGTGTAACAAAGATTGGTTCAGTTCTTATGAGTTAGTGCAGACTGGAGATTTCGTGCGTGTGGGGAACGACCAGCAATGCAACATTGTTGGCGTTGGTTCCGTTCAGGTCAAGACACATGACGGTATGACACGCACGCTGACGGGAGTGAAACACATACCAACCATGGCAAGAAATTTGATCTCGCTCAGTACCCTTGACTGTGACGGGTACAAGTACAAAGGAGGAAATAAACTCCTAAAGGTATCAAAAGGTTCTCTCATAGTTATGGTTGGTGATATGAATTCTGCTAAGTTATATGTTCTTAGAGGTAGCACGTTATCTGGTACTGTTGCTGCTGTTTCTCATGATGACGCTAGTAAAACTAACCTTTGGCATAAGCGTCTTGGACATATGAGTGAACTTGTTATGGCAGAATTGATCAAGAGAGACTTGCTGCAAGGATGCAGTTTGGGTAAGATGCAGTTCTGTGAACACTGCATTTTCGGTAAGCACACAAGAGTTAAGTTTAATGCTTCTGTCCACACCACCAAAGGTACACTTGATTATGTACATGCTGATGTTCAGTTCTGTGAACACTGCATTTTCGGTAAGCACACAAGAGTTAAGTTTAATGCTTCTGTCACACCACCAAAGGTACACTTGATTATGTACATGCTGATGTTTGGGGGCCATCTCGTAAGCCCTCTTATGGTGGTGCTCGTTATATGCTTACCATTATTGATGATTACTCTAGAAGAGTTTGGCCTTATTTCATGAAAAATAAGGATGATACGTTTGCTGCTTTTAAAGAGTGGAAAGCTATGATTGAAAGGCAAACAGAAAGGAAGGTGAAATTACTTCGTACTGACAATGGTGGCGAATTTTGTTCGAATGCCTTTAATGATTATTGCAGGAAAGAAGGCATTGTCAGGCACCTCACCATCCCGTACACGCCTCAGCAGAATGGTGTAGCGGAGCGGATGAACAGGACCATCATCTCCAAGGCTCGCTGCATGATCTCCAACGCTCGCATGAGTAAGCGTTTTTGGGCTGAGGCGGCTGCCACCGCCTGCTACTTGATAAACAGGTCACCATCTATTCCCCTCGACAAGAAAACTCCCATTGAGGTATGGTCAGATTCTCCTGCTGATTATTCACAGCTTAAAGTTTTCGGCTGCACTGCTTATGCTCATGTTGATAATGGAAAGTTAGAGCCGAGAGCTATTAAGTGTGTGTTCATTGGTTATGGTTCGGGTGTAAAAGGATACAAGTTATGGAATCCCGAAACTAGCAAGGCATTTATGAGCAGGAGTGTTGTTTTCAATGAATCTGTTATGTACTTTGATAAGTTGTCCTCAGATGTTTTGCCAGATTTTTCTGAGGAGCAGGTTCGTGTCGAGGTGGAGCACTCTGTTGAAAATGAAAATGTCACTGTTGACAATGATGGTGCTGCTACTTCAGATGATTCTGATCCTGATTCTGCTGGTTCTGATGATTCTGATTCTTCTGATTCTGATAATAATAATGTTCAGAACTCACCCCCTGTTTTGCAGCCACAACAGTCTATTGCTGCTCGTAGGAACAGGAGGAATTGTGGTCCTCGACCACGTTTAATTGAAGAGTGTAACATTGTTGATTATGCTCTGAGTTGTGCAGAACAGGTGGAGCACGGACATGAGCCGTCCACCTATACTGAAGCTATTGGTTCCGGTGACCGCGAGAAGTGGCTTGCTGCTATGCAAGAAGAAATGCAGTCACTCGATAAGAATGGCACATGGGAAGTTGTGCGCTTGCCTAAGAAAAAGAAGGCAGTCCGCTGTAAGTGGATCTTCAAGAGAAAGGAGGGTTTATCTCCTAGCGAGCCTCCGAGGTTTAAGGCAAGGTTAGTTGCAAAAGGCTTCAGTCAAATTCCAGGTGTTGATTATAATGATGTTTTCTCTCCAGTTGTTAAGCATAGTTCAATTCGTACATTCTTTGGTATTGTTGCTATGCGTGATCTTGAGCTTGAGCAGTTAGATGTAAAGACTGCGTTTCTGCATGGAGAGTTGGAGGAGGAGATATACATGGACCAGCCAGAAGGGTTCATAGTGCCTGGTAAGGAGGATCTTGTGTGTAAGTTGAAAAGGTCCTTATACGGTTTGAAACAATCTCCTCGTCAGTGGTATAAAAGGTTTGATTCTTTTATGTTGTCACATGGCTTTAAGAGGTCTGAATTTGATAGCTGTGTACATTAAGTTTGTTAATGGATCACCTATATACCTGTTATTATATGTTGATGATATGTTGATTGCTGCCAAGAGCAAGAAAGATATCGCTGCTCTCAAGTCACAGTTGAGTAGCGAGTTTGAGATGAAGGATCTTGGTGCTGCTAAGAAAATTCTAGGTATGGAGATTACCCGTGACAGAAATTCTGGTTTGTTGTTTCTTAGTCAGCAAAATTACATTAAGAAAGTTCTTCATCGTTTTAACATGCATGATGCAAAGTCTGTTAGTACTCCTATTGCTCCTCACTTTAAATTGTCAGCTGAACAATGTCCTAGTACGGATGAGGATTTTGAGTACATGTCTAGAGTTCCATATTCTAGTGCTGTTGGTTCTTTAATGTATGCCATGGTTTGCTCACGTCCAGATTTATCATATGCTATGAGTTTGGTTAGTAGATATATGGCTAATCCTGGTAAAGAACATTGGAAGGCTGTTCAGTGGATTTTCAGGTACCTTCGTGGCACATCCAATGCTTGCCTCAAGTTCGGCAAGACTGATGAGGGACTCGTAGGCTATGTGGATTCAGATTTTGCTGCCGATTTGGATAAGAGGAGATCCCTCACAGGTTATGTGTTCACGCTTGGTGGTTGTGCCGTGAGTTGGAGGGCAACGTTACAATCTGTTGTTGCCCAGTCTACCACTGAAGCAGAGTACATGGCTATTGCTGAAGCATGTAAAGAATCGGTTTGGCTGAAAGGTTTGTTTGCTGAGCTTTGTGGAGATGATACTTGCATTAACCTGTTTTGTGATAGTCAGAGTGCTATTTACCTTACCAAGGATCAGATGTTCCATGAGAGAACAAAGCACATTGACGTCAAATACCATTATGTGCGTGATGTTGTTGCAAAAGGTAAGCTGAAGGTATGCAAGATAAGTACTCATGATAATCCTGCTGATATGATGACAAAGCCAGTTCCTGTTACTAAGTTCGAGCTTTGCTCGGGCTTAGTTGGTATCACTGTCTAGCCCAAGAGGCTATTTGGCGCCGAAGGTGTTTCTTTGTTGTTTTCAGGGTGAAGGTTCTCTTTATGCTACAAGATGGAATTTGTCTCAAGGTGGAGTGTTGTTTTATGGTGTTCCAAATTCCAGCGGTAGTACCGCTGGGTTAAGCGGTACTACCGCTCGAGAGCTGCCGCCACCGCTACCGCCTCCGCTACCGCCAGAATGGCCGTCTGACGCACTTGTCCGGTACCGACTGGTACCGCTGGCGGTACCGCCGCCGGTACCGCTGAGGTGGGAAGAGACGAACCGCTGGGTTAAGCGGTACTACCGCCGAGGTGGGATTGATTCCGGGTTGGACTGCAGCCGACCTAGGGTTTGATGCTTCTATTTATTCCTCTTGTAAGCCGCCGTTTTGGGGTAAGCCACACATTGTAAACCCACGGCGTTTGTAACCTCACCCGATATAGTGAAGTATTGCTGGCTGGCGCCCGTGGTTTTTTCCTCTCCTTTGTTTGGAGAGGTTTTCCACGTTAAATCTCGTGTCCCCTTTGGTTTGATCGTTCCGCTCTTCGTCATTTCTTTGCTATCGTTTGTAACAAAATTGAAGGGGATTCTCCACGCACGAACCAAATACAGATTCTCCACGCACGATCGACACACCAAATACAGATTCCTGCCAAGTAGCAGTATCACAGATGCAACGCTCCAACAAACCGTTCTGCGTCATTGAACTACCGGTGTCATTGATCATGTCGCGCTGTTTGCAGTTTGCGATGCTCTAGCTAGAATATTGTCTATGGCTCTCAGTAGTCCAGCAGTTGCGTATATGCCTGCACAAAAAGACATTACCTACCAATACTATCCATGTTCTACCCGATTTATTCGAAGAAAGCAGGAAGGAGCCAGCGTTTCCCATAAAAAGAAATTGGCACGGCGAGGTAGCTAGCTTAGCTAGCACACGGCGGCTTAGAACTGTTTTTTGGATGCATGCTAGCTACCGCTATAAAATCAAAACCTGTCACACCTATTTATTTATTTATTTTTGACTATGAAATCACACCTATATCTCTCTCGATCAATACACATTATTCGTGAGGACTTGATTAATTTAACTAGCTCCCTCAATTAGTGTGGTGGTTGCCAACGATCCATCGACCTGGCCGCCTGTTGTTAGGTATAGCAGCAAGGGCTTAAAAGATCGACAAAGATGTAACAAATGGATGTACACTTACAGTACATGCGGAGGAGTGACCGATCATGGCGCTCCAATATCTCTCACCACGATCGCGGTACTAATCTGTACCGCGTGCTTGAGGAATCGGCTTCGCCGCAGCTAATATTAACGATGATCGGTTTATGTAGGACGAGTACTTTCATAGAGACAGATAAAAAGACAATCATTTGAGATAGTTCATTTGCTTGTGACACCAATCTGAATTTCCAGGTCCGTGCAATGGCGACTGGCTGGCTGGCTGGCCGTGACTGCAACAGCACAAGCGAACAGCGAGAAAAATCCGCTCGGTGATTGAATCGGTCCCCAAGGGAACTGTAGTTCGTAGCCCAACGTGCTCCCTCGGTCGCTCTCAGGAGAAGATTCAAAGGCCTTTAGTTTAGATGGCTACATACAAAGGCAACCGCATGCAAGAACCGACTTGTCGCTATACGGTTTACTTGCGGGTGTCTTGCAACCACTTTTTTTTTAAGGGAGTTCGTGTACAAACATCATTAACACGAAGGCACACACACGAACAGAGGGAGGAAACACACTCCACACGGCGAGATCGGAGCCACCACGCCGCACACCTCCTTCGAGCTCCAGCAGCACGCCGCCGGAGAGGAAGAACGCGAGCTTACCTCGCACCGAAGACGACGGCCCGACCAACCTTGTTGAGATGCCGCATGATCCAACCGACGCAGGCGCCGGCATCTGAACGTTGAACGACCATCAGCTCCGAGCCGCCGCCAGCTCGCCCTCGCCGTCTCACGCCGGAGACGAGCACGAGGACGCCACCCTTCTTCCACAAATCCATCCGAGCCCGCCGTCGAGGAGGAGCTTCCCGCCTGCAACTCCCACAGATCTTGAGCAAAAGCACCGCCTAGCACCGTGGTGAAGGCCGAAGAACCCCACGAGCAAGAGCCAGCTCCGCCGTCACGAACGCCGGCTCGAGGGGAGGCACGCCGCGGCTCCAAGAAGCGGCGGACGCGCCGAGGACGACGGATCTGCCACAAGCCTCCACCGGAGCACCCCGAGTAGAGGAGAGGACCGCCGACACCAAAAGCCTCTCCGGCAACGCCACCACCTCCACAGCGCCGCCGGCAAGCACCCCACGCACACCTAGCTATGTACACACCGGGATCCGTCGATTCCCCACCCTCCCGCCGCCGGAGCGGCCGCGGAGGGCGAGGAATCGGCCGGATCGCCGGCGGCGAGCTGGCTGCACAGAGAACGCCCAAAAATCGCCCTTTTCACTGTAGACGGGGAAAGGGAAGGAGGGTCCGCTGTTCTGCTTTCTCCACTTGTTACTAGCTACTGCTTCTTTTCTGAAAAGAAGAAAAGGATCATGATAGGAACCGTAGATAGATGCTGTTGCTTTCACGGGGCTACAAATTACAACTACTAGCAAACTTGTACTTGAGCTTCTGTTTGGCTTGTCACCTTCACCCCTATTATTCACCACCCACACATATCACTCACAAGTTGATGCCCTTACGTATATAACTATATAAGGAATCTTGGATTTGCGCGAAATATCGAAAGCATCACAAGTTCACAACTAATCTGCATAAGCATGCAGTACTTTTTTTTTAGGGAAACGTAAGAATGCAGTACTTAGTGATGGTGTTAATGTGGCCGTAAAGGCTTTGAGCCCCGAAGGTTTTTTCCCCTCTTTAGGCTTACTGGGCCTCGGTGCTTACATGAGGTTAATGAGGCCCATACTATTTTTTTTAACATATACTACATTTTTCTTAGTGTGGCCATTCATTATTCGGCGGCAATAAATGGTTTGTGGATTTGAGCTGATCGGTAATTGGTCAAATTCCTAAAGGCCGTGTCCATTGCACGGGAGCAAAAGAAGTACACCATCCCTTTTGGGCCGGCCTTGTGGGTACATCTTTCCTCTTGGATCATTATACTACCACGGACCCTCGCGTTGCCTCAGGGGCACTAATACAGAATGACACCATGGAAATAGGTCAAAACCATCATCAAACGAGGTCATGAAACGAAGAAACGGTGCGTGTCCCGAGCCCCACTACTGATGTGAAGCCCCTCATCGGGAATGAAAGTTTTAACCGTCACCGATGAGGCCAATTTTTGGCAACAGTGTTCCATATACCTCCGTTGCCGTTTGGTCGGTCACATCAGTAACGGAGTTTCTGTTCAACTCGTTTGCACTGAGCTTTCTTTACAAGTCTACAGCAGGATTACATATGCCACTAGCCATTAAAATCTCACAGCAGAATCACAAAATGATAGAGAACTTCATTCATAAAATATACCAAATGTCGCCATTACGTTGCATCACAATATGACGAATTACACATGCCTTGCTAAACTTATCTTTCTCATGCCTCGCTAAACCTATCATTGTCATGCCTCACTAAACCTATCATTATCATGCCTCACAAAACTTATCCTTGTCATCACACCACACCTATTATTGTTGATAGTGCAATAATGGAGTGTTGATGTTCCGAAGGTTGCTATCCGTTGCGCCGAGTGAATAGTACTTCCTTGGCAAGAAGGTGTACCTTCTACCCTCTGAGTCAGACTCAACGGTTTCTGGAGTAGCAAGAGACACGAGTAGTGGTTTCATGCTTTTCCAAACCACCTCTTTGTCATACTTGCTACACACATCCCAAAAATCATGTTTATTTGCAATTATAGAATGGTTCACATTATAAGCAGAACTCAACAAATAGATCATGGAAATTCGATAGTATGGAAGATAAATAAACTTACGGTGGTGATAGCAACTACAAAGATGGATAAGCCGGAAACATGAAGCCACAACGAGCTCGCAAGCCTCCGTGGCATGCTAACTTCACCAAATTCTTCGTACCGAGGCTTGCTTAATTTTGGACAGTGTCACCAAAATAATTCAAAATCTAGTCCCTAGCCACTAAACTTATGAGGACACATAACCCCGACAAGTGTATAAGTCGGCTCATGACCTAATTCCACTGGTCATGGGCATGGGGATGCTGGTCCGACAAGTACTGACTCGGCTAAACGAGTTTACTGAGTCGGACGGACCTAGTGTGTGACGCAACAAGAAACTCTGCGATTTGTTACTCTCAGCTAATATATATGTCATGTCCTTAGAACTAAAATTCTCGTATGATCCGAGTTGTGGATCGGCCGATTTGGGATCTATCAATGTTATTATGTAACTGGATAGTTATAAAGGTAGATTTCGGGCTGACTATGAAGTAAACCGTGTGACATGGGTAACCAAGACGAAATTTGCCCCTCCGACTCTGAGAGATATTATGCGGTCCCACTCGAGTGATTTGATTCATAAAGCATGATCATGCGACTCACTTGAGAGTTAACTGAGGAGTGAGACTAAAAACATTAGTTCAATGAATCTATATCCCGAGAACGAGAAGAGACTCAAACTATTAAAACAGAAAAACTCCTCCCATAGCATGTCCGTGTCTTCTACTCCAAGCTTCCACATACCGTGTAGTCAAGGGACTCTTATGGATCCGGCTTGCGATGTGAGAGCTAGCCCAAACCTGTTCTGGAGCTAGTACTTACACACTGATTGCTAAAAACTTATCCAGAAAAAATGACCAATTGTACACTAACCATACGAAACGAAGCCAAAAAGATTAAACATGAACAACAATTGTTTCCACAACAGCACTTAAACTGAGACACAAGTCACACATGGGAGGAGCATACGGACGCATACAAACAACCCTAGAGTTTACCGCTAGCTTTTATCCTACACTGATGGTAATCTTCGCAACTTTGATGCTAGAATATTCATTTATTTAAGCCACTACGGGAAACCGTCAAAACGCCGACGGCCGTCCTGTACGCCGACGGCCAAATGTCGGGGCCGTCGGCGTACAACACGGGCTAGGGCAGACGACGAACAGGCCGTCGGCGTAGGAAGCGCCGTCGGCGTAGAATTACGTCCCCGACGGCTGCCGTCGGCGTTCTATATCCCGTCGGCGTACAAAGGGCGGTACAACGGAACCGTCCAGCGTCGTTGGTACGCCGACGGCTGCCGTCGGCGTTTAGTTGTTTTTTTTAATTTATTTTCGTATATAATATTCATTTCTTTATTTCTCTACATAATATTTAATGTAGTTGTAATTTATATATATATTGGACCTATAATTGCCCTCCCAATTTCAGTATCCCACCCCCGTAAAATAACGGTTTGAGTTTTCCGGAACCCAACCCTACAACATATACATGTAAAACAAATAAAAACTTTTCCTGGCTCACTAGAGAGAAAGTGATGCCGGTGATGTCGGTCACACCTAGGAGTAGAATCTTGCACATTTACAACACACAACACACTTGTATACATATGGTATGTCACAAGCTAGGTTTGGGTGGGGTTCCGACGCTCCGGGGCCCCGCTTCGGTGAAACCCTGAAACCAGCACCAAAAAATTTCAGAAACTGAAAATATGGTCAAGTCTACGCCGACGGCATTGCCGTCGGCGTAGTATGCTGCGGGGGCGCACAGGATCGTGCCACGTCGACGCTGGAGGGCCATATGGTCATCTATACGCCGACGGCACTGCCGTCGGCGTATAGGTGGAGCAGACGGAGACAGTCAACGTTCCTTTTGTGGGTCCCACTTCACATACGCCGACGGCATTGTTCATACGCTGACAGCGTCCTACGCCGACGACTATACGCCGACGGTGGCCGTCGGTGTAGGTCTACGCCGACGGCGATCGTTGCTACGCCGACGGCGGCCCGCCGTCGGCGTTTTGACTGTTTCCCGTAGTGAGCTGGAGTAATCCAAAAGTATTGGATTTAAAGGTTCTAGCAACCGAGCACTTGCTCGTGAGCATGCACCGTCCACATCACATATTTGATCATCTATGAAAAGTACCGATACACTCAGAAGATAAATTAAAAGAAAGAATACTGATGCAGTTATTGCAATCCTAAAATTTCTTTGTAAGGTATTAAAAGAACATATCATTCAAAAAGCTCAGGAAAGATTAAATCAAATTCCTTTCTTGTTACAACTTACAAGCCGTAATATCAGATGAGGCATTCAGGTCTCATTGCATATAGCATTACATTGAGTGCGAGCAAATGGCTAGCTCCTTTTACATACAGGATTAACGAATATGCACACTACTTCCCGTGTTCGATCAACGATCATACGGCTGTGCGGGCATGAGCTGCATCGAAGATTGCGTTTGCATGACAGCGCTGTAATACTGATCATGGAGAGGTGCTTCCGAAGCGAACTGGTCTGGAAAGGCAAGCAACTCGTCGATGTTGATGTCCTGATCCAGCAGCTCAAAATCCACGAACGACTCGTCGATCGCGCCGGAGTATGATCCTTGACCAAACGGTAGCATCCCTGCCGCCGGCGCGGTACCATCGTACTGGGTCATCACGCCTGGAGCTCCTTGGTCCGATGATGGTGTAGCGCTGTGTGCTCCGAAGTTCATCGTGTTCCCGCCCAGGAATTCTTGATCTGAGGACGCTGCGCCAGGCCCTGCGTAGTCTACAACGTCTGCGCCCGGAAAGAACACCGAGTCGGGCATGACAACGTTTTGAGAAGAATCCTGTTCGGGCCAATTGTTCATGGCGTTCACCCACAGGTCCTGCTGGTAGTCTTGCTCAGAGCTGGACGCCGCAGCCGGCCTTGCACTTCCGCCATCTTCATCTTCATCATCTACAATGGGGAAGACAGAGTTTGCCGTAGAGACGTCCTCGTCGAGAAGATCGGGCTGCTCTGCTCTGGCTTGCGCGCCACCGTCGTCGTCCGGCTGCCTCTTGCTGCTCTTGCCATGTCCACTGAATCGGATGCGATATAGCCTCAGCGACGACGAGGCCAGATGGACCGGGGCCGTGATGGAGTACTCGTGCATGACCCATCCCATGCTGCCTTCCACGCCGGGATGGTGGTAGTTGAGCATGTACTTCTTCCAGGTGATCTCCTCCATGCCGGGGATGCCGTGGACGCGCAGCGTGTCGTCGTCCACAAAGACCTGCTGCCCTTCCCAGTAGCCGCCGCCGCCGACGCATTGACGCTTCTGCCGACGACTGCCGTTGTCGTGCATTGGTTGTCCGTTGGCGAAGAAGAAGGCCTCGTCGTCTTTGCGCTTGTGTTTGCCGAGGAGCTCCCACGGTGGCGCGCTCAGCGGATCGTCCTCGAGGATCATGCCCTGTAAAGGGAGCTGCTGGCGAAGGATCCGAGGGAGCAGGAAGTACTCGAGATAATAGCGTAAAACTACCGGTTTTCATACGAAATTTACCGATTGGTACCGGTTGATGTCCTAATCACAAAAGCATACCACATTTTACACTAATTTTCACCGAATACTCAAATGACCATCCGAAGGGAAATTGACAGCCGTCTGACATCCCGGGTCCACCTGTAAGCGAGAATTAACACATAAACTGATAGTGGGTCCCACTTATCAGTCCATAGGAAAATATAGAAAATAAAAAAATCTGAATAGAAAATTGAAATATCAAAAGCAAATAATGGATCGCTCCCGTCCCAAAAAAAAAGAATGGATCGCTGTCCCGGCCGTAGCGCCTGGCCCGGCCGTCCTGGAGCGCGCCCGGCCGCTCGCCGGGCAGCTGTTCCCTGGCCTGGCCGTCGCGGTCCCGGCCGCCGCTACCGGCCGTCGCCGTCCCGCTGCTCCCTGGCCTGGCCGCCGCTCCTGGCCGCGCACCCGGCCGCCGCGCCGGCAGGGGCGGAGGCAGGATTCAAGCACATGGGGGGCCGGCCAAGGCAGTTTTCACATAAGGGGGGCCAGCTTAGCTAAATCTTCATTAGCATATGAGATTAACAAGGCTAAAACATGCATGCAAGCCTGCTGCACCGTGTCATAGGGGGGGCCATGGCCCCTGCTGGTCCCCCCTAGCTCCGCCACTGCGCGCCGGGCCGCTGCTCCCTGGCCTGGCCGTCGCCGTCCCGGTCGCGCGCCTGCCGTCACGATCCCGGCCGCGCTCCCTGGCCTGGCCGCGCCCGGCTGCCCGCCGGGCCGTCGCTGCTGCTCCTCTGCGCCCACGAGTGGACATTTTTCTTGGATTTTTATTTGTTTATTTTCTCGGATTTTTTATCTGTTTATTTGGTCTAACATGTGGGACCAGGTCGGACACTGTCGCGGAACTTGCCACGTAAGCTGACATGTGGGCCATCATCGTCAGTTTCGCTGTCAATTTCCCTTCGGATGGTCATTTGAGTATTCGGCGAAAATTAGTGTAAAATGTGGTATGCTTTTGCGATTGGGACACGGACTGGTACCAATCGGTAAATTTCGCATGAAAACCTGTAGTTTTACGCTATTATCTCGAAGTACTCCACCAGCTCGTCGTCGTGGGGCTGGAACTTGTAGCCCGGCGAGAGGCCGAGGCCGAGCACGTCCTCCGGAGCCTCCTCCATGGCGCGACTTGGTAGCTAGCTAGGGTTTGCTAGATCGGGTTTCTTACGGGAGAAACGTTGGAGGTTTGGTTGTACGTGGTTTCGAACGTGGACTTGAGCAGACGTCTTCAGTGGTATTTATGCATCCTGGGCAGGACGCGATCGACGAC
The DNA here is from genome assembly GCA_947311845.1 of Poa pratensis. Taxonomy (NCBI): domain Eukaryota; kingdom Viridiplantae; phylum Streptophyta; class Magnoliopsida; order Poales; family Poaceae; genus Poa; species Poa pratensis. Next base: position 13,662,081 of record CAMZMU010000110.1, read on the forward strand.
GGAATCTGAGCGAGCGTCGTCCAGTTCGTCCTGGTTTCTAATTCCGTATTAGAGAAACTTGCTGGTAAAGTTTTCACATTAACCAGCCGATATTGGATCAAATAGAAATTCTGTTATTCTGTTAGCGTCCTCTAATCGAATTCATATATCTGTTATTCTTTTTTTTAGAACATATTGTGTTATTCTGTTAGTATCAATTTTCTAATCGGAATTAGAAAACTTGGCAAAGTGTTCACCTCATCCATCCGCACGTGTTCAGTGGATCAACCTGCACCGGTCTAAGCTAACCACACCGAGGAACGGCGAGTCGGCGACACGTACACTTGCAGTGACGTACTTCCGAGCCTATAAATCCCGATCAACGCATCTTCAACTCCAGGCAGGCGCCAGAGCGCAAAAGTTGCAAACGCTCTGGTCATCTCTGTAACGTAAGTTAGCAAATGCTTTCCAAGGCAGTGGTGTCCGTCCTCTTCCTCCTCACCATTGCCCGGTATGGGTCCTCCTCCCAGAGCTACAATGCGATATACAATTTCGGCGACTCCATCTCCGACACCGGCAACCTCTGTACGGGCGGCTGCCCGTCCTGGCTCACCACCGGCCACCCGCCGTACGGGAACACCTACTTCGGCCACCCGACCGGTCTTCGTCGATTTCCTAGGTAAATAGGTACCCTTGGCGCGCATTTACATATCAACTATCAAGTACGGAGTATGTTTTCGTCGAAAGTACGGAGTACGAGCTGTTGCGTACTTGTGCAGCGGAGTTCTTCGGTTTGCCTCTCCTACCACCGTCCAAGGCGAACGAGACCGACTTCAAGAAAGGTGCGAACATGGCCATCATTGGCGCCACCACCATGAACCTGGATTTCTTCCAGTCTCTCGGTTTGGGTAACAGCATCAGGAACAATGGTCCCCTGGACACCCAAATCGAGTGGTTCCAGCAGCTGATGCCTTCCATCTGCGGTAGCGCCAGCGGTGAGTGCCTCACGCCTTCCCTGATCGACCAAGCTTGATCAATGATCATGGCACATAAGTTTTAAAAATAATGTGCCTAAATGCATATTAGCACTAAACCACGCTTTGTCTGTAGATTGCAAGAGCTACCTAAACAAATCCTTGTTCATCTTCGGCGAGTTCGGGGCAACGACTACAACGCCCCAATCTTTGGGGGCAAGGGCCTCGACGAGGTCACCAGCTACGTGCCGAAGATCATCGATAAGATCACAAGCGGCGTAGAGGTATATATGGTTCCTGAAAGCTTTGGCGCATGCATGCAGATCGACACTAGTATATGTGAAGTTGTGAACCTGTGAACGTGCACGCTGGAAACAGAGGCTGATTGAGCTGGGCGCGGTGGAGGTGGTGGTGCCGGGCGTGCTGCCGATCGGGTGCTTCCCGCTGTACCTGATGCAGTACGGGAGCTCCAACCAGAGCGACTACGACGAGGATGGCTGCCTCAGGCGCTTCAACGACCTGTCCAGCTACCACAACGAGCTCCTGAAGGAGGGGATATGGGACCTGCAGAGCAATTACGCCGGCGTCAGGCTCATGTACGGCGACTTCTACTCCCAGGTCACGGACATGGTCCGCTCTCCAGTGAGCTTCGGTACGTACATACATGCTCAAATGTTATTTTGTGGTGATCCAAATTCGTATATACTGATAAAGGCCAACTTGTGACGAGGAGAGCTTCGGTTGAAAGGTTTGTTTGATGAGCTTTGTGGAGATGATACTTGTATTAACCTGTTTTGTGACAGTCAAAGTGCTATTTACCTTACTAAATATCAGATGTTGCAAAAAGTAAGATAAAGGTATGTAAGATAAGTACTCATGATAATCCTGCTGATATGATGACAAAGCCAGTTCCTGTTACTAATTCTCGAGCCGAGCTTAGTTGGTATCACTGTCTAGCCCAACAGGCTATTTGGCGCCGAATGCGTTTTTCTTTGTTGTTTCAGGGTGAAGTTCTCGTTCATGCTACAAGATGAAATTTGTCTCAAGGTGGAGTGTTATTTTGTGGTGATCCAAATTCGTATATACTGATAAAGGCCAACTTGTGACGAGGAGAGCGGAGAACAAACAATTTGATTCAACGAGCAAAAGTTCACTAGAAACCCGACTCCTTTTCATGCGCCGGTGGACTCTCTAATTCTCATATATAAATTGATATGGGGTGGCCCGATCTTCTCAGTGAGCTGCGGGTAAATCGATGATGGTGGATGATAACTTGCGAGATTCTGACGAACTCTCCGATCGCTCCCCTGTTGCCAATGCAACAGCTCTTTGACCCAATGAATATTCGCAACACCTCACACTGCTGCAACGTAGCCGCCGACCACGAAGCGGTTTCTGCAATCTACTAATTCCCAGTGGAACAACAGATTACACTCAAAATTTGGTAGCAACAACCTCCAGATCGAAACAAAGTGGAGGGGGTGAATTTCTGATCGAAACAAAGGGAAATTCGAGTATAGATGAATGCTTCATCAATCTGATCTAGGGTTTATCATAAAACGTGGTCTACCCTACCAATGCGCAGCCCTTGGCCATTTAAGGAGGCTGGGCGACCTAGGACTCGAATCCTAACTTGGTTCAACTCAAAACAGATACAAACCGACCCAAAACGGGTTCGGCCAAAAAAACCTGGCGCGCAGGCTAGGGTCAGGACGGCCTAGGCTGGGGTCAGGCTGGCCACCGATTTGCATGGCCTTCCTAGGCCGGGGTCAGCCTGGGCTGGGGCTGGCCTCCAGGCTAGCCGCCTCGGGTGCATAGCCGGCCTAGGCTGGCCTGACTGGCTCCTTCGTCTTCCTTCCTTGCGCACGCCTCCCGCTCCTCCCTCGCGCCATAGGTGATGTTGTGCTCCAATTCTTGTTGCTCCTCTGGTCCTCCTTCAACGTTCGTGTTATCAATAACCCTGATCATACACAAGTGCGTAGACTTAGGTAGTATAACATTCTTATAAAGCCAAGTATCATGTCCAAGTAGGATTGTGTTCACCTTATAATAATCATCGGTTAGGCTTAATATTTCCTTCCAGTTCAAAGATGGGTAAACACCATAATCCACATATATATCCTCATCATCCTCCATTTCTTTAAGAAAAGCCGTCATCGGCTTTGGGTAAGCTGAAAGTGGAAGAAACAAGAAGAACAATGTGTACGCAGAGTATATGTATATATAGCAGGTTGAATCATGTTTGTAAACAGTTTGATTATTCTCAAATGACAAAATGCAACTAAATTGCTAGCATAACACATATAATTTTCATAAGGGAACAAAGAAAATCTCAGCAATAAGCAATCACAATTGCAAGTATAAGTGAAGTTCATAGTATCATGATCAAAATGAGAAACACATATGTATAAAATCTTATTAGACAGTATTAAATCCAATGTCCTCACAGAAGATCGATGTTCAAATTTCATGCTATCATGGTAAAACCAACTCAACATATGCAAAACCAAAGATGTTGGATACCATGCTTCAGCTGCGCTACTCTGATTTTTAGAGCAAAGTAATGACCATGCAATAGCACAATTAGGTATATGGCCAGGTGAAAGTGCATGAGCCCTCATGTGTGGTTTTGGTAATTAATGACAATCTCTATGGACTAATGGTTACATTGATCTATTCTTGTAAGGCTTGTCCATTGGCAATGCTTGAACACCATGTGTTGGTATCAAGATTGAAAGAAGAAGATAAAGTGATGACCAAAGCAATCTCCAAGTCATCTTATATATTAAGAGAAGAAGTTGAAGTGCAAGTTCAAGAGAAGCATCTCCAAGAAATCCTATGCTTGAAGCTTGTCACCCTTTTGGAGATATTGGTCAAGTGAAGATGTGCCTTATAGAGGCTCTCCCATATTGGTGTATGGGGGAGCGATATGTGAGTCTTCACCAAGCAAAGCGCAATCAAGAAAGGTGGTCCACTTGAAGAGATCAAGATCGTCATCATCTAGCTCAAGTGGAATGCGTAAGATAAAGGTATGATCTTGATATGGTTTCTATTTTACCGGTCTCTTGTTGTTGGTGGGAGACCGGGTTATAGGATAGATGGTATACTATCAAGAGGGGCTCTCAAGTGAGTAACTTGATCGCATCTTTGTGGAGAGCTCAAACCTTTGCATACTTGGCATATCATCTTTCTTGGTTCTTATTTGGCTTTTCTCCTTGTTGGGTTTTGGTGCTTGTTGTGGTCTTAATGACAAGCTCAAGTTCACCGAAAACGGATTTCGTATGGAAAACTTGTTGCGTTTTCGGTTTTGAGGTTTTGCCGGTTCTTCTTTTTTAGAGAGGTTTTACCTTTCTACATTCGGTCTCCTCCTCACATGATGCACTATGATGTTTATCTGCATGATCTTTTAAAGCTCTTCGTTACGACTCCAACGAGCCGAAGATCATCGAAATCGGAGTCCGGATGAAAAAGTTATGCCCATTTTGGTGCCGGTGATTCTGCAGTTTTTACCTTTGGCGGTAGTACCGCCGCGGTACCGCCCGGGGTACCGCCGGTGCCACCCGAGAGCCGTTTTCGGTGGTACCGGAAGCGGTAGTACCGCCGGGGCGGTAGTACCGCTACCTGGAGCCCGTTTTTAGCCTGTTTTAGTGTTCTTTCTTCCCGGGGGGCGGTACTACCGCTGGGGCCAGCGGTAGTACTGCCCCGGCGCGTTTCTGCACCCAACGGTTGGATCTTGGGTTGACCTATTTAAGGGGCCTTCTTCCCCAATGGTTCCCCAACCTTTCGAGCAAGTTTTAACCTCTATTGTTGACCTCCACAAGCTTGCTATCTCTTTATTCCTCCATGATTCTTGCCTCCAATTAGAGGGAAAAGAGAGAGGAGATCTAGATCCACTATTCTACCAATCAATCTCTCCTCTAAGTGAGGGGAAGCTTTTGCATCTAGATCTTGGAGAGATTTGGTGTTCTTCCATGTTCTTCCTCTCTTCTCCCCCCTCCCCATAAGCATTAGTTGCTTTTGGTGGGATTTGAGAGTGAAGGATTTGAGCACTTGTGCTCTTGCCATTGCTTTGTGCATCGGTTTGTGCTCTCCACGAGTATTCGTGGAAGTTGAAAGTTTGTGAGTTTGTTACTCTTGGGTCTTTGGACTCTAGACGCCTTTTGTGGCGGTTGAGGCCTTTTGTGGCCATTTGGGAGCTCCCAATCCTTTTGTGGGTTGTGCCTCAAGATTGTTGTAAGGGACTCGATTTCGGCCCAAAAGGAAATCAATATTGGAAGGTGAACCGAGCTTTTGGGTAAGGTTCATCGGAGAATAGGGTGGAGCCATTTGTGGCGTCTTGAGTTTGAAAGTCACATCCCTCCAACGAGACGTACTCCCCTAAAAAGGAGGAACTCGGGAATACATCGTCGTCTCCGTGTGCCTCGGTTATTTCTATACCCGAGCTCTTTACTTATGCACTTTACATTGTGATAGCCTTCGTGCTTGAAGTCTTATATGTTGCTATCACTTTGTTGCTTGTCTTGCTTAGCATAAGTTGTTGGTGCACATAGGTGAGCTTAGTATATTTAGATTGTTGGCTTGTTAATTTAAACACCTAGTTTTATTCCGCAATTATCAAGCCTAAACCGGAAAAGTTTTAAATCGCCTATTCACCCCCCCCCTTCTCTCTCTAGGCGACATCCTTGTCCTTTCAATTGGTATCAGAGTCTGGGCTCTCTTTTTGGGCTTTACCGCCTAGTGAGTAAAGATGTCGTTTAGAGAATTAGTGCACGATCCCACTTTTATATTCGATGGCACAAATTATGATGTTTGGAAAATTCGCATGCTTAATCTTTTCAGAGCCATGGGTCCAAATTTTATCAAGAGTATTGTAGATGTGGGTTTTTCTCCTCCAAAGGATTCCCAAGAATTATCTTTAGAGGATGAGGAAAACTCTCATCTCGATACTCAACTATCTAATGGTCTCATTTGTGTTTTGAGCGATGTAGTTCTTGCATCAATCATGCCTTTTCGGAACGCTCATGAGATTTGGACCAAGCTTCAAGATAAATATAAAGTGTCCAACATTATTGAGGATGATTGTTCTCCTTCCACTACAGGAGAACAAAGTTTTGGTAACACTATGATGTAACACATGATAATATCTGTTACAGAGTAATTCGGCAGTAACACTACATGCGTGTTACTGAGTTGGGCTGTAACGCATACGCCATAGGGTCCAAAAATGTGTTACAGGGGCAGGCCACAGGAACACATAAATATGTGTTGCTGGTGAAATGTTACAAATCACCTTATGGGCACGCATGTGTATGTGTTACTACAGAGTGTTACAAGCCACATATAGTCAGTCACTCCTGAAAAAGACGAGAGAAAAAAAATGAAGTGAAATAAATATTTTTTTGTTTTATTTGCGAGAGGAGAGGCAGATATCTAGCGGTCAAACTCAAAATCCGAACCTCTAAATAATTCAGCATGCCTCACTGCCATCGAGACTAACAATACTTACAGTTAGAGAGAGATAACATGTTTTATAATATCATATTTCTAGTATTGAGAAGTTAGAACAAAACATATTTCCTATTAGCACAATATACGGCTGCTCTTACGCCCTGCAATCTTAATGAGGTTGATCTCAAACAGCTCGTCTAAATATAAACTACCCACTTGAATTTATATATTTTTAACATGTACAGGACTATTATCTTGAACAAAAGAGGGCCATTATGCTTACTTAACTTAACAACATAACGGTTAAACATTTCTTGGCCTTTCTCGATTGATCATTGTAATTCAGTCGTCTATTATTTCCTAGGCTTCAGTTTCTAGATGTCTTTCATAAGATGAACTTTCGATACAATTTTTGTACATCGTACCATTCCATAATCATGTGGCCAAAGTGTATTATTTAGCATCACAAGCACGTGTGGGTAAAATAACAAGGAAAGAACCAACCTAGCAAGTCTCAAATGCCTACAATTAGCAGACTGTTGTTCAAGTGCACCTCACGGTCTCTTGTACACACAAACATTCCAAGCGGAATGGGCTGGCTATATATATATAACCAACCGAGATAAATCAAGTCAGGTGACAATAAGATTTCATTCCCCTTGCACATCATGTCTGATACACATCCAAAGAAGTTACATAGTACAAATTGCAAAATATCCATCACATGTATCACAGAACCAAGACTACACGTTCAACGGTGAAAAGCTAGAAAAGCCCCCATGTCAGCAAATCTGGAAACCTTAGGTTCAACAACTTAAACGAACTCCTCGTCGTACACTTGAACATAGAACATAGATGTGCAGCAGCCATAAAACTGAAAAGATTACAAATCAAATTATTTAGTTAGTGAATTCTATTTCATTTTAAGATACGGAAGTAACTGCCATGAATATTGTTCAAATAGCACGCTATAGAGAAGATTGTTCCAATTAATAAAAGAAAGACAGCAAGCTCCGTTTGCAAGATGTTTTGGCAAAAATGGAAGCATTACCTGATCAATAAGAAGTACATGAGGAGAACATACACTAACTTAAGTATGTCATGCCCATGTACGGGCACTACCAACAATAGATGGTTAGAAAAATTATTTACAACTTCTTACGTATGTGCACTCCTGCAACACAGACAACTTCTGAAACTTAACTATGAAATATATGCTACGGGAATAAAAATAAATGCAAAACACTTAGCTCATGTTTGGGAGAGAACACGGTCGCCAGGGCTGACACCCCCACCACGGCTGTCCCCTGACGACGTCGTCCTTGACGTCTCCATCTTCTTGGCGCTCAAGTCTTCCTTAATCTTTTCTCTTTGCTTAGGCTGGCGTGCTTATCTTCTGGATGTACATCGGAGGTCACCTTTCCCATGTCTAGGCAGGCATGCGAAAGAGTAGGGAAAGAGCTTCGGTCCTTAGCCACGTGGGCGTCCATGTCGTTATTACCAGGTCGTCGAGTGGCAGGTAGGCTGGCCATGTACATCTTCTAAGCACACATGTGGTGGACCCACTTTGGCAGTAGTAGGGGAACATCATGTTCCACAGCTGCGAGAGTGCCCCTCCCCTATGACTGACGGCAGCGGTGGGGCAGTCTGTGACATAGTTTGTGATAAAGTGGTCATATTTGACAAATAGGTGTATCTTGGTATGGGAAACCGCGATACCAAACTGAGTTTTCAAATTATATTTAGAAATATCTTTTTCCATTTTCTAAGTGCAAAAAATGACTTTTTTTCTTAAGCAATACAAAAAAATATGTTGCAAAATGGCAGCAATCCAATTTTCGCACAAAGCAGCCCATATTTGATGGATAATCCCTAAATATTAGGAATTTTCTCACTTTTTACCTAATTTCGCCTGTTTAAATGACTTTATGCCGATTTTCCGAAAGTAATTCAAATTTGAACTAGAAGTGTGTGATAGTTTGCTCTGACTTTTGTTCAAAAAGATCTTAAGTTACACAAGTAGTGATTACATCATAGAATCATCGATAGTTTTGAAAAATTCGACCACTTTCAATAAATAACCATGCAGCCCATTTTAACCATCTTTTACAAAAAATCAAAGAAAATTAAGACATCCTCCAGAAAAGAAATCATTTGGCATGAATTCCTTTTATATGTACTACTCCCTTCGTTACTAAACGTAAGATATTTTAGTCATTTTTGGTCTAAACGTATCTAGACATGTACGGAGGAAGTAGTTGCTATGAAGAAAAAAATCCTAACTACTTAATCTTAATCTCATTCGATTAAAATTATTTTCCCTCTACAAATCACGAATAAAATAATTTCGCTTCATCAATGTGGTTATTTCGCGTGAGAGAAGAAATCACGCGAGGGAAAATTCTAAATATTCCCGCTAACACACACTTTTCCCTCCATTGATTGCGTATATGTATCGAGCCCTTCTAACTAATCTCACCAGCCCAACACTATTTACCCCAAAAAAACTCATCTAGCCGCCCCCCACCACCCGCCCCCCGTTCTTCCGCTCGATTCACCGCCGCCGCTGCCCCCTTCGAGAGATTTCGCCGGCACCCAAGCTCACGTACCTTAATCCTCCCCGGCTGCCTCTCGAAGGGCGCCGCCAGATCCAGCAGCGGACTGGACGTTCTCCACGGTCTCACCTTCCCCCTCCCTGGTTCCCCTCCCCATCTCTGTGATTTCCATGTACGAGCGTGCAAAGTTTCTGCTCGATTTCCCTGTCCGAGGCTACAAACTTGTGCTAGGTTGATTCTGCTTTCCCCGTCCCTTGTTTCTTTACTATGAATTCATGGGATTTTTTATCTAACCATGCAAATCCAGGGTGCGTCACGACCAAGTGTAGATGCGCAGGCAGTTTTGCTCATCTCCTACGAAGATCCGAAGGTCTATCCACCCAGCCCCTGCAGTCCAATTATAGCTGAATGAATTCCTAATTTCATATTTTGGGTAAACTCCTAATGCTCACACTGTTAAACATGTATATGTTATTCAGGGGCACCTTTGAGTTCTTAGTTGGTTGCCTTTGTTCTACTGTTTTGCTGTTGGGACTCCACAAGACTATTATTTCTACAAATTTACTCTTTCTTCTTTACTATAGATAAGTATGATGCAGATCTATATTGATCTCACAGTTAAATACCTAACATAGAAATATAGGTGAAAATACCTGATGAAGCCTACGGGTTTGAGGAAAAAAACTATATGCTTTGTGTTGTTGTATTTCTGAGCATATTTTTCCTATGATTAATTACGTCGAGCTGCTATGCTAGTTTCTAACAACAGATCAATTACTATTTGCTAACTAGCTAGCTTTATATACCAGATTGTCACATCAAGTATCAGCAAGCCAGTAGGAGCAAATCGATTGTGCCTGTGTTTGGCAAATCAGAAGAGGTGCAGGGCTAACAGCAAACACATCCTTCTTGTAGTCCTCGGCGTAGATAGGCAATAAGCTGATGATTTATTTCCCGCTGCTTCTTAATGGGCATGTAGTTGCTGATGCAAATTTATCTAGTCTCCTATTTTGCTTAAAATTTATTTCATTGATGCTATTCATAATTTCTCATTATGGAATAGGTATGAGCCTATTGCAGAAAATCTTAAGGAATATGTGGTATAGAAGACAAACCTTCAATGCATAAATCTAACTGGTATTAATTCTATGACTTCTCATCTATAGTTAACGGAATATTGATGCACGTAAAATCCCTTTATTGTGCTTCATGGTGCTTCCGTTATGTCTCTTTTCTTATTTCCATCAAAGAGATGTGTTTTATTTAGTGCAGCTGTTTCCTGTAGCTAATGGAAAGCCCAGTTCTGTCATGGATAGATTTATCCTCGGTCATTGATTCTAATTTTCTACATTATATAAAATTTATTCACTATTCTTGCATTTTTATTTACAAAAGATCCAATTTATACTATTTTGTAAGCTTTTGTTAATCTTATTAAATATGCCTTTGTCTAGCAGTAGCATTTATACTTGGTAGTAGATGTTATTGTAGTAGTGTAGTTTGCTTGTGCATCTAGTCTCTAGGTGATGAAACCGAGTCCATTCCTTGGTTCTATTTCGTGACATTATGGGTAAGTTATTTATGGAATCCTGATGTTTTTTTTAAATTTTGTTACTGTATGGTTCTCTGTTTTGCTATGACTCCGTGTCATTTGGTCTATGATGTTATGCTTTTGTTAGTTTTGGCAAATCTGCCTCTTTGCTTAGCAGTAGCAATTTTATACTTGTAATGCTGAACTCAATTAATAGTTGGAACTTATTGCAGTCTGCATTTTTGCTATCTTGGTGTGCTAGTGATATATATCGTTGTACAATAAAGAAGGACAAGGAGGAAAATCACAAGGTACGAGGATCATAGTCTTATCGGCCAATACACATCTACGCCTGCAACATGGTAGGTATCTTAACTATCATTTTTTTCCCTTCTGTATGTTTACTTTCTTCCATTTCCTAGACTACATATGAAGTATTTTAAAGTGCAACTATGATGGTATTTGTTTTTTCTATTTCTCAATACAGATTGAAAAGATAATTTAACGGTGAGCTGCTACGGCTGGATGCTATGGTTGTCGTCGTGATGATTCTAGAAGCAATTTTATCATGGAAGACTAGAATAGCAAGATTTGTAGTGTTTATTGATGGATTAAACAATGTAATATTTCTTGAGAGTGTCTCTAAAATAGTTAAAATGTAATGGATGCTATTTTCATGGTATTGTGCTTCCCTTTCTATGTTATTTTCATGGTGTCAAGCATTATTATAAATAAATTAATTAAACATGCCCTAAGAGCAGTGTTTCTGACGGTGTTACTAATTAATACGTAGGGGCATCATAATAAAACAAGTAATTAAACACATGCAATTATTTCTATTTAAATAATTATATCGAGAAAATATGTACCTAGTTTGTGTTTAATTAAAAACAAATATTAATTATTTTGAGCATAGTAGTGTTACTGATGGTGTTACTATAGTTAGAAAAAACGTGTTACTGGGGTAGTTGACATCAATCAATTATAGTGTTACAGTAGTGTTACTGGCTGGCATAGCAGTGTTACTGACGGCATGGAGTAACACATAAGATGGATGTTACTATAGCTTAATTGTAACACAATTTTTCTCATTGTGTAACAATTATAATGTGTGACAGCGGTCACCTCTTAGTAACACGGCCTAACGTAACACATCTCAAAATGTGTTACAGCATGGCCCAGTAACACCTTTTTGGACCTGTAGTAACACAAAGCTGTGTTACAAAAGCTATGTCATGTTGTAGTGTTCCACCTCCGGCCGTGATGAGTTCACAACTTCTTACACTCCACCAACATGTGATTTGTCACAAGGTAATGATATGGTGAGTGGTGATAGAAATTGCTTTGTTGATGGTGAATATTCTATTGACTATACTTCATCTCTATCTCATTGCAATGTTCTATCTTTGGACTTAAATTCTTCTAGCACTTCAAATGTCCCACATGCTAGTGTTGATTGTCCTTGCATATCATGTATTAGTTGCTTAACTAAATCTCATGATGATATGCTTTCTATGTCTTGTTGCCATGAAAACAATGCTTCCATTTCCTCTAGTACTTGTGTGGCTAACAATGTAGAGGAAACCCAACACTTGTTGGAACAAGACATGGAGCTCAATGGTGCTTCAAGCAATTCTTCATCATCATCGCCATTACTCACTTTTGCCTTATGGCTAGAGATTCAAAGGAATCTTCACCTTTGGAACCCTCTACATCTTGTGATGATGAGGATGAGGATTATTATGGATTAAAAGATAATATTGACTCTTTAAAAGAAAAGAGTGAGATGGTTTTTAGTGCTCTCCCTAATGGTAGTAAAGCTTGCTCTTATTTGTGTGAAATTTTGACTTATGCTATTAAGTGCAAGGAAATCATTGAAGAAAAGGGAAGGATCGAAAGAGAGGATGCTATGGAAAAGCATCCTTAGAAAATGCTCTTGAGGAAGAGCATGAGCTTCGAGTGTCTCTTGAGGAGAAACTTGAATCTCTTGATGAAACAAATGATCTTATTTTTGCTAAAATCATTAAGGAAAAGATCATGCTATTGCTAAATATAAAGTGCTTAAAAAGGAAAAATTGAATTTGGTGTTGGCAATGCTAGACTAATTGAGGATATAGAGAGACTTGACAAAGCTCATAAGGCTTTAGAAAGTGAACACTCTCTCCTTACCAAGTCTCATGATCAACTCCAAACTCAACTATCTAAAAATGATGTGCCTAGTTCCTCTACTCCCTCATGTGATCATGCTAATATTATTGAGGAAAATGCTAGGTTGAATGATGAGCTTGCCAAGTTGTCTTCTTCCATTTCTAATGCTAATGATGCTTGTGCTACTAACTCCACTTCTTGTGAAGCATCTATTTTGAAGGAGAATGTTGAGCTAAGGGCTCAACTTGAGTTGCTAACTAGCAAGTATGGGAAATTGGAAGAAAGTCATGAAAAGCTCTCTAGCTCTAATGAGGATCTTCTAGCATCCCATGCGAAGCTAAAGTTAGCTCATGAGGCTATCACTACAAAGGTAACATCTTGTGAGCCTCATGTGGACAATGGCACTACTTGTACTCTAAATGCTTTATTGCCATGTGCTAGTCCTTGTGATTCATCTCTCACAATATTGCTACATCTTGTGATGAATTACTTACCATGCCTTGTTGCTCTAACAATGAAGCATCTACTTCCTCTAGTGTTTTTGTTGATACTAACCATGTAGAGGAATTAAAAGAGCTCAAGGCCCAAGTCACTTCTTTGAAGAAAGACTTGGAAAAGCGTCATGTTGGGAAGTCCACACTTGACAATGTGTTGAGTGTTCAAAGACGCCCCAATGACAAGAGTGGACTTGGATTCAACTCCAATAACAAGAACAAGTCCAAGTCTATCAAGAAGAACAAGGGCCAAGAACAAGCTAAAGATTCGGCCAAGATTGTTTGCTTCAAGTGCAAAGTTGAAGGGCACCATGTTAGATCTTGCCCTTTGAAGAAGAAGCCTCTTAGTGAGAAGCAACAAGGGAAGGGCCTCAAGCTCAAACTCAAGTGAAGAACGGCCTCTTCCCAAGAAGAATCAAGCTACCTCTCCTCAAGTCAAGATTCAACTAAGAAGAAAGGAGGAAGCCAATGTTGCTACATATGTGAGAAGGGCCACTTTGCTTCTTCATGCACTAATGGTACCTTATCCAACCCCATTATTATTGATGATGTTTATTCTCTTCGGAAGGATAAGGTTGGCAATGTGTTTGCCAAATATGTTGGTACTCAAAGTGGTGTCAAGAAAAGCACCATTTGGGTTGCCAAGCCTATTGTGACTAACCTCTTAGGACCCAACTTGGTTGGGGACCAACAAGCTAAAACTTGATCAATAGGTGTTGTTGGAGGGCATTGGAGACTTGGCTACATCATGAAGAATTAAGGGATCTTCATCAATTATATTCTTCAAGTCAAGTCATTTGGATTATATTGTTCTATCTCATATCCAATGTTCCTCCTTGCGGTAACTAGTTTAAATATATATACATTGAAAGTTGCTTGCACCCTTGCATGTGTTAGGTTTTGTACCTTGCTAGTGTTTGTATGTGTTGTGCTCTCTACTTACTTATCTTGAGTAATCAAGTATGTGTATGTTGGTTTGCACACCATTTACTTGTTTTGAGCCTTATTGCTTTTATTTTATCTTATCTTGTTGGCTCTCTTTTTGAGAGATTAATGGACTATCCCATTTTGGGGAGTGATGCTTCGTGCACTTCACAATCCTAAAAATGTGTATACATGAGGAATACCACTTAGTTTATATAATATTATCTACTCTATGTGGTATATCATTCTCATGAGAAATTCAAATTCTATAATGTCCATTAATCATCTCTAGTTGGTTTTGCTTGCCTCTTGTTAAGAAAAATTGGATTATCACATTATGGGGGAGTAATAAGCTTTGTGCATATTACAAACCTAGAAAATGTGAACATGTGAGGTATTGCCACCTAGAATTGATATTTTTCATTATCTTATTCCTATGTGGCATGTTTCTCAAACAAGTTCCATATTTGCTTAAATGCTTTTGTCTCTCTTCTTTGGATCTTGTTTGTGATGGACGTTCTTGGTACGGCTTTCCCCAAATATGTTCGCATATATCTTTTGGGAAACCGATTGCTTCAAGCTACTCTTTGGAGTTGCTTTGCATGATCGCGTGAATATTGAAGCTATCAAGAATATCTATCTATCTAAGCATGGCTTTTAATTCCTATCCTTTGCCATATGCTTATTTGTTGTGAGTTGGTCTTTAATATCATTCCTATATACCACCGAGAATTATCTCCATATACTCCTTGTCCATGACAAGTGATACTCATAATTGTGGTGGAATTTGTAGACCATCTTCATTTTTGGCTCTTGCTTTGAATTGCCTTATTTTTATTGCCAAGGACTTGTTTGATCTAAATCCTCTTGTCATCCTTGTATCTTTTGGATCCTTGTTGCTCTACTCAAAATTTGTTTTATGCTTTCTTGAGTTAGGAAAAGCAATGATCCCATTCTAGTGCATTTCATTCAAAGTCATACTTCTAGATAATGCACTATTCTTGGGGAAGCTATCCTATATTGAGTAGAACATCATTCTTTAAATTGGTTTTGTATCCTATGCTTTCCTTGAACATGACTAGTGTTTGAATAATATGTATGGAGAGTGATGATCCCATTTATGTGCATTTTGTATTCAAATGCAAGATCATAAATAATGCACATATCTTGGGGGAGCAATCCTATATGCTTTTGAACATTAGTTGTCTTCAATTGGTATTTGATCCCGATGACGTGTCTCTTTGGAAGACAAACATTTCTCGTCTTGGTACTTTGTGCCATCATGAGAAGTGTAGAGGGTTTGGTTTATTCCTTGATGGTATTTTCATCATTTGAATCTTACTTTCATTTGGCATCTTTTCAAAGTGGTATCTTCAATCATGTGTTGATTTGGGTCTTTGATATAATTTGGACAATTCTTTCTTGTCACACTTGTGTGTGCTTTTTGGTTTAATTGGTGTTTTGTCCAAATTGTATCTCGTTTGGTTCTTGAAAGTCTTGTGCATGCATATTTTCTATATGTATATCTTATGGCATGCTTACTTTCGTTGATCCAATATATAGGATAAACTCCATCAAATCCTAAATGGCTAAGATGTGCATGAAATTCAATTTCATATCAATATGCACATATTTATGTGGAGTTTGTCCTATGTATTGTAGTTGCTCTAACTACTTTGGCCCAATAAGTTTGGGAACCATTTTGTACTTGAATTTGTTTTAGGTACATTGGAGATGCATTGGAAGCTTGTCTCATTTACAAGGAAGGTGTTGTCACCATGTGCTTATTGGAGCCAAGCTTGGATGATCGTGAACTCTTATCTTCTACTTCACCAATGCTATCTCGGTAACGAGTATCTACCTCATGCATACATTCTAGCTTTCAACCTTGTGTAGGTTACTTCTTGGCATGAATAGTTGCAATTGATGTGGTTCTCGCAAAGTTCTTATCAAAACATCTTTATTGCAAATGTGAGCAAGCCGGGATGGTTACATATCAAGGGGAATTTATATAATCATTTTCATGATTCACCTATCCCAAATATGTTAATCTAGCAATTCTACTCAAAGTCTCTCATGTGCAATATTGATGAATTTGCAAAATCATTTGCCCTTTGTGATACTTGTTATCTTTCTCGGAGCATCCCAACTACCTTTGTTCCCTTGTGGATATTTTTGGATGCTATGATGAGATTGTGTTGGAGGTTCATCTATACCCCTTTAAGATTACATTGAGCTTTGTGCTATGCTTTTAAGCAAAAATCTTAATGGTATATTTATGACTTCCTCTTGGATATCATGTTCTTTACCCTAGTACCTATTTTGTGTGTGCATGTTTCTTTGTGGACTTATATCTCATGATTGGTGTCTACTAGGAAACTTATACACATGAGAGTAGTTACATCTTTAATTGATATTCCAATTCGTTAGTGACCACCCTTTTTATTACTTTTGATTCTTTGGTGGTCTCTAAAAGGCACAAGTTTTGCTTTTCATTTGGTATTCCTTTTTGGACCTTAATAAGCTTGTGGACCTATTTGCTTCAACTTTTGGGTTGTGTGTATGGAAAGACATGATATGCACTATGTGCCATTATATTGAACAACTATGTTGATGCTACGCTCATCTTTGCATTAGTCTCCTAAAATGTCTCTCCTTATCACACTCATCTATTTTCGGTTGAGCAAGTCATTATTTGTCGCTCCCTTCTCTTGTTGCTCAACATTTCCTTGTTGCAAGTTGTTTTGCTTCTTTTCTATCTTTAAGCCTTCTTGCACTTGTTTGTGTTTCAAAATGATCTAAGAGGGAGTGAGGATTCCATGTTGTGCACACCATAGTAAAATGCAAATCCTATTTGTGCACGTACCTTGGGAGTTCCCTCTTGTTTTTAGAACATTTGGTTGATCTTATCATAATATCTTCTTGTGTCCAATTGTTCTTTCGGATCCTTTGATTGCTTGCCTGTTTTGTTGAGGTATCTCTCCCTTTGCTATTTTTTTGCAATCTTTGGATTCTCAATATAGTTTGATTTCCTCCTATTATTGATCAATGGAAATGCCCATTTGATTCTACTCATTTTATGAGAAAAGTTAAACTTGTGGAGGAACTCTCACTATGTTAGCCTTCCAAATCTTTTTGCCCATTTCGGCAATTGTTGCCAATGGGGGAGAAGTTTTGGAGAGTTTATAGAATTCGGTTTTATACTTTGATTGGTTCTTAAGTATTTGCCTTTGTTGCCTTTGCATTCGGTGCTTGGCTTTGTATATAGTGGAAACTCCACCACCGGTAATAGTTGACAATATATGCAATGAATTCATGTTCATACACACGTGCATAGATTGTGGGGAGTTTGCACTATATATGTGGTTGGACTAACATCACATACTTTCGTAGTATTTAATGTTAGTACAACCGCTCCTTGTTCGTTAAATTCCATATTATAAACCCTCTCAAAAGAGATTGTCATCAATTACCAAAATGGGGAGATTGAAAGTGCATGAGCCCTCATGTGTGGTTTTGGTAATTAATGACAATCTCTATGGACTAATGGTTGCATTGAGCTATCCTTGTAGGGCTTGTCCATTGGCAATGCTTGAACACCATGTGTTGGTATCAAGATTGAAAGAAGAAGATAAAGTGATGACCAAAGCAATATCCAAGTCATCATATATATTAAGAGAAGAAGTTGAGTGCAAGTTCAAGAGAAACATCTCAAAGAAATCATATGCTTGAAGCTTGTCACCCTTTTGGAGATATTGTCAAGTGAAGATGTGCCTTATAGAGGCTCTCCCATATTGGTGTATGGGGGAGCGATATGTGAGTCTTCACCAAGCAAAGCGCAATCAAAAAGGTGGCCCACTTGAAGAGATCAAGATCGTCATCATCTAGCTCAAGTGGAATGCGCAAGGCAAAGGTATGATCTTGATAGGGTTTCTATTTTACCGGTCTCTTGTTGTTGGTGGGAGACCGGGTTATAGGATAGATGGCGTACTATCAAGAGGGCTCTCAAGTGAGTAACTTGATCGCATCTTTGTGGAGAGCTCAAACCTTTGCATACTTGGCATATCATCTTTCTTGGTTCTTATTTGGCTTTTCTCCTTGTTGGGTTTTGGTGCTTGTTGTGGTCTTCATGACAAGCCCAAGTTCACCGAAAACGGATTTCGTATGGAAAACTTGTTGCGTTTTCATTTTTGAGGTTTTGCCGGTTCATCTTTTTTAGAGAGGTTTTACCTTTCTACATTTGGTCTCCTCCTCACATGATGTACTATGATGTTTCTCTGCATGATATTATAAAGCTCTTCGTTACGATTCCAACGAGCCGAAGATCATCGAAATCGGAGTCCGGATGAAAAAGTTATGCCCGTTTTGGTGCCGGTGGTTCTGCAGTTTTTACCTTTGGCGGTAGTACCGCCGCGGCACCGCCCGGGGTACCGCCGGTGCCACCCGAGAACCGTTTTCGGCAGTACCGGAAGCGGTAGTACCGCCGGGGCGGTAGTACCACTACATGGAGCCCGTTTTTAGCCTTTTTAGTGTTCTTTCTTCCCGGGGGCGGTAATACCGCTGGGCCAGCAGTAGTACTGCCCCCGCGCGTTTCTGCACCCAACGGTTGGATCTTGGGTTTACCTATTTAAGGGTCCTTCTTCCCCAATGGTTTCCCAACCTTTTGAGCAAGTTTTGACCTCTATTGTTGACCTCCACAAGCTTGCTATCTCTTTATTCCTCCATGATTCTTGCCTCCAATTAGGGGAAAAGAGAGAGGAGATCTAGATCCACAATTCTACCAATCAATCTCTCCTCTATGTGAGGGAAGCTTTTGCATCTAGATCTTGGAGGGATTTGGTGTTCTTCCTTGTTCTTCCTCTCTTCTCCCCCCCATAAGCATTAGTTGCTTTTGCTGGGATTTGAGAGTGAAGGATTTGAGCACTTGTGCTCTTGCCATTGCTTTGTGCATCGGTTTGTGCTCTCCACGAGTATTCGTGAAAGTTGAAAGTTTGTGAGCTTGTTACTCTTGGGTCTTTGGACCCTAGACGCCTTTTGTGGCGTTGAGGCCTTTTGTGGCCACTTGGGAGCTCCCAATCCTTTTGTGGGTTGTGCCTCAAGATTGTAGTAAGGGACTCGATTTCCGTCCAAAAGAAAATCAATAGTGGAAGGTGAACCGAGGTTTTGGGCAAGGTTCATCGGAGAATAGGGTGAGGCCATTTGTGGCATCTTGAGCTTGAAACTCACATCCCTCCAACGAGACGTACTCCCCTAAAAAGGAGGAACTCGGGAATACATCGTCGTCTCCGCGTGCCTCGGTTATTTCTATACCCGAGCTCTTTACTTATGCACTTTACATTGTGATAGCCTTCGTGCTTGAAGTCTTATATATTGCTATCACTTTGTTGCTTGTCTTTCTTAGCATAAGTTGTTGGTGCACATAGGTGAGCCTAGTATATTTAGGTTGTTGGCTTGTTAATTTAAACACCTAGTTTTATTCCGCAATTATCAAGCCTAAACCGGAAAAGTTTTAAATCGCCTATTCACCCCCCCCCCCCTCTAGGCGACATCCTTGTCCTTTCACCAGGATCATTAATCCCGGTATTGAAGATGAAACTCAATTTGCAGATATAAGTGAAGTATAATTCAGTTTGGGACAAACACAACTTATGTGCAGAATCATATTCAAATCTAGCAAGTCCAGAACAGTCCAACAAAGGTGATACTTTTGTTTGCTGTAATTCATCAACTAAACAAGAATACATCATATTATCATGAGAATTAGGTATTGCATAACATATATGACTGAAAATAGAATGGTTTAATTCAGCAATTTTAACATAGGTAATGCATATGTGTTCTACTGAAAAATTCTCATTCATGCTATAGTCACCAATTAAATAAAATCTGAAACCATTGGCATATGTGCTAGAATTTACATATGAAATTTCAGAAATCTTATTCATAGCACAACTCATGGTAAGAGGTTCATCTAGCATGATGTAATACAAAATATCAGTTGGTGGTATTTTAGCAAGGATCTCTTTATGTGTAATCAGTACCACATGATCAAAATTCGAATTTAGCAGTTTATCACATGGTGCTGAAACATGTGTATAGTTTAAATCACAAGAACCAACCAGCGAAGAATTATACTCACAAAGTAACACGCTTGCTGGCTGCAGCTCCAAATCAGTACCTATATCAATGGCACTCTCCGCAGATGTAGTAGGTACCGAAATATCGTCCTCAAGTGGTGATGCAGGTTGTACACTAGGTGGCTCCCTTTCTTCAAAAGCAACCTGCATATCACAAGAAACAACACTAGGAGGAGAGATGATTACATTAGCCGAAATATCCTCACATGGCCTATCATCTACTACACTCAAATTGTCTTTTTCTCTCTTACTCTCAAATTGGATGCACTCAACCTCACGTTTAGTGGAATCACACAGCTCACTTTTTATAACACCCTCACTCAATTTGGCTATGTAGCTCTCATTCTCACATGGGATTTGATGGACACTATGGTCAAGATGACATATAATGGAAACGTCGCCGTCCATGATGACCTTGTACTGAGCGGACGAACTGAATTATTTTCTCCTCTCCTTGCGAAGAAGATGATACTCATGAAATGTGCTGGCTGAATTACGCAGCAGTCCACTCCGCTTCTTGTTCCATATGAACGAAAGATTCTTAACCTCAGGGTGAGCTCGAACTTGAAACTTCTTGCACCAGGGATCGCCCAATATAACGTGACAAGAATCAAGTGGCACTGGGGATACATCACAACACACCAGCTCAGTATGGTCACCGAATGTAAAAGGGACTTCAGCAGTGTGGGAAATCAGCAATATGCCATATGATGAGCTTAGAAGGTATGGCTTCAGACGGGCATGTTTATATAACTGCAATTTCTCAACAACCTCAATGCTGACCAAATTGAGATTAGAAGATTCGTCAATGGTGGCGGCAGCACATCGCTCACCAATCTGCACACGATGGTGGAAAAGGCCATCACCAACAAAAGTACCACGTTTTTCCTCCCAAAAAGCAACACTACAATAGTTATGTCGGAGGAAGGGATATCTGCGTGTCTCCAAAGTATCCGTAGCACCGTTTGCCATGGTTAGTGAACAAAACACCGCTATGTATATGTGTGGAAAACTCTCAACTCACTCAAAACCGAAAGAAATTGTGTATCTTACCGTTCCAAAGTGAATAGTAGAGCTTACCACTTGTAGGGGCAGAACATGCACGGATGGGATGAAGCGAATATCATGGGTCTCAAAGCGTCACACAACAAAACCAGGGTATTTGGTAGAGCTGGGCTTGGAAAACCTAACTACACCAATTTACAAATCCTAGTGCTGATCGTATGACACACACGAAACACACACGGTGGAGATAAACAGGCAAAGCAACTATGAAACAAGAGCGTTACGATGCACTAGAAAGACACTAGCAAGTAGCTCAGATGAAACAGGCACAAGATTGCTCAAAAACTAGTAGTGTCACACTGATAAAGATACAAAGCAATTCGGCCTCTTTTCTCTCTCTTTTTTTCTCTTTTTCTCTTTTTCCCTTTTTTATATAAATTTCTATGGCCATCAACTTGAAAGACACCAAGACAAACAACTATGAGTAGCCTGTGAGCACAAAACGTTAGCTAGTCTTTTCTAGGTAAGCTCCTAACACCTGCTTTAGAAAGATTGTGTGTCTATCTTTTTCAAAGAAGTGGAAAACTCGACCTTCCCGGACTCTTTTGGCAATTCTGAGCGGTCCGAAAGCCGCACACCTACAAAGTGCATGTGGCTGGATAGAACTTTTTCTTCTGGCGATTTTGATAGGTCAAACATCAAAAACGGAGTTCGTATGCAAAAGTTATGGCCGTCCA
Organism: Poa pratensis; assembly: GCA_947311845.1. Taxonomy (NCBI): domain Eukaryota; kingdom Viridiplantae; phylum Streptophyta; class Magnoliopsida; order Poales; family Poaceae; genus Poa; species Poa pratensis. The sequence continues at coordinate 13,684,013 of CAMZMU010000110.1, forward strand.
AAGTTGACTGTCCAAAAACTGTGTAGAACACGGACTCGCGGCCGGAAAAACTGACGAAAACTGGTTTTGACTCGACGAAACACCCGATCCATCGACAGAAAACTAGCGAAAACTGTATCGTGGCAGAAACTTAACCGAAACTCGGATCAACTCGATTCTTTTTGGGATTTTCTGTTTAGACTCCGACTCGAACTTGCAAACCAAGAAACGACTGAACCTAGACGTCTACGACTCGAACAAGAAAAGCTATGCAAAAAGGAAAACGATCAGTAACTAAAACTTGTAAACCGATGCAATCTAGGGCTATGGTGAAATCTAAACCTAATATTTTCGGCTTTTTCTGTATAGGACGAAAACAGTAAATCTACGGGGATGGATGTGTGGATGCTCACCGAGTAAACTTGGCTCTGATACCAAGATGATAAGGGGTGGCCCGATCTTCTCAGTGAGCTGCGGGTAAATCGATGATGGTGAATGATAACTTGCGAGATTCTGACGAACTCTCCGATCGCTCCCCTGTTGCCAATGCAATAGCTCTTCGACCCAATGGATATTCGCAACACCTCACACTGCTGCAACGTAGCCGCCGACCACGAAGCGGTTTCTGCAATCTACTAATTCTTAGTGGAACAACAGATTACACTCAAACTTTAATGCTTCAGCAATCCGATCTAGGGTTTATCATAAAACGTGGTCTACCCTACCAATGCGCAGCCCTTGGCTATTTAAGGAGGCTGGGCGACCTAGGACTCGAATCCTAACTTGGTTCTACACAAAACAGATACAAACCGACCCAAAATGGGTTCGGCCAAAAAAACTGGCGCGCATGCTAGGGTCAGGCCGGCCTAGGCTGGGGTCAGGCTGGCCGCCGATTTGCATGGCCTTCCTAGGCCGGGGTCAGGCTGGGCTGGGGCTGGCCTCCAGGATGGCCGCCTCGGGTGCATAGCCGTTCTAGGCTGGGCTGGGGCCGGCCTAGGCTGGCCTCAAGGCTTGCCTGACTGGCTCCTTCGTCTTCCTTCCTTGTGCACGCCTCCCTCTCCTCCCTCGCGCCATAGGTGACGTTGTGCTCCAATTCTTACTGCTCCTCTGGCCCTCCTTCAACGTTCGTGTTATCAATAACCCTGATCATACACAAGTGCGTAGACTTAGGTAGTATAACATTCTTATAAAGCCAAGTATCATGTCCAAGTAGGATTGAGTTCACCTTATAATAATCATCGGTTAGGCTTAATATTTCCTTCCAGTTCAAAGATGGGTAAACACCTTAATCCACATATATATCCTCATCATAAATAAAAATGAATTATTTCGGTGATCGAGACAATGAAAAATCATTTGTTGGTTGTAGATCATCATCTCACTCAACGACACTTATGTGAACCAACTGTCTTTTTATAAGACCTTAATAGACATATTTTCCATTTATCTGTAATATTTCCAGATTTTTTTTTGGGGAAAAGATTTTGGTAGTGAGCCAAGATGGTGGTACAAAAGGTCTTAACCATGAGGTGCACTTCCAAGGTACAAAAATCCAATTATATATTTTCACAGAGAGATATACATTGTCCTACTATCAAATTTTTCTCTCACGAAGGGAGGGCACCTTTATGAATACAGATGTGTTCGCCGGTGCCGAAAGATATTAGATGGGGAAATGTTGTCAGAATCGCCTAAGGACACATCTCCTCGATCGCCTCTTTGTTGATATCCGTCATTAAGGAGGAGTAATCTACACTCTAGCCCATGGGTTTATGGCAGTAGATTGATCATATTTCTCTGTGTTCTATCATTTATTTAGATCATGTGAGATGCCCTAAATTGATTAAACACTATTTAGGTAACTTTTATGGTGGATGCTAGTTTATGAGATGATTTATTCAGTTGCAATCCTATGACATGCTTGTCTTTGACATATTTATAGATGCATATTATTGCTCCATTGGTGATGGTAGGTCTGACCAACTTAGCGGATAGGATAGTAGCACGGATGGTGTGCATTACTTGGAGTGGAACTTGTGGTGTGATCAGATCAGTGATGGAAATGTTTTAAATCACTTAGGCTCGTTATTAGGGATGTAAACGGATCGGATCGGAATTTGCCTCTCCATATCCTTTACCACATTTTTTCCTCGGATTCGGATCGGATAATGAACGGTTGCGGATTCGGTGGCGGATATATATGATCACGGATTCGGAACGGATACGTAGCGGATTCGGGGCGGAAAAAAAATTAATCGGATTGGTACGTGCTATGTACATCATCAACCCACAAAATTAAAAATAATCGTTCTACAACTTAATAACCCAACAAAGTTGTATTCCGTAGTCTATACAATGACCATTTAAGTGAGTTGTTGTTCAACGGATGAACTACACTATTCACTAAATACAAATTGTGCTCTATTGGTTTAGACATTTCGGTAGAAAATTGGATTATTCGGATTATAACCATCGGATAATCCTAATTCATTTTCGTATAAATCATATTCGGATGCTATTTTCCATACCATATCCTATACCGTATCCGGTGTTCAGTTCGGAATCGGATATCTTTATCCGTCGGATTCTTTGAAACCGGATATGGATTCTTTAAAACGGATTCGGCGACGGATTCGGTGCGAAAATTATCCTATAAGTTTACACCCCTACTCGTTATTAGCAATCCTTTCAAGCCACCTCACCAAGGATAAAAAATGAAGATGTACTTCTCTAAAGGCGTGGCGATGCCCAACTTCTTGTCATAGAACATAAGGTGATGCTTTGTATTCAGTACCTAAAGTAAGGCATAGTATGAATTCATGCGCTTAGGGGGAGTGAGCTTCATACTTTAGTGGATGCGGGGTATGTTGACAATCGGACGTGATGCCTACTATAAATGTGAATCATATTGACATGCATGCACTTGTACTTGTATTTATCATGTTCTACAAGTCTAGGATTTATTTTCGGTCACAAATGTTTATGAGAGAGATGAAGTGAATTTATGAAAATAATACTTCTCTCTACTTGCAACTCCTATTTAATTTGCTTTTTTTACTTTACTTTACTTCTTAGTTTGCTTATTGTTCTAGTCCTCTTCGAGAAGTATCTTAGTTCCTTTATTTTTTTAGAAAATAGAAAACTTTGTAAGTGACAATATAATTGAGAGAATAAATAGTTTTTGGCTCTTACTTATGCGGTCCGATGATCTTTACTTCCACATTGATATGTGTTACAACTATCTCATGTATTTGGGGGTTATCAGGCGACTGAACCTGCCAGAGGAATCGAGACCTTCGGCGTGCCACCATCCATTGTCGCTCTGCCTCGGGTCCAAACAACAACGCCACCATCCGAGTAACCAAGAAGGTTTGTCGACCTTCAACTACACCGCCTACTTCCCCAAACATGCCATCGATGGCTCACCCTGTTGCCGCAAACGGTGCACCATGGTTCCACCTGTTTTAGCCGCTGCAACTCCTGCCATCCCGAACCCGATGATTCCACCAAATGAGCTCCTCCCCAAGGAAAGGCCTCGCAATGGAGAAACCCATCAAAAGGAAATCAATCTCCACACCACGAGAAGCGAGAGGACAAGGCAACATGGTCCATATTCCACGAGGAGTCACGCCAACTCCGAGAGGAATACATCGTCAAGTCCGAGGTCACCTTGCCACGATGAAGTCGTAGTGAACGATGTAGGTTTCCCTGGAGGTCACAAAGATGCTCTCCATGATCATCCTCTAAAGAAGAAGAAAGCAATAGGTACACTCGATTCGTGTCACCGAAGTTTGAGGAGGTGGATATGTTCATGTAACCCCCTCCCTATGGAAATCCGAGAAAGGTTCAAGAAACCCACCATCAAGCCGTTCAAAGAACCCACCATCAAGCAAATTCTCCGGGTGACTCAAAACTCCTCAAGATTATGGAAATGTACACCACCGCCAGTTTCCTGCTCTCACTAACGGGAATGCAGCTTGGTTCTTCAACCAAAAGAAAGCTTCAATTTGGTCTTGGGAGCGCCTCCGAGACATCTACATCGCCAACTTCCAAGGAAATTTCGAGCAACCTGTGCGGTTAAACAAGCTCTTCACTATCAAGCAAGGGTGTGGGGAATCCACAAGCGATCTCCTCTGAAGGTTCTCCACGGTATAAAGCTAGATACCGTACACCCCGGGCATCACAGTCACGCCTTCATGGAGGACATGCATTTAGAAAGGAGAACTGAACTGAGACCTCAATCTCAATCCGCCGCAAAGCACCGAGGAGCTTTATGCCATGGTAGACGAATACGCCCGAGGGGAAGACGGCGATCTCACCAAAGACACGGTGGAAGCACCCGACCAAGGGCCAAAGCCTCGAGACCTTCGATGCCCCCCAACTCAACCACCGAACAATCCGCGGGGGCGAGATCAGGGTATTCCCGCTAACTCAAGAAATGGTGTTAGCTTCGCAGGAGGGAAGGGTATTGGTCTTCCCAGTGTCAAGACCAAACGTTTCTCACTAACCTGAACGGCATAAGCTTGGTTCTTCAAACAAAAGAAAGGTTACATTCGGTCTTGGGCCGCCTCGGAGACATCTACATCGTCAATTTTCAAGGAAATTTCGACCAACCCACGAAGTTCAGGGAACCGGATACCGAACGAGCGAGGCATTACGGGCATCACGTCCATAGTAATCAGAGGCGCCGAAACTGACGGATACAGAACTCCAGGCACAACCATCAGGAATATAGAGACGACCGAAAGGAAAGGGGGAAAGAGCAGGAATCATCAGATCATCGTACGAATATACGATCTGCGTACATATTTTCCGATCGGGAAAACAAACAAAGAACTGTGCAGCCCCAAACAACTAAGACACGCGCGAGCAAGGTTCGTGATGAGCGAGGGAGGAATGATGAATCAACAGGGTATCTTGGAGGTGAACCAGGTCATGACATGGAGCGGCGCCTTGACGAGCTCCACCGCCGCCTCCAGCAGCAGCGTCACGCACAGGCAGCACGGGCAGATGCAGGAGATCGGCAGCCTGCGGGACGCAGCAACGGATCACGTCAGACAAACAGGTTGGTGGAGCAAAGGAAGAGGAAAGGAAAGGTTGTGGGGGAAGGAGCGTGCGTACCCGATGATCCAGATGATGGCGCCGACGATGGAAACGAGGACGGCGACGAGCGCGAAGGGCAGGCCGAGCAGGAACCCGAGCGGCCGGCAGCCGCGGTCGTGGTCGCCGTCGCCGCCGCCGCCGCAACAGCAGCAACCCATCCTCCTGTTTACCTGTCCTGTCCTCCGCGTGCGTACGAAGGTTTGGCTGATCAGATCGGTCGCGCGTCGCTGTGGAACAAAGTGCGTACAGGGAAGGTATATGGAGACGGGCCGCCGGTTCGGCGGTCGCTTTCCTCGTCGTCGTCCGGCTTGGATTTATCCAGGTGCGGAAATGTTAGCAATAATGCTGCGCAGTGGGAAGACGGCAATCGGGTAGGGAGAAGCTGGTCTGTCGGTGGACCAACGAACGGTCGAGATGGCGAGAGAAGCTGCTCGGAAGTTGCGACGTCAGTGTTTGACCGGTGAGGCAGTTCCGTTCAAGACGCCGGCGACCGGAGACGCGTGCTGGCGGAACAGTGGGTAGGCTTAGCATGGATCCATGGGCTAATGACACCACGTGATGCGTTGGCATGGACAGCGAACGATCGGCGCCACCGGCTCCCACCTTACTCTTTTGGATTCTTTCCAAACAGAAACTCAGCCATTTCAAACGTTCGTCCCGATAAAATCCAAAACTATAAAAATAGCAGAGGAAAGCTCAGTGAGACAAAAATTCAGGATTGTAAAGCTTCAACTTTCAGCACGACACGGCATCGGATCACCGATATTCTATATTGATTTTCTCTTAGTGTAATGAACATCCACGAACGTGGTACATAGGTGAAAATGACCGGCATTTCTGAACCGTAACTAGACTGAAGAACTCAATTTTTCATTTCTTCTCACAGCGAAATGATTTACCATGTCAGCAATCACAGTTTAAGCCAACGACACCCTCCTTCCCAGCAGCAAATGTCGCCTCGAGCTGGTATCAGTCCTGATTGCTACTGCACAGAGCACAGACTACCAATCCGAGGCGCTTCTGCATCTAAATTGGCGAACACCATTCCAGCTAGCCTAAGCATTCAACAACAACAAAAAAAGTATAGTACTGAAGCGTCAATATATGAGCTGAAAACGGAAATTGATGTTTAGTAGCAGAAATCTTTGCAACTCTTTGTATTATTGTGTGCTCAATTCGCTCACATGCAGCAACCGAAGTGAAAGTGACATGGAAATAACAAAATAAGTTTCATGTTCATCCTGATACCAAAAGCTTACTTCAAAGGACAATACAGCTCAGTGCAATCAGAAAGACTGTCGCAAACAACGACATCCAATGTGCCAACAACATGTGGCCTCAGGCCCCAGATGATATATCCTCATACTGGATGGTACTCTCCAACATACCTCTGTAGAATAGTAGTGTGCTAATGTTTCCTACTTTATAAGAACAAAGGACACGACATGCATGTCCCATTTCAGAATAACGCCTGTGGATGAAACTTGAGCAACGACGCAAAGACTATATTTAGTCTTTTTTTTAACTGATACTACATTAAGTTAGCATGCGTCATGTTGAGGAATGCATCTACATAAAAACAAATGTAAAAGTATTTTTTGCTTGACATTTGAGTAGGTATATATATTGACTAAATTCCTTTCAAGAACACTATCATTCGGAAGATAGTGGGTCGACCATCAACCCATTTTGTTTAATTGGTGGTTCGCTTCCCTCTAATTGTTGTTCATTTCGTAGCCATAGTACTTGCATTAGTTGTGAAGCAAAATAACTAGGATGGGTTGGTGGGAACCACTATACCAGGCTCCAGCCCAACTTGCAATCCTAATAGGTTGTAGCCCATCAAATACTTCAAGGCTAATCTAACATAAACTTTGTGCGTCCCTAGTGCCTAGAAATGTGAGGCCAGCTGGCAAGTGGGTCCCCAATTCCCCACTGTCAACCACTAGAACACTTGGCGAGGATTAACCCCGCGCATGGAGCATCCTTTTTCTTCTACAATCTTTCCAAGTTCATGAAAAATATGCAACCAAGCAAATGAGCTAAATTTGGCATGATAACCAAAAAGAAGAGTTCCTTATCTTTTTAAAATAATATATGTGTTTCTGTATGTCAAATTAAAAGAGTCCAATAAGAAGCCAATCATAAAAGCATTAAATATGTTGCTCAAAATGAAATAGGTTAATTTGTAGTTAAGTTTAGTCAGTGTGTGTAAGCAACTGACGGTTGTTTCCTTGTTGGCATCCATTGCCATATGTCTATTTAACAGAAAAGAATTGTAGAGTTTCAGTGTGCTAGAATACCACAGTGTAGTACGTACCAAGCTACTTATGCAGTCATCGGGTAGACTTAGCCATTCAACCTGCATTCTCCTTCTCCATCTCTACAACACAGGCTAGCCTATCGTGCACCTGCGAAGTATATATCATAAGTTTAGATAGATCAAAAGGCTTTGGACAAACAATAAATAGTACCTCACCTCTGAAAGTTTACTTGCTGACTTCTCATCATACCTGAATAACATCAACTTAAAATGTGATTCACATTAACATGAAATACTTCTAGACTCCCAGTCGCAGTCAAGCTTACCATTCTCGGGTATACCAGCTTCGTCTCGAGACAGATAGTTAAATGGACCCTTCACCACAATACCATACTCCTCTATTAAATCTACAATGTTAGAGACACAATTCCATGATTCAACATAATTTCATATTATTGTATTTAGTGGAACATAAAGAACCAATCAAACCTCTAAAGGTGGAATCGGGGACACGACCCATCATTTGGCATACTTTCAGGAACCAATATAAACCTACAGAAACATGTGCAAGCTCTTCCTCTGCTACTTTTGACACAATTTCTGCAGATCTATGATCCGCAAATCCAAGTAACTTCTGGACTAGTCTTGGTCCAGCATCAAGGCCTCTAGCTTCCTATTAAGGTTCGAATCATCAACATATTTTTCAACTGGAAAAACTCAAAAAGGCAAAGATCTTCAACAAGCACTAGTCTAAAAGGATCTGGAACTTCCTGGTTCCAGCTAAGCAGGTCATAATCAATGTATTTTGGACAATAGCACACAGAAGCAAGATGGTCTGGCACCTGTACTAGAGGTATCACTGCCATCCTTGCAGAAACATCGCTTGAGGATTTTGCACACTCATTCCACAGAAGATTGTGAACAGCATATCGCCATATCTGTCCACAAAAACTATCAAAACTTACAACAAAGTGACATAGAATGTATGACCACAGGCAGAACTATGAGTGCGTATAGTGATTTCGCATAATACCGCATTGTTTGTACTATTCACCTGAATCCAAGCTCTGCCAGCCGCTGCGAATACCAGCGAAAATGCCGGCTCTCATCATCAGCAACACGTGCAAAATCCGCGAAGAAGCCATCCCCCAGGGTGTCCCGTAGCGGCGAGAAACGCACGACGGTGTCCCAAGCAAGATCGATGGCATTGAGCTCGACGTGCGCCAGGTTGTGCAGCATGTAGGCGTTGAGCGGCACGCCCATGGCCTTGTGCGTGGGGATCTCCTTGCGCGTCACCTGCAGCAGCAGCAAAGAGACCCGACCTGCTCGATGAAATGCCCCGAGGAAGAGAGCTGCGACGAGGTGGACGAGCATTTACCACAAGTGGCTTATCCGGCCTGGCGGGGTGGTCGGGGGCCTGGGCCAGGCCCACGGGGAGCCCGCCGGACGCCCACTGGGAGAAGGCGGCGTGGGTGAGCTGCGTCTTGGCGAGCGGGTCGGCGGTGGACAGAACGAGGGCGCCCATCTCGGCCAGGGACGAGCCGGCGACGGCGCCGGCTTCTTCTGGTGGGGCCGCCGCGACCGCGTCCGGGGCGCAGGGGCCGTTCGGGCCCCACGAGCGGAGGTCGCTGGGAGGTGCCCGGCGCCAGGCGTGGAGCCCCGGCCATGGGAGTGGTGAGGCGGCGGAGGCTCCGGTGGCGAGGAGGCGGCGGCGCGTGGAGCCATGCGGCAGTGGCAGCGCGGGTAGGCGCCGAAGCGGGAGCATTTGGCCGGTGGAGCCGTTTGGATTTTAGCTTGGAGGTGTGTGGGGGTGGGATAACGAACGAAAAGGCCAGGTCAATGCCATAGGTCCAACGCTAGTGGCAATATGTTGCAGCAAACAGAACTAAAATGGTTTTACATATCACAGCTTATTCACCTCCGAAGTACTCCCTCCGTTCGGATTTAATTGACACACGTTTTGTTACACATGGATGTATCTAGACACCATACAAGTATAGATACATCCATATTTGCATAAAACCAAATCAATTAATATGGAACGGAGGGAGTAAAAAAAATGGAAATCTTATAGCATGCGCATAGCCACAAAGAATTCAGTCATCGTGACAGCCCGAAACTGCTTTTTCTCGCGCGCGAGCCCTCGCGGTTCTCCTTCCGCCTCGCCCTTTCTTCCCTGAGATGGCACCGAAGACACCACCGCGAGCAGTAGGGCTCCGTGGTGGAGAAGACGTCATCGAGATTGGAGCGAGCGGAGTCGAACAATGGACTTAACGGTGGGGGTGGGGGAATTTCAATGTGATGGCTGGGGCGGCGGTGGATCTTCTTCCTCCCATCATTCTTGTCGTTTTGCTGTCCCAAAATCACTCGAGGGCTCACGCGGTCGTTAAATAGCCCCGCCCGTGGCAACCATGTTGTCCAGTGTCCAGGCCTACGAAACTCACATATGTTTAGGCAGCTAATGTTGAGAAACAAAAGTAAAGAACCATTTACTCAAAACCATCTGACCACTCAAATGAGGCAATGTTTCAGCTCAAACACGTGTGCAAAGATCTTAGAACAACCAGAAGTAGAACCATGGGAAAAGACAAATTATCCATGCTAATCCAACACAGCATAAATTACAGACTAGCTAGTTCCAAAGTAAAACAAAAGAAATTACCCAACTATAACAATTTTACAATCTTACAACAGGGTGAGCTCTCCAGGTTCCTGGTCTTCTTCACCGGCTGTCTTTACTTCCCTGATTCGTAGGTTTCTTCTGTCCAATGTTAGATAACTTCCAGGGCAATGACTACGTAAACGCAGCATTCTACAATAAGTACATAACTGCAAATAATGGTACAGACGCATGAAATGCATGCGCGATCCTCCGGCATCCACTTTCCACTATGAGGCTAAAATAGGCCAAACAGCAAGACAGACAGCAGCAGTAATCAGGCTTCTCTACATGGCCAAAATTTACAGATGGCAACGCTGACTCTTGTCGACAATATCGTGCGAGAATCTTTGCTGAACTTACAAGTTATGATCTTCTGTCTGAAGTTAGGATCTGCAGAGAAAAGGAAATTGCAGATGTAAGATTCATCATTGTGGATGGTAAGAATACTGTCATAATTAATTAGTCACTGTGTTTCCTATAGGATTATTGAAAATGAGGTATCAAATCAACCTACAGACTGCACTTACGGCTATATGCACTTTGGAAGTAACAGATGGGACATCATTCATGTTTGTCGTGTTTGCCTCACAACATATATCCACACACAAAAAATGTCTGTTTGGATGTAATTTTGGACATCAATCTCGACAGGTGGCTAAAATGTGGAGTACAAATTTATGATGCATGTGAAATTTGGATAAATGGTCATCTAGACTCCTGAGCTAGTCCCAATATAGGAATGTGACGAACAACACGTAAATGAGTTAGCCCTTTAAGCTCAAGAAGGTTAAGACAGTAGGAATATACATCTTTACAAGAATTTGATTAGCTTCTCAAAAGTTCACTCGCAAATGAAAAATCTTTTAACTGTAGTAGGACAATACCAGCATTCAACGATATAATTTATGTTGCACTTGTGACAGTGGTTAGTGACTCTGCAGTATGAATATCACAGCATGTTTCCTTTTGTTGCTACTCGAGACAAACATCGCTACAAATACTACAGCTGAATTCATAGTCTAGTTCATTTAGGTATCCGTGTAAACTTATATTCTCCAATGGTCCACAGTAGAACTACAGAACATTCCCACCTGAATTGCGAAACTATCTGCCACTGGCAGTGATAGAAGTAACTCCTGACGGGCTGGACCAAGATAGCCACAGCTCATGAGAATAGCAAGGAAAGACCACGTAGCTATCCTGTGTTATTTTGGAAGTTGATATCCATAATAAAAAAACAGGTAATGTTAAATGAGCTCAATGTTATCCCTCCCAAGTATTTGAAACGCATCTTTCTATTTCCAATTAGGATGTTTTGCAGTAGTTTAGGGTTTAACAATAGCCAAAGCTAAAACAGTATGACCATAGACAAACAAACCAACACGAACTGGTCCCCCAAAGCAAAACTAGAAAGGAAAAAAAAGGAAACACAAGCAAATCATGTTGGATCGCAAGGTTCACAAGCATCAGCTCAAGACAAAGTTGGTTGGAACTAGAGTTCTCGCTGATCTTCAGATGAACTCCAACTAGGTAGCTAGTGCAAATAAGAAACCATAGTTCAACCAGGGGCAGAGCTAGTACAATTTGTAGGGTCAAATGACCCCAATGACCTGATGGAAACCCTTGGAAAATTAGTGGCAATATGGCTCATTAGCACCCCAATACAATGGAAATGACCCCAATGCAATAGAAATGACCCCAGTACCCTTCTAGGCTGGCTTCGCCCCTGAGTTCAACAGAACAGTTATAGACAAGTATTTGCTCGAGCATAAGAAGATGCCACCATAGTTCAATAGAAAAGTTATAGACTGTTGTAATGTATAACTTGGACAAACTCATTCCAATATCTATACCTAATATTAAAGGGAGCAATGTTTCTCTCTTCGTCCGTCGGACAGTTTCCTTCGTACGTCGCGCTGCCCTTCGTTCGTCCCGCAATGACACACATCACGCCCATGGGCCAAGGCCCAACGAAACACGTCCAACTGTTTTTTTTTGTTCCTGTTATCATGTTGCATCCATGCCGCTGCGAACAAGCGGCCATCTCTGGCTCCTCGCAGCTCGCCGAGGAGCAGCATCAACCAAGGCTGGCATCCAGGAGGCCATGGACACATCTTCTCCTCATCCACTTCTCTACCCCTCCCAGATCCACTTCTTCCCAGTGTCCACTCCTGATCTAGCCCCACCCTTTTCAGATTCTGCCTGGCTGCAAGCCGCACACCCGGCGCCGCCATAGCACACCGAAAAGAAGGAAGTGGAGCTGACGACGAGGCTGATACTGGAGCTGGGCAAGCCGGCAAGGTTAGCATCACCTCCAGACCTGTCCTGCCCTTCCATCCCCTCCAGGCGCTTGGGGAGCAAACTGGAAGATCATGGCGAGTAGCATGGGTGCGGCCGGACTGGACATGTTCATAATTTTTTGCCCCGATTTGTTCATGGAAAACGTTTTTGTTCATGTTGGATACTGCAGAAAAAGATATGTACCAAGTTTGGCCATGAGATTTCCATGGTGATTGATTGTTATGATGTTCAAAAAATGTAGCAACATATGTCCAGATCCAAATTACTTCATGGTCTCATATATCTTTATTTAAGAAAATAGGGATATGATTCTATACAAAATAAAATATATTTTTTGAATATCTAATCCTGATCATGTTCATTGTCAGCATAGACATCCAGTACATCAGATCTTGATTTTTTTTTCTGATTCATAAGATGGTATAGAGCAGAAAAATGAAAGGTGAAAATATGGCACAGCTTTTTATTAAGTTTGCACCATGCTCATAAAAAAAACCTTGTTCCGTTGAAACTTTGCATCAACACTTCGTTAATTGGAGGAAGTTATGCTCTTGAATGGTACAAAGCTACAGGCATTGCTAGGTGTGGGCCATCTGGTTGCTCTGCTGGAAATTTCAGGGTTAATTTTGAAGAATTTTGTGCGCTAGGAGCTCTGACGGTCATAACTTTGCAGCTTTCGTCAATGCGGTGATGAACTGGGGCATTGCATGTGATACGAACTATAGACTGGAAGGAAATATGTTTATTAGTTTCTTTCTTGCTCGGAATCTTCGAATTAGTGATACTTTGTGGTTGTTTGCTTTGTAGTTGGCTCTTTCAGAATTAGACTATAGCCATCATTGCAGGGTCGAGGGTTTTGAACAAAAAAGATGGATGCTGGGGAATTTTTAATTAGTGATGTACGTGTTGTGTATTGTCTTTTTGTCGGTTTGCTCATTTTGTATCTTTTTCCTCCAAAAATGCAGTCTAGGTTCATGGGTAGCATGTACCTTAGTTAGCTCATATGTTTTGTTGTTTGTTTGTTTTTCCAATTTTAGAGACCAATTTATTACCCGCTTATCTAGATCGAAATTTGTTTGGCCATGGAAATGCACGGGCACTGTTTGCTAGTAGTTGCCAAAAACAAATTCTACAATATAAAAGAAGATTGTTCCGCATATTTTCTGTTACAAAAAAAAACCATTTTCAAACATTTAAGTTGACAAAACAGAGAGAAGTTCCATATCAGTATATTCTATGCAAACTTCTTCGCCCTTTACAAAATTGTCAATGAGATGCCTCTATTACTAAAAATAATGCTTGTTTATTTCATTAATATACCTCAAATTATTATCATGGATGTTTTTTTAGATCAGAAAGGCCTTTTCAGCTTTAAATGCTTGCCTCATTGCATGGCAACCAATATTACTTCCGGTCCTACTCTACGAGCATGTAAAGTAAGTTAATGTGTCATGTCTAACCTACGACCAAGAACAATGCCATCCTCCAGCATATCCATTTTATTTTTAATCTATGACAAATAATAGCACAAGACTGATACACATGATGTCAGCTAGTTTGTAACATCGGTAATCTCAAATAGTACATCAAACTATCTAAGGCTGCCACATCATCACAATCTGGTTCTTCTTCTTTGAAATATGAAAAATAGCCAGACAATAGGACACATAGAGGATAAACATAAATATTGTTTTATGGTAGTTAAGCCTAGTCAAACACAACAGGTCATTCTGACTTTGCACAAATTAGCTGCTGATTTTCAGTTAACTAGCAACCTTCAGAATTCTAAGTCGTTATAATTTTCTACATGAAAAAAGTTCAAAAGCTACGCAACATGCAAAAACATGGACGTCATCATTACTTACTGATGTTTTGTGGCTTGGGTATGTTTTTCAATCAATTAAAGACATAATACACCGATTAAGTTATTGGAAATAAATGAGAGAGAATGATTGCTTTCTAAAGAAATATAAAATATACCTGGCCTATCGATGTTACAATTTGGGTGATTGTGCAGCATCAGAGCCATCTGCTGATGAACTATCGGAATCTGTATCTGCACAAGCTTCTCAAGGTAAATTCACGTGTTTTGCATATACTTCCGAAGAAAACCTTTATATAGAATAGTGCAAAAGGTATTATGCTTGTGACATTTCTGCCAAAAAACGAGAATGATTACCGCTGGAGGAAGACCCTGATTCACTACTAGAGCTTCCAGAACTACTTGATCTACCGGCATTGTCTCCTTTCGGATCTTCCAAATGGGCAGGTGATGATGAACCCACATATCTCCCATTGTCATCTGTAGGTGAGATAACTTAGGTGTTACACTTACACCGAATAAAGGTAGGCTACAAAATCATAACATTTATAGTAATAAGTGACCCATTTGTTCTGGTCTCAAAGGCAATAATAATAGTTACAAGCATGCTCTAAAGGTGTCTATTTAGCCTTGCCTGCTGCAATTTCCTTGGATGGTTCAACGTCAACCATAGGTGGTTCAATATCTATCACATCGACTGCTTCTGGTTCCGGAACCTGTAACTGTGGAACATTTGTAATTACCATATGAACCATATTGCCTAACAATTAACAAAGACCACTTGTGCTATCTGTAAAAAGCATACCGTCTCTTGTACTGTGAGCATCTGATCCTGTTCTCCCTCATCCTGCCTTGCATGCTCTATCTTCTCCATATCTGGCTCATGCTCAGACTCATCCTGCCTTACCACGGAAAGCTCGGCCTTCCGCTTGTTCTTGGTTATACTTTTCTTGTAATTTGTCACGAATCTATCAAGTTCCCATAGTGTCTCAACATCGAAGCTATCTATATCAACCTCAATCTCATCATCATGTTGATTGAGTGAGGAGTTCCTCTTCTTTATGATTTGCACAACATTATCAAGCTTCTCGGCTGGCAAGTCCTGGAGGTCGTTACTAAGCCGCTGCTTCTCCCAGAAGGTCATCTCCCTCTTATTAGGATCCCTTGCCTTGGGCTTCTTTAAAACTGGGGGTCTGCCGGTGCCGGTGCCAGTATGTGGCTTTGGGGTAGCCTCCATTCCTGCAGGATGCGCTGTGGAGTCAGACCTTTCTAACACCCTAGCATTGTCTATCTCCCTCGGCTTCTTGGGTGCAGCCGATGATGGTGTCGGCGGCTGCGGTGACAGCTGTGCTATCTCAGCTTCAATCTCTGGCCACTTGGTGTCGAACATATTTAGAAGCTGCTCGGCCATAAAGTACACATCCTGCCCCTTGGGGTTGTACTTCATGGCGTTCTGAAAAGTGAGACGGACTTCAGTTGCGAACTCCCGCGGCGACTTGTAGTGGCCCTCGGCGAGCCGCGACTTGACAGTGCCGAGGTCCATGGGCTTGGCGATGATGGTGTGGTAGTCGTGCAGGCCAAGCGCGCTGGCGTCGACCGGCACGTTGAACACCCAGCCGTGCTTGTGCTTCATCAGCCTGGCAAGCAGCAAGGCGCAGCTCTTGAACACGGGAGCGTAGAGCTGGCGCCGCGCCTCTGCGGAGCCAGACGGGTTCAGGGCGCCCTTCTTGGACTTGTGCTTGGAGACGGACGGGTGTGGCGGGAGCGGGGTGGAGGGGTCGGTGGCGGAGAGCGCGGAGGAGGGAGCCGGCGCGGGGAGGGAGTTTATGCGCTTGTAGGTGGAGCGCACCTGGGAGAGCTCCGAGGAGAGGCGGCGGCGGAGTTCTCGCCGTGCGGCCGGCGAGGAGGGGAGCGAGAAGGTGACGGTGGGGATGACCGGGCCATTGTGAGCATCGAAGGAGCGGGCGGCGGAGGCCTTGGAGGATTTGGGGTGAGATTTGCGGGAGTAAGGCTTGCCGGAAGGCGAGGGCGGGCCGGAGGTCATTTGCGCGGGTCAACGGCGGCGGCGAATCGGAGTCGGCGGCGGATCGGGGGCTGCGATTTGGGGATTTGGCGGAGGACAGAGGTGAGATGCGACGGGGTTCGGTGAGGGCTTGGTGTCGGGGGGCGTAGGTGGTGGGGGCAGGCGGGCAGCTCCCACTCTGTGATGCCAGGGAGGGGTCGGGTTTTTTCCTAGTCTGAAATGTCTTTTTGGGCTTCTTTTTTTAAAATTTTGAAACTTCCTAGTCTGAAATGTGTTAGGTATTTTCAATACGAACTACAAGTCCCTTCGGGGACATCCGATAAAATTGGAACGATACGAACTACAATTTTTTTTTCGAAAAAGATTTTGGCATTAAAAGAAACACCGAACAGTACAAAACACCTCAAAAAATCAAAAATTACAACCAGATCTTTGAGATGCTCTTTGTCTTCGACCTCAAGACCGTGTCGACGGCGCGCCGCCGCTCCCGCTCCTCCCAAAGCCGGTCTGACGTTGTTGATTGCGGACTGGAAGTCGCTGAACGATTCAAGAAGATCACATTCGTCCCGGAGCCGAAGAAGAAGGATGAATTGCCGATGAAGCTCCATGACGATTCAGAGAACGTCACTGCCTTAAGAAGTCCTCGAGAACCACACCTCTCACAAGCTTCTCGACGTCGCCGCCGAGATGGGGCTGAACCCGGGGATACATTATTGCAAAAAGCGCCACCGGCACCAACATAGCGCCACCCCAGCAAATCTGGACAGTAAAACCAGAAAAACGGAGCCCTCCCGCCGATGAGGGCCGAGATTCACCATGCCTCCATGACCCGAAGGCCACAGAGGCAGGGCACGGCGGCGCCGACGGAAGACATGGAACCCTAATCGCCTCTCCTGTCTCTCGGAGGGGAAGGGTACGGATATATGTACGGAGAGAGTAATATAACTTTTTTTCTTGTCCTCATTCGGTCAGTGGTAAAACATCGGTTATTCTACTGGGCGGTTACACTGCATTTCTTGTGTTTGCGGTGGTGGATATAATTGCGGACCCCTATGTTTTCTAGTTGAATACTCGTGTGTTGTTATGGTTTCACGAATTTGTGCTACTCTCGTACTTGCGCACAGGTGAATATAAAATACATATAGAGAAAATATATACATCTAGTATCCAAAATATTAAAAAAAATACTTTGCATATTCAACGTCATGTGCATACATAGAAAGCAAGGACATGACTAAGTGTGTTTATTGGCTGATGTAATCAGACTCCAAAGGAGCTCAACCTCTAATGAGCCTGAATTTTGTAAAAATCAAAACCTTAATTGTTTTGTGTTAAAATCAAAATCTGAAAGAAATTTCCAACAACATATAGATGTCTAGAAGGTACATTTTTTTATAGAAATGTGTCTTTATATGCTAACTAGACAAAAAGACAAGTGCTAAGATCAAAAATGAATTTTTAAGGTCTACTTAGGGACATTATCTTTTAATTTTTAAATAGTCCAAAATAAATGTACATTTTAGAAAATATTTACAAGTTCGTCGTACTTTTGGGCAAATATTTACATGTCCAGGGAAATCATCTTTATGTATATGTACAAAGATATTCATTTTTTTCATTATTTTGGAAATATCGGGCTACCTAGAACCTAGGCTCCATATCGCCCTTGGATGAACCCCTCAACACGCCTAAGTACCCTCGTACAAACATTAGGAATGTTGTTATCGACATCATTTGCATGGTATTTGACGTGGGCCTACCTATCGGGTGCCCCACTATGAAGGTACCTGGTGCACGCAAGGACAAGGGTCCAACCGGCGGCCTACTAGAAGACGATGCTCAAGGCCCACGAAGGGAACCCAAGAAGATAGAGTATGCCCCAAGGCAGGCGAAACCTATGTCGGTAGAACCTACCATACCTGTAGACCCTAGTCGGTTGCGAACTCCCGAGACCCAGCCTCCTTTATAAAGGCTGGGAGGGCCGCCGATCTAAGGATGCGCTCATATTCCACCACCGAAACCCTAGCGAGATCGACATCTCGCCGGGATCGCCATTGTAACACCTCCAAATCATCAATAACAGACAAGCTGGAAGTAGGGTATTATCCTCCGGGAGCCTGAACCAGGGTAAATCGCCTTACTTGTCAGCCATGGTAACTACCTGCACTCCAACCTTTCTCCCTCTCAATCAACCTGGGGTACTCGACCCTGTGATTTGTCGTGGCCACCCCACGTCAACTGGCGTCGTCTGTGGGAAAGAAGAGTGTTGGAATCATGGTTGCACCGGCTCCATCTGCAATGACCATCGACACACCGACAATCGCGGCGCCGATCCGCTTCGGCTACTTCGAATTCGTCCCCCACCCGCCGGCCCACCGATCGGTGTACGCCGATCTCTACGGAGGTATGTACCTTACTTTCGGTAGCATGAAATTCCATGTGAACAAGTGGGGGATGATTCGACTCTCCGACCACGCACCCGCATATTCATCGACTACGGAGATCGCGCCTGCTTCGACTTCATCACCAACATCTTCGTCGACTACGGAGATCGCGCCTGCTTCCACTTCATCATCGGCATCTTCGTCGACTACGGAGATCGCGCCTGCTTCGACTTCATCACCGGCATCTTCGTCGACTACGGAGATCGCGCCTGCTTCGACTTCATCACCGGCATCTTCGTCGACTACGGAGATCGCGCCTGCTTCGACTTCATCACCGGCATCTTCGTCGACTACGGAGATCGCGCCTGCTTCAACTTCATCACCGGCATCTTCGTCGACTACGAAGATCGCGCCTGCTTTGATTACATCCCCTGCGCCTCCGTTGGCCACGGAGATCGCTTCTGCTCCGGCCGCGGGACCCGAGCCTTCATCAACCACGGAGATCGCATCTGCCTCAACTACACCCGTGTCTTTTTTGACTCCGATGCCCGCGACACCATCGACTGCTGCTTCGCCTGACGAGTTCTGCATCGACTGCGGCTTCTTCCATGTTGCCTCCAACTTCGGCTCCGAGGACAGTTCTGGCGGCGAGAGCAGCAGCAGCAACGCGTACTCGACTGCACAATCTTACCCCGTCCAAGTCTTCATGGTGGACGCAACAAATAATAGGACACCCGGAACCGGTCCCCGCTGCGAGGAACCTACGTTCCCAATGGAAGTCACCATGCCGGACAAAGTAACAACCCTGACGATCACTCAAGAGATGGGGGTCCAGGCCATGAAACACGTCCAAGAGTGCACTTTTCCTCCTACGGAAGCGACTCGAGAGGACATGATGGGATACCAATACCTCGTGTGGAAGGAGAACGAGAAGCTGCTACTAGAGAAAGCCGAGCTAGCCCGGCGTAAAGAACTCGTTGATGCGTCGAGTGCTCGCCGCGCAACCTATTCCTTCTCTTCCTCGGGACCCACTGTCACGCAAGAAAATGGCCGTTATCGATTACGTACCTGTGTAATGACAGGTGTCGAAAGGGCCGCGACTACCCGCAACCTTGAGTCATCCTTCATGTCAGAAGACGTAGATGGGATACCCATCCCCAAAACAGCCTCGGGTGGTCTCATGTCACTGTCCACGTACCTACGGGTAACACAGCCTCCAGAAGGCGACCCTCGCGCAGCTCTACATCGGCAACAAATCCAGGCGCTCCGCTTAGCAGAGGAGGCACTGATTCCAGGAGCCACACCCGCAACAGCAACTCCAGCACGCGGAGATCGCGACAGGCGCGACCGTGAGCGTGCAACACGCGGAGACCGACCCATCCGACACCTGCAGGAGGGCGAGGACGCCCACAACGTCATCACATAGCGAACAATCGATCGCAACCGCTCTAACCGACCCGTCAATACCCCGACTGAGGAACTTTACTCGGACGGCGACAACGAACCTTGCGGCCTTGCCTGCTTCCACTACCGCATCCGCGCCACAAGGATATCGTGAGGCTTCAAGCTCACGCCCGAGTCAGTCAAGTTCGACGGCACGCAAGATCCCAAACTCTGGCTCGACGATAACATCATCGCAGTCAACTGTCAAGGAGGTAACACGACAATAGCCATGCAGTATGTCCAGCTAATGCTCGTAGGATCAGCACGCACCTGGCTCCAGAACCTGCCCCGGAACTCTTTCAGCTCCTGGGACCAATTTGAAGATGCCTTCGTCAAGAACTTCCTCGGCACATACTCACGGCGCGCGATGTTCGCAGAACTGCAAGCCTGCAAACAGCGGAAAGACGAGCCACTACGATCATACATCCAGTGCTGGACACTCATGCGCAATTCCGTTGGAGTCGTCTCCGAGGACAGAGCAATCGACGCATTCATCCGTGGCGTCACTCGACACGACCTTCGAGAGGCCTTCGGTCGCCTCCAGCCACAATCCATAGTCGAGCTCATGAAGATCGCCAATGAGTGGGCCGATGGTGAGGACTCTGTACGCAATGAGTTCCCAAACGATGAAGGTGAACCAAGCAACTTGGGTCGCAGAAACAACCACGGCAGCGATCGCCGCCACAAGCGCAAGGATCGTTTCAATGAAGGCGAGCCAGCCGAGTTAGTGGCGGCCGGATTCACCGACACCCGAGAAGACCGGAGCCGCGATAACAATTGCCCGAGCAGTCGAAGCCGGGGGAAGTACTGGAACAATGGAAACCAGAGACGCGACTGGCGGCGCAAACCTCGCGACCCCTCGCGATTGGAGCTTACACCCGAGCAGGAGCTCGAAGAACCATGCACGTTCCATCTATTCAGAAGCGAAGAAACCGGCAAGCTGGTCTCCACTCACCTGTTGAAGGACTGCCGGAAAATGCAGCGCATTAACGGAGCATTCGCCAAAATCCTGGCTCCAACTCCAGCACCTCAACCAGCACCGCAATTGGCCCTCCCAGGACCACCCGCAGCAGCAGTAAACCCTGCGCACATCGCAGGGGCAATCCAGTACCAGCCGAGACTGGACGCACCTCCCGCGCCAGGAGAACAATACCCTCAAGCTAGAGGGCAAATGAACATGATACAGAAAGGGCACCCGTCAAACAGGTGCCAGAAATTGATCACCCGCCAAGTCTACCAGGCCGTGGCAATGCCACCAGCCGCACCTGAGTACCTCAAGGGCTCGGAGACTAGCATTACATTCTCTCGAGAGGACCATCCTCCATGGGTACCGTGCCCAGGCCACGCCGCGCTGGTACTTGAAGCTCAGATAGGTCAATTCCACATGACCAAGATCTTCATGGATGGCGGCAGCGGCATCAACATCATCTTTGCCGACACTCTCCGGAAGATGGGCACGTCTCTGGAGAACTTAGCAAAATCAGACAGCACCTTTCATGGCATTGTACCAGAGAAAGCAGTCTACCCTGAAGGAGTCATCACACTCGAAGTTATCTTCGACACACCTGATCACTTCCGAAAGGAGATGATTAACTTTGAGGTGGTGGACTGGAAATCGTAGTACTACGCTATACTTGGGCGCCCGACGTTCGCCCGCTTCATGGCAGTTCCACATTACGCCTATCTCATGATCAAGATGCCAGCACCGGAGGGAGTCATAACTGTGTGGGTTGACTTCTAGCGTTTGGATAACTGCAACCGCGAATTCAGCAGAATCTCCGAGTCCTTCGGCATGCTGCAGCAACTCGAGGAACTTTCACTCGGCAACGATAAGACCCTCTTCCCTGCAAGCAAGAAGCCGGCACCTGACGCCTCGTTCAGCACAACCGACGACACAAGGGAACACCAAGTCCATCCGACTGACGCTTCAAGGACAGTGCTCGTGTCTTCAAGCTTGACTCCCGCATAGGAAAGCGCGCTCGTCGAGTTCCTCCATGAGAACTGGGAAATCTTTGCCTGGTGTCCAGCCGACATGCCAGGTATACCCAGGGAATTCGCCGAGCACGCCCTTCAAATTTATCCAGACGCCAAACCTGTCAAGCAAACCATGCGCCTCTTCTCCGAGCCAAAGCGCGTCGCCATAGGGCAAGAAGTCGACATATTACTTCACGCCCAGTTCATCCGAGAAATCAAGAAGTTCGACTGGGTCGCCAACCCAGTCCTCGTCGAGAAGAAGAAGACAAAAATTCTCCGCATGTGCGTCGACTTCACCTCCCTCAACAAGTGCTGCCCGAAGGATCACTTCCCGTTGCCACGAATCGACCAGATCGTCGACTCCACGGCTGGCTGCGTGCGACTATCCTTCCTGGATGCCTTCTCAGGCTACAACCAGATAAGGATGCGAGAGGAGGATGAGGAGAAGACAACTTTCATCACACCCTATGGTGTCTACTGCTACAAAACTATGCCCTTCGGGCTCAAGAACGCTAGAGCCACCTACCAGCGCATGATGCAGTCCTGCCTCAAGGACCAAATAGGATGCAACGTCCAAGTTTATGTCGATGACATAGTCATCAAGACCAAGCAAGAGGACACACTCCTCGACGACCTACGCGAGACATTCGCCGCGCTCAACGCGTACAAGATCAAGCTCAACCCAACTAAGTGCGTCTTTGGCGTACCAGCTGGGCAACTACTTGGGTACCTCGTATCTGCCAGAGGCATCGAGGCAAAGCCCAAAAAGATAGAAGCAATCCTCATGATGTCAGCCCCGATCAAGGTTCGGGAGGTCCAGCGCCTAGCCGGCCGAGTCGCAGGACTCAGCCGGTTCATTAGTAAGTTGGGTGAAAAGGCACTCCCTTTCTACCAACTGATGAAGAAATCTGACAAATTCGAGTGGACGCCAGAAGCCCAAGCAGCATTCGTGGACCTTAAGAGGGTCCTGGCGACTCCACCAGTGCTCGTCGAACCACGTGACAAGGAACCCCTATACCTTTACGTGGCAGCCACCAACAGGGTAGTTAGCACCGTCCTCGTCGTCGAACGCCAAGAAGAAGGCCACGCCCATTGAGTGCAACGACCCATATACTACCTCAGCGAGGTGCTATCCATATCAAAGCAACGGTACCCGCATTACCAGAAGCTAGCCTACGGCGTCTTCATGAGTTCACGCAAGGTGGTCCATTACTTTGCCGAGCACCCGATCACAGTGGTGAGTCGCCAAGTGGGTCATCGAGTTAGGCCCGTGGGACCTGAAGTATTCGCATCCCAACGCAATCAAGGCTCAAGTACTTCCGGACTTCACAACCGAGTGGATCGAAACCCAGCTGCCCAACCTACCCGACCTATCCAACGCATGGACTATGTACTTTGACGGATCCAACAAATTCGAGGGTGCGGGCACATGCATCATCCTGACATCGCCAAAAGGTGACAAACTTCGCTACGTACTATAGATGGACTTCCCCAAGCCCTCCAACAATAAAGCTGAGTACGAGGCCCTACTACACGGCATGAGGATGGCAAAGAACTACGGAGCCACTCGCCTCATGATCTACAGGGACTAGAACCTTGTCGTACAGCAAACGATGAAGGAGTGCGAAGCCACGGCAGAGAACATGATTGCAAATCGGGACCTTTACAATATCATGGAGGGCAGCTTCGACGGCTACGAGCTGCGGCACATAGGGCGTGAGAGTAACGAAGAAGCAGACATGCTAGCCAACCTCGGCTCGACCAAGGCGAAAGTTCCACCCGAAGTCTTCGTCGAGTGCATCAAACAGCGGTCCATCAAGCTCAAGTAGTCAATCGCACCCTCTACAACAGCAACAACCAAGGATCAACCGGCAAAGGACACAGTGGTATCCGAGGGGGAGGAACCACGCGTATAAGTTTTTCTCATCGAGCCAACATGGACGAAACCTTTCCTCGCATACATGCTACGCCAGGAGCTCCCAGAAGACACAACAAAAGCTCGGCGCATCGCTCGCCGTTCGAAGGCCTTCACGATCATCAACGGAGAGCTATACAAGCGCAGCATATCTGGAATCCTGCAGCGCTGCATCGACCCAGAAGATGGCAGAGCAATACTTTATGACATCCATGCAGGAACTTGCGGACATCACGCCAGCAGTCGAGCCCTGGTGGCCAAAGCCTTTTGAACAGGGTTTTACTGGCCCACGGCAATGCGGGAAGCCGAAGAGATAGTCAGAAAATGCTACGGGTGCCAGAAGTTCGCCATCAAGCCACACGCTCCTGCATCGGAGCTGAAAACGATACCGCTCGCCTGGCCCTTTGCCCAGTGGGGACTAGACATGGTGGGACCACTGAAGAAATCATCTCGCGGTGGACACACGCACCTTTTGGGGGCAGTCAACAAGTTCACGAAGTGGATCGAAACTATACCCATAACAAGCTCAACTGCTACATCTGCCGTCAATTTCATCAGGTCCATCATCTTCAGATTTGGGATACCCCATAGCATCATCACGGACAACGGCACAAACTTCACAGCCGATGAGTTCAAGGACTTCTGCACGGAGCAAGGCATCAAACTCAACTACGCCTCAGTCACACACCCTCAGTCCAACGGACAAGTAGAGAAAGCAAATGGCCTAGTCTGCAGCGGCCTCAAGAAACGTCTACTGGTGCCACTCAAGCGCGCCGCGGGTGCTTGGGTGGAAGAGCTACCCTCTGTCCTCTGGAGTCTGAGAACCACGCCCAACAGATCAACGCAGTACACTCCGTTCTTCATGATCTATGGCGCCGAAGCAGTACTGCCATATGACCTGCGATTCGACGCACCTCGCGTGGTCGCATACGACGAGTCCGATGCAGAAGAAGCACTCGCAGATGGCGTCGACACGCTAGACGAGGCACGGGACATTGCACTCTCCCGCACGGCCGTTTATCAACAGAGTTTTCGCAACTACCATGGTCGTCGACTGCGCCTGAGATCTTTCGTCCCTGACGACTTGGTGTTGCGGCTCAAGCAGAAGAAGGTGCATAAGCTCGCCTCCCCATGGGAGGGACCCTTCATCATCACAGAAGCCATCGACGGCGGCGCATACCGCCTGAAACATGCGAAGACAGGGGAACTCTCCCTCAACCCGTGGAACGTTGCGCAACTGCGCCGTTTCTACGCATAGCATACACATCCATGTAATTGTGCCTACACGACTACGAGCAGCAGGTTTCAGATGCACTCTTTTCGTTATCAGGGTACCTAAGGGGACTGGAAGGTTTTTAATAAGTCGGCTTGCTAACTTCATATACAATGGTTGAGATACAAAAGCATCCTCCATTTACTTTTTACAGTAAAAAAGCAAGTAAAACCTTGGCCGCACTCGAACACTCGGGGGCTGCGCCGCACAAGTTCAAACAAAACAAGGTCTTGGCCGCACTCAAACACTCGGGGGCTGCGCCGCACAGGTTAAACTCAAGATACAAACAAGGCCTTGGCCGCACTCGAACACTCGGGGGCTGCGCCGCACAGGTTAACTTCAAGGTACAAACAAGGTCTTGGCCGCACTCAAACACTCGGGGGCTGCGCCGCATAGGCTACCTTACAAACAAGGCCTTGGCCGCACTCGAACACTCGGGGGCTGCGCCGCATAGGCTGCCTTACAAACAAAACCTAGGCTGCACTCAAACCTACGGGGGCTGCGCCACACAGGTTACTTCGACGCACAAACAAACAACCTTGGCCACACCCGAATGCTCGGGGGCTGCGCGCACAGGTCATCACACAAACGCGGAGAGCGTACCCGAACGTTCACAGGCTACGTACAAGCTTTCTAGATATATTATTGTCTTCGACAAACACATTACATACATACACTCGGGGGCTGCCCCCCACGGATTCTTATCGTTCATTTACAACTCAACTCAACGAACATATACACTTTTGTCTACTCATCTACAGGCTCATCCTTGGGACCAACGTCCAACGGACCTACAAGCTCCTCCGTCTGCTTCTGCACTTGGGAGATGACTTTGCGCGCCCAGCCAAGGGTACTAGTATAATTACTCCGCTCAGGCAGGCCTTCGGTGACACCTTCAAAGTTAAAGTTCGACTAGCGGAGTCGCAAGTACGCAAAGGCAATATTTGCCCCACCCACAAGTTCAGCACGCATCATCTTCTGGATCGCCTTGCCATCACGGAACCTCGTCAATAGAGCGGGTATGCCTTGCGGCTGCTCGTTATGCAGGAACATCGCTCGGTGCACTTTGGCCAAAGTACTTCGACAAGACTCCAATAGCAGGACAACACGCCAAGCGTGATCCAGTAAGGTAGCAAGCACTCGCGCCTTTGGCCTGTCAGACCAGAAGTATTGAGAGCCGGAAGATGTGCCTACAATGGCCCCGTCTAGTCGCTCCTCTACACGAGTTTCCTCAGCTTTTTTGTCAGTATTCACACCTGCAGAATGAAGACAAGGAAGCAAATTCAGCAACACTTAAAGCAACAGCAATTAGCAGTCGAAGGTTTTGTCGAGTGTTCTCACATTCCAGCTGCCGGTTAATCAGATCCAACTCCCCAATCAGATAGTCCTCTCGCTCGGACGATGGGGCGGGCCTCGCCCTCTCAGCGTCAAGTTCACCTCGTACACCCTTCAGCTCCCGCTCCAGATTCGTGATTCTTCGCTTCATCCACGACATGATGGCCTTATCATTCCTGCTTCAGACAATAGTTCGAGGTCGCGTACTCGTGGAAGGAGAAGCTTCGGGTGCACCGGAAGGCTCAACCTGTCCAATGGCAAAGGTCGATCAACATAAGACCTCCAAACATACAAGACAACACACTCGGGGGCTGGGCCCCGACAAAGCAATCAAACAGAAGTCGACTGCAAAGTAGAAGGCAAATATACAAATGCCTTAGGGTTCATTACAAGCAAAATAGCAAAAGGAGTCGGCGCTACACCCTATGACACTGACTCTGACCTAGACCTAACTGCGCGGGCAGCAACTTCGGCACTACGGCGCTCCACCATGGACACCATGTCCTCTGCCAATCGTGATGCCTCCTCCTTCACCGGACCCAAAGAAGTTGTCCTTCCATCAGGTTTTCACGGGAAATCCGCAACAACCTTCTTGAAGTCACCCGCAACACCGTGGCCCAGCAACAGCTTGAATGTAAGCTCTGAGCCACGTACCATTTGGGCGCGAGTGAAGTTCGCCATGGTGGAGGACTCGGGGCCAAGCACCGCAGCCAAACCATCAACACTGACAGGTGGCGTGCGCAGTGGAAAGACGTTCTTGTGCACCGCAGCAAGAGCGTCGGTCGACTTGGTGAGCGCGTCCTTGGCGCAAGCACACATGGAGTCGAAGTTGCTGACGGCACGCTCAAGTGGGACATCCTCATCCGTCGGCTCCGTAGGAGGAGTCGCGCCAAAAGCACCTGCACATCCCAGAAACTAAGTACCAATCGACTGAATTGGGAGAACAAAACTTCAAGCAAACGGCGAACAGGATGCATTACCTCCTACAACATGGGCGAGCGCGAGCAGACGCTCCACCTGCACTCTTTCACCTTGGAGGGTGGCATCCTCATGGTCCTTGGCCTCCTTCAGTTTCCGCTCGGCGTCATCATGCTGAGCTTTGAGCTCTTCTCAAGCTCGCGCACTCGCCTTGCAGAAGACTCCTGATCGCCTGCGTGAAGAAAGAAAGTGTCGAGTGGTTGCGATACATGAGCGACAGCAAGCCAACAACAACAAAGAGAAGCACTAACGCTTCGATTGCTCCAACGCAGCGCGAAGGTCATCCCTCTCCTGCTCCAACTGAACGTAGGCCGCACCCGACTCCATAAGGTTGCGGTAGAAAGGCTGCACGATGGAGATCAACACACGATTTTGAGCCTATGCCCAACTATGCTAGTTGCACATAGCCTCGGGGGCTACTCCCATCGGGAGCGCTGTCGCGCACCCGATAAATCAACAAGACAGAAGATACTTACATGATCCTGGAGCTGCGTCGCACTCGAAGAAGATGGAGCAGACGGAGCAGGTACTTTCGGAGCAGAGGGAACCTCCGTCGCGGCCGTTGTGGTCGCCAAGGCAGAAGCCTCCAGAGGGGTCAGCCCTGACTCCTGCCACTCGGAGTAGACGCCCGTTCCCGGGCAGGTGACTGAGGCACAGTCGTGCCATGACCGACACTGCACAGGCAAGGATCACATCAGCACATTGAGCACAAACAAAGACAGAAGACTATTGAAGAACGGTGCTCACCTCATTTCCTCTTCGTCACTACCGAGGTCGTCGACGTTGAACAGAACGCGGAACTCGGTCGCGTCACCAACAGGAGGCGCCATGTTGAGCGGCTCAACCACCACAACTTCCTTCAGGCTGGGCGACGACGAGCCCGAGGCACCATCGTCGCGAAGCTCCACCCTTTCGGATAGTGAGTCCTCAACAACAGCTTTCGCTGTGTCCCAGCGCTGGTGCTTGAGCGGCTGCTCATCCTCTTCATCCAACTCCGTTTCCTCCACCACTTCATCGGGTGTCGTGGGGTAATCTCGGCAGATGTCATTGCGATGACTTCGTGGATGTGGGGTTGTGCGAATTGAGCGTCTCCGAGTTAAGATCACAGGGCACGAGGAAGACAATGTTTACCCAGGTGCAGCCCCTCAATGTGAGGTAAAGACCTACTACCTGCCTATCCTAGATTGGAATTGATATGAACAAAGTGTTACAAGGGTTGGTGATCGAGGTATCGAGTCGCTGGCGATCGAGGTATCGAGTCGCCGTATGTTCTAGGGTTTAGGGCTTGGATTCGATTCCTTCTACGTCCTGCGAGTCCTCCTTATATGCACGGAGGCTCGCTAGGTTACAAGAAAAGTCTATTCCCTTAGGAAAGTGTCGACCGGAGTCCTTCTAGGAGACTACATATCTTCGTGTCATCCAAGTCAAGTTATCTCCAGTCTTCTAGATCTTTCTTGCGACGTTCTTGGCGCCGGCCCATCTTAGTACAAACCCGTTAACGGCGCGGGCGCGGCTCCCAAGATGAGTCGCACTTCTCTTGATGAGTCGCGGGTTAAGTATTCCCCCGACATTAGCCCCCAAGGTCGACTTGGATTTCTTGATGACCTCTGCGTGCTTCTTCACTGATCAATGAGCCGCAGGACGAACATCTTGGTCGAACTTCTTGATCTTCTGTTAACCTCCCACTTGGCGGAAACGTCAAAAGGGGCGTCGGCTCTTCTGGGATTTGTGCGATTTACTCGCTCCGTTGACTTTGCGGCTTATGAGAGAAATTGACTTCTCCATTATCCGTAAACTTCGGACTCCTAATCTGTCATCCCCGCGTATCGCGGTTCTTCTGGTTAAAAAACTCTGCGCCGCCCTTAGGTCTAGTCATCATTTGGCCTTTCTTCTCCCTCGTTGCGCCGCCCCTGCATGTTCTGCTTTGTCTTTCTCACAATCTTGCAAACTAGCCAAAGGAGATGCCTCGGCGTAGCTGCAACTGGGACAGTTCTTGGATCGACGAGGTTTTCCTCGAGTCCCTCACTACTCACGGGCTCCTGCCTCCGAAGAGTGAATGCGAATGGCGGGCCTCAGAAGGCGAGCTGATTCCTGATCCTCGACCCAGGGAGTTGATCATGTTTGCAGAGCATGTGGAGCGCGGATTCAAGCCCCCAGGTTCTCTTTTCTTCCGTTCCCTGATGCGATGACTGAACCTGCGTCTTCATGACATCGGCCCCAACTCCATGCTCCAAGTTAGCAATCTTCACACCTTATGTGAAGATTATCTTGCGATCGAGCCATCCATAGATCTTTGGCTCTCTCTCTTCTGTTGTAATAGTTAGCGCGAGGGCTCGGGCCTTCCTTTCCTTCAATGCGGTGCCATCGCCTTTCAGCGTCGCCGGGACAGTGTATTTCCCAAACTTGCCTTAGCTAATAGGGTCAAAGATTGGCAGAGAACTTTCTTTTATTGCAAGGACACTTCTCCTAAGGAGGAAATCCATCTCCCTCCTTGGTCTCTGACTCCCTTTGTCTTTTCTCCTACCTTGTCATCCAAACCAGACCCCTCTTCATTGTCAACCATTAAGGTTCTGATGGATCAAATAGAGGCGTTGAATCTCCACGACCTTACTGGCCTCGACCTCATTTCCTCTTGGACCAAGTGGCGTATCCAGCCAGTGAGTCACCGTCAACGGCTTATGGTCGACTATTCCGGTCGCAATGATGACCAGGACAGGTCTTGCCCTGAAGACTGGGACAAAGGCGAGTGGATCAATTTCATCAGACGCGTCACTGAAGCAGACATCAGTTCATATGACGTTGTTGGCTAGCTCCTTTCTGGGAAGGCCACAAGCCTTTTGTGGTATGTCCTTGCCTTCTTAAACTATTCCATCCTTCTGATACGTCTCAAACGTATCTATAATTTCTGATGTTCCATGTTGATATTATACCAATAATTACATGTTTTATATAACTTCATAGCATTTTTATGCATTTTCTGGGACTAACCTATTAACAAGATGCCATAGTGCCAGTTCCTGTTTTCTGCTCTTTTTGTATTCCATAAAAGCTAGTCTGGAAATATTCTGGAATTGGACGAAACTTGGACAGAACCTCCTATTTTTCCAACATGAACACGGAGTCCAAAGGAGAGACGGAGGGGAGCCATGTGGCACCCACACCATGGGGCCGCGCGGGCCCCCCTGCCGCGCCGTGGTGTGGTGTGGGGCCCACGAGCCTCTCCAGCCGCCGCCCTTTCACCTATTTATTCCTCCCGACGCGAAAACCCTAAAGACCCGAGCCATTATCCACGAAAAGTTCCAGAGACGCCGCCGCCGTCAACCCTAGCTCGGGAGGGTTCAGAAGCTCTTCCCGGCACCTGCCGAAGAGGGGAATCATCACCGGAGGGCTCTACATCACCATGCCTGCCTCCGGAGTGATGCGTGAGTAGTTCATCCTTGGACTACGGGTCCATGGCAGTAGCTAGATGGTTGTCTCTCCACTTTATGCTATCATGTTTAGATCTTGTGAGCTGCCTATCATGATCAAGATCATCTTATTGTAATGCTACATGTTGTGTTTGCTGGGATCCGATGAATATTGAATACTATGTCAAGTTGATTATCAATCTATCTTATATGTTATTTATGATCTTGCATGCTTTCCGTTACTAGTAGATGCTTTGGCCAAGTAGATGCTTGTAACTCCAAGAGTGAGTATTTATGCTAGATAGTGGGTTCATGCCTCCGGTAATCTGGGAGAGTGACAATAACTTCTAAGATTGTGGATGTGCTGTTGCCACTAGGGATAAAATAACCGATGCTTAGCTTAAGGGTGCGCCGTTAGGTCTAATGCATTTGTTTACATTACGCACATTACTTAATGCAATTATCCGTTGCTTGCAACTTAATACCAACGGGGAACTCGGATGACAACCTGGCGGTGGATTATTAGTCATAGACGCTGTTGGATAACGGTCTATGTATTTTGTCGTAATGCCCACATGAATATCATAGTAATCATCATGTCATATATATGCATTGTCATGCGCTCAATATTTTGTCAATTGCCCAGCTGTAATTTGTTCACCCAGCATGTTAGTTATCTTTTATGGAGAGACACCACTAGTGAACTGTGGACCCCGGTCCATTCTTTTACACTGATAATACAACCAACTGCAAACATTGTTCCTTTTCATTCTCTGCAATTTACTACTGTTTTCCACACCATACGTTTAATCCTTTGTTTTCAGCAAGCCGGTGAGATTGACAACCTCACTGTTTCGTTGGGGCAAAGTAGTTTGATTGTGTTGTGTGCAGTTCCACGTTGGTGTCACGGCGCCACCAACAACCTTCAGAAGTGATTTCTTGCTCCTACTGGTTCGATTAAACCTTGGTTTCATACTGAGGGAAACTGCTGCTACACTGCTTCATACCTTCCTCTTGGGGTCTCCCAACGAACGTGTGATCCACGCATCAAGCATTTTTCTGGCGCCGTTGCCGGGGAGCAAGAGGATTTCTGCAAGGGGAGTCTCACGCTTCCAATCTCTTTACTTTTTTTGTCTTGCTTAGTTTATTTTATTTTATCTTGTTTGCTTTTATTATCAAAAACACAAAAAATTAGTTTCTTGCATCTAGTTTATTTCGGTTTGTTATTATGTCTAGTTGTTTACTTGCTATCAATGGCTTCTCTCTTTGAAACAAAATTATTGGCAAGTGGGTTCACGGAGGAACACAAAATTATTATAAGGAATACCGCTTGTCTCAAAAAGGGAAATTTATGGGAACAAATAAGTAGATTGAATTATTTTGCTAAAACTTGTGCTCTACTTATGATGAATCCTACTGCTTTAATGAATCTTTATTGTAGAAGGCATAAACACCTCCCTTTCCAATGTGATTATAATGATAATGAAACCTTGGCTGCTTATGCTAAAGGAAACTATGACTTTGGTAATCTTGAACAAACTGAAGAATTTTTGTTTTTAAGGGTGCCTATGAAATTGCTGGTTATATTCAGATGATGATTCTCCTTATAAATCTGAAAATTTTGCTATACTTGGTTATTGCCTTGAATATTACAATGATAATCCTTATATCACTGAATTTCTTGAGAAAACTTATTCTCCAGAACAACTTGCTACCTTTCAGGAACCTGTGGGAAGAAGAAATTGCTGAAACTGAAAGCTCATTGGATGAAAAAGAGGAAGAGAGTGATGAACAAAAGGAGGATCTACCTTCTAATGATAGTAACTCTTTAACTCTTACATTATATGATTACCCTCCATGCCTACCTAAGGAGGAAAATGCTATATTGTTGAATGTCATGATTCTATTGAAATATCTCCTTTTGATAAATTTGAAGTAACAAGCTCCTTGACTCAAGAAAAGGAAATTGCAGAAAGTAAAAATGTGCTCCCTAATGTTATATATGATAATGCTCTTGATGATGGTCCTATATTGCCTAATGATATTTATTATACTATTATTGTCAAAAGTGGGTTTGATAACCCCACTGTTTTTAGCTTAATAAAAATTATGTGTTTGTAGATCATGAAAAGCATGCTTTATGTGATAGTTATATTGTTGAGTTTGTTCATGATGCTACTGAAAGTTATTATGAGAGAGGAAAATATGGTTGTAAAAGTTTTCAAGTCACTAAAACAATTCTCTTTATGTTGAAAGTTTTGAAGTTGTATTTGTTTCATCTTTCTATGCTAGTTGCTTTATGCTTCAATAATTTATTTTGTTACAAGATTCCTTTGCATAGAAGTGGGTTAGACTTAAATGTGTTTGATATTTGCCTCTTGATGCTCTCTTTTGTTTTTCAACTCTTATTCTTATGAGAGCATCATTAAAATCTTATAGCCTAGCTAAAAGGCATTAAAGAAAGCGCTTTTGGGAGGCAACCCATTATCTTTTGTTTTCAGTTTTAGTCAAGGAGTTGTTTACTTCTGTAACAATTCCTTTGTATCTTTATTTTATCGCATTGTTGTGCCAAGTATTGCCTCTAATAGGAAGATGATGCTAGATTTGGATTTCTGCGCAGGAACAGATTTCTGCTGTTCACCGTTTTAATTCTGTAAAATCACAGAAAATTATTTAAATCTGCAAATTTTTGTGCGTGATCCTCAGATATGTACGCATCTTTCGTTAGTTTAAAGTTTTTCGATCTGAGCAACGTAAGTGCCTCGAAAAAATTCGTCTTTGCGGACTGTTCTGTTTAGACAGATTCTGTCTTTTATTTTTCGCATTCTCTCTTTTACTAGTGTTGAGTGGAATTCTTTTTTAGGGTGAAGAGCTTCACATAACATCAGTGGCAGTAGCTAATGTTAAAAGTAACGGTCATGTTTGTGTCCTTATAGAACATGTGAGTTTTTGATTGTGCACTAACCCTCTAATGAGAATTACTCTGAGTTTGGTGTGGCGGAAGTTTTCAAGGGTCAAGAGAGAAGGATGATATAATGTGATCAAGAAGAGTGAAGAGCTTAAGCTTGGGGATGCTCCCATGGATCACCCCAGCATATTTCAAGAAGACTCAAGCGTCTAAGCTTGGGGATGCCCAAGGCATCCCCTTCTTCATCAGCAACTTATCAGGTCATCTCTAGTGAAACTATATTTTAATTCTTTCACATCATATGTGCTTTACTTGGAGCGTCTGTGTGCTTTTATTTTCAGTATTTTATTTTTCTTATGGTCAACTTGATTGGACCCTAGCATTCTTGATTGGGAGAGAGACACGCTCCGCTTTTTCATATGAATACTCCTATTCTTCACTTATACTTGTTGAGTATTCTTATCTAGCTATTGCTATGCTTTTAGCTCCTGTTTTGCATGCATCTCTTATTCAGAGCTGTTAGTTCTTTTAAAGAAAGTACTCTCTTGCTTCACTTATAATTGTTTGGAGAGTTTATGTTGAAATAAATTGATTGGTGTTTGGTTGGAACAGAAAATGTTGCATGTGGTAGATGGTATAATGGAAAAAGCTTACATATTCTTGTAGATCACTGTATTGGATAATTTGATACTTGTCAATTGTTTTGAGTTATCAAGTAGTTCATGTTTAAGCTTTTGTATCATGTAGTTAAAACCTATTAATGAAGAACTACCGTAAAGCTCGTTGAAATTTGGTTTGCATGATTGGTATCTCTAAGGTCTAGATATTTTCTAGTAAAAGGGTTTGGTTAACAAGGAAGACAGTGTAGAGTCTTATAATGCTTGCAATATGTTTTCATATAAGTCTTGCTGTGTCGGTTGATATCCTGTGTTTGCTTCAAATAACCTTGCTAGCCTAAACTCTGTACTGAGAGGGAATGCTTCTCGTGCATCCAAAACCTTGAGCCAAAATCCATGCCATCTGTGTCCACCATAACTACCTATATGTGGTATTTCCTTGCCATTCCAAGTAAATTTTTCATGTGCTACCTTTAAACTATTCAAACTTTATTACTCCTTTTTGTGTCAATGTTTACCAAGCTCATGAGGACGGGGTGGATGTCTTTATGTCAACTGTCAAACAGACTTTACCACCGGACTAGCGGCATATACATCCGCTTATCCATTAATTTTGCAAAAAGAGCTGGCAAATGGGGTGCCCAGTCCCAATTAATTACAACTTTAACCGCTTAATTCTCTTCACATTTTTGCCCTGATTTATCAGTCAAGCAATGACAAACAGTGAAATATCTGCATGTGTAAACAAAAGAGAAAGAGGGATGATCTGCCTTGCTGGTAGAAATAACGTCCTTCATGGGAGCCGCTCTTAAAAGTCTGGTTGGCAGGGGTCATATTGTACTTTCCATTTTCTGATTCGTTGACAATTAACAAACACCTCTCAAAACTTATTTTTACTCTCTATATGATTTCAAAAACTTAAAAAGCTCTAGCACATGATTTAATCCCTGCTTCCCTCTGCGAAGGGCCTTTCTTTTACTTTTATGTTGAGTCAGTTTTCCTACTTCTTTCTATCTTAGAAGCAAACACTAGTGTCAACTTTGGTGCAACAATTTTTATATGCTTGTATATTGCACTTATTATATTGCTTTGTGTTGACAAATATCCATGAGATATATATGTTGAAAGTTGAAAGCAATTGCTGAAGCTTAAATCTTCCTTTGTGTTGGTTAAATACCTTTTACTTAGAATCTATTGCTTTATGAGTTAACTCTTATGCAAAACTCTTTGATGCTTGTCTCGAAAGTACTATTCATGAAAAGTTTTTGCTTATATGATTCAGTTGTTTGCTCATTATCTACTTGCTAGCAAACTATAGACCATTGACCTGGATCACTTCATTCATAACATGTGCTTTACAATACTATTTGATCAAGATTATGATTGTAGCATGTCACCTCAGAAATTATTTTTTTTTATCGTTTTACCTACTCGAGGACGAGTAGAACTAAGCTTGGGGATGCTTGATACGTCTCAAACGTATCTATAATTTCTGATGTTCCATGTTGATATTATACCAATTGTTACATGTTTTATATACACTTCATAGCATTTTTATGCATTTTCTGGGACTAACCTATTAACAAGATGCCACAGTGCCAGTTCCTGTTTTCTGCTGTTTTTGTATTCCAGAAAAGCTAGTCTGGAAATATTCTCGGAATTGGACGAAACTTGGACAGAACCTCCTATTTTTCCAACACGAACACGGAGTCCAAAGGAGAGACGGAGGGGAGCCACGTGGCACCCACACCATGGGGCCGCGCGGCCCCCCTGCCGCGCCGTGGGGTGGTGTGGGGCCCACGTCTCCAGCCGCCGCCCTTTCGCCTATTTATTCTCCCGACGCGAAAACCCTAAATACCCGAGCCATTATCCACGAAAAGTTCCAGAGACGCCGCCGCCGTCAACCCTAGCTCGGGAGGGTTCAGAAGCTCTTCCCGGCACCCTGCCGGAGAGGGGAATCATCACCGGAGGGCTCTACATCACCATGCCTGCCTCCGGAGTGATGCGTGAGTAGTTCATCCTTGGACTACGGGTCCATGGCAGTAGCTAGATGGTTGTCTCTCCACTTTATGCTATCATGTTTAGATCTTGTGAGCTGCCTATCATGATCAAGATCATCTTATTGTAATGCTACATGTTGTGTTTGCTGGGATCCGATGAATATTGAATACTATGTCAAGTTGATTATCAATCTATCTTATATGTTATTTATGATCTTGCATGCTTTCCGTTACTAGTAGATGCTTTGGCCAAGTAGATGCTTGTAACTCCAAGAGTGAGTATTTATGCTAGATAGTGGGTTCATGCCTCCGGTAATCTGGGAGAGTGACAATAACTTCTAAGATTGTGGATGTGCTGTTGCCACTAGGGATAAAATAACCGATGCTTAGCTTAAGGGTGCGCCGTTAGGTCTAATGCATTTGTTTACATTACGCACATTACTTAATGCAATTATCCGTTGCTTGCAACTTAATACCAACGGGGAACTCGGATGACAACCTGGCGGTGGATTATTAGTCATAGACGCTGTTGGATAACGGTCTATGTATTTTGTCGTAATGCCCACATGAATATCATAGTAATCATCATGTCATATATATGCATTGTCATGCGCTCAATATTTTGTCAATTGCCCAGCTGTAATTTGTTCACCCAGCATGTTAGTTATCTTTTATGGAGAGACACCACTAGTGAACTGTGGACCCCGGTCCATTCTTTTACACTGATAATACAACCAACTGCAAACATTGTTCCTTTTCATTCTCTGCAATTTACTACTGTTTTCCACACCATACGTTTAATCCTTTGTTTTCAGCAAGCCGGTGAGATTGACAACCTCACTGTTTCGTTGGGGCAAAGTAGTTTGATTGTGTTGTGTGCAGATTCCACGTTGGTTCGTATACGGCGCCACCAACAACCTTCAGAAGTGATTTCTTGCTCCTACTGGTCGATTAAACCTTGGTTTCATACTGAGGGAAACTGCTGCACACAGCTTCATACCTTCCTCTTGGGGTCTCCCAACGAACGTGTGATCCACGCAATCACCTTTCTCATCACTTTATACTGACATGTTGTTATGTTTTACTTTCATATTGATCCTGAGTTTTGGACCCTTCCTACCAGTGACCAGGCGACTCAACCAAGCCCCCAAGGTCATGGTGAATCGTCGAAAAGGGCTGCAGAGGAAGAGGAAAGTGAACGCCTGGTGGACAAAGATGCCTCCAGTTCTGAGGATGGCATATCTGAGGAGGATCAACAAATGACAGACTTGCTCCTGTCTTCAGTTCCTTTTAATCCTGAGTCATCCCAGGGATCCCTCAGGTCTTCTAAGCGCTTGCTAGAGGGGAGCCTTGAAGATCCATATTAGTTGTAAAGCGCCGCAAGGCTCTCACTATACTCGTAGAGAAAAAGGTGCTCAATCTTTGGAAACTAGCCGAGCTGCTAATGACTTGGGCTTCACAAGTCCCACCACGTGCAACAGCACGTCCATAAGCTCAAGTACTGTCTCCTCAATTTTTTGATTGTTCCACCACCATGTAGCTTGAATTAGGGAATAGTTTTATGTACTAATCCTTGCTTTCCTTTTTGCAGGTTCTGATCTGCAAGCTCTTTCTTCACCATCTTCTGACTGCTTGATGAAGAATATCCATGTAGCACCAGGGTAAGATTTAAATTTCGTTGGTCTGTTGCACAACTTTTCATGACAATAGTAGCACCTTATGTTACTCATCGCTTCTATGCAGATCAACGGTTGAGTCTGAGGCAATCTGGCAACTCTAAGTTCTTCTCTGAACCGTCCTTGAGTGGAGGTTGCATCGCGCCTGGAGACGCTAGTCTTGCTGGTGATATCCATGTAGACGTTCCTGGTACTGTTCCTGCTAAGCCGCAGGCTGGGATTGAAGATGCTGAAACTGCGCGACTGAAGGATCAGATGCCCTCATCCTCTTCTCTTGTCAGCTCGCAATCTCTTGCAGATGCTATTATTCAGGCTGGAGAGCAACATACTGCTGAGTTGCGGGACTTGGTAAAACGACTTCATGACTCGCGTCAGGTATGTTAAAAAACAACACCTTATTACTCGGTTGTAGCCCCAAGAGTTGAAATCTTGTGACAGTTTAGGAAGCAAGGTTTCGAGTCTTCTGTCCAGTGTATGATTGCTAGGTTTCGCATTTCCGCCAATATCTGAGTAGTTATTCCTTCTGTCTGTAGGTTGAGCTTCGATCTGCTACCACAAAGGACAAAACACCCGTGGCCTCTGCTGACGATCTGGCCGTTAAACTGGATTTACTGCAAAAAGATAATGCCAGGCTTGAATGGGAGCGAGATTCTTGCGAAGAGCAATACTGGGAGCTTGAAACTGAATCTACTCTGCGGCTAACAGAGAAGAAGGAAACCATAAGGTCCCTGAAGGCTGCTCTTGAGCAGAAAACCCAGGAGCTCGGCCAAGTGAAGGCACAACATGTGAAGGAACTGGCCTCTCGTGACGAGAAAATTAAATCCCTTCTTAAGGCTGCCGAGCTTGCAGGAACTTTCGTGAGGGGCATGATTGAGGATCTTACTGGTAAGTGGCTGACCATCTTTATCCATCACTGTGCCCATCTTCCCTGCTATTTGGCTTATTTACACCTTGTTTCTGTCAGGTCGCAATACTCCCTTGTATCTTGCCAATATTAAAGATCAGCTTGAATATGTCAGAGACTTCAGCCGGCGCATTCTTGTGGCGACTAAGCATCTGGTCACCAAGTTTTCTCCCAAGGTAGATCCACCGGCGACTTGCGAGTATTGGCTGAGCAAACTTGTAAAGGCTCCTCAATATTTTGCTGGTTGGAAAGGCTCTTCTGCCCGTGCTAGTGCTGCGCATGTGCTTACTTTGGCCAGGGTCTGTTACCCAGAAATAGAGATTAAACAGCTCGCACAAGGCAAGGAAGCGACTCGCTTTGATGGCACTCAAGTTTCACTGACGAAATACTCGGACGTTTTGAAAGGCGTGCTTGGCTATGCCACCCAGATTGTAGATGGTCTCGACCTGAGCACTTATTTT
This sequence comes from Poa pratensis, assembly GCA_947311845.1. Classification (NCBI taxonomy): domain Eukaryota; kingdom Viridiplantae; phylum Streptophyta; class Magnoliopsida; order Poales; family Poaceae; genus Poa; species Poa pratensis. The sequence continues at coordinate 13,723,441 of CAMZMU010000110.1, forward strand.
TGTCGGCATCGCCTTGACGGCTCCGTTATTGAGAAGAAACCCAAGTCATCTCGAGCCGGAACTTCGCAGGGACCTGGTCCGTCGACAGGCTCTAGGGGTCCATTGCCTGCAACTCCATTGGTGAGGACGCCAGCGATTGCTATTCTGGTCAAGCTGGAAGGCCACCTGTTAGTTCTTCTCTGAAATCGTCAGAAGACGGGAAAAAACAGTAAAAATGGCCATACATGATGGCCTGTTAATCATTATATCGCTACCAGCAGCGGGTTAGTACTATAATAAGCATAATGTAAAATGGTTGTGTATTATAAGCAATACTGTATCTTTTTGTGTACTGAAGCAGCACAATATATTTTTTGGTTTATGTACTGAAGCAGCACGATATGTTTTGTACTGAACCAGTACGATATGTTTTGTACTGAAGCAGTATGATATGTTTTTGTACTAAAGCAGTACTATTTTGTGGCCTGAGGCAGGCTCTTGTTTTATTGCCCTTAAGCAGGCCCTTGCGCGGCTCAGTATTTCCCTAGCAAAATGTGTGTTCAGGGTCGAGAACGTCCATGATAGGCATTCAGACTCGATTGACGCCACACGCTGGTACTTTGGCGGCATAATGCAAGGTGCATCTAACTTAAAGGTAGAAGCCAGTAGGTTGGCTGGTTCAAGGGTATAAGCTGAGCTATGTAAAGCATCGAAGCCCCCAAGAAATTGATGATGTATAAAATAAAAAGACTCAACAACTCATGGAGGTGAAACGACAAACCCTTGGATACCAAGGGTGCGGCTTTTATTTCATAATCATCAAACTGATACAACAATGCATCTGAGTAGCGTTGATAAGATAGTGTAGACCCTTTATGCAGGTTTTCTGTTCCCCGCAGGTCATACACATTTGATACAATGTTGCAAGATTGTGAGACCGAACCCTGAGTGGTTCAAAATTTGAGTCGCTAGAGGCGACCCAATGCGAGCATGATAGCTCTGTTGCTGGTTTACATCGGTTTTGTTGTCTCCACGAGGCTTTCAGCCACCTGGAGTGCCAATTGCGGCAATTTAGTTACTTCCACCTCGGCTCGTGTGGCCAGCTGTCCTCTCGTACCATGGTTGTTGATTGAACGAGGTTCCAGGCACATGCGCCACTCTCCTTTTTCTTTTGGACTAAAGACATTCTTGTTTTCGCCTCTTCTTGCCATGAATTCTCGTGGACAAGGTGCACTCCTTTCCTGATTGGCTTTGTGGCTTGCTTTGGCTGCGACTCGACTGTGGCTCTTTTAGGGCTTCGAAGGGTTTCGGGTGACTTAAAACTGTGCGAGGAGCCCGCGATGCAGGCTTCTTCTGCCAGCGCCGCATCCTCTTCTTGACATTCCAAGGCCTTCAGTCTGCTTCCATGTACTGTGATTACTCCATTTGGTCCGGTATTTTTAACTGTAGGTACACATAGCAGGGCAGCACCATAAACTTGGCGTATGCATCTCTTCCAAACAGGGTGTGGTATGAGCTTTTCACGTCGGCCACTTCAAAGCTGACAAATTATGTGCGAACATTTCTTTCTGTCCCAAAGACGACTGGAAGGGTTATTCTTCCTACTGAGCGGGTTAGCAGCCCAGGCACTATTCCATGTATAGTTGCTCCTGTTGGTTGGAGCCGCCAATCTGGCATGTTCATCCTTTTGTATGTATCGTAATAGAGGATATTTATTCTGCTTCCTCCGTCCATTAGTACCTTGGTCAAATTGTACCTCCGACTTGTGGTGAGACGATGAGGGCGAGTTGCCCAGGTTCTTTTACTTCTGGCGGGTGATCATCGCGGCTCCATACAACTGGTTTTTCTGCCCAGTGAAGTCGCTGTTGTGACACGGGTATGGTTCTTTCCCTTCTTTTGTTTCGTGAACAGCTTCTCCCCTTGGCCTGTACCATGACGGTATGAAACTGCCCCAGGTGCTTCCTGAGTTCGTTGCGCGGCTCATAATGGTGCGACTCGGTATCGAGTCATGTCTGTTTGTCAAGTACTTCTTCCGCTTACAGGCTTCCTTCTTTCCAACGCCTGTAATAATGGCACTCAACCTTTGTGTGCCCTGCAGGCCTTCCGTCCTTCTATGGTGTAGGTCGCATGATTCACCAAGAGCTAGCTTAACACAACTCAGGCGACCTGTCATAATTTCCGACTTCCTCCTTTCTTGAGGTCGTCCGTTTCCCTGCCGCAAAGTTTTTCCTTCTGCGAGACTCAGCGTTTTTTGTTTGCTTCTTCTGTGTCCGCATATTTGTTCGCTATTGCTAGGAGTTTTTCAAAGCTGTTGATCTTGTGTTGGGCACGTCCTAACTTGTGCACCAGCGGCTCGAACCTGCTGTTTTGCCTCATCGTCTGTACTGCAAAGTCCAACGATATTTCTTGGGAGGAGTTTATGATGTTTGCGACTCTTTTTACCCAGTCGCGACTTGTCTCACTCGATCTTTGGACGCATTGCTCCAGGTCTCTTGCAGTGAACAGTTGATAGCCTTGGAAACATTTGATGAACTGCTTCTTTAATTCCACCCAAGTGTCTACGGATCTTGCCGGTATGTTTCTCATCCAAGTCCGGCCATCTTCTTCGAGCACCACATATAAATATTTGGCGCATACTTCTTCTGTTATATTAATCTGGGCCATAAGTGTCTCGTATTCTTCTATCCATGAAATAGGATCTTGGCCCATGCGATAATTCTCTATCCCTTGAGGTTCTTCGAAATTTGGTGGATACCGTGCCAATCGTATCTTGTCTCCAAAACAAACAGGTCCTTTTAGTAATGACTGTGTATTTGCTGGCTTGGCGATAATTATGTGCGGCTCGGAGGAAGTTTTGCATGGTTGAGTCGCGCTCGGAGGTGGCTCATCCGTTGCGATCTGAAGTTCCGCCAACTGGTTGACTATCCTTTCCACTGGCCGCTCTTCCTGACTCCAGGTTGCTTCGGCTGGTGGTTCTCTAGGCACTACTCCGTATAGGTTCGCTTGTTGCAGAATTGCGGTGCTGAGTAACCCAATAGCGTGTCTCGCTTCTTCATCCGCTGGGGTGTTACCTATGGGCATCATCTTTGATAGTATTCCGATTGCTGCGTGCAAGTTACCCTCCGGATTATCCTGGTGTCCGTTTGGAGTCATGAACTTCCTTTCCTGGGATGATGAGGTCCTGTTACTATCCTCGAGTGGTATCGCTGCGACTTTGTTTTCAAAAACCGTCTGGCCCTGATCGTGTTGTCTAATTTGTTTCTGTTCTTGACGAAGTTGCAGGCGGTCTTGGTGGAGCTGCTTGCGCTCCATACCCAGCCTCTTCGACTCACTGGCGAGTTCGGCCCTGATAGCCTCGATCTCCCCTGCTTGGGAGCTTGATTCTTTTTCTGATGGCGGTGGCCAGATGATGTTTCGCACGTCGGTCGTCTGTTTTCCTACGACTTCCGTGGCTTCCGTTAGTACAGAGATCCTGATGGGTCGCAGCTCTTCCTCTGATTGGGTTCCCGCGGCGTACTGAAGAGCCGTAGCTTATGGATCTGATGAAGAGCCTGGTGGGCCTAAAGGGATGATGTATCCAAACTCCAGGTTGTCCGCTTCCGGGCCCCACTCTGAATCGTCAATGAAGGGTACGCTATTGATCTCCTTTACCTGGCCAACAACCAGGTCTTCGATCCCTGACATGGGTCTTGCTTGGAGCGTGACGCTTTTGACCGCAGGCCCCACAGTGGGCGCCAACTGTTGTGGGGTAATCTCGGCAGATGTCATTGCGATGACTTCGTGGACGTGGGGTTGTGCAAATCGAGCGTCTCCGAGCTTAAGATCACAGGGCATGAGGAAGAGAATGTTTACCCAGGTTCGGCCCCTCAATGTGAGTAAAGACCTACTTCCTGCCTATCCTAGATTAGAATTGATATGAACAAAGTGTTACAAGGTTGGCGATCGAGGTATCGAGTCGCCGGCGACCGAGGTATCGAGTCGCCGTATGTTCTAGGGTTTAGGGCTTGGATTCGATTCCTTCTACGTCCTGCGAGTCCTCCTTATATGCACGGAGGCTTGCTAGGTTACAAGGAAAGTCTATTCCCTTAGGAAAGTGTCGACCGGAGTCCTTCTAGGAGACTACATATTTTCGTGTCGTCCAAGTCAAGTTATCTCCAGTCTTCTAGATCTTTCTTGCGACGTTCTTGGCGTCGGCCCATCTTAGTACAAGCCCGTTAACGGTGCGGGCGCGACTCCCAGGATGAGTCGCACTTCTCTTGATGAGTCGTCGGTTAAGTATACCCCCGACATCGGGTGTGGTGGTCGCCGAGGGAATTGAGTCGTCTTCATCAGCCGGCTCCACTTTAGGAAATTCCGCCTCGAAGGTGGGCCCATCTTCGGGCAGCGGAGGCAGACATGGGGGAGCCGGGTGACCCTGCAAGTCAAGCATACAGAAATTCGACAAGAGCAAAACGCGAAGTACTAGTGCAACAACAAAACAGACGAGTCAAGAGCAAACAGAGTCAGCTACATACCTCAGGCAGTGGCTTATCGACCCCGTATGGCTTCACTGGGTAGTCGACGTTGCAGGGGTCGGCAGTTCTGAGACTAGTCACATACCGCACAGAGGTTTCGACTTCCCTCTTTGACCGCGGTTCCTTCTTCAGGTGAGCCGAGTCATCCTCGCTTTGGTACTCCCACATAGGGTGGTCCCGTAGGCGTAGCGGCTGCACGCGCCTCTTCATCATGGTGGCAATAAGGTGGATGCCACCCACCTCCTTGCCCATCGACTTCAGCAACTCGGCAACCACGCCCAGCAGTGGCGCCACTTCAACTTTGTCAGCACTCGACAGCGAGTGCGCCCAGGCGTTCGACTTCCTCAGATGCTTGTTAGCCTCAAAGGCGGGGACACCCTCCTGCTCCATGCGAACGTAGAACCATTTCTTCCTCCAGCCTTGGACGGAGTCAGATTGCTTCAGCAGGAAGTAATTGGTGTCACCACGCACTTGGATGCTGAAGCCACCAATTGGGTAGGTGACACCGCCGCCCGCGTTCCTCTTCACGTTGAAGATGGCCTTCCACAGGCCCCAGTGCGGGTACACTCCCAGGAAGCACTCGCACAGAACGAAGAAGAAGGCAATGTGGAGGACGCCGTTCGGCGTCAGATCGTGCATTTGGATCCCGTACGCGTACAGCAATCCGGTCATGAAATCGTGAAGGGGAAAGGAGAAGCCCCGATGCAAGAAATCAATGCAGCAGACGCGCTCGTCGGCTCGAGGTTGGGGGATTACCTCTTTCCCAGGCGCGCGCACGGCCAGCTGATCGGCCGACGGCAGTAGTCCGTCCTCCCGGAGCTTGTCAAGGTGCTGCGCCTTGACGGACGACTTGACCCAGTCACCGGGAACTTTCTTCAACATGTCAACGCCCGCGGCATCAACAATGGTGGCGGCGCTCGCCGCCGCACCTCCTCTCTTGGTCTTCGTCCCCGCCACACCGATGGCAGCAGAGCTCGCCGTCGCCACGCCTTTCTTCGCGCCCGCCTTCTTCATGGCTTGTACCTCGCAGAGGGCGCGTGGACGAGCTTGGAGCACGGTGGCAATGGAAAGCAAGCGCAAGGAGGAAGATGAAGCAAGGACAGAGAACGGCGATAAAGGGGATATATGAAATCAATCTTTCCCCTCGCGGTGAAATAAATATACCGCTGTGTCGCCAAATCTTAACCGTCCAAACGGCATCGGCCGCAACAGCCTATATCCAACCCTACACGTGGCGGCCACGGAGGGCAACCGTCACAGGCCACGTCGTCCACAACTCACGAAAAACGAGGAGACCATCATCACATCCGTAAGCTGCACGTCGTGCGGTCAAATCGGAACTGAACCGGCGTCCTCCCTCGTCAACACTGGCAACGGGCCCACGCTGACGCGTCCCATCAGCGGAACTGAGCAAACAAAGATCGTCATGCATGACGTCAGCATTAAAGAGCTGGAGAATCTGTCGAGCCAGACTCTCGGTGCAAATAACAAGACAAAGCCAACAGGCTATTGGGTCCCCCGACGGACCCTAGCTTCTTTCGACTCCGGTGCACATTCCACCCGAGCATGTCATTCAGTAAGCCGCAAGGCTGAACAGGGACTCCTTAATTTGTCGAGTCCCTCGCATTCACACTTCCTTCACAGTAGGCCAGCAGGCTGAAATGGGACTCCTTGATCTGTCGAGTCCATTCACTCCCATCGGGAGCGTAACAAAACATTTCTTTCGACTGTATGTTAATTGAGATTAATCTCAATTGCAAGCAATTCAGCTCAATCTCGGGGGCTACTCCCATCGGGAGCACTGTCGCGCCCCCGATAAGCACAAAATAACTGGACCATCGAGTCCCAAAGTCACTTAGCTTCATACCAAGCCTACAACGACAGCAGTCGCAAAACATTCGATTCCCGAGATGCGTCCGCCGCATATGATCCTCGGATGCTGCACCCAATGTGCAAAGATAAGACCGCTGATCATTCAAGTGGGCCAGGGCTCGCACCCGCTGCGTTCACCCTGTAATTTCCGTGCCAGCAGGCATGAAGAAAATCCCGACGGACACGTTGGGTACCCAAATAATCATAACATCCTCTGTAAGACCTCCGCGGCATGAGTCCAAGCTTATCAGCTCTATCCAGGTTCGAGTCCGGGGACTCGGGCTTGATGTAGGCTGGCTAGGTTCTTGCCAAGAGCATCTAACTAGTCCCGATCCGTCAAGTGTGCCAGGCTAGCCATGTCATCATCCCCAGAAACTGTGGGCAAGACAACAAAACATGAACATATCCAAAAGTCGATGTACTACCGACTCAGAACAAAGTGCCTTGCAACAGGTAAAGGATGACTTTCACCCGGAGAGGAGTCCTTACCCGATTCTTCGACTCGACCAAGCACTCGGGGCTACTGACGTGGGCCTACCTATCGGGTGCCCCACTATGAAGGTACCTGGTGCACGCAAGGACAAGGGCCCAACCGGCGGCCTACTAGAAGACGATGCTCAAGGCCCACGAAGGGAGCCCAAGAAGATAGAGTATGCCCCAAGGCAGGCGAAACCTATGTCGGTAGAACCTACCATACCTGTAGACCCTAGTCGGTTGCGAACTCCCGAGACCCAGCCTCCTTTATAAAGGCTAGGAGGGCCGCCGATCTAAGGATGCGCTCATATTCCACCACCGAAACCCTAGCGAGATCGACATCTCGCCGGGATCGCCATTGTAACACCTCCAAATCATCAATAACAGACAAGCTGGAAGTAGGGTATTATCCTCCGAAAGCCTGAACCAGGGTAAATCGCCTTGCTTGTCAGCCGTGGTAACTACCAGCACTCCAACCTTTCTCCCTCTCAATCAACCTGGGGTACTCAACCCTGGGATTTGCCGTGGCCACCCCACGTCAGTATTGAACAGGTGTCCAAAATTTTCTTTCTCGGCTCATAACCAACCTGCACAAGAAGTATATATTGTTAACATGAAAATTTCATGTGGAAGATATAAGAATATGTAGAATACTCACCTTGAAACTGGATGAACCAAAATTTCACCATCCCATCAGAGCGTGGAACTAGACAAGTTCCGGCAGGTGAATACTTTATCATTATCCTAGACATTAGGACGGGGCAAATTAAAATGATCGTAATGATTTTTAAAGAAAACAAATAACATGGCCGTCTGTTCATTGGCCCTAATCCAAAATCAAGGTGTTATTGAATTTCCTGGTCTTCGACACATAATTTTGAATATGATAATTTATTTACATTATGTGTGTAAAGCTAGTATGAGGACACATGAAATAAAAAAATCACAAGCCAAATACAAAAATAACATTTATATATGCACAATCCATGGTATATTCCAATGGTAAAAGTCATAAATTAAAAACCACGCAGAGTCAAGCACACCTTATACTTTGAGGCGGGTCGCGGGTGAGTATGAAAAAACGCTCAAACCTATTATCTTGTATTCTTGTGTATATCATGTTGAACATATATAGGGTTTATTCATTGAGAGTTACCATTAGAGTGAAAAAATTGTGTTGCTTACACGTGATAAAAAAATAAGTTACTCATTTGGTTCCAATGAATCAGAGTGAAATAATTGTTCTATTTACACATGAAGCGGGCTTAACAACGAGTACCCAATATGTAAGCCGTGCCAAAACGTCTTATATATTGGGACATAGGGAGTAGTAGTACATTAGTACCTATAATCTAGGGTTCTAATATTAAATCTAGATACTCCTTAACAATAAAAATATATGATAGTACCTAACATATAAGGAGTTATCATCAAAAATAAAAAGAGTATCGACGATTCCTCGCCACGAGCTCACCAAGGATTCCGCCTTTGAAAGGACAAGGATGTCGCCTAGAGGGGGGTGAATAGGCGATTAAAACTTTTCCGGTTTAGGCTTGCTAATTGCGGAATAAAACTAGGTATTTAAATTAACAAGCCAACAACCTAAGTAAACTAGGTTCACCTATGTGCACCAACAACTTATGCTAAGCAAGACAAGGAACAAGGTGATAGTAACAAGAATACTTCAAGCACGAAGGTTATCACAATGTAAAGTGCATAAGTAAAAAGCTCGGGTATAGAAATAACCGAGGCACGCGGGACGAGGATGTATTCCGAGTTCCTCCTTTTTAGGGGAGTACGTCTCGTTGGAGAGGTGTGAGGCACCACAAAGGTCAATCTCAATGCCACAAAGGCTCACCCTATTCTCCGATGAACCACACCACAAAGGTTTGGTTCACCTTCCACTATCGGAATTCCTTCAAGGCGGAATCCGGAGCCTTTACAACAACAATCCGAGGCACAACCCACAAATGGATTGGGGGCTCCTGAACGGCTACAAGTGACCACAAAGGTCTCAACCACCACAAAGGCGTCTAGGGTTCAAAGACCCAAGAGTAACAAGTTCAGAAACATTCAACTTCCACAAATCCTCGTGGAGAGCACAAACCGATGCACAAAGCAATGGAAAGAGCACACGTGCTCAAATCCTTCACTCTCAAATTCCAACAAAGCAACAAATGCTTATGGGGGAATAAGAGAGGAAGAACAAAGAGGAGATGCACCAAGAACTCCAAGATCAAGATCAATTAGGTTCCCCTCACTTAGAGGAGGAAAGAATTGGTGGAAATGTTGATCTAGATGTCCTCTCACTTTTCCCTCAAAGATATGCAAGAATCATGGGAGGGATTGAGAGGGGGCAAGCTTTTCCAAAGGTCAACAATGGAGGAAAAAGAGGGAAAAAACAAGCTCAAAAAGTTAGGGAACCATTGGGGAAGAAGGCCCCTAAAATAGGTTCCCCGAAACCTACCGTTATGGTCAGAAATCGCGAGGCCGAAACCGACCGTTATGGTCAGAAATCGCGAGGCCGGCCTGGGAGCCAGCCTGGCTGGCCTGTAGGCCGGCCTACCAGCAGAGCCGGCCGGCCTGGGACCCGGCCTAGGCTGGTCTGGGGGCTGGCTAGACTGCAAACACACCCGACACAAAAATGATCATATCTAGATCATCCGGACTCCGTTTTCGATGTTCTTGGGCTCATTGGAATCGCAACGAAAAGCTTTACAAGATTATGGAGAGAAACATCATAGTCCAACAATGGAGGATAAAACCAAATGGGAAAAGGTTAGACCTCTCAATAAAAGAACAACCGATAAAAACCTCCAAACCAAAACCGCAATATGTTTCTCATACGGACTCCGTTTTCTATGATCTTGGGCTTGTTAGAAGATACTCACAAGCACTACAAGATCATGCATATACACATCATAGTCCATCATGCGAGGAGTAAACCACAAGGAGAGAGTTTGACCTCTCTAGAAAAGATAAGCCGGTAAAACCTCCAATATCAAAAACGCCACAAGATATGCATATGAAATCCATTTTTGATGAACTAGAACTTGGAATGGAGATGAACACAAGCTCTAAATTTTCACATGGATAAAAGCCAAATAAGAACCAAGAAAGATGATATGCCAAGTATGCAAAGGTTTGAGCTCTCCACAAAGATGCGATCAAGTTACTCACTTGAGAGCCCTGTTGATAGTACGCCGTCTATCCTATAACCCGGTCTCCCACTAACACCACGAGACTGGTAAAATAGAAACCTATCAAGATCATACCTTTACCTTGCGCATTCCACTTGAGCTAGATGATGACGATCTTGAATCCCTCAAGTTGGAACACCTTTCTTGATTGTGCTTGCTAGCACATGCTTGATGAAGATTTCTCCAAATGCTCCCCCATACACCATTATGGGAGAGCCTCGCTAAGCTCCGTTTCACAAAGATGATGTCTTGAATCCTTCAGGACATACTTGCAGTATGCTCAACTCTACACATGACCATTCTTCATATAAACCCTTGAATAGAGCATTGATCATCATGTAATCTTCTAGAGTCTAACACATGAACTCCAATCTTTTCCTATGGACAAGATCTATAAGAATATCTCAATGCAAACATTAGTCCATAAGGATTGTCATTAATTACCAAAACCACGTATGGGGCAACACATGCACTTTTAATCTCCCCCATTTTGGTAATTGATGACAATCCCTTTTATGAGGGTTTATATAATGAATTAAGCAACCATGCAACACAATAAGCAAGGATGCAAGAGAACAAAGAACAAAACCATGTTCCCTTAAACCCTCTAAACTTCTCCCTCATTGGCATCGATTGCCGAAATGGGAGGAAAAATTTAGAAGGCCAATATAGTAAGAGCTCCCCCATAGTGTGTGCATTTCTCATAATATGAGTGAAATCAAATGCACGTATCTAATGACGAATAGATGAAGCGAGATCAAACTATATTGAGGATCCAAAGATTGCAAAAGAAAAACAAATTGAAACATACTTCGACAAGAAAGAAGCAAGCAATCAAAAGGATCCGAAAAATATTCTAAACAACAAGAGGGAACTCCCCAAGGTACGTGCACAAAGTAGGATTTGCAAAGCAATATGCAGTGCACAACATGGAATCCTCACTCCCTCCTAGATAATTTTGAACACAAACAAGAGAGGTGTAGCAAATAGGTCCACAAGCTTGTTAAGATGCAAAAGGAATACCAAATGAAGAACAAAGCTTGTGCCTTTTAGAAACCACTAAAGAATCAAAGGCAATAAAAAGTAGTCACTAAAGAGTTGAAATACCAATTAAAAGATGTAACTATTCTTATGTGTATGTTTCTAATTAGACATCAATCATGAAGATATATGTCCAAAAAGAAACATGCACACACAAAGTAGATACAATGGTGAAGAACATGATATTCCAAGTGGAAGTCATATGTATACCAATAAAATCTTTGCTTAAAAGCATAGCACAAAGCTCAAATTTATCTTAAAGGGATATAAATAAACTTCCACCACACACTCATCATAGCATCAAAAATATCCACAAGGGATAAGGTGATAAATGGGATGCTCCGAGAAAGATAACAAGTATCGCAAAAGGCAAATGATATTGAAGAAACATCAATATTGCATATGCGAGACATAGAGTAGAAAGTGCTAGATTAACATATTTGGGATTGGTGAATCATTAAAATGATTATATATTTTCCCTTGATATGTAATCATCCCGGCTTGCTCATGTTTGCAATAAAGATGTTTTGAGAAGAACTTTGCAAAAACCATATCAAATGCAACTATAGGGATTCATGCCAAGATACAACCTACACAAGGTTGAAAGCTAGAAGAATATGCATGAGGTAGATACTTGTTACCGAGATAGCTTTGGTGATGTAGAAGATAAGAGTTCACGATCATCCGAGCTTGGCTCCCATAAGCACATGGCGATAACACCTTCCTTGTAAATGAGACAAGCTCCCAATGCATCTCCAAAGTACCTAAAACCAATTCAAGTACAAAATGGTTTCTAAACTTATTGGGCCCAAGTAGTTAGAGCAACTACAATACATAGGACAAACTCCACATAAATATGTGCATATTGATATGAAATTGAATTTCATGCACATCTTAGCCATTTAGAATTTGATGGAGTTTTATCCTATATATTGGATCAACGAAAGTAAGCATGCCATACGATATACATATAGTAAATATGCGTGCACAAGACTTTCAAGAACCAAACAAGATACGATTTGGACAAAACACCAATTAAACCAACAAAGCACACACAAGTGTGACAAGAGAAAGAATTGTGCAAATTATATCAAAAACCCAAATCAACACATGATTGAAGGTACCGCTTTGAAAAGATGCCAAAAGAAAGTAAGATACCAATTGATGAAAATATCATCAAGGAATAAACCAAACCCTCTACACTTTTCATGATGGCACAAAGTACCAAGACAAAAAATGTTTGTCTTCCAAAGAGACACGTCATCGGGATCAAATACCAATTGAAGACAACTAATGTTCAAAAGCATATAGGATTGCTCCCCAAGATTTGTGCATTATTTATGATCTTGCATTTGAATACAAAATGCACACAAATGGGATCATCACTCTCCATACATATTGTTCAAACACTAGTCATGTTCAAGGAAAGCAAAGATACAAAACCAATTTAAAGAATGATGTTCTACTCAATGTAGGATAGCTTCCCCAAGAATAGTGCATTATCAAGAAGTATGACTTTTGAATGTAAATGCACAAGATTGGGATCATTGCTTTTCCTAATGAAGAAGACATAAAACAAATTTTGAGTAGAGCAACAAAGATCCAAAAGATACTAGGAAGACGAGAGGAGTTAGATCAAACCAAGTCCTTGCCAATAAAAATAAGGCAATTCAAAGCAAGAGCCAAAGTGAAGATGGTCCACAAATTTCACCACGCATATGAGTATCACTTGTCAAGGACAAGGAGTATATAGAGATATTTCTTGGTGGTATATAGGAATGATATTGAATACCAACTTCACAACAAATAAGCATATGGCAAAAGATAAGATTTAAAGGCCAAAGCTTAAATAGATAGATATTCTTGATAGCTTCAAGTATTCACGCGATCATGCAAAGCCACTACAAAGAGTAGCTTGAAGCAATCGATTTCCCAAAAGGATATGCGCGCATATTTGGGGAAAATAGTACCAAGAATGTCCATCACAAACAAGATCCAAAAGAGTGATTAAACAAAATCATTTTAGCAAATATGGAACTTGTTTGAGCAACATGCCACATAGTAAAAAGATAATGAAGAGTATCAATTCTAGGTGGCAATACCTCACATGTTCACATTTTCTACCCCATAATGTGATAATCCAATTTTTCTTAACAAGAGGCAAATAAAACCAACTAGAGATAATTAATGGACATTATAGAATTTGAATTTCTCATGAGAATGACATACCACATAGAGAATAGATAATATTGATATATCATCACTAAGTGATATTCCTCATGTACACACACTTTTAGGATTGTGAAGTGCACGGAGCACATCACTCCCCCAAAATGGAATAGTCCATTAATCTCTCAAAAAGAGAGCCAACAAGATAAGATATCAAATAAAAGCAGTAAGGCTCAACACAAGTAAATGGTGTGCAAACCAACATACACAAACTTTATTACTCAAGATAAGTAAGTAGAGAGCACAACACATACAAACACTAGCAAGGTACAAAACCTAACACATGCAAGGGTGCAAGCAACTTTCAATGTATATATGATTTAAATAAAAGTTACCGCAAGGAGGAACTTTTTCCTTTTTAACCATTTTATATTTATCAATAGCATGATCTCTTTCCTTAATGATTTTAGCAATAATAAGATCATTTGATTCATCAAGAGATTCAAGTTTCTCCTCAAGAGACACTCGAAGCTCTTGTTCTTCCTCAAGAGCATTTTCTAAGGAAGCCTTTTCCATAGCATCCTCTCTCTCAATTTTACATTTCTCAAGAAATTGAGTTTCCAAGTCCTCAATGATTTCCCTACTCTTAATAGCATAAACAATGATTTCACATAGAGGAGGGATAGCTTTGCTACCTTTGGGGAGAGCACCAAATACCATCTCACCCTTCTTTGTTACTGATTCAACATCCATATCTTCTCCATAAGAAACTTCATCCACATCATCACAAGATGTAGAGGGTTCCAAAGGTGGAGATACCTTTGAATCTCTAGCCATAAGGCAAAAGTGGTTAATGGACGTTGATGATGAAAAATTACTTGAAGCACCACTGAGACCCATGTCTTGTTTCAACAAATGATGTGATTCCTCTACATTGTTAGCCAAACAAGTACTAGAGGATATGGAAGCATTATTTTCATGACCACAAGACATAGAGAGCATATCATCATGAGATTTAGTTAAGCAACTATTACATGATATGCAAGAACTAGCAACACTAGCATGTAAAGCATTTGGAGTGCTACAAGTGTTTAAGTCCAAAGATAGAACATTGCAATTTCTATCACCACTCACCATATCATTACCTTGTGACAAATCACATGTTGGTGAAGTGGAAGAAGTTGTGAACTCATCACGGCCGGAGGTGGAGGGAGAACAATCATCCTCAAAAATGTTGGACACTTCATATTTATCTTGAAGCTTGGTCCACAACTCATGTGCATTCCGAAAGGGCATGATTGATGCAAGAACTACATCGCTCAAAACACAAATAAGACAATTAGATACACGAGTATCGAGATAAGAGTTTTCCTCATCCTCTAAGGATAACTTTTGGGAATCCTTTGGAGGAGAAAAACCCATATCTACAATTTTCTTAAAATTTGGGTTTATGTCCCTAAGAAGGTTAAGCATGCGAATTTTCCAAACATCACAATTTGTGCCATCGAATATAATAGTGGGATCGTGCAGATAGCGGCGTTTTGGCTCTCGGGAGCATATGCTCCCGGTATTTTCAAAAAATAGAACAAATTGAAAACTTTTCAAAAAATCCGAAAAAATCATGCACGTACCTGACGATGGCACGTGCATGATTTTTTTTCGGATTTTTTTGAAAAGTTTTCAAAAAAATTTATGCTCCTGAAAATATCGGGAGCATATGAGCCCGGGCTCCAATATGAATTTCCGGATCGTGCACTAATTCCCTATACGACATATTTACTCTCTAGGCGGTAAAGCCCAAAAAGAGAGCCCAGGCTCTGATACCAATTGAAAGGACAAGGATGTCGCCTAGAGGGGGGGTGAATAGGCGATTAAAACTTTTCTGGTTTAGGCTTGATAATTGCGGAATAAAACTAGGTATTTAAATTAACAAGCCAACAACCTAAGTAAACTAGGTTCACCTATGTGCACCAACAACTTATGCTAAGCAAGACAAGGAACAAGGTGATAGTAACAAGAATACTTCAAGCACGAAGGTTATCACAATGTAAAGTGCATAAGTAAAAAGCTCGGGTATAGAAATAACCGAGGCACGCGGAGACGAGGATGTATTCCCGAGTTCCTCCTTTTTAGGGGAGTACGTCTCGTTGGAGAGGTGTGAGGCACCACAAAGGTCAATCTCAACGCCACAAAGGCTCACCCTATTCTCCGATGAACCACACCACAAAGGTTTGGTTCACCTTCCACTATCGGAATTCCTTCAAGGCGGAATCCGGAGCCTTTACAACAACAATCCGAGGCACAACCCACAAATGGATTGGGGGCTCCCGAACGGCTACAAGTGACCACAAAGGTCTCAACCACCACAAAGGCGTCTAGGGTTCAAAGACCCAAGAGTAACAAGTTCAGAAACATTCAACTTCCACAAATCCTCGTGGAGAGCACAAACCGATGCACAAAGCAATGGAAAGAGCACACGTGCTCAAATCCTTCACCCTCAAATTCCAACAAAGCAACAAATGCTTATGGGGGAATAAGAGAGGAAGAACAAAGAGGAGATGCACCAAGAACTCCAAGATCAAGATCAATTAGGTTCCCCTCACTTAGAGGAGGAAAGAATTGGTGGAAATGTTGATCTAGATGTCCTCTCACTTTTCCCTCAAAGATATGCAAGAATCATGGGAGGGATTGAGAGAGGGCAAGCTTTTCCAAAGGTCAACAATGGAGGAGAAAGAGGGAAAAAACAAGCTCAAAAAGTTAGGGAACCATTGGGGAAGAAGACCCCTTAAATAGGTTCCCCGAAACCGACCGTTATGGTCAGAAATCGCGAGGCCGGCCTAGGAACCGGCCTGGCTGGCCTGTAGGCCGGCCTACCAGCAGAGCCAGCCGGCCTGGGACCCGGCCTAGGCTGGTCTGGGGGCTGGCCAGACTGCAAGCACACCCGACACGAAAACGATCATATCTTGATCATCCAGACTCCGTTTTCGATGTTCTTGGTCCCGTTGGAATCGCAACGAAGAGCTTTACAAGATCATGCAGAGAAACATCATAGTTCAATAATGGAGGATAAAACCAAATGGGGAAAGATTAGACCTCTCGATAAAAGAACAACCGATAAAACCTCCAAACCAAAACCGCAATATGTTTCTCATCCGGACTCCGTTTTCTATGATCTTGGGCTTGTTAGTAGATACTCACAAGCACTACAAGATCATGCATATACACATCATAGTCCATCATGTGAGGAGTAAACCACAAGGAGAGAGTTTGACCTCTCAAGAAAAGATAAACCGGTAAAACCTCCAATATCAAAAACGCCACAAGATATGCATATAAAATCTATTTTTTATGAACTAGAACTTGGTATGGAGATGAACACAAGCTCTAAATTCTCACATGGATAAAATCCAAATAAGAACCAAGAAAGATGATATGCCAAGTATGCAAAGGTTTGAGCTCTCCACAAAGATGCGATCAAGTTACTTACTTGAGAGCCCCTCTTGATAGTACGCCGTCTATCCTATAACCCAGTCTCCCACTAACACCATGAGACCGGTAAAATAGAAACCCTATCAAGATCATACCTTTGCCTTGCGCATTCCACTTGAGCTAGATGATGACGATCTTGACTCCCTCAAGTTGGAACACCTTTCTTGATTGTGCTTGCTAGCACATGCTTGATGAAGACTTCTCCAAATGCTCCCCATACACCATTATGGGAGAGCCTCACTAAGCTCCGTTTCACAAAGATGATGTCTTGAATCCTTCAAGACATACTTGCAGTATGCTCAACTCTACACATAATCATTCTTCATATAAACCCTTGAATAGAGTATTGATCATCATGTAATCTTCTAGAGTCCAACACATGAACTCCAATATTTTCCTATGAACAAGAATATCTCAATGCAAACATTAGTCCATAAGGATTGTCATTAATTACCAAAACCATGTATGGGGCAACACATGCACTTTCAGCCTTGTCCAAGACGCCACCTAAATCTAACCACCACGACAGAAGAAGTAAAGTGCTCCTGAAGTCGTCGTGGTCTCATCTCCGAGGAGATAGCCCAGTCCAACGGTGGATCTGTGATCCGTGTCGGAGGAAGGAGCTGAAACCGAGAGATAGTGAGGGAGAGAACATATCACCGTGTCTGGTGTCCTTCGGCGAATGCATCACCAAGCATGTTATTTCGGAATCAACTTAGTTTTTCATTTCCTCATTTTGTAATCTTGTTTTTTATTCTTTTGAGATATGCACCTATTCTATAAATGATGTAGTATTCTTTGTTTCAAATTTAACTTGTAAAGTTTTGAATATGTAACATTTCCATTGTTCTATCACAAATGTACTTTGGACGTTCAATATTCCAAAATAATTCTTAAGATGTGTGTATAATATGATGTGATGAGAAAATGTATGCAAATACTTGTGATCATAATATTTGTCATGATGTTTTATGTGGTATATGATTACTCCTTATGCATATTGTATCATCATTGATTTGAATTATGCTCAAGACGTCGAGATTAGTAAACGTCATGTCCAATTTTATAATATCTCGACCAACGACTCATTTACCAACTAGTCGTTCGAGCCATCGTCGATCACTCTATGGCTTCGTCGAAAAAGTTTTAATTTTTCATGGATTTTCATTGCATGCATGCAATGCACATGACTAATTCCTACTATTTCGAGTCTCTCACTTCTCGGATCTCACAATATGTGACTTATGCGAGGTTTTATGTCCTATTTTCCAGATGACAAACATATGTTTTTTCCAATTCCTATAACCACATTGCACTTCAACTGAAGATTGACACATTTGTGCATTCAAACATTGCATTGAAACTGAGGATTGCAGTTTGCAACATTGCATTAAGACTCAAGATTCACACACGAAGTTCACAAACTGGATCACATTATTTTCACACATCAATCATACATCATTTTCACACACACCAGTACATCATTTCACACCACTTCATTTCTTTAGAATCGGCAGCACAAACACTCGACCAAGCAGATCTAGAGCTATCTTCAAACGAAGCAATGCTTCTCTCACTGCAACCGACCATGACTTCACAATCTTCTGCAGCTCTTCCTTTTTGCACTTTTCATGTCCTATCACCACTGAAGTTGCTTATGTGACATGTAGCTCTTCCTTTATGCACTTCAACTCCTCCCTCCCACCCTCTTCCCAATCTATGGCATCACAACAACAACCCCTTGAAGATAATTGTTGTCGACCAAATATCCAATATACTCCAGCTCCCAATAACATAAATTGGGACCATGTTGTAAAATTGCAAAACACACTCAAAATGAGAAAACAAAACAAAACAAAACTACAAATTTGAAAAGAAACACATTCCAAGTTCCCGGCCATCCGTGCTTACGCACTTGCAGAACACCCATCCGTCGTGTTCCGCCGTGTCGGACACGTACCACTTCACCAAGCTCCCACAATTGGGACATGGGTGAACGGAAAACCGACGGCGGGATGCGGAATGGGTGGATCTTGCGGTCGACATGGATTGGAACGACGGCGGACATCTCGCAACTCCGGCGGCGACAATTTTGCCGCTTTAGCATTAGAGGATTTGAGGGAGAGGGGGATTTCTTTGTTAGAGGTCGTTTGACACCGATCATTTAATTTCATGCGGCAGAAATGAAATGACATTATTTCATTTCATTTGACAAGTGAAATGATATGGTTAGAGATAGGGATTGACATAACATAGAATAGGCATTTGCTAGAATTTCAAATGAAATGGCATACCCAATTCCACGACAACCTAACAGATTGGGTATGAAACACAAACAAATTTCATCATTCCGGCTCAAAATGATGGCTACCAAGCGACCTATGTCGTGTTGCAAAAATCCTCCTATTCGTGGGCCTTCTTTAAGTAACCTGACAAGCTGGTCGCAGAGCTCGCCACGCTAGCAAATACAACGAGCCAACAACATCAGTGATCGTTTATGATCCAAAAGTCACGTCTTTAATTACCATAAAATGGTATTCCGATGACCAATGTGAATTAGACCACAAGTACTAGGACTAGCCAACAAATACTGCACTCTAGAAGTGAGGTGCTTCTGAAGTCGGACGTGCTTTAGTGAGTCTGTGAACCAAAATCTAGACCTCGTCCATCTGAGTGCCATCAGATTAAGATCCAACGGGCACGGTAGATTAAAATTTTAAACTCAAAATTTAAACTGTATAGAAAAATTGAAATAAATTATTTTGTAAAAATGTTGTTTCATTTAGATAAATTATTTTTTGATTTAATTATGTTTTAAGTTTTGATCTCAAAACGCAGTTAAATCATAAAACATTTATCAAAATGAAGCAAAACTTTTTCAGAACACTTATGATTTATGACAAACTGAATTTTTTAGTTTTTCTAAACAATACTCACGTGGGCAATGTTCCATTCACAAAGTCCGCTGAAGTCGCCGTGATCTCATCTCGGTATCCAGCCAGTCCAGCAGCAGATCCGTGATCCGTGTCGGAGGGAAGAGGAGAGAGTGAGAGACCGAGAGAGTGAGGGAGAGAAGATGCGGCCGCGGCTGGTGCTCTTCGGCGACTCAATCACCGAGCAGTCCTTCGCCTCCGGCGGCTGGGGCGCCGCCCTCGCCGACCACTTCGCGAGGCAGGTACGTCCACACCTCTCCCCGTCCATGGTTGCGCCGCCGCTAGCTTCTGCGTGTAGACCTGAACACCAGTTTTTCACTGATTAGGCGGACGTGGTGCTGCGCGGGCTCAGCGGGTACAACACCCGGTGGGCGCTGAAGGTGCTGGACAGAGCCATGAAGGGGGCGGCCGCTGGTGGCGCGGACCCGGCGGCCGTCACGGTCTTCTTCGGCGCCAACGACGCCAGCCTGCCCGACCAGCCACAGGCGCACCAGCACGTGCCGCTCGCGGAGTACCAAGACAACCTCCGCGCGATCTGCGCCTACTTCAAGGTTGCGGCCATACTGTCCTGGAGCAGGGTCTTGCTACTGAACTGCTTGCTTCTTCGATTGCTCACCTGTGGTTTGGTTTTGCAGAGTAAGTGGCCCTCTGCTGCTATCATACTCATCACCCCTCCACCGATCCACGAGCCGGCGAGGATCCGGTAACGAATGCCCCCCTCACCTTGCAGACATATACAGTACTTTAATTAGCTTTATTCGTGGTGAGTGCGTGTCAGGTCAACGGAATAGGATCCACTGATGTATTACTGTATGCTGATCCCTTTATTGTTTTTTTTGGCTAAATGCCATTCTTGATGCAGTTGGTAATGTATACTAATATGTATTAGTACTGTCTTACAACAGTAAATTCAACATCATTTATTCATTTACTGTATTTCTGATAATTGTGATGAATAAAACACGGGAAACAGCTGATTTTGTTTTGTTTTGTTTTATACTGTGAATTACGTCAAGCAAACCTGTTAATCTCAATCACAATGTTAAGAAATTGAGCTGAACCTACAAAATGTGTTCAGGGTGTGTTTAGTATTTGACCTGTTGACATGTTTTTAATGAGTTCCATGAGGTATAATTCCTTGTATGTTGATTCAATTTTCACTCAACAGCATGCATGCTTCAACACTGTGGGTTTGAACTATTGGGTCCTATGTATATCGTATCCACTTACCACTTGGTGGCTTCTGATCTGGCCTGAAGATTCCTTTCAAGCTAATATTAGAAATTGTGCCTTTTGGCAAAGCAGATTCACCAGCACCACACTTATTCCATATTTTTCCATGCAGAGACATGTATGGAGATAATGGCCCTTCAAGACTGCCTGAAAGAACGAATGAAGCTGCTGGCACGTATGCACATGCATGCATATCTGTTGCTAAAGAGTTGGATCATCTAGTTATAGACATCTGGACACAGATGCAGCAATTTCCTAATTGGCAAACATCTGCATTATGGTATTGTTTTTTTCTTGTGTGTGAGCAAAAATAGATCGTGCGAATCTGTTTTAACTTTTAAGAACTCATATATCTCCTAGGCTAACATAAAAAAGGCTTAATAATTGGAAGTGGTTGATGTAACAAATCGACATATGCGACAATTCTCGGGCAGATTGTTGCTCGAACTTACACCGATTGCTTGAAATCTGGTCTGGGTTCAGTTAGTTTTATGTCTGGTTCTGGCTTCCCAAACACTGTCGGGGACACCCCACAGTCCACGGAAAGGCTGGATATGTACATATTCAAGCTGGATGTCTCCTTATTTACTTTACAAGTAACTATTGCGCCAACACTAGCGCTGAAACACTACCATTTCGAACTAACAAAATCCAAAAGAATAACTCGTAGTAAAAGAAAGCATCAGAATTATGTGAATCTGATGGAGCCAACCTGTAGTGCTTCTAAACTTTGCAATGTGATGTTCTAGGTTATGCTTGGCGTTCTTAGTAAAATAAAGAATCGCAATCATGTGAATCCGACGGAGCAACCTATAGTGCTTTTGAACTTAGCAGTGAGATGTTGTTATTAGTTATGCTTTGTATTCTGTATTCTTCTTATGCGGGCAACAGAAAAAACTGAAAACCGAAGGTAAGAATCAGTTGATAATTTGCATCATGTGGCACCTATCTCACTGTAAAACCAATGATTATTGAGCCACATAAATTTCACTTGATATGTTACACCATGAATCTGTTTTTTAACATTTGCAATGTCGGATAAAAATCTGCATTTCTTTTTCTTGAACACACAAAAAATTGTCCTCTTCCCAAATAAGAAAATTCTGTGTAGATGTTCTCAGCTACTATAAAAAAATCAACAGCCTAAATTTTGACTGCTCCCTTACCATTTGCTAAGAACCGTTAGTCGATGTGCTTAGAATAGCTTGAAACATTTTTTTTTGAATAAAGGGACCTCGCCCCCAACTTCATTAACGAAGCATAGAAGCTACAGAGTTCATTACAGCCTGAAACATGTGATTCTGAATTACGATGTATCTTCCTGACCTCAAGCAGCAGATAACCTTATTATGTCTTGCAGTGACGGTTTGCATTTCACCCCATTTGGGAACAAGATTTTGTTCGATGAGGTGCGGAAGACATTGGAGATTATTGGTTTCAGCCAGAACGTTCTTCCGTCAGACCTCCCTCGCTTCCATGAAATTGACCCCAAGGATCCGTTGAAAGCATTGGAGATTTGAACAAGGTAGCTGCATGGTTTTATTATTCAGAAGGCTGGGTTGAACACCTGATGAACTAGGACACCTTATGCCGATGCTGTATGGCAGCATGTGCGGACTTGTTTAAAAGATGTGGTTTATGTTCCGTTATTTCTTAACAAATGATCATGCAAGCTAAGAAGACGGTATAAATAAATGGCATTTTCTGCTGTTTTCCAGTACATTTCGTTGGGTTCGGCGAAGCTCTGGTTCTCTTTCGTTTCTCACGTTTGAGAGTTAGCTTCTGCTAAACCATGTATGTCATTTATGTTGCATGATTCCCAATTTTCATATGTGATGCGACATCCCTTTTTGCTGTTATTCAAGCCGAGTTTCTGCATGATATTTCAAACGAAAGGACAGTAAACATATACGGAGTACTATTATTCGGGGAGTTCAGTGGCTCCCGGCCTTTGAGCCTGTGGTGCAGCCGTGGGCTTCTGGGCCCCTTTATTCGAGGCACTGGACCCAAGGCGGGATGCGCAGAGATAGCGAGATGCGCATGCAAGCTGGGGAGTAGAGTGTTCTCAAAAAAAAAAAAAAGGGAGTATAGAGATTCTCAAAAAAAAAAAAACTTGGGAGTAGAGATTTCTAGCTCCCGACCACTAGTGCTCACTCTCTTTTAAAAAATTCAAAGAAAAATTAAAAGTTTCAAAAAAATGTGAAAGACTCCTAGATGTTCTCAATGATTTATGCTACAGGTGTGCAAAATCAAAATTCGAAATACTTTATACTTTAAGCTACATAAAAATGACAAATGTATAGATGTTAGTGTAGTCTTGGGCGAACTGACCGATCAAGAGGCGGTCCGCGGCCTCGTTCTTTATTTGCTGCTCTGTCACGTGGTGCTCTTTCGCCTCCATTTAGGAGCGCCGCTCCGCGCGCCTCTATGGCGAGGCGGAACTCCCCCCCTCCCCCCAGACATTGGCACACCTGCCACCTAGTTGGGAGCAACTTCGTCGGGATGGACACGCCCACGGCCACCCCCTGGTTGGGGGCGTCGTCCTCCCTCTCGAGAAGGAGCATCTCCGCCTCCCTCTCGAGAAGTTGCATCTCCGTTGGGATGTCATTCTGATGTGGTGGACGCGTCCAAACGCGTCCGGACAGCCCCAAACCCATCCCACATATAGCCTGAGTTTGAGAGTTGTCGGAAATCCAAATGTTTGGGCTGAGTTTGAAGAGCCGGTTAGGTGAGTATTTTGTGTCCAGATTGTCCACCGGACATATAGAAAGTATTTACCCACTCCGGTTGGAGATGCTCTAACGAACTCAGGAACTACTCCAACAAAACGGTACCGCTTTCCGGCCACCCGCAAGAGAAAACTAGCGGCCGGTTTCGCCGGCAGATGGCTCGTGGCGTTGGCAGTGTCAACAGCTGAATGCATCGCTGGCTGCACTGCGCACAGATACACGCACCGCACCCAAAGCCAAAGGTGGATGGATCCATGCGCAAGAGCCTAGGGACCGGGACCCCTACCCGTATAGGCTACTGATCCCTACGGCCTAGGTTCATTAGATTAGCCTAACCCAGATGCAGGTGAATCAACCATGTACTAGTAGGGATTAGCCTAGATGCCAGTAGATAAACGGCCTACCTGTACGGCAAAGATCTCGCCTCAGGAGATGGCATGCATGCGGATTATCTTTTCTTGCTTACTGTAACAGCTGATGTACTATACTCAGTTGCAAGCACCGAGACGAGTGCTTCTATCTGGCTATCTATATACTTTGGACTCCGCAGCACATTTTCTTTTTTGAAACACGATCAGCGGCACATTTTCATTTTTCCAAGTGTTTCACAAAGGTTCAGTTTTAAAAATGGTCATAATTAAAAAGTTTATATTTGAACAACTTAAAAACTGTCGTGCTGCTCAGCCACATTCTTGCCTTCCATCCGCAGCATCTCATCGGCTGCGCATCTAGGGAGAAGCAGGCGTGCTGTATGCACGTACGGGGCACGTTTGCTTATTCATCTTTCACGCCTTCCTTTTCTTGCTTTGTTCCTTCTCAGTTGCCACCGATCGAATTCAAAACAGGTGGACTACGGACTCGTATTTATGTCTGGAGATCGGAATTAACTGCTTGAAAAGTGGACAGCCCTTTCTCGCTGCATACCTTTTTAGGCCTGAATTAAGATGTTGGAATATTAAGAAATTTATTATGTACGAGATTAATTATGGAAATCAACATCAAAGATATAAAAACATTAGACACATCTAGCAGATTTAAATATGGATCAAATACTAGTGCAAACAGAGAGGATAATACCACATACATGTTGATCGGGAAGGTCCACACCACAACGTTGTTTGACGTTTGTCATGGCGGTGATGAGGAAGCAGGTTGAAGAGAAGCGAGCTGTCATGCTAATACCCTCCCAAAAATCTTATCCACCCTCTCCCACTGCAGGATATCAGAGATGGAGTTTCGGAGGCCTACTCCCGTGGATGGCCGTACGCGGTCGCCGGGATGGGGAAATCTGAAAGCAGCACAACAAAAAGAAACTATTCTACCGGGAGCTAGAGATTAAGTGTTATGTTCTACATTATTCCGTCATATTCTCTATAGTGGAGAGGTAGAGAATGCAAGCGACTCACGATAGAGGAAACAAGACACATGGGGGAAGAAATATTCATATGAAGCCCCCGTGTCCCTCTCGCTACAGTAGAGACAGGCGACACCGAGGCGACCCGCAGGTTCCAGAGCTTCGCCGGCGTTTCCGCCGCTCCCCTCCGCCTCCGGTGGCCGTTTCGGCGCCGCGAGGTGGGGGGGGAGCCTTGGCTCCGCCGTGCTAGTAGTTTAGGTCCTAGTTTAGGTGTGTGTACCCTGTTGGTGTCACCGATGGCGGTGGCACCGGAGTCTTGGGTTCTGTCCTCCCCGTCCTGTCCCCGTTTCGGCCTCCGCGCCGGGGAGGTAGTGGAGTGCTTCGTGGGTCCTCTCCTCTGGCTCGGTTTCTCTGGCCGGCCGTGGCGGCGAGGAGAGAAGCTGCTGGTGGTGGGTGTTCCCGTTTTTGTTGCAGGTTGGTCTGGTGGTCTCCTTCCTCGACGATTCAGCTCTGGCCGGCCATGGAGGCGAGGGGAGCGTCGTCTGGAAGTGGTGCGGTGATGCTGGTGGTGATCCTGCGCGGCGTCGACCCGGCTGGAAGTTCGGTGGCTCCAGGGAGCAGGTGCTTTGGCCGTTCGCGTTCATCGCTTTTCAGATCCGTCGCACGGCGTCGGCGGACGGCTTCTGCGGCCTTCTACTTGTGGTGGTGGTGCCTTCTTCCCGGCGGCGAGGGGTACGGCGGCGCCGGCGTTGCGTAGGAGTTTGGGGAGCGGTTTGGGATCCGATTGTGATCTTTCCCGGAAGCTGAGGGTGCTCTTTGCACTTTTCAGGGTCCAGCTAGCTGTATTTTTCGTGCTCTTTTGGGTTTTCTTGTAAAGTGTACTGAGCTTCCTTAATATATTTGCCGGATCCTCCTAAAAAAAAAAAACAAGACACATGTTAAACATGCACATGTCTGTTAACACGTACACTTATAGTTGATGTACCAAGCAAAAATTGGTTGCATGCATCAGAAGCTACAGCACGAGTTACTGTTCTCTGGCGCCCCGTACGGCACTAAAACTATTGAAATCAATGATGTTGAAGGAGCGCAGCTGTAGCCATCTCCTCCATTTGCGCGCGCGTCCCAAATCATTGGGCAGGGAATAGATGCCACCTAGCTCAAGCGCATCCCGATCGATCTTTTATTCTTCGCCGCCGGCCACACATTACTGACGGCCAGCCGCCATGTAAAGCGACGTGTCAGTCATCGAGGTTGCACTGTTTCAGGCACACAGACAGGCGCGTCGAGATAGATTGTTCCCATTTCTTAATCTGGCTAGTCGCACCTCAGATGCTTTTCTAGACGTTTCTCTGAATTAATAATCTATATATGCAGCATCATTCTATTTCTGCTCTGTTGACAAGAAAGAATATATGGAGTACCTCACTATGTGCCGATCGCCCTCGTTCGCGCGTGCGAAAGCCATTGGAGTGGGAGTTTCCGCCTAAGCCTAGGGCCATCGAACCGGGCGTATAGCTAGCCTAGCCCCAACTGTAAAAAGCACCCAAAAAGATGGCGTGCACAAGGGAGGAGGAAAAGATCTCGCTCACTAAGCACTAGTCACTTGACAGTAGCTATAGCCAGATGGTCAGATCAGCTACCGGCTATGGCAAGATCGTCACTCATCGATGCATGGCCGGCGGCCGGGACAGAGAGCCTGACAATCGATGATCACTGCGCGCCCTATAGCTTCCTGTGTTGCTGCGCAGTGGCAGTGCTAGCTGCGGCTTTCTCAGCATGCATGCAGATGCAGGGCTACGCCTGCGCCTGCCCCGCCGGTTGTGGCGCATGCATGCGAGACTAGCTTCTCTGCCCCTGCTCGTCATCATTCGCTTGCTGGCTGCGCATCGATGATCATCATCGTCTTCTCCTCTTCAAGCTACCTCGATCTGGTTATGGCTGAATCATGAGTTCGTTGCTACAAAGTCTCAACCTTCAGTATAGTTTCTGTCAGCTGAATTTGCGCGTAGCAGGACTGAATGTCTCTTCTCAGGTAAGATTTGAAGATTACTCAAGTCTCATGGTGACTGAATCCATCACATAACCACCAATCCCTCACATAAAAGCATAAATGTTTGACAAATAGACGCTCTTGATTTTACCATTTTTATTTATTTATTTATGCGAAGAGTGCATTCCATTTCTTCATAGAAATTTTATGAAAATTCCAAACAACTGGAATTACAGAAAATTTGGAATAATGCTGAAATTTTTAACTTTAATTGCTCAAAATCAGGGTTTATAAAAGCTCAACAGTTTTTTTCCATGAAAATCACACAATTAAAGAAAACTTATGAATAATCTAAACAAATTCAATGAAATAGGATATGATATTCCTAAACAAATTCAATACATTGGGCATCGTCTGTTGTTTATATTTGTGATCATTGTTTTAACTAACTAAAGCAGTTGGGTTCGTGTCAGTAAATTCTTCATTTTTTTGACAATTAATACCATATATTATAGTAGCGAATAGTACATGGTAGAGATACATGAGCTGACTACAGCGATTACAAAATAAAGTCTAAAAGAAAAGAGCAAATCTTCAAACTATTTCTTCTTACATGACACAATCTTGAACTTTTCTGAAGGCAGCCGTAAAACGACAAAGATACCAATCCATAGACCTGCGAATACCAACGAGGGTTCTCCCATAATTTTGAGTCGCAATGCCAAGGTTACATGCACACACGCAGCCATTAAGTTAATCAACCAACATCGACAAGAGTAGCAACACCAATATCCCAGGGAATAACAACCGGATAGCTTGGTCGACGTCGCTGGGAGCCGAGAGTACGAATCATCATTATCGAGGACGTAGCATCCGGGACAAATACTGCGAGGACAATCCTCCCGGCAACCATAAGAAAAGATCCAAAATCGATCCGGCGAAGCAAGATCTGAAGGACCAAACCTAGACAAATTTAATTTTACAACACCACCATTGACGTCGGGAAGAAGATCTCGTCGTCGAAGGAAGAACCGAAGATTGCTTATTGTAGATGATGAAAACTCCATTGATGAAGAAGACGACACCAAAAGCCTAATCAAATCTATTGAAACCACTACTTTTATTAAGAACTCCAACTATAGATCGGGTTCCCCACCCCTCGCGACACCGGCGAGGCCAGTCGGAGGAGGGGGAACCGATCTTTGGTGGAGGCGGAGGTGGTGGCGGCGGCGCGGCTAGGTTTCCAGGAGAGCTCATACATATGTAAATTCTTCATGTTTACAATTGAAGAGATAGCTCTTCCAGCTGCTGCATCGTGCGTGAGAAGCACACGAGCAACATTTTATTACAAAGTTCATCTAAGAAGGTTCTGCAAAATGTAAAAGGGACGACTATGTCACATCTCCAACGGTGACATGACTACTTGTTGTCGTTGTAGCAAAGCCACGCACCAACAAGCAGTTGATATACAATTACAACACATGCAAGTAATTTACTATTCCCCCGTTATTAAATATAAGTCTTTTTAGTTTTCTTGATTCGTACGTATCTTGAAATATTTTAGTATGTTGATGACTTGATTCACTAATATCATTATGTATTTAGCCCACATTGAAGTTGTCAAAATATTTTATAATTTGGAACAGAGGAAGTAATATATATTTTCTTTTAATCATGTGAACTATATTACAAGTTTCAGTGATTAATCCCTTCCTTGCAGGGAAGCAAATGAATGTACACGTAAATTACAAGTTTCCAGTCAACCTAAAATCTCACGCTCAATATAAAAATCTTTGACCACGTTCTATAGTCTATACTAATACTAGGCCAACATGGCACTGTTCATGTGGCCAGTTTTGCATGGGTTGAAAGCTGCCTTTGTTTATGGGACATAATATAAAAAAATCGCAGGCTTTTCGAATGTTGGCCTCCACTCATTTTGTATGGCCAATAGTAGTTTCGCAAAGAGCACACAGCACACGTACGAAGGCTAGGAAAGGGGAGAATTTGTGCATCCGGTACACCTGACTTTAGTTGACCACCTAAAATATTTTCAGCAAATCCGTAAAAAAAGTTTTTAGATCGGTAGTATTTATATATAACATGTCACAAAATTTCAAATCAAACATAACACATATCATGAAATAAAATAGATAAATCCGACAATGAATAGTGCCAAAATGTAGTTGAGCTCTGAATTTGGCCCATTGTCAACATTGATAAGAAATTTATCATTTTCAGTGCTCATGTTGTGTTTCAAATTTAGACTTAAATTTTTGCGACGATGTATACATTTATTTATATCAATGTCCAAACTTTTTTCAGATTTATTGAAAAAAAAATTGGTGCTAAATCGAAGATGGGTGCACCGGTTGCATAGATTTGGCTGTTTCACGGGATACGTTCTCGACGACGTGCACATATAGCACATGGATGTCCGATCTCCGAGCATTTTGCAACTCAATGTTTCTCCAGGGAATGTAGATGCGAATTATAACAAACTCAAAATCACATACTATTAAAATAAACTAGCACGGTACCCCTTGCAGCATTGTTGTATTTAGTGTATCAAAATTTATCGATGAACAAATGTATATTTATATTATGCATAGAAAATGTCGACGATATATTAGGTCATCTTGTATCTCTACGTTATATGGACCTGAACCCAATCAGCCTGTATCTAATCTTAACGGATGGTCCACTTAACCTACTGACCAGCCCACTTACTGTTAACAGGCCGACCCCCTTAATTTGAACATGATTTAGCTGGGCATGCTATCTACCACCGGTTTATACTCATGACAGAAAAGATCACGGCGTGATGGTGATCTTAACGGATTTTGCCACGTGTCTGTTATATGCCTTTTTCCCTGGCTGATTCGTAAACCATTTACTACGGTTTTTATCGCCGTGATAGATTCTTCTATCAAGCGGTTTGTATCACGGTACACCTTACATGGTAAAAAGTTTTTGCCATGAAAAAGACCATTTTTTCTTCTAGTGCAGTGGCTCCGAAGGATGGTTAATAGTTGTGGAACTGGATCTTGATAACTAGTGTTGTGATAGAGGTGAGTCTAGATGACTAGGACTGGTACTCATGGGTTCGAGAGTGTCTATAAGTGGTAGGTGTGGGTTCAAATGGCTAATAGTGGCGGTACAAGTGGGTCCACATAGGTCATAGTTGTGTAGAGAACTGGGTTTAGACGACTGTGAGTGGTGTATGCTAAAACTAATTCTAGCAGATATGCAAAAGGGCCGAAATGGCAAAAGTCATCGGGATATGCGATTTTGGTCCAGAATGTTACCCCACTAAATCTCGCAAACCAGGCCAGCATTATTTCTAGTAAACCCTAAAATCACCCGCCACACTGTATATCTATATGTGTCGGGATGGCTTTGGGGTATACTGCAAAATTATATCACCCGCCACTTTTCCCCTCCTCGAGCGGCAATTGGGAGTGAGAACGCCGTCGTCGATCCGCCGCCTCCGGTTATCTAGCTAGTTTGTTCAGTTTATGTAATGTTTAATATTTTAATGTTGCACATCAAAGAACACTATTCTGTATATATCTGATTGTTGTATATGCACGTGATTTTATTCCGGTGTGTGGTTAGGCATGTGCATTAGCGGTTTATCACGACCAAACAATCATTAGCTAGCCGGGAAGCTTACACCGTACGACGCAGGTGCTGCCTAAACTACTTTTTTTCTTCGATAGAAAAACAAGAAGAAAAGGGTGAGGGTGAGGCCGGAAAGAGAAGGAGCGTACGCTGGCCAGCGCGCGCTCGTACGGGGTGGATCCTGTTGGGTGCGCCACCGACCGCTGCAAGGACAGACACCAGCTGCAGAATCAATCCTGATGCCGATCTGAACCGTCCCATCAATCAAATCAAGGGACACAACTGATCCTTAAATAAACCAACGACCGCCAAACCTTCAGATTGACCTCGCATTTCACGCGTTTCGAGTAAATTTGGACATAAAACAAAATGTGTTACCACTTTCAAGCTCACTAAAATTTACTAGATGTACTCACTCCGTTTTTTAATATAAGATGTTTTATCTTTTGTCCACATTCACATGCACATAAATGTATATAGACACATTTTACTTTATATGTTCACTCATTTTAATATGCACGTAGACAATATGTGTAACATCTAAAACATTTTATATTAAAAAACGGAGGGAGTATATTCTACATCTTCTTTCGCCCAGAAAAAAATGCATCGTACTAGTAATACAACCTACCTGCGACAATTAAATCGGAGGAGTACAGTACATATATAAATAGATGGAATGGTACCCAGCATCGGCTCCCCGGATAATATCATGTGGGAAGGCAGGGTACCGCGGCTTAAATTTTCAATGGGAGATACTGTATTATTTGGTGCTGGAATGTCCATGTCTGGATGGCTGGAGATCGATTCAGGAGAAGCGGCAAGCCTACTGTACTGTACTTGGTTAGACGAATGTATTTTTTAATAAACCCGTTGTTTATTAGTGTCGCCGAGAGAGTGTGTGTTGTGCTCTGGCCTCTGGCGCAAGCGCATCGCATCACCATGCGGCTACGGTGAAAGGCCGTGTCCCTTTCTGCAAAGCGATTAAAGGCAGCCCTAGCCCGCCGATGAGGCCAAAAGTTGCATCACTCACACTCTCCACGGCCACACCACTTCACTCTTGCACACACGCTGAAGAAAAAAAAAAGAGAGAGTGAAATTCAGGTACTGACTCTAGGAAATTGCGGAAGGTTTTTATTCGCAGTAGCGCGACCGTTTTTTTTCTGATTAGGTACAAATGATTGGATCCTGCGTATGCAAAAGGATTTTTTTTTTGAAAACTGCGTCTGGATTAATAATGCGAGATATACATCGGTGATAATCTGGAAACCTCCAGACCCCATTTACAGAAAACACCGTGAGAAAAAAGGAAAAGACGCACACAACCCTGGGCGATTCTGCAGCTCCTGATCCGCCGCCGTCCAATTCGTCGTCTCCGCGCGCCGGAGTTGACGAAGAAATGAAGAACGGCCGCTGAGTCACCTGCTCCAGCCTATCGGAAACAACAGTTCCTTTGAAGGCGCCGCATGTGTCGCTTGCTGCACAGAGCAAAACCTTGGCGACGAAGAAACAACATCGGCGGGGGACTCGCCCCGGCTTGAGCAGGCTGTCGAGCCGTAGCAACCATCGGAGGCCACCACCGGAGCTCGCAAGGAAATGAGCAGAGGGGAAACCGCAACGAGCACCAGATCCAGCAAAAAGCCACCTTGCTCCGCCACCGCGACGGCATACACGAAGCATCGAGGAAGACCGAGCTTATTTGGAGAAGATCTCGGGTCCGGCATCTCCAGCTTATCGCCGCACCATGCGGCCATCGCTGAAAATTCGTGCGCCGCTCGCCACAGGGCACAGCTCGGATGCGCCGGCAGCAAGCTCCACATCGGTGCACCACTCTTCTTCTCCCCCTCGCCACCGAGGCCGGCCAGAAGAAGAAAAGTAGCACACACAGAGAGAAGATCAAAGCCGAGCTTATTAGAGAAGCACCTTCAGATCCGCTCCACCACCGCTCCATCCACCATGGACAGAATCCGCAGCAGAACATCTCCAGGCTCCGGTCGCCGCCCGAGGACGACCAAGCCAGCGCAGAGACGGGAAAGACGGCATACGCCAGACTCCACAAGGGAAACAACCAAAATCTACAACTAAAACCTACCTAAACTACTCCGGCACCTCTCCAGCACCAACTCCGGCCAGCTACTCCGGCGGAGAGGCCAGATCGGCCCGGTCTTCAGAGGTCAGACTCTCAAGAGCACTGTAGCGGGAGCAGAGGAAGGGAAAGGGAAGACGAATCGAGGCTATGCAAAAGGGATTTGATTGGATGGCAAAAGAGGCAATTGGGAATTTGGGCGCCGTTGCCAACTAGTTTTTTCAAAGTTGGCAGCTAGTTTCCCATCTCTATTTTCTATTTACTCACAGCAATTTTCGCATCTCTAATTCTACTAGTTCACTTGCCGACCTAACTGAAGAGTTTTACTAGCGCTTGACATGCTCAGCATGTCGGCCCTTAGGCACTGACAGTACAAGGGCCACTAGCTAAAGGCCTCAAAGAACACAACTAAAGATTACCTAAGCAAATAATCTCCACGCCATGTTCTCATGATCTTCCTGTGAGCGGCGACGATGATCTGCAGCGGGTGGTCCGAGGGTGAAGATTTTTTTTCGGCGAACGTCTTGCGCATATCCTCTTCGGAGCTCGTCATCGGAATCAGAGCTGGCTGTCTCCGCATGAAGAGTCGTTTGTTTGGCATAGACCGACGTGAGCTTCACGACGCCGCTTCGGCAGTGTTTTCCTTGGTGGTCTTCTGGTGAGGTCGGAGTCGCCGCAGGGTGATGACAAAGACACATGTGGGCAACCTCGACGAAGACTCTCGATTCGGTGGTGTGTGCAGCTCGTGTGGGTAGACAAGATGGCTGTGTGTGCTCTTTCCACGGTCGTGTTCTATGACAGTCGGCGATGGTGTCTGTTCTGGGTTTCGGTCGGTTTCCCGCTAACAAATCGGTCAACTCTCTTATGCTTAATTAATGAAAATGACACTTTTTCCCTCGTTTCAGAAAAAAGAAAAATCTCCACGCCATCTCAAATTTACGATACGTACCTTTTCTTTTGTTCCCTCTCTACCTTTTCCCCCATGAGAAGCATAAATAAAATTAAATTAGCTACTCCGTTCTATAATTACTGTTGTGATTTCGGTTCAAATTTCAACTAAAAGCATGACAATAATTATGAAATGGAGGTAGTACTTACGTCATGTGTTTCTTGGATTATCTATATACCAAATTGTTTATTTAAATACAAAGCTAAATGCTTGTGGGTTTGTTTAGCTCCTAAGTTTAGTAGCACAATTAGGTCAGGATTAACCGTTGGCAACTATGCATGTTGATCATTTTTATGCTCTGAAATATCTGGTTAGGCATCAACCTTAACAAAGGAACGACAAGATTTGGCTGTCATGTCAACAAAACTATCTCTGGATCAAAATCTAGGAGCAGACTTTTAGCAAGGTGGGGCTACAAACAAGACCGACCGCCAATCTCTAAGAACACTAGTACAAGCATTTCAAAACATGCCGCAACTCCCTCGACTTTTCGAAAGTAGCCATATGCGTAGCCGTACAGGTGCATATATGCCCTTTCATAATTGGAGTTTCCAACCAATTGCTATCTCATTACCAAGCTAGGCACTCCGATTTGAGCATTAAATTAAAAGTGTTTTAGTACGAGTAGAACCAACGGTGCCAGCTTACGGCAAAGAAGAGGCTAGTAAATATCCATCACATCACATCAGATGACCACATCATGTCCACCACCATTTTCCCAAATGGGAAAAGTAATGAGCTACACATGGGAAACCTGCACACTCTTTTCGAAAGTACGCAATTGCGTACTCGAATTTTATAGAAGGCAGCAGAATATATACAAGAATCTAATCCAAACTGCGGACAGAGAGGATCAGAGAACACACCCACAACTCACACATGGCGACTACTCGCTAAAACCTGCACACTCAAGACTCAACTCCAGCAGCAGCTCCCAAATTGGCTTTCAATCACTCCCCCGGGCTCCAGCATCTCCTCTGTCACTGAGCTCAAGCTGGATGTCCCCAAGCAAGCCAGCAAGCAATCTCCATCGATACTCAATCTAAGAGAGAGAGAAAAAAAAAGAGCTTTCCTTTCTCTTACACGCATACGCACATTGACACTGACAGAGTGGCAGCAGCAACGAAAGGAGCTCACTAAATCCCAAATCCTGCTCTTATCATCCTGTTTTCCTGCCTCCCTTGCTGTGCCTCCTGCTCTCCAAAGCTCCCACACCAACAGCAACAGCAAGGAAGAGAGAGAGAGAGAGAGAGAGAGAGAGAGCTTTTGCCTCCTTCCCCCCGCCCAGGCCGCCCCCCTGCACTCTAAAATGTGATGTCCAATCCATCAGATTGCTTCTAGTTCAGTCCCCCACTCCTCCCTCTCCTGGGTCAGTCCCCCTGCTCCCCCTCATGCAGCCTTCTCCCTCCTCGATTCTTTCTTTTGACGGATTTCTGTGTTTCTTTCTTCTCCTCCTAGTTATGGGATCCGGCGAGCTGGATGGAAGCGCATTGGAGCAGCAGTAGCGGAGGCGAAGCTGCAGACGGGGGATCTGGATCCGAGGCACCACCACCGGGTTCCTCACGGAGGCGACGGCGTAGGCGGAGGAGAGGAGGCGGCGGCGGGCAGCAGGAAGCTGCAGATGAAGAGCACCACCACCACTACCGCTTGCTGCAGCTCCACCAACAAGAGGTGCAACGGGACCAAGAACCTCCGCCCGTCCCCGTCTTCCAGCTCTCGCACCTGCAGCAGGCCGCGTCCGTGAGGCAGCCCGGCGAGTATGCCCTTCTGTCGCCCATGGGCGACGCCGGCCAGTCCCACCATCACCACGGCCTCCAGACGCAGCTCCTCTCCTTCGGTGGAGGCCCCCACATGCACCAGTTCACCGCGCAGGCGCTGCCGCCCGCGGCGTCCCAGGCGCGCGCGCGGGGAGGACGAGGCGGCGGCGGCGAGCTTGTTTCATCCGCGACGCCTGCAAGGGTGAGGGGCGGCGGGGAGATCGTGGCCGTGCAGGGAGGGCACATTGTGCGCTCCACGGGGCGCAAGGACCGGCACAGCAAGGTCTGCACCGCGCGGGGTCCTCGCGACCGCCGCGTGCGCCTGTCGGCGCACACGGCCATCCAGTTCTACGACGTGCAAGACCGCCTAGGCTACGACCGCCCCAGCAAGGCCGTGGACTGGCTCATCAAGAACGCCAAGGACGCCATCGACAGCCTCGACACCCTGCCCGCCTGGCAGCCCACGGCCGTCGTCCCCGCCGCCAGCAATGCCGCCGCGCAGCCGTCCTCCTCGACCCACCCCGACTCGGCCGACAACTCCGACGACCAGGCGCAGGCCATCACGATCGCGCATACCTCGTTCGACTTCGGCGGCTCTGGCCAAGGCGGCGGCGGCGGAGCCACCGGCGGCATCAGCTTCCTCCCGCCCTCGCTCGACTCGGACTCCATAGCCGACACGATCAAGTCCTTCTTCCCCATGGGCGGCACCGCGGTGGAGAGGCGTCATCGTCCACTGTGGCGGCTCACTCCTCGGCTATGAGTTTCCAGAGCTACACACCGGACCTGTTGTCGCGCACCGGCAGCCAAAGCCAAGAACTTCGGCTCTCGCTGCAGCCTTTACCAGATCCCATGTTTCAGCAGCAACAGGAGCCGCACCGGTCACACGGCCACGAGAGCAACGGGAACGCGCAGAACGCGATCTTCCCCGGCGCCGCCAATTACCCATTTGGCGGCGGCGCCATGTGGGGAGAACAGGCGCAGAGCCAGCGCATGTTGCCGTGGCCCGACCCAGGCGGTGGCGGCGGGAGCACTGGCGGCTACCTGTTCAACGTGTCGCAGCAGACGGCGCATATGCAGGCGGCGCTCGGTGGCCAGAACCAGTTCTTCTTCCAGAGGGGACCCCTTCAGTCCAGTAACCAGCCCTCCGACCGAGGATGGCCGGAGACCGTCGAAGCTGACAACAGCAACTCGATGCAGCAGTACCACCAAGGGGGCTTGAACCCTTCTGCTGTCGGGTTCGCTCCGGCGTCAGCTTCTCCGGATTCCGCCTCCCCGCGAGGATTCAGGGCGACGAGGAGCACAACGGCGGCAATGGCGACAAGCCGCCGTCTGTGTCCTCGGCTTCCCACCACTGACATCAGCAGTGGACAACACATGACTTCACCACCAACCACCATGCACCAGTGACAACGACATGAGCCATCAGCTCCTCCGATTGCATCACTGTGAGAATTCTCATGGGACTTGTACTTCAATTCCGATGCTGCATTGCTGATTCTTTCTTGAACTCCAT
Organism: Poa pratensis; assembly: GCA_947311845.1. Classification (NCBI taxonomy): domain Eukaryota; kingdom Viridiplantae; phylum Streptophyta; class Magnoliopsida; order Poales; family Poaceae; genus Poa; species Poa pratensis. Next base: position 13,760,350 of record CAMZMU010000110.1, read on the forward strand.
TTCTGATGTGATTTTTGTCCTCTTGGTGCAGGTAGCGTTGATTTGCTGCCACTTCTTGATAAGAGAAGTAGAATTGGTGATTGCAGCCAGGAGGAGCCAAATACGGTTGGTTGGTGATTTCATTATCTTCTACTGTGCGTGTCATTGGTTTTTGCTTCGAGAATTCGATCACTCGGAGCATCTTAGAATTAGGCTTGTGAGAGTGCAGCAGCATCATGGCTGGGATCAGCCAGCCAGTCTCTGTTTGTTGCATTGCAGTAGGTGTAGTCGATGTTGTAGTTGTTGTAGGTCAAGCTTGATTGTTTTCATTTACCTGTCGGTCAGTTATGCATGGATGCTTTGCTTCTTCCTGTGGATTCAGGACCCAGAAGCAGTGCTGCTACTAGATGTCTTTCTCAAACTTATGAATGGATGAGATGGATGGGGAGAGGAGTCTACCACTCTATCTTTATATCCCCATCCTTTTTGGATTGCAACATCTTTCGTTCGTTCTTTCTTTCTTTGTTTACTGTCACTAGAAACAGATGTTGATTGGTGCCTGTTTCGCATAACTTCTTTTTTATGCTGTGCCTCGAAATCCAGCCTCCATATTGTTATGCACCAGCCTCTGTTCTTCTTAAGGACTTGTTTGGAACTGAGAACGAGCTGCATGCCATTGCCGCTGGCCCTCCGATCTTCCTCAAAACAACCAAAAGGGATGGATTTAATGCAAACTTTTAAGCTTCAAAATATGACCGCAAAGCTCCCATGACTGTGCACTATACACTTCTAGTCCACTACAGTACTATCCATGTGATCTGTTGGGTCTCTTTCGCTGCCGCTGCAGCAGCAAGGCAGGGCAGGGAGGAGGCAGCATGCATGGCAGTAACAGCAGCGGCAGCTTTCCTAGCGCTCTGTTCTACTGTACTATTCTACCTATCACTGGGCAAGCCAAGATTGCTACTACAAGGAAAAGGCTGTTTGTGTGTTGCGTGTGGGCGTCATTAGTACCATCTGCCTGTCTTACATGCGCCATCAGTGAGTCAGTAGGCACAGGACAAGCTCTTTTTACCATTTCACCTTACCTCAGGCCAGGCCTTGTCTTTGCACTCACTGATGCAGCACTTTGTGACAAATGCCAGAAAGAGGGAGGCCCATGATGAGTGCTCATCTCCTCTCTGATTGGCTTCCACATGGACTCCATTGTCTGCACTCTAGACTTTAAGCCTGGTAGGGTAATTTGGTTGTGGCTTGTGGGAGATGAGACTGAGATAGGCATGTTGTGAATCTCATGATGCATGCACTTCAACTCTTCCCCTCCAATAACCTCCATGGAGCCCCCACATATGCTATGGCTGCTTTGATGAGATGGAATAAGCACTGCTAGTACCACTACTGTGTACACATCCTAGGTGCATCACTACACTACAAGTGGTTAATAGTGGATTAACAGGCTTTTAGCATAGGAATGCAGTGAGCACTGAGCTATGCACTAGGATCTGTAGTAGTATGCAATCAAATCACTGTGCAGTCTTGCCCTAGGGTTAACTTAGGATCGTCTCATGAAGCATGCATGGTTCAGATCAAGATCCATGAGTGCTTGAAGAGAAGTTCTGAACATACGGGCTTCTTTGGATCACATGATTGTAAAACACAGGAATTGAGAAAACAAAGGAATTTGACAGGATTGCAGGTGTAAAACAGAGGATTACAAAACAGAGGAAAAGTGCAGGAATAGTCATTTGGATGGAAACACAGGAAATGTGCTCGATCCTACGCGAATGAGTGTAAAAAAGAGGTTAGAGTGGATGTTGAAATTCCTATAGGATTGAGGTGTAGGAATGCAATCCATAGGAATTTTGGAGGTGTCATTCCTTTGATCCAAAGAGATTCCTTAGGAAAGAATCCTATGGATTGGAATCCTCCAAAATTCCTAGAAATCATTCAATCCAAAGAGGCCCGTACTAATGTCTCATTCTCGATAATATCGGAAGGTACATGTTATCTTATGCAATATGAATGAATCTAGTATGGCAGTACATTATGTGCACTTTATACAAAAAAACAGTACATTCTGTGCAATGAGAGTTGCCTTTGAGCCGACTTTTGCACCTGTGCATCTATGCTTAAAAGGTTTCTTCGTTCATGCATTTCTATACATGCCATGCATAGCAACACGTTAAATCAATCAAACTAGTTATTCATGGTTTACTAAGATCAGATAGTGTGAAAACCATCTCTTGGTGGAGTGGCCACACCAGGGCTCAAATCCACTGCCCCACGTTTACATTTTTTTCGAAAAGCGGATGAATCCAGATTTTGCATCAATTCATGCATACAACAATAGTTATTGCAAACTTTATCATGCAAAGTATTACATCACGGAGTAGAAAATGTGGAAACAAAAATTAACCTTTTAAACAACATATGGCATATATGCATTATGCAATATATGAGTGAATCTCCATCCACTCTGGTTGAAGAAATCTAGGTGTGAACAGTCACCATACGGTTGCATCCAGTAACCATAAAGTCCCGCTGCTCCAACGGAAGTAGGTAAGCCCATGGCTGAATCCAATGTGCATCCATATTCATAACCTAGAATTTTTTAGGGAATCATGTACTCTTGTTTAACTCAATATTTTTTATCAAACCCTTTCACCCAATTCTCAAAAACATTTGTGATACTTGTTGGTGGGGGTAGGTTATAGGTAACGAAAACAGTACGCAATCTGAGACAAGCAAAAGGATATGAGATAAAAAATGGTAGATGGTCCCCTCTGGAAACAAAAACAACATCTTTTACACCCATTCTAATTCCGTATATCTTGATTATCTTTAGTGAGTAGGACCTTTCTCTTAAGAAACCAAATAAATATCCTAATCATTAGTGGTATCTTAATTTTTATAGATCATACGAAAAATTCTCGTTATGACCATTCATAAGGTTGGTATACATTGATTTCACTTAAAAAAACCATATGTCGGCAGCTTCCAACCTTACCCATCGGGCTCATCAAATAATTGTACCCTCATCAATATTTGACACAAGTGTAACCAAGCATTCCACTTATTGCAAGCTGTTGTTCTAAATCCAATATTCATCGGAACATGAGATAAACCATCAGCCACGGAAACATCTTTCACTTCTACAATATTGTATAATGATGAGGTCCCCTAACCACATGTCTTCCAAAAACTCAAGTGTTCACTCCGTCTCCTAACTGAAAAAGTCTTAGCTAAAAAACTCTTCTTTAACACGCATAATACATTTCTCGAAAGGAGAATCAGTAGGATTTTTCTGGACCTGAGACATGGCTTTATTTTGAAAATATTTTATTATGCACTAACCCTTGCCACACACCTTTTCATTAAATAGTTTAAACATCCATCAGCTAAGTAAACATTTGTTTTCAAGATGTAGCACCTAAATACCTAAAGCACCCTGATATTTAAGCGGCAAATTACATTCCATTTAGTTATTATATTTTTTCTCTCATTGCTATGCTATAAGAACCAGGATCTATAAAAATCCATATTTTTATGTAATCCTTTGGGTATTTCTAAAAACAACAACCTAAACATCGACAACTATAGTTAATAAGAATTAGGGTGTGTTTGGTTCAGTGGCTATGAAAAAGTGGTTGGGGGTACCCCCAACCACCTGGTTGGTGGTAACCATTTTTCATGTTTGGTTGTGTGGGTTGGTTAGCCAAGTTTTCTGTTTGGTTGACGGGATAAAAAGTGGTTGATGAGAGATGGATGTGGTGATATGGTTACCTCACAACATGACCGTGAGAATACCTCGTGACATGAGATTTTGGTAATATAGATCAATTAAAGTATGATTCAAATACAATGAATCAAATTGAATAAAATTTTGACTGTATGTCCCACTAGAACGTATGAACAACAAAAAGGTTCAATATCACACTTCAATGATATACCAAATATTACATAGGAAACTTGCAAATAGTGCATATCGTAGTGCCATATGTAACAAATTTGTGGTATTGGGGAAATCTTGGCCGTGGTGCAGGTGAAACTCGATTAGCCGCCGTTGTAACAAATTTGTGGTATGGACAAGTTGATCTCCGTATGAGGGTAACTTGCCTTGCCAATATTCGAGCCTCCGTTCAAAGCGATCATCTACTAGTTTCCATTATGTATATGAAGTTTACCATAATGGATAGGTACCCCAAGGCGCCGAAATAGAAAAGAAGTAGACTCGCATCCAAATAGTTGTTGGTACTGTTGGATGTATGCCCAAAAGGCAATAAAGTTTAACATCTGATTCATAATTATGCTTCATGATTCTATGCTATAACTGCGGTGACTCCTGAAGATGTGATTCAGAGGAAAACTCACTCGCACGTGTAGAGATATGAACAGAATAAAGTATACCCTAGTCTTGCCTTTTAGACTAATTCGTTGATTGCTAGAGACCATGTTTTCCTGGTCTGGGACATTGTTTGTGTCAGCATCAATGAGTGGCATATTGTTGGTGGAAACAATATGGCTGGGTAGACCCAAATCGTTGAAATGCTAAGTAAGATTCCAAAGTGTCTTTTTGTCCTTAGTGCAATATCGCAGATGATTGTTATATGACATGTCCTTAGACCATGAGGTTATTAGGGTTGTGTATACTAGAAGAATTACTTTGGTACTGTCAAAACCACGGCCGTAACTGGGTGGCAAAATGGCAGTCACTGGGTGATTACCAAAGGTGTGCATATATCCTAATGTTCCAAGATGGGAAATTACTCCTGTGTCAAAAGAGAGATACTTCCAAGGCCCACTCAGTATGTATGATGTCCAATATGTTCTGCAGATAATGCATGATGAAGTTACATCATGTGGGATATCGGATTACGGGAACGAGAAAAGGAAACTTACGGTAACGAGATAGACAGAGATATAGTGAATCAGGGATTGATTCATGGGAATATCTGGAATACTTTATCTCGGGTAATTTCAGTATCGTGAGTAATGGGAATGACGAATTAATAATCAACATGTTCAACAGAGTGCCATTCGCATAACGGTAGCAGTTATTCAGGTAGCCCAGGTATCTGACCCTGGCTGGTGATTAGATGGAAACATATAATTATAGCTACACGTTATCGAACCTGTAGGGTAACACGCTTAAGTCAGTTCTAGTTTGTTGTGTATATGGTTGATCTGGATACCGAGAGAGTATCACCGGAATGGTTTCTGCGTGATAGATAATATCTTTATCAGAGAGATTGGATTATGCAGACACTAGGTGTCTCGAAGTGATAGAAGTTGCTATCACAAGTCGGATTTATTCCGAGGGTTTATATGAGAGGGAAATATTTATCCGGAGTATTTTGTCAGCGGACACTGGGTGTCCCGGATCATGTAAAAGTGTTTTATATGATAAGTAATTAATTCGGGGAATATTCTATAAAAGGAAATATTCAAATAAGAATTAATTAGACAAAATATTATTTAATTAAATATTAATTTATTTAATTAATAAATAAATAATTATTGGAAAAAAAATAAATTGGAGCCACCGAAGGGGGCTGCCAAGTGGGCCCACTAGGCAGCCGCACCCCACATAGGGGCAGGTGGGCCAAGGCGCCTGGGGGAAAGTTCCCCCCATGGCCGAAACCCTAGATGGGCCAAAAGCTCATGTGGGGAGGCGGTTTGGGGGGAGCCTTGTTGGACAAGGACTCCTCCCCCCCCAACCCGAATTGGGCAAGGGGAATACTTTCCCCTTCCCCAAGCCGACTTGGACTAGGGGAAAGCTTCCCCTTTCCCAAGTCTCTCTACCCCTTGGCCTCCTATATAAACCCCACCCCTCTCCTTTGGAGAGACACAAGTTTAGATCTTTTCTGGTTGTATTAGAGGGTTCCTCTCTCCAATTAGATTAGATCTAGATCTCTAATCTCTCTCTCCTTCCTTCTCATCTGTTGAGATCTCCACCTTCATATACACCAGCGGTGAGTGCTTCAAGTGTGGACGGCGAAACCCTCCTGGACTAGATCAGATGTATGCGTGCAAAACTCAGAGGGGTGATCCGTTGTGAAACGGTTGACCCTATCTCACTCTGTTGGATCAAGGCAGGATGCAAGGAGTCTACGATGTTCTCTCGGCTAGGCTTAGCGAGGGAGTTCTTCCACAAGCTTCATCAACGTCGTCATCGACATCTCTTCCGCTTCAACGGTGTCGGTAACGATTTACAGTTAGATCAAATGTGCATGTCTTGTCACTTGTATCTTCATAGTAGATCTTGGAGGTTGTTGCGTAGTTGTGGCGAATTTTTTTGTTTTCCATGCACGCAACCCAATAGGTACTTATGTTCCTCATCCATTGCCTTACCAAAACAAGATCACTTTTACGGAAATTAATCTCAAGTCTAGATAGTTGCTCAAATGTACACAATATCAACTTTGATTGCCTTTTCGAGGTCATGTTCCATGAATAAAATTGTGTCATCTGCCTACTGTACAATGGGTACCATGCCCTCAACCATATGAGGAATCAGCCCCCTACTTGACCATCCTCCTTTGCCCTCGCAATAAGGACGACAAACATATTTGGTACTACAGATCACATTGTCTCAACCCTTTCATGGTTTGGAAATAATTACCAATTTCATCATTAACCATGATACCCATGCTACCTCCTTGAACAAATTGTGTAATCTATTCGCACAACCTTTGTGCAAGACCTTTCATACATAGTGCTTGATGCAAGAAGGGCTGGTTCACTCACTAGTACAGAACGACACATCGGAAACGGGCAAAAAACCCTTCGGAAACGGAGAAAGGGTCCGTGTCCCCGCTTCCGATACTGATGTGAAGGCCCTCATCGGTAACGGTGGCAGAACACCGTTTCCGATGTGAGAAAATTTCGGCATCGGAGCCTCCGGCCCTCCGTTACCAATGTGTGACCATTTCGGCAACGGAGGGTTTTGTCCTCCGTTACCAGTGTGGTATCATGTCGGCAACGGCTATTTCTGTTTGCCCGTTTCCTATGTCTAATTGCAAGCTAATAGTAATTAGCTGCGCTTGCACGCCCGTGCTACACAATTATTTAGCAGACATTCAGCAATACAAGTTTACAACAATCATATGAACACAAAGTTTACAGCAAATGTTGGAATACAAGTTCACAGCTATTGCTATTGCTACAAATACAAAGTTTTCAGCCATTGTTCGGAAAAAAGTGGACACAATTTAAAGAAGTTACACCACAATGGTGACAACAATTGTTTTGGAAAAATCTATAGTCTCACCAGCGAGAATGCCGGTATGGACAGGTGAACAAATGCCGAATAGGATCTCATGATCATGGATTAGGGTGTAGTTTTCCCTCCTTGCTTACGATGTGTTTAAGGACGAACGCAGCAAACTTGCCTCTCACCATCGTAAGAACATCCTTCTTCAAAGGTGCACGTCCCATTCCACCTATAAGCTGCAGGCAGATTCTTAGTTAGGTATCTTTCGTCATGTATGTCTGCAAATATTGTTAGGAAACATGAATTGTTGATGATGTCGTGGATTACTAACCGAATCGAGGCTTGGCAGACTTCTCGAGGTGGGAACGACTTTCAATATTGCATTGCACACATAATACCCACAAAGATTTGTACCAGGTGGTTGCTGAGGGCACTGTAATGTTGGTGACAAAATCGCTCACTTAGTTTGGTTTGCTAGCAGGTATTTGTGAAAACTAGGAATAAAGTAGCAACTGTTACCGGGTTAACTTGTACGTGACTCAATATGGCCTCCTGTTCTCCTCTCTTGGCCAACGGTCTCTTGATTATCGTCAAGTACTTTTCGAACACACTACAAAAGTAATGAGTTGGCGGATTGAGAAAACAACACGTGAAAGTTAAATCATAAAGTAAACTAGGGAACGATGTAATACCTGTTCAAGAATTCCTCCAAGGGTGTATAATTTATACTTCCAAGTAGGGAATCTATATACAATACCTTGTTCTGTTTAGGAATGATGACAGCTAAGAACCAGTGAGAACTGCAAAGGAAAATAACAAACTTACGCCTGATGGTAAGGAAGCAGGATGTACAGATAATTTTTGATAACAAACTTACGCCTGATTGTAAGGAAGCAGGATCAACTCTTTGTCTTGATAATGAGTCAACGCTTTCACAGCATAGTTGAATAATCGTCGTATCCATTGCTGCAGATGTTCGTGTAATTGATAAGAGCCGGATCAAGGAAACCTACCGGTTCTTTCCTGCGGTTGCACTCGAATACCTGGCTCCTAAGTACAAGAAAGAGAATAGTTAGCATGTACTGAACAGAAGAAAGCTATTAAAATGTGAAAAGTATTTGTAAGGCACATACAATGTGAACAAACGCATGAACGTGCCATCAACAGTATTCAGGTTGAAAACTTGGAACATCTCTGAAAACTCCCAGTTATAACGAACGTCACTTGGACGCCGTAAAAATCCTCTTTCCTGATACTGAAGGTCATCTCCTTATTCTCTTCACAATATAGGAGGTACTTTTCATGAAGCTGCTGGCAAGCCAAGCCTGATCTTTGTAATCCATCTCTAGTCAACAATGGCTGTCCACGCACGTATTTGGGGCCACTTTGCACCTCTGCATTGTATTTCTTATTAAATTCTTCGTCATCTAGGTATTGGTCGCTGTCAATCGGTGCAGTATTTTTTTTATTTTGGCTTGGGCTTGGGCTTGGGCTTCATCGGGGTTCTATTTATCGGGGCCATCTTGGCATGGTCCTTCGCCCGGACGGGTGTGGTGCCTCTACGTGTCCGAACAAGTTGGGGCGGAGGCGGCAGATGAGCCTGCTGTGGCTGAGGAGGCAGGGACGGCAGTTGAGCCTCCTGTGACTGAGGCGGAGGCGGCAGATAAGCCTGCTGTGGCTGAGGCGGAGGCGTAGGCGGTGTTGGTGTAGCTTCAACCAAGTTGGTGGTGTTGTTCACCACAAGGGCAGTAGGTGAGTTACCATCGACAGGCGGTGTTGGTGTGGCTTCACAACTCTGTGCAACCGTTGTATCTTCAACTGCTTGTTCTCTGGAAGGCTGTTTGGCCGCAATATCAAGGAGGAGCTGTGCTGAACGGAGGCCTTCAGACGACGCCATCTGTCGAGAAGCTGTTGAGGTGGATGGCAGGGCACTGAGAAGAGAAATCTCCTTCTTGGGCCACTGTACGTATCTCAGCTTAGCCTGGCCCAAGCTTTGTACGTCTGCATCGACGCAGGTGTTAAATAGCAAGATGCCTTCGAAGCCAGGCATGACCTTGTCCACAAAGCACATTGCAAAACCTGGCTTTAAGGGCACACCATCCACTTGAGGTACCACATCGGTAGGTGGCTGAACCATACCTAGTGCTGCCACCAGGGGATGATGCGTCATCACGGTTACAGGCACATGTAGTTTGCATCTCACCGGGCTCGTGATGTCGTCCACAGCATATTTGCCGGTGTCTACAAGACCATCAACCGACAATGATCCACAACTACTCCTGGCTGCAGGGCACTCCCCCTACCGGGATCAAGGTGACCGTCTCGAAGATGCTTAACGATATTGGCCGTAATATTTGTCTCTAGTGCTTTCATTTGAGCGTCATGTCTGGCCTTTTTCATTGCCTGCCTTTCAGCCTGGTCTATCGCGAAAGCCTTCTTGTGGCCAACATGGGTGCCGTACGTCCGAGACCGACCAGAGGGCTCAGGCGTAGCCAAAGCTTTTGAGAGAATGTCATCTTTCCCTCGTGCCAGAATCTCTCCGCTGTCCTTTTTATTTTTCAGCTCCAGCTGGAGATAAGACAAGTAGTACACTGAATTCAGTACACAAGGAAATATTGTGTCAGTTAAGGAGGAAACAACTTAGGTTATATATGGTTATTACCATTGTTTTATGTAACTTTTGGGTCTCGGGGTGAGTTATAACAAGTTCACCAACTTCGTTTGTTTTAGACCTCGCCCTCAAGAAGTCTCGTGCCCGTTCACCTTCAAGATCAGAGTAAGGAACCGTGCCCCCGAAGCAACTGCTTCTTCATCCTGTTTTCTCCATATGGGCTTCGAACCAGCATATCCAAGAACCCCCATATTGTGGGGATGCTTGTTTTTACTGATGAGGGCGCTGCCGGCTTTACTCTTTGTTAGGAACTCCTCCGTCCTCCTATACTTCTTGAACTCCTTCCAGTCGTCAGGTTTAATGAAGGGGTATACAAGTGTAGCATCCCGATTTTTCTTCTGGAATTTGGAGTACAGACGGTGCCTGAAGTTACGGAACGAATCCTTTGCTTTAGAAAGAGCAGCAGCTTGAACTGCAGGCTTCCATTCCTCATTTGCGAGCTGGAACTGGCTCATTATGGCGTTGACGATGAAAGTCTTTTCTTCTGGAGTGACTTGACTCCAGTCGTCAACCGTAATGGGGACCTTTTCCCTGACTACACACCCACACAATGTCTTAAATTTCCTATGTGCCTTGACTGGTTTCAACGGGGCACCAGTTTTCTTGTCAATCATCTCCACTGTAAATGTTCCTCTTGGCTTTAGGGTTGGTTTTCTAATTCCTCGACCCCTTTGTTTCATGATAAACTGATCCTGCTGCGAGGATGAGCTCGAGGACCCTTCATCACCAGACGACAGCTCTGAATAACAGGTGAATAATAGAAGGTGGATCTAATTAAAACTAAAAGGTCCGACTTTACAGTGTGTAATACAGTTAATCAGCACAACTAACCTGTCCCAAGTGTGTCTCCGGCATGTATGAGGTCGCCGCTGTCTGCCCCTTCCTCTATTGCGGGCAAATCTGTGGCGGCAGCAGCTCCGGGAGCCAAATCAGTGGAGACGGCGGCCAGATCTGTGGCGGCAGCATCTCCGGGAGCCAAATCAGTGGAGACGGCGGCCGCGGTTGCCTGAGGGGGGCATAGAGCCCACCCTCTGGGCGTCTTCGCTGACCACGGCGTCGGCGCGACGCCGTCGTAGCCTGGAGCTGCCCCGCGGCGTGGGTTGGGGGACGGCCAGGGAAGCCGTCTGCGCCGCAAGGGCGGCCCGAGTAGTCCGCATAACTAACTCAGCTGAGACCGTGGGTGGGGGACGGCCAGGGAAGCCGCCTGCGCCGCAAGGGCGGCCCGAGTAGTCCGCATAATGAACTCAGCTGAGCGTGAGTACGCCGCCGGGGGTGGTGTTGAAGACGGTGAGCGGGGGGAAATGCGAGGGGTGGTAGGTTGGTCCCCAAAGTTTAAGTCTGGAAGTAGGGTTTATGTCACATCGGCAACGGTGCATTCAAAAAAACCGTTGCCGATGTGGTATAAATAAATTATATTTCGGAATTTGAATAAACGTAGCGTTTACGGTTGAAAATTAAGAAATAACAACAGCACATTACTTTGCCAATTAAGAAATACAATTATCACTTTAGGGTACAAATTAATTTGCTCATTCTTCGTCCTCCTCTAGTAAAACTGGATCAACCTGAATATTTCCTTTGTAAATTGCCCCATCGGAGTGATCATCTCTTGCGTAAAAGCCATCTCCAGGAGCCTGTCGGTCATTGATCTGTATGCGTTCTCCAGTTGCTGGCAAGTCTTCATACTGGTTGTACTCTTCTTCATCAGTAACGTCATCCACCCCAACGATCTTCCTTTTCCCATTCATCACAACATGGCAATTTTTATGTAGTAGGTCTTTGACATAGAAGATCTGGGTGGCTTGGGTAGCTAAAACGAAAGGTTCATCTTTGTATCCCAATTCGTTGAGATTGACATATGTAGTGCCGTACTGGTCAACTTTCGCATGACCCAGTTTGACCCATTTGCATTTAAACAATGGAACCGTGAGTAATGTATCGTACTCCAGCTCCCAAATCTCCTCAATTACTCCATAGTACCAATCCTTCCTCCCATTCGGATCTACCGCTTCCACTTTAATAGAGCTATTCTGATACATGGTCTTGTTGTCTCTATTCTTTGTATAAAAGGTGTAGCCATTCAGGTCATATGCTTCCCATTTATGAACCGTAAAGTTTGGCTTTCTTGCCAAACTTTTTAAAGTCTCGTCATCATCTCCGACACAATTCGTCATCAGCCAATCAGCGAATCTCTGGCTGTGCAGTTTCAAGACTTGTGCTTCCTTCTGATTCTCTGTCAAGCCTCGGCCTCCTAGCTCAATTCTAAGTAGATCCTTGTGAGCATCCACATATGGTGTAACGACTGCAAGGTGCTGCAATACGTACAAATGTGCTTTCTCAAATAATTCACACTCTGGCCAACATGATTTATCTTTCATTAACCCTTTTCCATCTAGCCTCCCCTCATGCCTGGACAGAGGCACCCCGATAGGTCGGTGGCCATCCATGTAGCTGATGAAATACTCAACCACCTCCTCCGAAAGATATCCTTCAACGATACTTGCCTCTGGCCGATACCTGTTACGGACGTAGTGCTTGAGTATACCCATGAAGCGCTCGAACGGATACATAGTGCGCAGATACACTGGACCACATTGCTTTATCTCATAAACAATGTGTACAATTAGATGGACCATTACGTCGAAAAACGAAGGGGGGAAGAACATCTCCAGCTGGCAGATAGTCTTCACAACATCTTCTTGCAATCTGTCTAATTTGAATGGATCTATTACCTTCTGGTATATAGCGTTGAAAAAATCACATAACCTCATGAGAGCCTCTCGAACGGGTTTAGGCAACATATTTCTAATTGCCACAGGGAGCATCTGTGTCATCATCACATGGCAGTCATGTGACTTCATCCCCATCAGTTTCTTTTCTTCAAACGACACCAGAGTCCTGATGTTTGCGCAGTATGCTGACGGAACTTTCATATCATACAAGAATTGCAAGAACTCCTTCAACTCTTCCTTCGATAACTGGTAGCAAGCAGGTGGGAGGTACCACTGCCCATTAGGCTTCTCTTGTGGCTTCAACTTTTTCCTTTTATATTTCAATGCAAGAATATCCAGCCGTGAATTCATACCATCCTTCGTTTTATCCTTGTTATTCATTACACATCCAAGAACGCTTTCAGTTACGTTTTTCTCGACATGCATGACATCGATGCAATGTTGAACGTCCAGATATGCCCAATACTTCAATGCCCAGAAAACCGATCTTTTCTTCCACACTGCCTTCTCACGAGACTGGGGTTTCTTCCCCTTACCAAAAATAGTGTGTACATCCTTCGTCTGGTCATCGACATCCGCTCCTGAAAATGGTTCTGGCGTGTCATCGGTCTCAATCGTATTATCGAACGGGGCCTTCAATCTACGATACGGGTGATTCTTTGCCAAAAACCTTCGGTGCCGCATGTACACTGTCTTCCTTGAATTCGGCAGCCAAAGACTTTTTGTTCTCTCTTTGCAAGTGACACATGCAAAGGATCCCTTCAAACTCTGCCCTGACAAGTTCGCAAGTGCAGGATAATCTTGAATGGTCAGAAACAACATTGCTCTGAGATCAAACTGTTCTCTCTTGAACGCATCATACATTCTTACCCCATCCCACAGTACTTGTAGTTCTTCGACAAGTAAACTCAAGTAAACATCAATGTCATTCCCAGGTTGTTTTGGTCCTTGAATAAGCATCGACATCATGATATACCTCTTCTTCATGCACAACCAAGGAGGAAGGTTATACATTGCTAAAAGAACTGGCCAAGTGCTATGTCTGCTGCTCATGCTGCCAAAAGGATTCATTCCATCTGTACTTAGTGCAAACCTTACATTTCTGGGGTCCCTGCCAAAGTCTGGGAACTCATAATCGATAAGCCTCCACTGTGGTCCATCAGCCGGGTGTCTGAGCAGTCCATCTTTTTTCCTTTTATCGGCATGCCAACGCATCAGCTCTGACTGCTTTGGGTCTGCATACATACGCTTCAATCTGGGTATTATTGGCAAATACCACACAACCTTGTAAGGGACTCCCGTTGTGACCTCATCCTCGCCCTTGTCTCTGTCTTTTGCTAGGTTGCGTTTGTAACGAGGAAAGTTACATATGGGACAACGCCGCATATTTTCATTTTCCCCTCGGTAGAGAATACAATCATTCTTACAAGCGTGTATCTTCACGTACTCGGCTGGAATGGGGCAGATCACCCTCTTGGCATGGTAAGTGTTCGCTGGCAAGTCATTTCCAGGTGGAAGTAATAATGCGACAAGTTTTAACAGCTTTGTGAAGCTCACATCGGATGTACTACTCTCTGCCTTGTATTTCAACAATTCTAGTGTCGCATCCAACTTGCTGAGCTTGCATTCCGGATACAGAGGTTTCTTCGAGTCCGCCGACTGACAGAGGAAATTCTTTATCTCATCATTACCTTCCATATTATTCTCCAAATCATTGATCATCTGTTCTAGGTTTTTTTGTGGACCATCGGCTCTGGTTTCATCTGGATGCACATCATCATCAGCGTTGCCCAAACCATCTCTGGCATTGACTTCATGATTATCGTTGCTCAAATCATCACGGTTGTCGGCAAAGATTGCTGGTTGTTGTTCACCGTGTTTTGACCAACATGTGTACGATTCCATAAATCCCCTCAAAATAATGTGTTCTTCTATCGTTTGTCTTCTAGGCCACAAGACTTCATTCTTACAGATAACACAAGGACAAAACATCTTCGGTTCATTACTTTCTAGCATGTGTTGCGAAGCCCTGTCCAAGAATTCAACCACACCTTGTGAGAATTCAGGACTCGTGCGACCACCGTACATCCAAGCTCGATCAAGAACCATCTAGTAAAATGGCAAACTACATATGTAAGATTTATACTCCGCGCTCCTAAATCAAAATAATTAAAAAAATAAGTAGTAGGTTTTCGGGTTATACCACCGCCCCAGTAGCTGTGGAATCGGGCCCAAGCTTCCCTGCGCTGCCTCTCGACGCCGGCAACCAACGCGCTGCCTCTCGACGCCGGCAACCACCGCGCGCCTATCGACGCCCGCAGCACAGATGTAAGATCTGGACTCCGCCTCCGCCCTCGCCTCCGCCTCCGCCCTCGCCGCCGCCGCTCCTATCTTTCAGTCTTATGGGAATCTCCGCAGCTGGCTAACTCGACACCACTCATAGCGTTAGGTCTGGATGGAATCATCGGATACGGTCATCCATATTAACCGTTTACAATAATGAAAATAATGCATACGGACACGAAAATATGTCCGTTGCTCATATAAAGCAAACGGTTGCGGAAAGCACAACCGTTGCCGATGTGTCGCGGGTCGCGGGAGGATAGCCCTCGCGGGCGGCTTTTTCCGCGCGGAAGGCTCGATTCTCCGTCGCCTAACTCCTGCCGTTTCCATAGAGGGGTATCCGATGTGTCGTTCTGTACTAGTGACTTTGCCCTATGCCTTCTTAAAGTCCGTTTTAAATATAACATCATCCATTTTCTTCATATGAACTTTATGTATGGTTTATTGTAGCATGACAACGCTTTCTAAAATGTGTCATCCCCGCATGAAAGTCGTCTGGCTAGGTCTACTCACCTTATTGGCAATTCATGTAATAGGCTGAATTGAAAGAGATTCATGGCATCATGACTTTACCGATTGTATTGAATAGTAGGGGGTGCAATTGTGGTGTGTGTATTATATCATTATGTGTATTCGGGGTTTGTGTGCTTGTGAGTTTTCGTTGTAGGCAAGAAAAAGATCATTAGATAAGGTTTTTATGCAAATGTTCTGCCTGCATCAATTTTTTCTATGAAATTAGTGGCTCTTGGCACTTGAAACCACCTTTTAATTTACGGGACATTTAAAGCCACATTTTATAATCACAATTGCTCCTTGAACTACATTTTAACATCTCAGGAGGTTCGACTGATCTTTCCCATAGGTTTGAACGACACGAAGCTTATAGGTCTAGACATGTATAACGGTATAACGTTGTAAAGGTGGCCTATCGTGGTCCAGTCTAACCAATCATGTGAAGTGTCACCAAGACTTACTCCCTCAGTTTTTAAATATAAGATGTTTTAGGTATTTCACATATTGACTAGATACGGACTAAAATGAATGAACAAAGCCACTAAAACATGTCTAGATATATGTGAGAAAAAAAGGTTAAACATTTTTTATATTTAGGAAACAGAGGGAGTAGATGCGTAGGTCTACCCGAGATCACAATTGTCACACATTGAACATTTTTAACACTCCAAGCATATCTCAAATGATGACTTCCCAGTAGGTCACCCATCCTCAGATTGCTCCAACACAAGCACGCTTAACTTCTAAGTTCTATTCAATTCAATTACCCTCATGCTATTCAATTTGTTATTGATAATAGTATCATATCAACCCTCTTAACCCTTGTGTATGTGTATATATGTGTGTGTTTTATGTGTGGTATGTGTATATATGTGTTTTTAAAATTTAAAAAAAATCAAAAACTTCTGAAGGATGTTCAAAAAATTCAAAAATTCAAAAAAAATCAAAAAATCCAGAAAACTTCAAAAAATCCAAAAGATCAACAAATCCAAAAAATTTGAATTTTTTTAATTTTTTGAATTTTTGAATGTTTTTTTTGATTTTGTAGAAAAAAATCTTCTTTTTGAAATAACTTTTTTTCCTTTTGGAATTTGGAGGACCTGACAAAAGTTCATTGGGTAAACCCAGCTGAAATCGAGCTCCAATTTTTATCTAGTTTTTTTTTGATATATTAAACGCATTTTTTCGACATCGTATGCAAAAGTTATGGCCGTTGAAACTTTTTTTTTTCTGTTTTTTGCAAAAAAGGTCAAAATTCATATTTCAAAATTTCTATACCTACTAGACACTAAAACCTAACTATATCTCAAAGGATTTTATTTTTTCGAACGTTTTATCATTTCTGTGACGCATGGCCTCATGCGCCACAGAAGTTGCCTTTCTGTGGCGCATCCCAATCCATGCGCCACAGAAAGGTCAAATTCTGTTGCGCATCTGACCCATGCGCCACAGAAAGGTCAAATTATGTGGCGCATCTAGCCCGTGCACCACAGAAAGTAGGCATTCAGTGGCGCATGGGACCTCCATGTGCCACAAAATGTGAAACTTTCTGTGGCGCACCAGCTTAGGTGCGCCACAGAATCTTTTTTTGTGGCGTACGGCTTAATGGTGCGCCACAAAATGTGGATCCATAGAAAGACAGTTTTCTACTAGTGTAAAAAGTGTGAGTGTGTCACCACATCTCCCAACTACTTATGGTTCAAAACTTCAAATACGGTAAAGAAAGAAACAAAACTATACATGTGGTTCAAACTGGAGTTTCTCCTTATCTTTTGGGAAATGTCTAAGTGGGGCGTTAGACGTTGGTCCAACTGAAAAATTCGCATTAGATCAGGTGAGCGCAATGGGATTTTTCTGCGGGTGGCCTATAACGCATTAACGACCCAAGGAAGCTCTTCCCTCAAAACAAAAACGACGCAAGGACGCACTACTGGAAAATTAATCTTCGCCGGGTGGTCAAAACACACGGTGAAGGGTCAAATCCATCTCGGCGAAGGCTTCGCCGAGTGGGGCACTCGGCGACATACACTCGGCGAAGCTTCTTCGCCGAGTGCTTTTTCGCGGATACTCGGCGAAGCCTTCGCCGAGTGTTGTTTAGCTATACCGGCGAAGAAAAGCAGATCACTCCGTCCCAGTACAAACAGGGGTCATATCTTCGCCGAGTGCCGTATCGTGGACTCGGCAAACCGGTTAAATAGAATTAAAAAAAACGCCGACCGCCGACCACCGGCGAGCTCTCAACGTTGACGGAGGCCAGCCGCCGGAGCTCCTGCGAGACCCCTGCTTGATTCGTGTGGAGGCGTTCCGGAGCACCGTCGTGGCCGTAGGAGGAGGAGCGCTTCGTGCGGCGTGGTGAGTGGCGTGGCAGAGGACGTCGGCCGCGTCAGCCCTGACAGGGTGCGCGGTGCGCCGCCGCCTTTCCGTCGCACGTAGACTCACAGCCCGGCGGGTCGTCTCCATCGTAGCGGCCACGGCAGGCTCAACCGCGGGCTGCGCGGTGGCCAGAGTGAGGTCACCGTTCGCCCGGCCGTCGGTGGCTTCCCTCCATCCCCGTTTCGACAGCCCGGCCGCCGTCGCCTCTAGGCCATCTCTGGGTCGGGACGGAGCAGCAGTGGGACTTCCGCGGCGGCGGCCGCGGAGGGGGATTAGGAGATGGAGGCGGCGGTTCGTGTCATGCGGGTGGCCGCACACTCCAAGCTCCAAGCTCCGGCGGCGTCCACTCCAAGCTCCGGCTGTCCGCGTGCGTCGCTGGTTCTCTCTCATCTCTTATCCACACAACGCTAGAAGATGGGAGCCAGCGGGATGGATAAGGAAAGAAAGAAAATAAAAAGAAAAGGAGAAAAAGAGTGGATGGTGAGCCACGTCATCCATCCATGGCACGGATCGATTTGATCCGTTGGATCCTCCTGGATCCAACGACTCACAGGCATGATCCGCGTAACACTCCTCCTGACCAATCAGCACGCATCATTTTCAGAAAATCGTCATAAACTCATTTAAATATATTTTCAAAAGTAATTTGAAAATTTCAGTTTGGCACCATTGTTTTCCATAACAATATACAACTATTTGTCAAATAGGGACACTTTATCACAAACTATTGCACTGAAATGGCCATAACTTGGTCATTTGACATGAAACTTATACATGTTTATGGATGATAGACCTTTTTGTGAAGAATTTTTTCAAAAAGTTTGTCCAAACTCTAGTTTATTATTTTTTCTAGCAACTAGTACACATAAAATGACTCCATGCCAAAGGATTTCGTTTTTTTAAGTAGTTATGTATTTTCTTTTATTTCTTTGAAAAAAAGGTAAAAAAGGCCACCATGGCTATTCATCGAAAGCGGTCGAATTTTTCAAAACTATCGACGGTTCTGTGAAATAACCACTACTTGTGTACCTTAAAATGATTTTTTTGAAAAACTTCAGAGCAAACTATCACATAGTTGTAGCTCAAATTTGAATTACTTTCTAAAAATTGGTATAAAGTCATTTAAATAGGCGAAATTAGATAGAAAGCGTGAAAATTCCTAATATTTGGATT
This sequence comes from Poa pratensis, assembly GCA_947311845.1. Classification (NCBI taxonomy): domain Eukaryota; kingdom Viridiplantae; phylum Streptophyta; class Magnoliopsida; order Poales; family Poaceae; genus Poa; species Poa pratensis. The sequence goes on from CAMZMU010000110.1 coordinate 13,779,344, forward strand.
ATCCATCATATATGAACTACTTTGTGTGATAACTGTATTGGTGCAATTTTGCACCACATTTTTTGTACCTGCTTCACAAAAAAGTCATTTTTAACAAATAGAAAATGGAAAATGATATTTCTAAAAAAATTGAAAGTCCAGTTTGACAACATTGTTTCCCATACCAAGATACACCTATGTGTTGAATATGGGCACTTTATCACAAACTATAGCACGGGAATAACCATATCATGGTTATTTGGGTTGAAACCTATACATGTTTATAGATGATACACCTTTTTATGAAGTAATTTTTTGTAAATTGTGTCAAAACTCAAGTTTATTATTTTTGCTATCAACTAGTACACATAAATGGACACCATGCCAAAGGATTTATTTTTTTTGAGTATTTTTCACTTTCTTTGATTTTTTTAAAAAAATGGTCAAAATGGCCACCATGACTTTTCATCGAAAGGGGTCGATTTTTTCAAAACTATCAACGATTCTGTGATACAATCACTATTTGTGTACCTTAAAATGATTTTTTGAAAAACTTCAGAGCAAACTATCACATAGTTGTAGCTCAAATTTGAATTACTTTCTGAAAATTGGTATAAAGTCATTTAAATAGGCGAAATTGGATAGAAAGCGTGAAAATTCCTAATATTTTTGGATTATCCATCATATATGGACTACTTTGTGTGATAATTGTATTGGTGCAATTTTGCACCACATTTTTTGTACTTGCTTCACAAAAAAAGTCATTTTTAACAATTAAAAATGGAAAATGATATTTCTAAAAAACAAATTGAAAGTCCAGTTCGACAACATTGTTTCCCATACCAAGATACAGCTATGTGTTGAATATGGACACTTTATCACAAACTATGGCACGGGAATAACCATATCATGGTCATTTGGGTTGAAACCTATACATGTTTATAGATGATACACCTTTTTTGTGAAGTAATTTTTTGTAAATTGTGTCAAAACTCAAGTTTACTATTTTTGCTATCAACTAGTAAACATAAATGGACACCATGCCAAAGGATTTATTTTTTTGAGTATTTTTTCACTTTCTTTGATTTTTTTACAAAAATGGTCAAAATGGCCACCATGACTTTTCATCGAAAGGGGTCGATTTTTTCAAAACTATCAACGATTCTGTGATACAATCACTACTTGTGTACCTTAAAATGATTTTTTTAAAAACTTCAGAGCAAACTATCACATAGTTGTAGTACAAATTTGAATTACTTTCTAAAAATTGGTATAAAGTCATTTAAATAGACGAAATTAGATAGAAAGCGTAAAAATTCCTAATATTTTTGGATTATCCATCATATATGGACTACTTTGTGTGATAATTGTATTGGTGCAATTTTGCACCACATTTTTTGTACTTGCTTCACAAAAAAGTCATTTTTAACACTTAGAAAATGGAAAATGATATTTCTAAAAAAAATTGAAAGTCCAGTTCGGCAACATTGTTTCCCATACCAAGATACACTTATGTGTTGAATATGGACACTTTATCACAAACTATGGCACAGGAATAACCATATGATGGTCATTAGGGGTGAAACATATACATGTTTATAGATGATACACCTTTTTGTGAAGTAATTTTTTGTAAATTGTGTCAAAACTCAAGTTTATTATTTTTGCTATCAACTAGTATGCATAAATGGACACAATGCCAAAGGATTTATTTTTTGAGTATTTTTCACTTTCTTTGATTTTTTTTACAAAAATGGTCAAAATGCCCACCATGACTTTTCATCGAAAGGGGTCGATTTTTTCAAAACTATCAACGGTTCTGTGATACAATCACTATTTGTGTAGCTTAAAATGATTTTTTAAAAAAATCAGAGCAAACTATCACACACTTGTAGTTCAAATTTGAATTACTTTCAAAAAATGGCAGAAAGACATTTAAATAGGCGAAATTAGGTAGAAAGCGAGAAAATTCCTAATATTTTTGGATTATCCTTAAAATATAGACTACTTTGTGTGATAAATGTATTGGTGCAATTTCGCACCATATTTTTTGTATTTGCTTCACAAAAAAGTCATTCTTAACACTTAGAAAATGAAAAATCGTTTTTTTGGTAGTTCGCCGAGTGTCGGCACTCGACAAAGGTGGGTGTCCGTCACGGCTCCGTCGGCCGAGCTGTCAAAACAAACATGGGCCCACAAGTTCGCCGAGTGTCCCATCTTTGCCTGAGTGTTGTTCTTGGCTAGACTAGGCAAAGTGTATGTTCGCCGAGTGGTTTCCTTATTGCCGAGTGCTAAATCGCTTGTCACTCGGCGAAGATGATGTTTGCCGAGTAGTCCTGGCTTCGCCGAGTGTTTTTTCGTCTGTCTCGGCGTAGGTGCTCTTCGCCGGGTGGTCCCGTGATTTTGCACTCGGCGAAGCCGAGACCACCCGGCGGAGAATCATTTTCCCGTAGTGACGGGACCAATCCCACGTTCGGCAACCTCGGCCAAATAGCGATGCCAAATACGATATTTGGCTTCGGCAGCGGCTCCCTAACACTGTGAGCTGGAGTAGTTGCCAAATCTCAAAATTTGGCAGTGAGAGCAACTACTTGCGCCTACGCCAAATCGAGGAAACGGAATAAAAAATTCATTTGGCTCCTCGTCTCCATCTACTTGCGCCATGCAAACGAATAAGAAATTCAGCCCGTACCCAGACTGCTGCATGCAAACTGTTGAAAAGCAGCCTTGTTGGTCCCACTCCAATAAAATTTAGCACCCAACACACTGGAGAGGAAATGGACATATAGCACCATAGCTAAATTAGTCTACGTGGCCAATTTGGCTTTTGGCAACCTCGCGACTTGGAGGCCTCCTCTCTTCCGCTACAGTAAAGAGAGACGATTTCTTGAAGCCTCGCCGTCGTCCCACCTCGCTCGCCTCCGATCTGCGGATCCCTCCTCCTCCGGCGGTTGCCTCGGCGGCGGGAGGGTGGGGAATCCGTAGATCGGGGCTTGTACATAGTGTAGGGCTCGAGGGTGTATCAGCCGCCGTCGTCTGGAGGTGGGGATGGTGGCGGTGTGGAGTGTGGTGGCGGCTGCTTTCCCCTCTCGCGTGGGTGGTCTTCGGAGCTCCTTCGCGCGGCGGTCGTCTTCATCGAGGTTGCTGATCTTCGGAGCGGCGCCGCTCGGTGTTCCCCGGCCGGATCCGGTGCGGCGGATCCGTAGTATTAAAGTGGTGGAGATGTTGAAGACCAGCGCGACGGTGGCGGCGCTCCGGCGAGTAGGATCGACAGATCCGGCGATTGGCGGCTTCCCAGCTGCCTCGGGGCTGACTCCTATCCAAGGCGTGAAGCGGAGCAGCGCCAGCGGCGCGTCACCGACGGCTCCCCTGCGGCGTCCCCGTCGAGACCTAGAAGAAGGGCTTCGTTGTATTTTTCTGTTTCTTCTGGGTTTTTTCTATAAGATCGCTGGTTTAATATATATCTCCTCCATTCCGAATTTTTTTTTGGCTTTTGGCCACACTGTGGATGCCCTAAGACTACCCATAGTGGGAGTAACTTCACTAGTAACATAGATGCCACCTAAGCAAAAAATCCTATGTGGCATGTAATTAATGAGTAGAGATACAAATAGAGTAACTTAGCTAGTTACTTGTAACACTAGTAACATCACACTTTTCAAGAGAAATTGAGTCTATAGAGTAATAAATGAGACCATATATGACACCACCTCTATGTTACTTTGCACTATAAGGGTAGTAACATAGTCTAGTAATATGTGTATGTTACTAGTTGAAGTTACTCCCCACTATGGCTAGTCTAAGTGGGAGTGCCCGCAGCCACGGTAGAGGCCATGTATACCGACATGCGGGCTCGCCGTGTCAGCGCAATTTATTGCGGGCGACATGTCTCCATAATTAAAGACGCGGAGCGGCAGACTGGCACGCCGAGATGCGTGGCGATTACCTGCTTAATAAGGAGCATTGCGCGCTGTCTCTCCCATCTATTCGCCGCAGCCACCATCAATTTCTCCGGTCGTCTCTCAACCCCTTCAATGGCGAACATCGGCAAAGTCAGTGGTGGCGGCATCGACGTCGACCTCAACCCCTTCAAGTCTCTCCTCGGAAAGGACGAGGCAACAACGGTTTACAAGTACTGCCTCCTCGTGCCACCCGGAATGTGGCTTCCACACGGCTTGAGCGTCAGCCTAGTAGGGCTAGCTATTCCGCCGCTCCCAGAAAAAAGACAAGTAGTTGCCGACATCTAGGAACGGCGCTTGCGCCTCACGCTGGAGCAACTCGCGAACCCATAGTACGCCGAGGACAGCGGCAACCAGGAGGCGATCGTCGACCATTACGAGAGGCGAGGACCACCGCCTGCCGCGTGGAACCGCGCTGAGTTCCAGCATGGTGGCGCGGGAAGGACCTCTACGAGGTCCTCACGCTTCATGGCTTCTAGACTGATCACGGAGGAGGAGGCCGAGGCGTTGTTTCAACTACAGCTCGTCGAGTCCAAGGGTCAGTCCTTTGAGACCGTCCAACCTGTCGAGGAAGGCTGTGCGGAGGAGTGGACCGCGGCCGAGCACGTCATCGTCCCGATCCGCAACGACGACGACGACGACGACGCGCCGGACAACGATGCCGACAACGGGGGTGACGCCGGAGAGGCCGAGGTCGAGACGGCGCCGAAGGACCTGAGCGCAATGTACGCCGCGTGTTGGGACAATCACCACCGATCTGGCTGGTTTAGGTTAGATTTAGTTTAAATTTAAATTTCAGTCAAATTTTATAAAAATGCATTGAAAGCGCCCGTGGCGCAACCGCTTCTAATAACCCGGCCAGCTATGCCGACACTTACAATAGCACTTGGCCGGCACGGTTGCGAGACGCTGTATTCGGAGCATATGTGGAGATGCTCTAAAGACCTAGTAAAACTTTTTGCTACGCTAGATTCTTCCGTACGGTTGCGGATTCCTTCCAGCCGTGCTAATCTCATTCAAGAAGGCATCCATATGCAAATGTTACTTCCTCCGGGAGAAAGCAAGATCGAACACGTACATAAGCTTGCATGGATTGGCTGCGTCGGGCGACTTTAGCCGGAAAGGAGCACCTGAAACTAACCCCTCCGCCAGGCGCGCTCGATCGGCAACCAAGCAAATTCGATCGACAAGGACATAGCGCTAGCTGCTGGCAAACTGGTGATCAGAACATGAATAGCCCTACCTACATACTTCTTGTATCTCTCCGACACAATGATGGCCGCAGGATCGACAAGGACGTTGATGAATGATGATCCCGATCGATCGATCGGCCTCCTCAGATCGGAACATGAGAAGCACGTGAGGAAAATTAATGCGGCCCTGCAGGCGCCGGCCGGCAGCCTCCGTCCCCGTCCGATTGATTGATTGGCAGACCGGCCGGCCGGCCGGCTGCTGCCTGATTGGCGCCATCGGGGTCGGCCGCCGGCTCCGTCGTGTATTCGTACTTGCGATGCCGATCGGGACATGAACGACTACAGGAGACGATGCCATGTGCTAGCCGCCGGGCCACAGCACGCAATGCAAGTGGTCGAGATCTGCCTGTGCCTCGCTGCGAAATCTTTGCCGATCGACGATGAGGCGCTCGATCGATGGGCTGCGCACCTTCCGACCGGCCGGCGGGCATCAACGATGGGAACAGGTGGTGGAGTCTTTTTCCGGCCGTGGGGTTCGACGTCGTTGCTGAGGTCCCAGATTTGCTGATGGGTGTTTTCAGGGTTTTAGTTGAGCTTTGTAACCACTCTATAAATAAAGAGAAAACGGAGAAAAGCAGTAAGTTTTACACTGCACAAAAACCTCTGTCTATTCCTGTTCTTCGCTGTTCTTGAGAGAACAATCGAGAAGTTGATCGAGCTGCTGGGCTGACATTTACATGCATATATGTACATCCGGTTTCACTGTCTTAATCATTGGGTCTCAATTATGCCCTGGTGCGTTTCAGCAGTACATGAGCATCTCTTGGCATGCATCTGGCCTCTCGTTGCTGCCTGCTGCTTCCACCCCGGCCAGCATCTGCCCTTTGTGCCGAAAAGATGTATATATGATGCCATTCTTTCGCTTTAGGACCCTATCCACTCACTTGATTACTTGTATCAAACAAGTTTTGTCTTTTTTTTACGTTTGCATATTATTTTAATTTAACTATGCTCCATTTGAAGAACCTCGATTGCAAAAATGTGCTCCTTGTCCCCCTAACAAGGGATACATGCACGGGCGGAATCTCGGTAGCACATCAGGTATATCGATGGATCAGACCAGAACGCAACGACGACGAAGATAAAAGTACACCGTCCATGGCTTGATCAGAATTACTACAACAAAGAAGGAAGCCCAAAAGCTTCCCAATAGATACATAGGGCAATCATCTATTAAAACGATACATAGGGCAATGGGGCCTCAACTTCTTTTTGGTATCCATGTTCTAGGACTTGGCTAAGATCCATATGTAGGGATGTAAGTGGATAAAATCGGATCGGATTTTGCCATCACCGTATTCACTAGTAGAAAACGGGCAACAGTCCCGGTTCCAAAGGGCCTTTACTACCGGTTGTGCAACCGGGACTGCCAAATCGGGACTAAAGGCCCCCACCCTTTAGTCCCGGTTGCCTACGAACCGGAACTAAAGGCCTCCACGTGGGCAGAGCGGCGCGCGCGCGGGGCAGGACCTTTGGTCCCGGTTGGTACGGGACTAAAGGTTTCTGTTTTTTTTCTTTTAACGCTCATTTTCCTGCCGCGGCAGGAAAACGTCTAAAACGCTGCCGCGGCATATTTTTTCTTTTCGCTTATTTTTCAGGTTTAGGGTTTCAGACTTTTCCATCGTTCGGAGATCACGTCGATGCAAAAAAAAAAGTTTTCGCACACATGAAGATCACGTTAATGCATATACATAACACACATACAACTTGGTATATATATGTAGACACATAAAGTACTTATTACATGGAGATCACTGCTAGTACATGGAGGGAGGCTATTTTTCGATATAGTGGAATTCTCCGGATTCCGATATGACCTGCGTAAGGAAAAATCCTGCCAATTCCTCCGCAATTACTTTTACGCGGTTAATTGGTAGGAGCTGATTCCGCTTCCTTGCCATCTTTAAAAGAAGGAGATCAAATCAATTATGAAGGAAACTGAACACAATTGATGGCACCAAAATAAAGTTGTGAATGATGTTTACGTACCTCTTGATTTTTTCAACTATTGACTCTCTCATTGACCTTCATGTGAATGTACTCGCAAACATAGTATTCACATAAATCTGTCCCCTATGGTTGTTGCAGGCACCACTATACGAGAATAGAATTCAATCAAATAATAATCAAGAGAATGATAATTGTATTGAAACTAGAAATTAGAGAGATACGCGGACCTAGGTACATAGTACTACTTACGTTGTTAGCCTTAAATTCCAGCTTATCTTTCCATTCACCGCGTTCTTCCGTGATGAACTGTTTCCAAACCCTGCCCGGCAAAGAAAATGAATTGAGGAGTTATTACTTACTTGATATCAGGAAATGAACGAAAGAGTCCGATATAATGCGATTGAAATTACCTCTTGAGCATATAACGCACGCTCTTGTAATCATCAGGGTCTCTCCTTAATGAGTCCATGATTTCAACTTCTCCAACCTCGATTCTAACGATCATCAGAATAAAGTGGAACCTGCGCACGTTTATATACGCAGTTAATCATAACTCATCAATTACACTTAACATCGGGAAAGCAAAATAGAATGTGTACAAGACAGTAACATTCACTTGAAGTTGTAAGGAAAACGTATTTCTTTTTTGGTACTTTGTCGCTTTAAAAACGTTAGCAAAAACTCCTCTGTGTCCTGGGCATACTACTCTACGGTGACTTCATGAACTTTATCCGGACCAATGAACCCAATGTCCCAGATTCCTCCCACTCTGCATTCACGAATCTTCATTCTGCATAATAGCATACAAAAGAATGTCATGAGGATAATTACAGGTAATGAACGAGCTTAACTAATGAATTAAATTACACAAATAAATCACTTACAGACAATAGCAGCTGACGATAGATTTGTCGAGGGCACGTTGATTGTACATCTGAAAAAGTTCGGAGAACTCAACCTGCACAGCGTTTCTCGGAAGTAGTGCTCTTCCTTAACTCCCGCCATGAAAAATAATTTCCCTTCCTTTGCGGCGGTCATGTACCAGTTATGCAATTTCCATAATTGTATTGTTAGAGCCTTCGTATCTGTGACCAGAGTCTGCCCGAGAACAAATTAATATGCTATCTCAGCAATGGCGTAACCTGAGTCGCCTATGACTTCATGAGCAACATTGTCGTAGTGGACGGCCGCCTTATCAGAAAACACCTTGAGCGGGGCGATCGATTGTACTTCTTGTTCTCCTAGCTGGGGAACTTTTTTCCCGCATTTCTTCTCCTCCATCTGTGAGCTATGTGTCTTCTCAATACAGCGCTCATAGTCTGTAAGGGGGCTCGCTGGAGGGCTATATAAGTTGTCAACGGTGCGATCAATGTTCTCCTTTGGTATAGTGTTCAGAAGTTCCTTTATGGGGTCTGTAGGGGGCTTTTTCGGTGCTAACTGGGCTTTCACATCGGCACGGATGCTCTCTTCTAATTCCTTGTTAGTCTTCTCGTAAGATAACTTCTCAGGAGTCTTGGCTTTCTTGGGTATCTTTGCACGTTTCTTGACAGGAGACCTGTCTTTCCTAAGCATAGTACCAGTCGATGTGAACTGCAGCTTCCGCTTTGTCAAATTACTAGTGGGCGCATCAGTCGGCTGATGGGCCGGTGCGGGCGATGGACTCGCGGTGGGCTCCCAATCGTCGGGGTGGGATGGACTTTGAGGTGGTGGATTTCTACTCGGAGGAGTCGGTGGCCTTGGCGCCGAGTCTGGAAACAGGATGTATTTCTTCTTCCATAGAACGATACCAAGCTTGACTTCTCCCAGTGTCTTCTCGTCGTCATCTCCAGGAATGCCAAGCTCCAGTGTCTGGAATCCCAGCATAACTTTTACCACCCCGACACGAGCATATCCAGCTGGAATCTGACCAACATGGTAGGTTGCTCCAGGTTGGTTTGGTAAAGCATAGCCGGCCGCCATGGGGAAGGATATGTTCTTCATTGACATATGTAGCTCACAATTTGTCTTCTCCATGATATCATACACGGGGTAGTGAGCCGCTGATACATGTAAAATGCATACATGAACTTTACATTTTATTACATGTTATTCCATGTTATTTGCATCATATAAGGGTTATATTCATGATTTATATTGAGTTTTGGGGATAATTAGCAACTTCCCCATTTTTCTGGAATTAACCATGTGCTGTCAGAAAACCCCTTTTTCTATATTTTGATGTTTCAGGGACCCAAACGACGTCCAAATGACCTGAGATTTTACGGGGATCATTTTTTTGGAAGGAACGAAACGTAGGCGCAAAGGAATCGAAGAAACGGAGACCAGAAGGCCGAAAGGGGTGGGCCCGCGCGGCCAGATTCCCTGACCGCGTGGGACCACCAAAATGGCCCTCGGGCCTCCGCTGCCGTCGATCTTTCTTCCCGAAGCTTCGTCTTGACCTAAAAATGACTATATATAGAACCCCCCAGGGCTTTCGCGAAAGGGAGCGCCGCCGAAACACAGAAACCACGAAACAGAGACCTAGAGCTGAAGATTGGAGTGGGAAAACTCCGGTGGGGCGCTGCGGTGTGATCTCCTTCCCCTCCAACAACATCTCCACCGACACCATGATGAAGAGGGAGTAGTCCACCCCTGGACTATGGGTTTGTGGAGGTAACTTATGTATCTCTTCTCTCTATGAGCTTCACTAATTAGTACCGTATGAGCTGCTGAACATGATTACGGTCATCTATGTAATTCCTTTGTGGTTGATCTTTATTATGAGTTAATACATGTTTGAGATTGCAATGGTTTTGTTTCAGTTATGAAAATAGATGCATATTATGTACCCCATTCTTATTTACTTGTCATGATCAAGCATGTTTATGAGAGTATGTGAGGGGAACGTGTGCATTAGTTAGAGTAACGGGGGGTGGCTAGTGCAGTGAATGTGAGATAAAGTTCTGCGATCCACTTGGGTTTTCTATCTTACTTTATTGCCTCACTAGGGATAAACAAAAATACCATGCTACCGGAGAGTGGATGTGACCTTGGCCACTATCTCCATGACTAGATCTAGCATGTTCTTATTTTAACTTCATGTCATTGAACTTATTGCTATGCTCTGATTTATCTTAATTACTAAGGTGTTATGATTTAGTTCACATCTTGGTGGAGCATAAGAGAGAGAACAACTTATACTTGAGATCTCTATGTTAGGACATGATGCCCGTATTATTAATAACTTGTCAAACCATGTCTTGCCATCTTACATGTTAATTTTAGTGTTCCATTGTCTACCACGTTATCAAGAGAGAGTGCATTTGTGAAACCATGAACCCCGGTCCATTTTTAATCATAAGAAACACATTTTCAACACTTTTATCACCACTTTTGTTTGCTGCCATTATTAAATCCGAAAATACAAAAACATTTTTACATCTTGCATTCATCATAAAAAACCCAAAAAATATCATTTATTTTTTTTCGAAACGGAGGCAAAAGCTTTGCCTCACCTTTTATTAAGCAGAAGGTGCCCGGTTTATTATGGAAGAAACCGGGCGAAAACCATACAACAAAAAAAATATCATTTATCATTACTACCACCATCCTTGCATATTTATTTTACCATCATTGCATATTTACTATTGTTTGCATATTTATTTTATTATCATTCTCACACCTTGTGCTTGACAACCACTTGGTGAGGTTGAGGGCACAAAACAATTTATTTTGTTGCAGGTTCTCAAGAGAAGGATAAGGAGATAACACCTGAAATACTGGTTCCCCGAGAGTTCGATATTAAACCCTCGAGTCACCCCTCGTGGGGAAAACTGTCTTCCACTACTACATACATTCTGCACTTGGAGTCTCAACCTAACCATTTACTTTTCACGCAGGTAACTACGTGAAGGGCCGTCAGCCGCCGGCGGTTCGACTGCAGGATCTTCTATCTGCGTGGAACCCACGCTGCTTTTCCTCTGAGATGCGCCGGCATCGACTGCAGGATCTTCTAGCTGCAGCTGAGATGCCCTTTGCTGGGTAATTGGGTCCAGTTGCTCCTGCTGCCGCCGCACCTGGCGTTCTATAACTTGCAATGTCCGCCGGAAACCCTTGCTTCCACGTAGTCCCGGGTCCGTAGCCTCGACATCGTCCATAGTGTTCAGCATTCCCGAGGGCGAGTGTCAGCTCGTCGTCCTCTCTATCGGGAACAAATTGTCCCTTTCGAACTAGGTCTATTGCGTTAATAAGTTTTTTTTACGACTCTTTTAATTTTTTTCGTCCATTCTCCCTTTGCAACAATCAGCCCTGTGTCTGGGTCCAACCCTGCCCCATGCGCGAACAACCAGAACTTGAACCTCTCGGGCCAGTCATCTGTCTGTGGAATGATCCCTTTTTCACGCAGTTTGTTTTCAAAGGCTTCCCACTTAGGCAGGGCAGTCTTGTAGCCACCTGACCCCAAAGTATGGTGATATATCTTCTTCCCAGCATTCACCTTATTTACGGCCGATCGGGCCACATCGGGAGACGATTTCTTATACACCACAAATGCGGGCCAGGCATCTTTTATCTTCTCTAGATGTCCAGTGAAAACTGGAGTTTCTTTCTCATATTTTTTCCACAATGTTTTCTTCCAGGTCTGGAATTGTGTGGCTATCTTCTTAAGAGTCCACTCCTTGACTTTCGCCTTCTTCTTTTCTGGGAGACCTTGCGGTAGGCTAAAATGTGTCAAGAGTGTGTCCCAAAGCAAATCTTTAATTCTTTGCTCGACATAACTAGCTCCAATATTGGCTTTTTTCGGCTTATTCCATTCTGCAATGGTGATCGGGATCGTGTCCCTAACAAGAACTCCGCATTGAGTTACATATTTACGGCAGATGTCTTCGGGTTTCAGCGGTTTTCCATCATCAGCAACTATGTCGATCTATAACTTTGCACCATCTCCCATCCTTTGGGTCGGGGCTCGTTTCGTCTTTGGCGCACTTCCGCTAGATCCGGAGGGCTCAAAGAAAAATGATTCGTTAATAAGTGCAATACAAATCAATTAATGCATCTAGTGATCAACAGAGACTTAATATATATACATACCGCGCCGGAGTTTGTTAAGGGCAGTTCGTCGTGGTCTATCATTAATTGTAGCTCAGCTCCCTCACCGGAGTCGTTCAAAAATTGAGAGGTGAAATCCTCTCCACCGCCATCTGGTCCACGTTGTGCATCTCCATATATCATCTGACGCATATAATCTTCCTTGAGCTCCTCATCCATTCCCTCGAGCTCGAGGGGATCCATAGCTAAATGTATACACCTGCTATAAGATTGCTATTACAAAATGCTAGAATATTGCTAAATATGCAAAGTGTTACGATAAATTTTGAGAAAAAACGTGCAAAGTGTCATTTTGAATAATCAAACAAAATGGGTAGCATAATTGTTAAAGTGTCATTTAACAATTTTCATACACAAATTTTAAACAATGCTAACATTACTAATACATCTCCCATGCATGAACCTCTCAAACTAACTTCGACCGGGTCCTGAGCCACGGGGTGCTGAGACGCCGGCGCTGCGCATCCAAAGACAAGGAACCCTCACAGGGTCATAGCTCACGTGATAAGGAACCCTGAAGAAACGATCAGCTATTTCTATACTGCCTATCCAACAAATACATGTAGGGACATACGTGCTCGTCCTCCTCCCTGATACGGCGACGTACCACCTCCGCCTCGGGGGTCGGCTCCCTCTGCATCGAGCGTGGCCCACACGACTGCCACCAAAGAATATCGGGTCGACGACGTCACCCGGATTCCTCACCAAGCTGCACGTCCCAGAAGGTAGCACCTCCCAGTGCCAGCCCGGCGGAGCCCAGTCCCGGACATCGCCCCTCTGCTCCAACAGGGACATCGTCGCCGAGAAAAATATTATAGTGACCGACTGCGTATTTACACATTGAATGACAAGAAAGTCAAAACAAAAATCAGAGGACAAAACATAGAGGAACGTCACTCATGTGAGATACAAGTGAAAAGAGTACAAAAATGTGAACACGCTCATGACATTGTGGTCATAGCCTCTCAGTACAAAATCGATAAAACTCTTTCTTCAGACGCGGGATGAAATGAGAAGAAATAATCATCCTAACGAACATGGACAAAAAGATTACATGTATGAACATATATAAGAGGCTATGCACATAGTACTATATGCAAATAAAAAAATGGTACTATACAAATTTTTTGATTCTAAGACATAAGAAAAATTTATACTAACTCAATTATATATGCTAACTAAAAATATACTTCTAACAGAAAACATTTACATAAATTTTGATTCTAACAAAAAAAATGACAAAGTAGTAATTTAAATCAATAATTAAGGAAAATGACATAATTTTTCTTTATTGGCATAATTTAAAATGGCATAATTTTTAAATGGTCCACTAATTTAAAGTACAAACTCATAGCAAATTCATAGCAACTAATTTCATAGCAAATTTAAGTATTCCACTAATTAATTCATAACTTCATCAATATTTCTTATACACAATATTCATCAACAAAATTTCTTATATACAATATTCATCAAAAAAAATCTTATACACAATATTCATCAACAATAATTTTAAACAACAAATTTCATACACAAATTTTCATACAGAACTTTTCATACAACAATTTTCATACACAAATTTTCATACACAAATTTTCATACACCACAATTTTCATACACATATTTTTATACAGAACTTATACCCAATAGCCTAAATTACTACAGAGAGCAGGGGAGGCGGCGTCGCTAGGGGAGCAGAGAGCAGGGGAGGCAGCGGCGCTAGGGGAGCAGGGAGGCGGTGCTAGGGGAGCAGAGAGCAGGGAAGCAGAGAGCAGGGGAGGCGACAACGCTAGGGGAGCAGAGAGCAGGGGAGGCGGCGGCGCTAGGGGATCGATCTTACCTAGCTTGGATCGATGGCGACGGCGGTGGCGTGGACCCAGGCGCGACGGCAGATGGGCGGCGTTGCTACGGCGGGCAAGGTCGGGCGCGACGTCAGGGCTTCGCCGGAGATTGCAAGCGACGCGCGGGAGGAAGAAACTGCTTGATTTGGCGCTCCAAGTCCTAAAGAAAAGAGGAAAAAAGAACCTTTAGTACCGGTTTGTGTTACGAACCGGTACTAAAGGCCTTTAGTACCGGTTCGTAATACCAACCGGTACTAAAGATCTGGCCTTTAGTACCGGTTGCAAACACCAACCGGTACTAAAGTGGTTTTGGCCGCCGCTGAAAATAGCGCGCGCTAAGCCAACCTTTAGTACCGGTTGCAAACACCAACCGGTACTAAATGTGCTTTTGAAATATATTTTTTTGTTCTCTTTCCTTTTAGTTTTTTTCTGATTTCATTATTCTATTTATTTAATTCTCCAAATTTTACAAAACTTATATCAAACGTAAGCCCTGGACATGTAGAATCTTTGGTAATGCTTATTTTCAAATTTGACTATGTTGAATGTATTCAAATTTCAAATGGACGATTTGAATAAATTTGACATAGATTCCTATATTTGAGCTAATTGTTTAATTGTTTATATTGATTTAATTGTTTAATTGTCTATTAATTTCTTTTGTATTGGTTTCTTTTATATCTATTGATTTAATTGTCCAAATTAAGTCAAATTAGTTTCTAAAATCAACAAATTTTGGAACAGCCAATATTTATGAACATCCTTAACAACATCTCATACAGTTACATAAAAGGATTAATACATTATTACACCTCGAACAGTTTTCATAACACAGTTACATTACTACATAAACGAACTTGTTGGGTCGGAGGCCGTAGGATTAGGGGAAACGGCGGGAGGAGCCAGCCCCGTTCGCGCCCGCCCGGTTCTCGCGCGCACGTTTGCGGCGGAGGGCACGATCCATGGAGGATGAGTCTTTCAGCGCCCAATCTAGCACGGAAGCCTCCTTCGCCTTGAGCTGGTAGGCAGTCTTGGCTCGCTGGAGACGGTCGTCGTGGACAGACTGGAAGGAGGCTTCCATGGCCTCCTGTATCAGCAACCCACAGCCCTCTTCCCCGTCGTCGCTCCAGTCGAAGTCGTCGTCGTCCTCCTCCTCCTCCTCGGCGGGAGGAGCGGCGGCGCCTGGTGGAGGTGCGGCCGCACCTGGTGGTTACGCGTCCAAGTCGCCGTATGCGGCCGTGGATCCCCATGCCACCCGTGCGGCGTACGCATCCTTGTCGGGGTCGGGCACATCGGACCACGCGCGCTCGTACGCCCTCCGCACAGGATCCGGCACCGGAGCTGGAGGCCTGTAGTTGGGCATTCCTCTCCACGCCGGGCTCGTGGGCATACGGCGGGATAGGCTCCAGCGGTAGCGCCCAAGCGCGCTCTGCCGAGCACGCTCGACCTCATCCAGAAGGCGCTGCGGCAGGCGTGACGGATCCATCTCGTGGCTAGGAATGGTGGATTAGGGTTTACCCCGTCGGCGACAATACATAGAGACCTCCAGGGCAGCGCTGGGGGAGGACACGTGACCAGGGCGAGGACACATGGCCAGGGCAGCTGAAAGGACAATGATGTCGCCTAGAGGGGGGGGGGTGAATAGGCGATTAAAACTTTTCCGGTTTAGGCTTGCTAATTGCGGAATAAAACTAGGTGTTTAAATTAACAAGCCAACAACCTAAATAAACTAGGCTCACATATGTGCACCAACAACTTATGCTAAGCAAGACAAGCTACAAGGTGATAGCAATAGAATACTTCAAGCACGAAGGCTATCACAATGTAAAGTGCATAAGTAAAAAGCTCGGGTATAGAAATAACCGAAGCACGCGGAGACGAGGAAGTATTCCCGAGTTCCTCCTTGAAAGGGAGTACGTCTCGTTGGAGAGGTGTGAACCAACACAACGGTTCAACAACCACAAAGGTTTCACCCTCTTCTCCGATGAACCGCACCACAAAGGTTTGGTTCACCTTCCACTATCGGTATTCCTTCGAGGCAGAATCCGGAGCCTTTCAACAACAATCCGAGGCACAACCCACAAAGGGATTGGGGGCTCCCGAACGGCTTTCAACAACAATCCGAGGCACAACCCACAATGGGATTGGGGGCTCCCGAACGGCTTCAAGTGACCACACAAGGGTCCAACCACCACAAAGGCGTCTAGGGTCCAAGGACCCAAGAGTAACAAGTTCACAAGCTTTCAACTTCCACGAATCCTCGTGGAGAGCACACCGATGCACCAAATGCAAAAGGCAAGAGCACAAGTGCTCAAGTCCTCCACTCTCAAATTCCAACAAAGCAACAAATGCTTATGGGGGAATAAGAGAGGAAGAACAAAGAGGAGAACCACTCAAGAACTCCAAGAACTAGATCCACTATGTTCCCCTCACTTAGAGGAGATATTGATTGGTGGAAATGTAGATCTAGGTCTTCTCCTTCAATCCTCCAAAGATCAAAGAGTTTGGGTGGAGGGATTGGTAGATATCAAGGAAATGAGCTTGCAACAATGGAGGAGAGAGAAAGCAAAGGTTGCTGGGCTCAGCTTGCTGGCTGGAGGAAGGTGGAGGGGTATTTATACCCCTCCCAGAAAAGTAGCCGTTGCAGCCAGATTCACACCGGAGTTTCCGGCCAAAGTGGCCGGAGACTCCGGCCTGCACCGGAAGCTCCGGCCCCCTGGGGGCGGAAACTCCGGCCCCCACCAGGGGGTGAACCATTTCCAGACGAGAAAAGCACAGGCATAAACTCCGGCCCCTGGGACCGGAAACTCCGGCCTGGGGCGGAAACTCCGGCCTATTGGGCCGGAAACTCCGGCCCCCACCAGGGGCTGAACAAGACAAACACTCTCCGAGGAAAACCAAGGACCGGAGACTCCGGTCCAGAAGACCGGAGACTCCGGCCTGAAAGTAGTGAAACTGCAAAGCCTGAAATGCAATAACTTTCTCGTATGAACTCCAAATCAGGTGAATCCAATTGCGTTGGAAAGGTAACGACGAGTGTTATCACACAGAGGGGATACCACACATGGGAAGGTGTGGACCCTAACTCGAAGGTGGATCGGTAATATTTCCAACACGAAAACGCAACAAGTTTTCAATAAGAAATCCGTTTTCGAAGAACTTGGGCTTGTCATGAAGATCACGACAAGCACCAAAACCCAACAAGGAGAAAAGCCAAATAAGAACCAAGAAAGATGATATGCCAAGTATGCAAAGGTATGAGCTCTCCACAAAGATGCGATCAAGTTACTCACTTGAGAACCCTCTTGATAGTACGCCGTCTATCCTAATATCCGGTCTCCCACTAACAACATGAGACCGGTAAAATAGAAAACCTATCAAGATCATACCTTTGCCTTGCGCATTCCACTTGAGCTCGATGATGACGATCTTGACTCTCTCAAGTTGGAACACCTTTCTTGATTGTGCTTGCTAGCACATGCTTGATGAAGACTTCTCCAAATGCTCCCCATACTCCATTATGGGAAAGCCTCGCTAAGCTCCGTCTTCATGTCTCCTTTGCACTTCATCTTCTACACATGACCATTCTTCATATAAACCCTTAAATAGAGCATTGGTCATCATGCCATCTTCAAGAGTCCAACACATGAACTCCAATGGACAAGATCTATAAGAATATCTCAATGTAAACATTAGTCCATACGGAGTGTCATTAATTACCAAAACCACACATGGGGGCAACCATGCACTTTCAGCAGCGCTGGGGGAGGACGTCGTGACCGCAAAGCCCGCCTACACCAGCGGGACTAAAGAAACACACGGATCGTGTGTTTCTTTCAAGCGCTTGTGAGCCGTTGGATCAGGGGTGTGTTTCTTTTGAGGGCTTGTGAGCTGTTAGATCAGCACTATCACGACCACTTCGTGAGCCACACGACTCTATATATAGCCCACCTCTCAGACATGATCGGCACTCAGTGTGTACTCATTGTAGTTCATTTGGTATACAGAGCATTCGGATTCCTTGCATACATCCGACGGTGCATTTGATATGTGGACACTCACGAGCCACCGTCGGGCTGTATGCAGGGGAAACCGTGTGTTTGTTCTATCTATAAATCCTTCAGTTCATCGACCGAATACAAATCATTCGGATTCCCTGCATACATCCAACGGTGCATTTGATATGCGGGCACTGAGGAGTCACCATTGGGCTGTATGCGGGGGAAACCGTGTGTTTTGTTCCAACTTTTTCGAGCGCTTGTGAGCCGTTGGAGTTTTTAGAACCAAAAATCAGTGTTTAGAGTTTTCTTCTGAGTTTTCATAACACAGTTACATAAAAGGTTTAATACATTATTACACATCACCAACAACATCCCCCTATCTATTGTTGGGATATAATTTTTTTTCTTCGCGTATGTCGACCCTTTCTTCTGATTGCGCCGTAACCATGGAGAAGCTTCATCATTTAACGGGATGCTTGGGCCAGCTTTCACTTTGAAGGGCGAAATTTCATCAAACTTATTGTAATCTTCTGACATGTCTGTCTTGTCCTCCACTCCCACGATGTTTCTTTTCCCTGAAAGAACTATGTGGCGCTTTGGCTCATCGTATGATGTATTTGCTTGCTTGTCTTTTCTTTTTTTTTGGTCTAGTAGACATGTCTTTCACATAGAAAACCTGAGCCACATCATTGGTTAGGACGAATGGTTCGGTGTAGTACCCAAGATTCTTGAGATCCACTGTTGTCATTCCGTACTGCGGGTCTACCTGTACCCGCTTCTCAGGTTGACCCATTTGCACCGAAACAAAGGGACCTTAAAAGAAGGTCCATAGTCAAGTTCCCATATCTCCTCTATATAACCATAATATGTGTCCTTTTGCCCATAGTCATTTGTTGCGTCAAAGCGGACACCACTGTTTTGGTTGGTGCTCTTTTTATCTTGGTCGTCCATGTAAAATGTATTCCCATTTATTTCATACCCTTGAAAAGTCAATATAGTCGAAGATGGTTGCTTGGCCAACAAGTATAGTTGTTCTCCAACAGTGGTGTCATTAATGAGACACGTTTGCAACCAACCGCCGAAAGTCTTCACGTGTTTTCCATCAATCCAATCTTCACGTTGCTCCAGGTATTTCGAGCGTAAAATATTCTTGTGTTCCACGATATACGGAGCCACCAAGCTGGAATTATGTAGAACTGTGTAGTGTGCTTGAGTGAAAGAATGTCCGTCCATAGATATTGTTGCTTTCTTTCCTAGCGTGCCTTTTCCACGCAGTCTCCCCTCATGACGCGATTGAGGAACACCGATCGGATTAAGGTTAGGAATAAAGTCAACACAAAACTCAATGACCTCCTCTGTTCCATAGCCCTTGGACATGCTTCCTTCTGGCCTAGCACGGTTATGAACTTATTTCTTTAAGACTCCCATGAACATCTCAAAGGGGATCATATTGTGTAGAAATACAGGACCGAGAATGGAAATCTCTTGGACTAGGTGAACTACGAGGTGCGTCATAATATTGAAGAAGGATGGTGGTAACACCAACTCGAAGCTGACAAGACATTGGACCACATCCTTCTGTAAACTTGGTAGAGTTGCTGGATCGATTACCTTCTGAGAAATTGCATTGAGTAATGCACATAGCTTCACAATGTGTACTCGAACGTTTTCCGGTAGAAGCCCCATCAATGCAACCGGAAATAATTGTGTCATAATCACGTGGTAGTCATGAGACTTTAGGTTTTGGAACTTTTTCTCTGCCATGTTTATTATTCCCTTTATATTCAACGAGTAGCCAGACGGTACCTTGATACTACTCAGGACTTGAAAAAAGATCTCCTTCTCTTCTTTGGTAAGAGCGTAGCTGGCAGGACCTTGATACTTCTCTGGATTCAGGTCATCTCGTTCGTGCATATGTTGCTGGTCTAGCCGTGCATCCGGTGTATCTTTCGTCTTCCCATACACGCCCAAGAAGTTTAGCAGGTTCATGCAAAGATTTTTCGTCACGTGCATCACGTCGATTGCGGAGCGATCCTCTAGGAATTTCCAATAGGGTAGATCCCAAAATATAGATTTCTTCTTCCACATGGGTACGTGTCCGCCAGCGTCATTCGAAACAGATTATCCGCCAGGACCCTTTCCAAATATTACTTTTAAATCCTTGACCATGCCATATATAACATCACCAGTAGGGAGGGTAGGCTTCATCCGGTTATCTGCCTCACCTTTGAAATGCTTGCCTTTCTTTCTTACGAGATGCTTTTTGGAAGAAATGGATGATGCCCGGGTACACATTCTTGTTACCTAAATATATACTTTCAGTCTCACCTAAACAGTGCGTGCATGCATTGTATCCCTTGTTTGACTGTCCTAAAATGTTACTAAGAGCAGGCCAATCATTGATGGTTACAAACAGCAAAGCTCGTAGGTCAAATTCCTCCTATTTGTGCTCATCCCACACACGTACACCTTCGTCAGACCACAACTGCAAAAGTTCTTCAACTAATGGCCTCAGGTACACATCAATGTCGTTGCTGGGTTGTTTCGGGCCTTGGATAAGCACTGGCATCATAATAAACTTCCCTTTCATGCACAACCAAGGAGGAAGGTTATAGATACATAAAGTCACGGGCCAGGTGCTATGACTGCTGCTCTGCTCCCGAACGGATTCAAGCCATCTGTACTTAGACCAAACCTTAAGTTCCTTGCGTCACCTGCAAATCCTTGAACTCACTGTCGATGTTTCTCCACTGCGACCCATCAGCGGGGTGTCTCAGCATCTCGTCTTCCTTACGGTCTTCTTTGTGCCATCGCAACAACTTGGCATACTGATGGCCCTTCACGTAGTTACCCCACAATGGTGCCAGAAAACAGTTGCTAGCCCTTCGCGTGGTACCTGAGTGAAAATAATGTGTTAGGTTGAGACTCCAAGTGCAGAGTGTATGTAGTAGTGGAAGACAGTTTTCCCCACGAGGGGTGACTCGAGGGTTTAATATCGAACTCTCGGGGAACCAGTATTTCAGGTGTTATCTCCTTATCCTTCTCTTGAGAACCTGCAACAAAATAAATTGTTTTGTGCCCTCAACCTCACCAAGTGGTTGTCAAGCACAAGGTGTGAGAATGATAATAAAATAAATATGCAAACAGTAGTAAATATGCAATGATGGTAAAATAAATATGCAATGATGGTGGAAACAATGATAAATGATATTTTTGGGTTTTTTATAATGAATGCAAGATGTAAAAGTGTTTTTGTATTTTCGGATTTAATAATGGCAGCAAACAAAAGTGGTGATAAAAGTGTTGGAAAGGTGTTTCTTATGATTAAAAATGGACCGGGGTTCATGGTTTCACAAATGCACTCTCTCTTGATAACGTGGTAGACAATGGAACACTAAAATTAACATGAAAGATGGCAAGACATGGTTTGACAAGTTATTAATAATATGGGCATCACGTCCTAACATAGAGATCTCAAGTATAAGTTGTTCTCTCTCTTATGCTCCACCAAGATGCGAACTAAATCATAACACCTTAGTAATTAAGATAAATCAGAGCATAGCAATAAGTTCAATGACATGAAGTTAAAATAAGAACATGCTAGATCTAGTCATGGAGATAGTGGCCAAGGTCACATCCACTCTCCGGTAGCATGGTATTTTTGTTTATCCCTAGTGAGGCAACAAAGTAAGGTAGAAAACCCAAGTGGATCGCAGAACTATCTGTCACGTTCACTGCACTAGCCACCCCCGTTACTCCAACTAATGCACACGTTCCCCCTCACATGCTCTCATAAACATGCTTGATCATGACAAGTAAATAAGAACGGGGTACATAATATGCATCTACTTTCATAACTGAAACAAAACCATTGCAATCTCAAACATGTATTAACTCATAATAAAGATCCACCACAAAGGAATTACATAGATGACCGTAATCATGTTCAGCAGCTCATACGGTACTAATTAGTGAAGCTCATAGAGAGGAGAGATACATAAGTTACTTCCACAAACCCATAGTCCAGGGTGGACTACTCCCTCTTCATCATGGTGTCGGTGGAGATGTTGTTGGAGGGAAGGAGACCACCCGGCAGCGCCCCGCCGGAGTTTTCCCCCTCCAATCTTCAGCTCCAGGTCTCTGTTTCGTGGTTTCTGTGTTTCGGCGGCGCTCTTTCGCGAAAGCCCTGGGGGGTCTATATATAGTCGTTTTTAGGTCAAGACGAAGCTTCGGGAAGAAAGATCGACGGCAGCGGAGGCCCGAGGGCCAGGTGGGTCCCACGCGGTCAGGGAATCTGGCCGCGTGGGCCCACCTCTTTCGGCCTTCTGGTCTCCGTTTCCTTTGCGCCTACGTTTCGTTCCTTCCAAAAAAGTGATCCCCGTAAAATTCAGGTCATTTGGACGTCGTTTGGTCCCTGAAACAAAAAATAGAAAAAGGGGTTTTCTGACAGTGCAGGGTTAATTCCAGAAAAATGGGGAATTGTTAATTATCCCCAAAACTCAATATAAATCATGAATATAACCCTTATATGATGCAAATAACATGGAATAACATGTAATAAAATGTAAAGTTCATGTATGCATTTTACATGCATCAACATCCCCAAGCTTAACCCATGCTCGTCCCGAGTATGAAGGTGATAAAACTAACATGGACTTTGCATTTTAATACTATCAATGGATATCAAAGGTGATTACTATTGCTACATAGAGTCAAATGATTCATTCTTCAAAGGAATAACAATATGCAAGATAAATTATGAAGTGATATCAAATACTCAATGTAAAGATGTTCAATGATAAATTCACAAAGTGTAACATAGAAGAAAGTACTATGGACCAAATGTATGCATAATGAAAAGTAAAAACATCCTATGGTGGTCATAGAGTACTTCTTATGAAAACTGAATATAAAAGGTGGACACTTTGGATAGATAAATAAGTAGAGGTAAAGCATGAATAAGTTTCATCTAACTTCCAAACACTTCTACTTAAGTTAATGCTTGCAATGTGGTAGTCATTGGTGTGGAGCTCTCATTACCCCTATCATAGCATCTTGAATGATTAATGTTTAAAGTGAAAGCAAATATGAGTGGTGTGCTTGACAATGTATTGGTTGAATGTCTCATGTCCCTTGAATACAAGTACCTACACCATGTGTTACTCACTTTGGTCCACAAAGTAAATTCAAATAAAGGTCATTGCAAGTAATAATAGTATCATCAAGAACTGCACTGGGGTACCTCTTGCCCCTTGACATGAACAAGCCCATGTCAAAACAACAAGACAAACAGACAATGAACAATCTCAGCACTCTTTTATTTACTATGGGTATAGCTTTTTATTATGAGGTGCATCACTGAATGAACATTATGGTTATGCTGTAAATTTCCACCATGAATGATGCATGGCTTAGATTAGCGGCCCAGGCATTTCTCTAACCATTTATACAAACTCTTTGAACTTACTAAGTATCCACATTCATTTCACCCATGATAGGCATCCATAAACAAAAGTACATGACATCAACTAAATATAAATAAGTGCAATGTTGAAAGCTTGCCATGTGACAGCACATATGGGCTAACTCCCAACCAAAACAATTGTCAAGCCCACAACTTCATAATTTTAATCACAATGGTTCATGCTTATTAAATGCAATAAAAGTAAATTGTGCATCAAGTTCGTGAGAGCTTTTAACCAATTTTTCCCATGACAATCAATAACATAAGCATTTAAATTCAGAAATGTAGATAACACAATATAACATGATAAACATACTTGGAATAGCATAAAGCTAATAGGTAGATATGGTGGACTCACTGGAAAAACTTTGGTTGAAGGTGTTGGGAAACAAGCTTTTTACTTGTTGTAATTTTTGGGCTAGCAATAGGGAGAAAGTTGACCATCTAAATGCATGCATAAGTGTCCATAGAACTAATCAATCCATGTTAAACCAAGTAAAGTTAAAATTCAACATCTAAACATGGTAAAAGATAGCTCTTGACAACACACTTGCAAATTAACATTCATTCAAAGCACATGAATTATGCAACTATATGTATCTTTTAAAATCAACTCAAACATCCCTATCCCAATATATTTAATAGCATCCAACATAATTCAACCCAAACTTCCAGTAGCTCTCTCATATATAAATGATAGTGGTGGTCTTAAAATAAAAAAACCGAAATAACAAAAGCAAAAAAGACGCTCCAAGTTTATACGATAAAGTGCTTTGATCGAAAAACAGAAGTTAGACGTGTGCAAACCGAGAGTGTGTTGGTCTAGTGGGGTTGTCTTGACATCCCCAAGCTTATGGTCTTCACCATCCTTGGATAGCTCTTGGTGCAGCTCCTCTAATCCCTGTGAAAAAACTTCAAAACACCGTTTCTCCCATTTCTTTTCTGTGGGGTGATATTAGTAGTGATAAACAAATAGGTTCCTTGCTGCATAAAATCCTTAGGCAAAAATTCATATGAATGTCCAGAGAGTATATAATGTTGTATGCCTACTCATAAACTCAATTGAATCAAAAAGATTCAAGCAAAAAGCTCAAAGAATGCATCAAACAATATCAAGACAGAATCTGTCCAGAAAAACAGCAGCAGCAAAACGCATTTTTCTACCCTACTTAAACTCGTCAGAAAAATCTGCAAAAAATCACGTGCAGAGGATGAAAAGTTGAAGCTACAGTTCAAATTACAGCTCAATCGGAGTTACAGATAAAAAATGAAAAATCAAACCGTGCACAGACTTCGTGCAGGCAGAAAACTCTCCGAAAATGAATAGCAACTTTTCAAACCCAAAATAGGTAAAACTTGGTTCTTTATTAAAAATCCCAGAAACAAAACTAACAAACTACTCTCTTGTTACAGCAAGAGGACTCAAAGAAAATCTCAAAAAAAACAACCGGGTTGCCTCCCGTAAAGCGCTTTCTTTATAGCCATATAGCTAGGCTTACTTACTTGATAATCAAAGGGGACGTAGCTCATGAGGGAGCTTGAACCTTGGTGTGTCCCTCTTCCTTGGGAAGTGTTCCATGCTCTTCTTGTGTGGAAACTGAAACTTCACATTCCCTTCCTTTGAATCAATAATGGCACCTGTAGTACGAAGAAAAGGTCTTCCCAAAATAATAGGACTAGAGGTTTTATTCCCCATGTCCATGATTAGAAAATCAACAGGCACAAAAGTCATGTGTAACTCTACCATAACATCACTTACTTTTCCTAGAGCATGTCTAATGGAATCATCAGCAAGTGCAAGTTCAATAGAGCATTTCTCAATATTTTTAAGTTCAAGGACTTCATATAGTTCTTTAGATAATATAGAGACACTAGATCCTAGATCTAAAATGGCATGGTGTGTCTCTTTTCCAATGGTTACTAGTACCTTAGGGATCCAGATATCCCCAAGCTTAGGTGGTATCATAGCTTCTTGATTGTACCTAGCAATCTTTTCTTTTAAGACATGATTAGCAATATAGGAACCAAAACCAGCCTGGTTAATATTAACAGAAGGATCACTTGCAAATTTTTGTAAGATAGAAATTAATTCATGCAAGCTACACTTCTCTAAATCAACAAATGGTTCCTTAACTTCACTAAGCATTTTAACTTCCTCAACTTTTCTTTCTAACTACTAACATAAGAGATTCATCATTTTTAGTTTCATTAACTTCTTCCTTTAAACCAACAAGTTGAGACATAAATGGCAACAAATATTCAGGATATTCAAGCAGTTCATTAAGAGTTCCCTCCAAAGTAGAAGGGACACTTTCAGCAATATTAATAGAATTCATCCCAACCGTGGGTGGTGCTTGTGGTTTCCCTGCAGACATACTCAATAAAGTGGCTTGATTATCAGCTAGTTTTGACAAGGCTTTGTCTAGTCCTGCAGCTTGGAGTTGTAAACCTCTAATATCAGAACTAATAGAAGCAACAGATTTATTCAACTCTTGTATCATGGTATTATGACTAGCAACTTGTTCAATAAGAATTTTATTTGCTTCGAAATTATCATTGCTTGATGACATAGGCTTCCATTTATCATTAGCATTAGGATATGGCACTAAAGGACGGTTGTTAGGAACATATGGGGGTTTATTATAAGAGTTATAATTGTTGTTACCATACCCATTATTACCATAGTTCCTAATGAAGTTGACATCAACATTTTCAGGATTATTACCAACTAGTTCTTGCAAAGGCATATTTTCAAAATTTTGTTTATTAATAAAAGCAAGAATGGTGTCCATTTTAGATGACAAATCATTTGTTTCTTCTATAGAGTTCACTTTCTTAGATGAACTAGGTGCTCTATCAGTATGCCATTGACTATAATTTTGCAAGATACTTTC
Source organism: Poa pratensis (assembly GCA_947311845.1). NCBI lineage: Eukaryota > Viridiplantae > Streptophyta > Magnoliopsida > Poales > Poaceae > Poa > Poa pratensis. The sequence goes on from CAMZMU010000110.1 coordinate 13,805,770, forward strand.
CAAAATGTTCTTAGCTTCTAATATAGTTTTTCCCATGAAAGCACCTCCAGCAGCTGAATCAAGTATATTTCTAGACATGTAATTTAGACCATTGTAAAAAGAGTGTAAAATGGTCCATTCATTAACCCCATGTGATGGACAAGTTCTAAGCATGAGTTTAATCCTATCCCAAGCCATGGCAACATGTTCATTTTCATTTTGCCTAAAAGAGAGGATATTGTTTCTATTTTGCAGTATTTTAACAGGGGGATAATATTTCTTAATGAAAGCTTCTTTTAAATCATCCCAAGAATTAATACTACCAGTAGGTAATGAATGTAGCCACTCTTTAGCTTTTCCTCTAAGTGAGAAAGGAAATAACTTCAGTTTTAAGACATTACTTTCAACATTTTTAAACTTTTGCATGTCACAGATTTCAATAAAATCATGAAGATGCATAGAGGCATCCTCAACAGCACTACCACCAAATTGTTCCCTAGTTATCAAGTTTAACAAACTAGGACTAACTTCATAGCTCTCAGCAGTAATCTCAGGTGTGGTGATAGGCTTAGCAATAAATTGATCATTAGGAGTGTTTGTGTAGTCACACAATTTAGTTCTATCTCCCATTTCAACAAGTTTTTATGTGTTTTTAATTTTTTATGCAAAACTGAAAGTAAAATGACACTAATGCAACTCGAAATAACAAATGCAACACAAAAATGCAAAACTGAATATAAATATGCAAACCGAAATATAAAGATGATATGCAAGACAAGAACAAAACAAAATAAAATGATTGTAGGTAAAGATGGATAAGATGATGCTCACGTAGGTGCAACCTCCCCAAGCTTAGGTTGTTACACAAGTTGGTGATGAAGTTGACTTGATGTGAGTGATCCTTGGATAAACCTTTCAGCTATGGTTCCCCGGCAACGGCGCCAGAAAACGTCTTGATGGCCCTTCACGTAGTTACCCCACAATGGCGCCAGAAAACAGTTGCTAGCCCTTCGCGTGGTACCTGCGTGAAAAGTAAATGGGTTAGGTTGAGACTCCAAGTGCAGAGTGTATGTAGTAGTGGAAGACAGTTTTCCCCACGAGGGGTGACTCGAGGGTTTAATATCGAACTCTCGGGGAACCAGTATTTCAGGTGTTATCTCCTTATCCTTCTCTTGAGAACCTGCAACAAAATAAATTGTTTTGTGCCCTCAACCTCACCAAGTGGTTGTCAAGCACAAGGTGTGAGAATGATAATAAAATAAATATGCAAACAGTAGTAAATATGCAATGATGGTAAAATAAATATGCAATGATGGTGGAAACAATGAAATGATATTTTTGGTTTTTTATAATGAATGCAAGATGTAAAAGTGTTTTTGTATTTTCGGATTTAATAATGGCAGCAAACAAAAGTGGTGATAAAAGTGTTGGAAAGGTGTTTCTTATGATTAAAAATGGACCGGGGTTCATGGTTTCACAAATGCACTCTCTCTTGATAACGTGGTAGACAATGGAACACTAAAATTAACATGAAAGATGGCAAGACATGGTTTGACAAGTTATTAATAATATGGGCATCACGTCCTAACATAGAGATCTCAAGTATAAGTTGTTCTCTCTCTTATGCTCCACCAAGATGCGAACTAAATCATAACACCTTAGTAATTAAGATAAATCAGAGCATAGCAATAAGTTCAATGACATGAAGTTAAAATAAGAACATGCTAGATCTAGTCATGGAGGTAGTGGCCAAGGTCACATCCACTCTCCGGTAGCATGGTATTTTTGTTTATCCCTAGTGAGGCAACAAAGTAAGGTAGAAAACCCAAGTGGATCGCAGAACTATCTGTCACGTTCACTGCACTAGCCACCCCCCGTTACTCCAACTAATGCACACGTTCCCCCTCACATGCTCTCATAAACATGCTTGATCATGACAAGTAAATAAGAACGGGGTACATAATATGCATCTACTTTCATAACTGAAACAAAACCATTGCAATCTCAAACATGTATTAACTCATAATAAAGATCCACCACAAAGGAATTACATAGATGACCGTAATCATGTTCAGCAGCTCATACGGTACTAATTAGTGAAGCTCATAGAGAGGAGAGATACATAAGTTACTTCCACAAACCCATAGTCCAGGGGTGGACTACTCCCTCTTCATCATGGTGTCGGTGGAGATGTTGTTGGAGGAGAAGGAGACCACGCCGGCAGCGCCCCGCCGGAGTTTTCCCCCTCCAATCTTCAGCTCCAGGTCTCTGTTTCGTGGTTTCTCTGTTTCTGCGGCGCTCTCTTTCGCGAAAGCCCTGGGGGGTCTATATATAGTCGTTTTTAGGTCAAGACGAAGCTTCGGGAAGAAGGATCGACGGCAGCGGAGGCCCGAGGGCCATTTTGGTGGGTCCCACGCGGTCAGGGAATCTGGCCACGCGGGCCCACCTCTTTCGGCCTTCTGGTCTCCGTTTCTTCGTTTTCTTTGCGCCTACGTTTCGTTCCTTCCAAAAAAGTGATCCCCGTAAAATCTCAAGTCATTATGACGTGATTTGGTCGCCTGAAACGTAAAAATATAGAAAAAGGGGTTTTCTGACAGTGCAGGGTTAATTCCAGAAAAATGGGAAAATTGTTAATTATCCCCAAAACTCAATATAAATCATGAATATAACCCTTATATGATGCAAATAACCTGGAATAACATGTAATAAAATGTAAAGTTCATGTATGCATTTTACATGCATCACATACTCTTTGTTTCGGAACAAACGTTTCAATCATGGTGTTATAGTAGCATACCACATCACCTTGGCAGGAACCCTCTTCCTGGGGCTCGGCTCGCCCTCAACATCACCTCGGTCATCTCGCCTGATCTTATACCGCAATGCACCGCATATCGGGCATGCATTCAAATTCTCGTACTCCTCACTGCGGTAGATGATGCAGTCATTGATGCATGCATGTATCTTCTGCACCTCTAATCCTAGAGGGCAGACAACCTTCTTTGCTTCATACGTACTGGGGGGCAATACGTTATCCCTTGGAAGCATCTTCTTTAATATTTTCAGCAACTTTTCAAATCCCTTGTCAGATAGTCCATTATCTGCCTTCCATTGCAGCAATTCCAGGGCGGTACCCAGCTTTTTCTGGCCATCTTCAAAATTTGGGTACAACAATTTTTTGTGATCCTCTAATATGCGCTCCAACTTTGACTTCTCGTTTTTGACACCCATTACCGTAGGGGAATCCCCTACGGTGTAATTTTCCATTAATATGAATCAAGAGTCACCGAAGTGGTCACATCCTGAAGTACAATCGGTACAAAGTTCAATGGGGGTAAAAAATGAACCAAGAATACATGGTTAAGTGAAAATATTTCTAGTCCAAGCTATCAAGGGAGTAACAAGGGCTGCCTTCACTCTATACTGATGAAGCAGGAGATCTTGATGGAACTTGACCTGCCATCCGCGAAAGGTTGTAGGTACCTTGTTGAATATGAGGTCATTTCTTAGTTTCCAGATGTTCCAGGCCACACACGCCAATACTTCCATGAAGCAGGGCCCAATAAAAGACTGAGAGACCAGCACAATCCGTGGAGAGACCGCTAGCTGACAATTCCAAAAGATGTTTACGGCATTCCAGCACCTTATAGCAAAAGGGCACTCGAAGAAGAGATGATCTTGGGTTTCCAGTAGCTGTCCTGTGCATAACACACAATTTGGCCCATCCTCTAGATGCCAATGCTTTCTTGACATAAGATCCTTTGACCTCTCGTTTTCATTTCCGCAGTTTATCTGTTCGTCAAGAATGACCCGACGAAGATCATCATCGGACTCATCAACAATGACCTCATGTTCAGCTCCGTCTTCCCCCATTGTAGTACCACCGTGTTCAGAGAACACAGGATAGTTGTCATCATCCTCTTCTTCATTGTCTTCCATTATAGCCCCTCTTTCTCCGTGCTTGGCCCAACAAAAATAATTGGGCATGAAGCCTTCTCGCAACAGGTGGGAGTGTAGGGTATTTGAGGAAGGGTAATTCCTCCTATTCATACAGTCATCACATGGACAAAACGTAAAACCATTCTGCTTGTTTGCCTCAGCCACACGCAGAAAATTATGCAAGCCATTAATGAACTCGGGATAGCGTCGGTCACCGTACATCCATTGCCGGCTCATCTGCATTATATAAATATATCAAAAATCATTACACTACATCATCATGAATAGGGAACTGACCAAATTAATTAAAACAAGTTCATCACACATTAAAACCAAAGTAGAGTAGTGGCCAATTGTAATACATAGTTCTCATAAAAAATACACTGAAACTAACATACAATTATCTAATTAATGCATTTAAATGCAACAAAAAATGCGATCAAAATCGCAACAAAGGTAACAATTGAACCAACATCATAATGATACCAAGCCTCTTGATTAATGGCATATTTTCTAATCTTTTTAAGCTTCAAGCACATTGCATCCATCTTGATCTTGTGATCATCGACGATGTCGGCAAGCTCGAACTCCAATTTCATCTTCTCTTCTAAGCATTGGAGACGAAGATCTTCACTTCTTTTCAATTTTGCTTTCAAATCATTGTTTTCTTTTTCAAAAAACTCGACAATAGGGTCGGTTGGAATTTCCGGTTCAACTACCTCCTAGATAAAAATATATCTATGTCAAGTTGGTCGGCATAATTGTCATTAACACGAAATGAAAAAATAGTTATAAAAATATACCACATCCGAATCATAGACCGGACGAGCGCCAACGGGGACGGATATCAAAACCATGGCACTATAAATATATCAAACAATCATACAAGTAAGAAAATTATACAAGTAATAACTATGCGTGTAAATCATACAAGCAATATTTTTTTTAAATATAACATAAAAACAAGAGGCTCACCAAGGTATTACAAGCAATATTTTTTTAAATATAACATAAAAACAAGAGGCTCACCAAGGTGGTGCCGGTGACGGGACAGCGCGGGCAATCGACGGCGGTGAGTACGGGGACCGGACGACACTAAAACCCACAAATCAATTTTTAATTTGAGCTCAAATTGCATATAAAAACAAATGAACTTCTAGCTTAGGCATTTCAACAAACACCTAGCTAGCACCAGAAAAATGAAATAAGCTAAACTAGCAATAAAATGAGCTAAACTTGCTATGTCGGAAGAGAGGATGAAGTTGCTAACCCTTGGACAGATGGGTGCCACCAATCTTGACAAATGGTGGAGAAAAATGGGGATGGACTCGATCTCGGGAGAGGAAAGAGGGAGGAAAAATGGAGTGTGCTCGCGCTGCTGAAAATGGAGCTGGCTCGGGTGGAAGAAGATGATATAGGGAAACCTTTAATACCGGTTCCATCTTTAGTACCGGTTCGTATTAGGAACCGGTACTAAAGGGTCTCGCGCTGGGCCCCCCGCTGCGGCTGCCTGCCGCAACCCTTTAGTACCGGTTCCTAATATGAACCGGTACTAAAGGCTCCGCACGAACTGGGACTGCTTCCGGCCGGCATCCTGGCCGCTGGAACCGGGACTAATGCCCCCATTAGTCTCGGTTCCAGTTCAACCAGGATAAATGGGCCGAACCGAAGCCCTGTTTTCCACTAGTGATTCTCTACCATATTTTTTCATCGTATTGAGAGCTGAGCGAATAATGATACCGGTTGCGGATACGGATGCAGATATATATATACTCACGTATTCAGAACGGAAACAGTGCAGACGCAGGCTGGAAAAAAAGTTAACTAGAGAGGTACGCGCATAAGTACTCCATAATCGGTACCATCATCACTATGTAAGTGAGTTTTTATTTAGCAGTCGAACTTGGCACCTCACTAACTACTACTACCTCCGTATCAAAATATAAGATGTTTTAGCATTTTTCTGAAACGGATGTATCTAGCCGCGCATTAGTGCGTAGATTCACTCATTTCAAGCCGTATGTACTCCGTATTGAAATATCTAAAATATGTTATATTTTGATACGGAGGGAGTAATTGTGTTCTGTTCAGTGAGACATTTTGATACAAAATCGAATTATTTGGTTTAAAACCATCAGATAATCCAATTTAATTAATTTTTAGATAATTCATATTCACGGCTATTGGATATATCATATCCTATACCGTATCTAGATATTAAATTTGCAACCAGATATGTTGGTCCGTCTGATTCCTTCAAACGGATTATTGATTCTTTAAAACAGTTTCGAATTCGGTGTGGAAATTATCCTACCCGTTCACACCCTTATGAATATGCCATCTTCATCTTGTATAGTGCCAACTTTATGGCTCAAGAACATGGTTCGCTCTCACAAGTCACAAGTTATAGCGTGGCTTTCAAATGACAGCAAGATGCATTCCGGCTGGGGTCCTCGCGCTGTCAGCACTCAGGAGCAAGACCCGGGGGGGGGGGGGGGGGGGGGGGCAGTAACTTCACGACAAGGAAAATTTCACGGCGTGCCAACAAAAGCGAGACAACACATCCACCTCGTGGAGGGAAACTTCAAACGACTCCTGAGCTAAATGGAGCTCGTTTAAAAAAAATCAAAATCGGCACTTTTGAGTTTTCAAAAACCGTGAAACAATTCCTAGATGAGGATAGTGTTGAGATCTACAAACTTGCAAAATTTCAACTCAAAATTCGGTATATTTTGTGCTGCACAAAAAAGACAAACCAGGGACAATTTCAAGTTTTTTAAACTGTGTATTATTCACCACCCATTTGTTATTTTTACCCAGCCCACAATACAACTTATTTCGATTTTAAAAATTCACATTTGTAGGTCTCGATATTATCTATATCTGTAAAAAAAATCTCGATTTTTGGAAACTCAAAAGTGTCGATTTCGATTTTTTTTTAAAAAATGAGCTCGATATAGCTCGTGACCCATTAGTCCACTGTCGTCTAGTGGATACATATATTACTGACAGCCAGGCCGGATTGATCGAAGTAATCAAAAGTGAAACGATGCCAGAAGATTTTCGCAGAAATGTTTGCTCATTCGTTTTGTAGGAAACGACCAAACTTTACTAATCTTCATACATTGGCAGTACATGCACTACCACACGTTCTGGTAGTCTGGTACGGTAGTGGCGCAACTTTGTATAACAGTTGTTTTTTTTGGGGGAAATTTAGCTGGTGCAACTGCAAGCATTGTTTGATAAAATTGCCAATTTTCCATGTTTTTTAGAGAAAGTGCCAAGGTTCCCCTTTTTTTGGGAAGTGCCAATTTTCCTTTGAAAGGAACAAAATTCCTACACTTCATCCACGAGCCGCAGGATGGAGAACGTGTGGTGTGAAACCGGTAAATCTGTGCACCCGGTGCAACTGGCTTTAGTTGATCATCAAAAACATTTTCAAAAAAGCCACAAAAAAGTTTGAACATTGATAGTACTCATATCTGACATGTCGCAAATTTTCAAATCAAAATTGATAAGCCAGATCAAGAAATAAAATAGACAAATCCGACAATGAATAGTGCTAAAATGCAGTTGGGCTTTTAATTTGACTAATTATCATTATTGATAACAAATTTGTCATTTTCATTGTTGATGTTGTGTTGCAAATTTAACTTTGAATTTTTTTGATGATGTATATTTACGTTTATGTGAATATCTAAACTTTTTTCATATTTTTGAAAACCTTTTGTATCTTAAACCGGGGACGGGTGCACCGTGTGCACAGATTTGCCGGTTTCACGGTAGGTTCTCCCGCAGGATGGTCTGGGCAAGTCTTTGATGTACGTTAATAGGTAGCCCAAGAGGCCGACCCAGGTAGAGTTCTATTCTCATTTTTGTTTCTTTTTTGTCCTTTTACTTCTTTTTTTCCTTTTTAGTTTCTCTTTCGTTTTTAATTTCTTTTAAGTTTACCTTTTTCTTTAATATGTTTTAACTTCAATGATAACATAATAGTTTATGAGGTTTAAAAAATAATTCTTATGAAAATGTCCGTGCAGTTAAGAAAAGATGTTCGAGGTTCAACAAAAGTGCTCATATGCGAGAAATGTAATCACATAAATAATTGATCATTATATTCAAAAACAGTTCGCCTATTACAAAGAAAAAACTTGACAAAAAATAGAAGGAAAAAGAATAAAAGTAAAACATGCAAAAAAAAGAACAAGAAACATAAACCAAAAACTAAGAGAAAAACCTTACCTGGTCGGTAATTAGAGGTGAGAAGGGACATTACCTAGCAGCTCGTTGCGGCTTTGTCAAAATCTGTAGTATGCTCGACGATTTTGAGGTAAAGCACGATCTCGCATATGGTGGGTGGATGAAGGTGGATAAGGATAGTGACGTCGGCACTTGTGAATATGACCTTCACTCGTTCGGTGACCCCATTCTCTTATATATGGTGAGAATTATCTAGAGTTACAGAGTACCGAGCGAGCCATTGTATGTGTGCGCCTATGCTAAATCATAACAAGACACGCTAGATTCGATCTAAGTCGGTTTACATTAAATATCTCGCTAAGTTCGACGTTCGGCGATCTTGGCGTAGCTTGTACTCCAAATTGATGTGTTCGGGACCCCACCCACGATCTGAACTCTTGAAGACTTGAAGTGGGCCATCCCCTGGTCCGAATGGTCCATCTTTTTTCATCGTGGACCCATTATATCGTCGCCATGCTCATTTGACACTCCCACCGTTTCATAATTCTGGTCATTTTTTTTCACAAGGGAGAACAAAGCCCACATATATAGGCTGTTTCAGGAAATTTAATGAGACACGCTTTATTCCCTGTAAAACTCTGACGGTGTTTCAGGAAATTTCCGTACCCAAAGTTCTAACATCTGGTTTTCAAATCAGCGTTTTCAGCCTGTTGGCTCGGTTCGTCGAAGCTTCCTGGCTCTTGCCACCATCGTACTTACAAATTCACATGACAGCAAATTCTCGTCGACTGAAAGCTCAGGCAACCTTAGAAAACGTACTCAACTTGCGCTGATCATATCCACGTCTCCCGCGAACCTGTCAAAACTCCAAGCAGTACTCCCATTTTGGCGCCAATGGCCATGTAAATTGCAACTGTTATCGTCACCCCACAAGTCAGCGTCGCATATATAGATCCACAGTTCGTGACACTGACCACCCGCGTTGACCTAAGCACCGTGTAACCCAAGCTATGCGATGAGATAAACGTAAACCCATGCTGGCCGAGTTCTAGATAACTGATCTGCCATCACTTTTCTCTCTTCTCCCACCTTGAGATACACCGATAACCGATTTGTAGCTTAATTACCGGTCGCTCGGCGCCATGTCAGGGAACCCGCCGGGGCCGGACGGCACCGTTGATCCTTACGCGCGGCAGCCGCAGTACAGCTTCAGCGGGCGCATCCTTATGACCACAGTCGTCATCCTCTTCGCGCTCACCGTCGTCTTCGTCATCCTCCGCATCTTGGTGCATGCTCTCATGACCCGATCGGGTGGAGGCGGCGGCCGCGGTAGCGGCGGCCTTGCTGCCGGCATCATGAGGTCCATCGGCAGGATCAGCAGCAGCCGGCGCGGACTGGATGCTTCCGCGCTGTCGGCACTGCCGGTCACCGCGTACCGGAAGGAGGTTGCTGCCGCCGGCGCCGGGGAGGCCGACTGCGCCGTGTGCCTGTCGGAGCTCGCGGACGGAGACAAGGTGCGGGAGCTGCCCAACTGCGGCCATGCGTTCCACGTGGAGTGCGTCGACGCGTGGCTGCGCTCCAGGACGACGTGTCCACTCTGCCGGGCCGAGGCGGAGCTTCCCCAGGGGAACAGGAAGGGGGAGGCGGCGGCGCAGTCGTCCTCGGCGGCGGCGACGGAACCGTTGTCCCGACCGGCGATGTTCGGTGAAGGAGGAACCTTGATCGTGACGGTGCACGGCGTTTCGGATAGCCGGCGAGACGTGTGTGCGTCAACATCTGGGTAAGGTAGTCTATTGGGATCTTTCTTCCTCGTAAAGAACTCGTCTTAGTTAGCCCTCCCTGCAGGGGAACTAGAAACAGGGTGTAGCGTGACACATGCATATACTGTAGGTTAGACTAGGAATGTAACAAGACTGTAAAATTCTTTGCAATGGCCATCTGGTGTATCCGTGTATATATCGTGTACCTCCAAATTACACTATGTCGAAGTGGGGAGAGCTGTTTTGCCTGCCGGTGCATATGCAGTTATGCACTTTTATATAAAAAATGTACTTTAAACACGTTTTATAATACAAAAAATCTATCTATCTCTACTATAAAAGAACGCAGTGTCCTGTCTTCTGCCGACGACGGACGAAAACGGACGATATCGTACGACCCAAAAACTTGCTGATTATGACACAATCAATTTAATTGTACGCCCGGAAACCCTCCTCTAATCACGTACGTCGTCCGCCCCAAAACCGCCTTGCACGCTTCGTCAGCCACGCAACCGCCTTGTACGCTGCCGGCGCCATCTTCCTCCCCGCCGCCCAATCCCCTAGCGCATCGACCTGGCCGTCGTCCTCCTCCAGCCAGAGCCCTTCATCCCGGCGGATTTCGCCGCGCAGGTGCCCTCATCACCGGCGCGCCGCCTCCCCGATTCCCCACCGTCTCAGCCCAATCCCCACTGCTCCGCCCAGTCCCCGTCCGTGGCATCCACGCTGGTAGCCACGCCGCCGCCGACCCGCCCTCCCAGATCGACGAGAATAATGACTAAGAAGACGACGTGGGGTACGCCACGGATCCTCCTTTCTCCTTTGAGCGGCGGCGACCGACGGGGACGCGCCGGTCGCCGGAGATCTTCTCTGGCATCCAGTCCGCCCGCAAGTGCAGAGCCGCTCCGCCGATGCCGCCGTCCTCGAGGAGCAGGTCCACAAGATGCTCCGGGAGTGGCGGGCCGAGCTCACTGTCGCCTCCTCCCTCCAGGCACCTCCCCAAACCTCCTCTTACGCATAGACCAGTTAGTGCTCTCAGGGTTTGCCGTCGCTGACTTGTGTGTGTTGCAGAACTCGCAGGGGAACAGCCAAAGAGCCGGGGATCCTCGTCGGAGACGCTGAGGTTGCTGCAACAGGCGATTGAGGATGAGGACGACGCCACCAGTAGGCTGGCGGTCCCTCGGTCGCTGATGTCAGTGCAGCCATCTTGACTCAGCCTCGGGCTTGGGCAGGACGACCAGAATCTCAACCCCGAGTTGCAACTGCAGGCCCTCATGGGATCATGGAATGCTGGGAGATTGTGGGAGGACGTAGATGATATTGCTAATTTCAGTGATCAGGTATCCCACTCAATGTCTCCCTGTTTTAAATGGTTCAGTGGAATTTTTCCGATTGTGCCATGAATCATGTGAAGGAATTTGTGTATTAGAAGGCATGACTACTTAAGGTAATGTTTGATCATAGAAGCGATCAAATCATATGCTCTGGGTTGTCAGAGTGTAATGAACTTTTTTATACATGTTTGCTCTGAAATTTCAGTTTTTATTTTTCTGATGTAGAAACAGCTTTCTTTGACAAATGGCCTGAAGTGAAATGATTGTTATTCCTCTTGATTTTGCAATAAATATTCTTATTATGTAGATTTTTTTTCCCTTTCGATTTGGGAGCAGTATATGCTGTTCGAACATGTACTGCAACATTACCTTTTCAGGTTCTAAACTTGGTGCCAAAGGAAGCTGATGGCGAGTCTTTTGAGGAGGCTCTAGCTCATGTTTGCTGCTGCCTCGGAGGTGCTACAGATGGTGCTGATAGCGATAGCGATTTCGAAGTGGTTGCTGATTTCTTTCCGGTTAGCCTGCTTTGAACTGGTAGCCTTCGTATACATATTTTCCTTTCCTATGTGTGAGGTGACTTGTTTGATTTTACATTGTAAGGAAGTCCAATTCGAGAATTGATACGAACTGAGTGGTTATATAGCTGTATTTAGATGCTATTGTGAATTGATGTGGATGGACAAACTTCAAATATACGAGCTGAACTGAGTGTACAAACAATTTGCATTCCTTTATTGGTGTGTTCTGCAAACAGGGAGATGGAGCGGGAATAAGATATGGTGAAGAAGGAAGAAGAGGAGACCTCCGGAGTCTGAACAAACACAATTTGCATTCCTGACTAGAGTTGTGTGGAATCTCTTACTGCATTTGTTTGTTTACAACCTGGTAGGGATGACGTACTCCCGGAAATGTAGCAGGCGTCGCCTCCTCACGCATCCTCGGATAGGTGAGTGATTCAGGCCCATATGTATGCCACGATTATGGAAATTGTGAAGATTAAATGAGGTGCATCCATGTTAGCCATACATCTATTTTGGTATGATCTTGAGAGGCAGAAGAAGCATTTGGTTGTGTCAATAAAAGAAGGAACAACCGAATTCCTTTCTCACATTCTAAATTTGTTCAGGAGTCTGGTCGTCTGGATGCACTCTGAGCAAATTCAGTTAACTCTATGGATGTTGAATCAGGTTAGCACATATCAAGGTGCTGCTGCACATGTTATCAATACCCAGTCCATATTTCCATGACAGGCAAGGAGCTTGCAGCAGACTGTCACGAAGGGAGACTATATGTCAATGATAGCCATGTAACTGTCAAGAAGAGTAAGCATACGAGCATCATGAGTGCTCTTATCTTTCTTTGCACACTTAGCTTAGTTATTTTCATGCTGCTATCTTATGTTCCATTTTCATATCCTGCATGATACTCCAAACCACATATCTTCAAGAGCCCTGAGTCTGACACCTATGTCAATTTGGGTGAGGCTAAGATCAAGGATCTGAGCTATCAGCTCCAGTCAGAGGCCGCTGAGCAAATCAAGGCGTTGTAGCAGCTTCATTTCAAACCTTGGGGCTTCGACAATAGCTCACGGTGATGACGCTGTTGTTGATGAGTCCAGCGTTGAGCTGTTGATAACCCATGTCGGCGTGCCGAGGGCAAAGGCTATAAAGTCACACAAGGGTGCTGATGGTGATACAACTTTGCTAGGCCCAAATTAGACACTCCCAGATTTAATAACCAGTCATAAAATTAGACACTCCCAAATTTAATAATTTGGAGCATATATAACCAGCTTTTCTAGGCCAGTCCAAGATATTTATTTCGTGAGGAAATTTACATGCTTTTCTATAATAGCCAGTCTTCTTCTAGCATCTAATGGATATTTTGCCATGCTTTTCCTGTAGATATTTCATTCCGATAAAAATGGTTTTTTTTTATGTATGCATACATGAACATGGTTTCCACATGACTTCATGTCATCATTGTTATACGGTTATTGTCTAGACATTTTTCACAGCTGGATATGTGTTTATCGCATCCACCCGTTTGCTTACAATTTATTAATAGTATCAAAATTATGTGTTTATTCCAAATGTTTACACACTTTAGTAATGTTAGTTAAAAAATCTTCATTGCTAAAATGGAAGTTCAAGAAATCTTACTAGCTTTCTCATGAATGCGAGTTGGTGGTCGGGGCAGCAGAGGCAGCCGTTCTCATTTGGGTGCAACGTTATAATAATACAAAATTGAGAGTGTATTGAAGCTATTGGTAGCGTTGACCCTAGATTATAAGGAATGTTTATAGGAAAAGATTCCGATGGATTTAAATCCTGCACTAACAATTCTGTATTTTTGGAGCAAAAAATGATGCTATAATGTTTATTTGGGAGACAAGAGGTTTGAACAACATCATGACAACAACAGAACACGTAGAGAGCAAGTAGATATATGATTTCCTGGTTTTTGATTCGGAGACTTTTAATAGTCCGTAGCAAAGCACGGGAATTCAACTAGTACTACTATTAAAAGAGCAAACATGTTACGGATACATTAAATTTAACCCGTCCAATGTTAGATTAACGGACCGAATCGTTCCAACAATGTTGAGCAGCTCAACACAACTTTTCATATCGTGGGAATTACTTGGATTGCCACCGTGTAAAAGAAAACCAGGACGATGTAGCGAGTTTGTGGTGCTGCTGTCCTCCGTCGGCAGAGAGGGCCTTGGCTCATGGTCGGCTGGCCGCCAGCTATAGCGCCCATCTCCGGCCACCCCGAGATCCCCCGAGCATGCTCTCATATTCGCCCCGTCCCTTGCCGTAGGAGGAAGAGCACGGAGGTCCGCGCACCGGCAGGTCCGCGCCGTTCCCGACCCGCCACGCCTGCCTCCGTTCGACCCCGACAGGAGCTCAAGCCCCCGTTACAGCTGGCTCCACAACAGCATGCGCAGGCGAAGTTCGATTGCCAGCACAAGATTTCTCGTCGGCCCAGATCTTCGTTGTACGAGTGCCAGCACGAGGTCTGAAAATCTCCGATCAGATATGCATGTACTACATCAGTCCTGCCTGCATATGGTCAGTGTTATGTCCTTGCATACGTACGCAGGGGCGGCGCCACTACCGGGGCGAGGAGGGGCGGTCGCCCCGGCTCCCCTGGGGCGGAGCAGGGATCCCCAGTTCATCCCTCTCTAGCGGCGGCAGCGCCATGGACGCTCTGGTTTAGCAAACAGAGGAGGAGACGAAGTGGCAAACAGGTACGTGGGCTGTTTGTTGGGCCAAACCGAGCGAACAGCCGAACAGGTATCCATCCGAACCAACGCACCCTGCCCAGTCGTTCTCCATCGCGACCTAGATCGATCCCAAAAAATCCTCCATCCATCGCGACGCTGCCCAGGCCGCTGCCGACCTGCCGCCCGCCCTGGCCGCAGCGGCGCCGCTGACCCGTCGCCCGCCCCTAGCTGCCCTTGGCCGACGCTGATCCGCCGTGACCGTGCTCCCCGGCTCCCCCCTTGGCCGACGCTGACCCTCCGGCCTCCTCAACCTGAGCGCCGCGCGTCGCCGATTCAGCCGATGGACTTGGACGATGAGGACGCCTGGATTGCCGTAGTGGAGCAGGAGGAGGCCAAGCTAGCAGAAGAGGAATCGGCAACAACATCTCGTGCATTGGCGGCGGCAAGAAAGAGCAAGCGGGCGCGCGACTCCACGACCGAGCAACACGAACAGCAGGTTGTCTATCCCCTTTGATTTAGTTTTCTGTATCAATTTTGGAGTTCAATGTAATATAGCTGAACACCCAATTTTAATTATAGGAAGCTGAAACTGCACAAGCTAGTGCTCCTGATGTGTTTGATGTAGCAAATGTTATTGGGGATCCTGGAATTCGGAGGGCAATTGATGAATTTGCAACTACTGAACTGAGAGATACAATGAGAAGGGCATACTTGTTGAGAGGCCGGAGTCGTTTGATTGGCCACACATTTACCAAAACAAAAATTGGGGCAGATTGGCGATCATTCCTTGAAGCATGGTATGATACATATGATTGGTTAGAATATAGTGTGGAGAAAGATGCAACATATTGTTTCTATTGTTTTCTTTTCAAACCTCCAACAATTAGTTTGCACCATGGACATGATGCTTTCACAAAAGTGGGGTTTAAAAATTGGAAGAAAGGACCGGAAAATTTCAGATCTCATGTAGGTGGACCAAGTAGCACTCACAACAATGCCAGAAAATGTTGTGAAGATTTTAGAAATAAAAAACAGAGTGTGTCATATGCTCTCACTTGTTATGATGAGAAATCACATATTGACTATGAAATATGTTTGAGGGTTGTGCTTGGTATTGTAAGGTTTCTTCTTGAGCAAGGTCTAGCTTTTCGTGGGCATGATGAGTCCATCAATTCCATCAACCGAGGAAATTTTCTTCAAATGTTGAAGTGGTATGCCTCAAGATGTGAGGAAGTAGCCAATGTGGTCAATCTAAATGCTCCTGGCAATCTCCAATTGACATCTCATGAGATTCAACAACAAATAGTCCAAGCATGTGCAATGTTTGTTACATATAATTTGTCCATGTCTAGATTGAGAGGACAAGGATATGATGGTGCCTCAAATATGCGTGGTGAGCTACATGGTTTAAAAACATTGGTGTTGGCCGACAATCCTCATGCTTTTTATGTCCATTGTTTTGCCCACCAACTTCAATTGGTGGTTGTTGCTGTTGTGAAAGGAGTTCTAGGTGTTGGTCATTTCTTTGGTCATGTAAACAAGATGGTTAACATGGTTAGTTCTTCTTGTAAATATTGCAAAGATGTGTATTCAACTCTATGTATACAATTTTAAATGCTACCATTATTTTGTAGGCGAGTGCTTCTTGTAAAAGGAAAGATGCATTGTTGCAGAAGCATCATGACTATATGGTAGCACAACTAGAGAGTGGGGAAATCTCGTCGGGAAGAGGCCAACATCAAGAGACAAGTTTAGCAAGACCCGGTGATACCCGTTGGGGGTCACACCATAGAACACTAATCCGGATGCATCATATGTGGGATTCTGTGATTGGAGTGCTACATGGTATTTCTCTTGATGGAGGAGATCCCGAAGAAAGAGGTTTGGCTTCTGGTTATATGTCCTACATGGAAACTTTTGAATATGTTATAATCTTGCATTTGATGGTTCGAGTGCTTGGTATAACAAATGAGTTGTCACACGCATTGCAAGCAAAAGATATAAACATAGTTTGTGCTATGCATATGATTGTATCAGTGAAAAGGTTATTGCAAAATCTGAGAGATCATGGATGGGAGCCTCTCTTGTTGGCTGCTACTAAGTTTTGTGATGGAAGAAATATTATAGTGCCCAACATGATTGACAACATTCCAGCTAGGGGTTATCCAAGGATCTCACGCAAGGTGGTTACTTGCCTTCATTATTACAAAATAGAAATCTTTAACGAGGTGCTTGATAGAAACATGGTTGAGCTGAATAATAGGTTTTCTGAAACATCTACATGCCTATTGATCTGCACCGCATGCCTTGATCCTAGATACTCATTTAGCAACTTTGATTACGAGAAGCTACTTGAACTTGCCAATATTTACTCCGTGGATTTCTCTTCACATGATTGCTATGTCTTGGTTGACCAACTCAACATATATATTGATATGATGAAGAGTAGTCCTGATTTCTTATTATGTGATACTCTGGGTGAACTTTCTGTCAAGTTGGTTCAAACTAGACAACATTTGATCTTTCCATTGGTCTACCAGCTCATCACACTTGCTTTGACATTGCCGGTTGCAACGGCATCAGTTGAGAGGTTTTTCTCTTCCATGAAGATTGTAAAGACAGATCTTCGAAACAAGATTGGTGATGATTGGTTCAATGATTTGATGATTTGCTATAGTGAGAAAGAAATATTTCAGAAAATTGATGACAAGAAGATAATGCTACGTTTTCATGCCTTGAGGAATCGTCGAGGTCATCTACCTCGGAAGTTCCATCTTGCTAGCACAACTACAACTTGATGGTAAGAAATCATATGATGGTTGCCAATTGTCCAACTGTGCTACTACTACTTGACTCACAAATTTGTCATTTGTTGTAGGTGTCTCTTACATATTGGGATATCATATGGTGGCTGCCAATTGTTCAACTCAAGTGACATGAGTCCATGTTAGTATGTTACTAGTTTTTAAGTTGTTTTTAGGTTACTTTTATGTCATTGTTAGTTGTTATTGATGACCAATTCTGGCTCAGAATAAATCATCCTTCCATACAATTGGGTATTACATGTGTTGTCAAAAAAAAATCGCCGGTGGCACAATTTTTACTGTTCGCCCCCCCATCTCAATTCCTGGCTCCGCCACTGTACGTACGTGTGATCAGACTAGCACGGTTGTAGAAGAAAAAAATGGATCGGCTTGAAAACCACATCAATTTGCAGATGTTCAGCAGAGCATTTGAATCGATGCACGAAATTTGCTATGCGAGGACCCCTTTGTGCACCTCTACATTCCTGTTGTGCATTTATATATAGAGCAGGTTGCAATAAGATAGATGGATGCCTCCTGACTAACTTCTACAGCAATTGAGATTCACGCATTCTTTGATGCCATCCATTATTTGATGCTAATTGAGTTAATTTCCATGATGGGCACTGGCTAAAGTAAACCGACTGTGCAGAGTTTTAGCATCAGAAGGATATATGGGTTTCTTTGAAGCAGAGACACTGCCTGATACTTCCTGTGACACACTTTGTGTCCTTGAAACATTTTTTTCAAACTGCTGACTTGACACAGTACGGACCAGGCTACTACCTTTCTCAAACATTACTGAGATATTAGCCTCCGTGTTATAAGTGCATGATTCGTGTCCAACTGACTGAGAGTTGTGTCAGAATCATACGCAATCAACATATGTGAATTACATGAGATTTATAAGCTGGGCTTGATGTTGGTTCCGTCATTAATCATAGTTGGTATGCTCGACCACCAAGTGATGATCTACAGTCTCGAGTTTTAAAAGATTTCTCCGATTTTATTGGCATGTACATTTGTACTACGAGAGGAGGACGTTGGTGTTATGGAGCCAACTGAAGCACAGTTGCCATGGCCGACTATTCGACGAAATGTGTCCCGCGTCTCCAAGCGCTAGGATGCCAGCGAGCATGCCGAGCTCGATCACATCCTCGAGCTCTTCGGCGACCGGAGACGGAGACAGGTGAGAGAGGTATGACGTGGGAAGAACAAGGCTGTCGAGGCGGGAGCTTAATGGCGAGGTGGCGGAGGAATGCGGGGAGGTGACGGTGAGGGGAGCCGAGCGAGGTACTCATGACCGCGGTCGTGGAGGGCGACCGGCGCAAGCTCGGCTCGCCGGACGCCCGGACATGGAAGCATTGGGACAGTAGGATTGAGACAGTAGGAAGGGAGGGGACAATTGTGTACTGACCATGGGAGCAAGGGATTGAGGACGAATAACACCTACAAAGCGGATAGAGAAGAACAGAGAGACATACAATGACATGACATTGTTTCTTTACCTAAATGTATTCCCCGTGCTTGGCAAGGCTGTTCCTACATGTATTGTTTACCTACCTAAATTCCTTCGCTAAAGAAAAATAACCCAGTTTTTATAAATGTCCATGTTATTTTGTGTTATTAATATGTAAATCAAACGAGGCTAACTGCTATTACAATGGGGAACAAATAAAACTATATACATGGTCTAAGTTTTTTCATTCAATTAATCATAATTTATTATATTATTTATTTGGACAGGTTATTATGCTCTTTTCTGTGTACTTCACATATGTTTCACAAGCAATCAGAAGATAAATTATATCAACAATCCCGAAAAACAACAAACACCCTCTTCATATATCACCATTGCTAACTAGAATGAGACAGTGGAGTACTTCACTCGAGATATTTGATCCGATTTCAATTTTGTATCGTGCACTCGAGATATTTGGTCTGATTTCCATTTTGTATCATGAAACAAATTTAATTGACTTGGTAAAATAATTCAAGGAAACAAATATAGATTTGTATTATAATAAATTATGAGACATGCGTTGCACGTGCAAGGCCACTAGTTATATAAAAAGTATTCACATAGATTTTGATTTTTTAACATCCTATGTGGTCAGAAATTCTATTCACTAAAAACCGACTTATTTCGTGGCCTGTGTAAATAAGAAAAATTTGGTGCTAAAATAAGAATTTGGTGCTAAACCGACGTATTTTTTACACAAGTAACAAAAAAATATAGATTTTCCGCGAAACGACTTTTGGAACACATAGAATGGGAAGATGTATTCACTCGTGTGATGTCATAACGTTGCGTGCGATGCCACATGGAACGAAGAAAACGAGAACGTGAGCCTTTTTCATCTCCAATGACGCCTCTAAAAGGCCCCCTATGTATCTGCTGGGGTCTAGATAGAAAATCCTGCCCCAACAGACCTCCCATCGGCCCAGATGTGGGTCTAAAATATCCGGATGGTATTATCACTACGACCACCGCCATCGGAACCTGGCCTATCGGGACAAAGGTTGGAGATCTCGGATCTGGCCATAATACTCACCTCTCCCACAACACCCAACCCTATCGGAACCCAGCCGATCGGGCCGAGCCGTCGGAACCGCTGCACATGCCAACCCACGACCTCCACACGGTCTGGGGAAGCAACACCGCCAACGCAAAGAGAGAAAGCAGGACTGGCGGAGCAGCACCGGCCTCCCCCCTCTATTACTTAGGATTATACGCCATCTCATGAACCGGTGCGCTTGGGTGAAAAAAAAAACTGAAAATGTTAAATTTGAGTTTGAAAAAAATTCCACTAGATACATACTATGTATCAGCAAAATTTGTATACAAATAACGTATTCCGAGACAAAAAAAAAACAAAATTGTGGCTGTAAAAAGGGGAAATAGCTCCCCTCACGCCCCCAATTTCTTTTTTTCTGTGCATACATAATGTGTATATATAACTTATACTTTATTTCAGATTTTTGTAGCCCTAAAAATATCGTCTTTAATATATTTAAAACGGGCAACCTGTGAGCTCGGTTGCCACTTGCCAGTACCACTTTCCGTCCATCGAACCCTTATATTGTACTCCCTCCATCCCATTAGTTGGCACAGATTTGTCTCAATACATTAGTATTTAGACAAATTTGTGTCAACTAATTCGTTACGGAGGGAGAGTATATCTTCTGCAAGTGAATATCAACACCGAGAAGCAATGATAAACAAGCGGCTTTTATATTTGTTTTGTCCGGAGTCGGACCCTGTGCAGGGTCGGCCGAGTATTAAGCATTTGTCACCATGCGGCCGCACCGCTGCCACATCACGAGCAAGCAAACTTCCGACACTCCATTTGGAGCATGGAAATTACTTGTGAAATATAATAAGAACCGTTCTATTTCCTGTATAACTACATCGGGGTTTCAGACAAGTCAGTTCCACTTCCACCAAAGTTTGCTGGAAGCTTCTTCGTGGCTTTCTCGCTACATGGCACCATCAGTTCCACACATCGATCTCCCCAATTTGATCGCACGCGCATTCTCGCGCCGCAAGCAATTGCCATGAAACTGTTCTCGTACGTGACACTGACACAACTCATTGACTTGAGCGCCGTCTTGCCCAAGCTAAAGTTCTTATGCGGGCTTGAGTTGTACTAGAGCTGATTACTAAACCTTTCCGGCCATTACTTTTCTCTCTTCTTCCCTTCTTAACTGATTGGTGGTAGATACGAGAAAGCTTATCCGTGCCATGTCGAACCCTGTCGCCGGCGCGCCGGCGACGTCGGGCGCCGCTGATCCGAACGCGGGACAGCAGAATTACGGCTTCAGCGCGCGCGTCCTGCTGATGGCCGCCCTCCTCCTTGTCGCGCTCACCGTCGTCGTGAGCCTCATCCGCGTCCTGCTGTATCTGTTCGCGGTGCGGCCGGCCGGCCACCGCGTCGGCATCCTACGGTCCATCAGCTCGTTCGGCAGCCGGCGCGGGCTGGACGCGTCCGCACTCTCCGCGCTGCCGGTCACCGAGTACAGGAAGCCCGGTGGCGCGGGTGCTGACTGCGCCGTGTGCCTGTCGGAGCTCGCGGACGGGGACAAGGTGCGGGAGCTGCCTAACTGCGGGCACGCGTTCCATGTCGAGTGCGTGGACGCGTGGCTGCGCACCAGGACGACGTGTCCTCTATGCCGCGCCGAGGCGGAGCTGCCCGAGGGGAACGGGAAGGCAGCTGAGCCGGCGGCGCAGCCTCAGTCGTCGTCGTCGGCCTCGGGGCCGCCGATCCCGGCGTTGTTTGCTGCAGGAGGAACCTTGGTGGTGACCGTACATGGTGTTTCGGGTAGCCGGAGAGACGTGCCAGCATCAGGGTCAGGTCAACCAGGATGTTCCTATTCCTAGGATATAGGAGGACTGAAAAAAGAGGTTAAACTCTGATTCTTTTCTATAGCTTGCACTAGGAAACCATGAAGATACACGCATCGCAAAATGACTGTTCACATGTACGACGTACTTGGTCCAACATCGACAGTAAATTTTTTTTTTTTTTTTTTGGGACTGGCTTGGTCACAGTCGACGAATAGCAGGCTATATTACCAAGCGATCCATTTCTTGTTTTCCGCTTTTGCACCTGTACTTGTGTCTGTATTGTGCCGTACTCAGTCTCACACGGCCCACATATAGCTAATCAAGCCTAGCATCCGCAATGGCTAAGATATCTTATGTAATTCTTCGCAATGGCCCACATATAGCTAATCAGGCTTGGCATCGATGAACTTTAGCCATAAGCTGAGTTCCATTTATTTTTTGTAATTCTCCACAATTTATAAGGTAGTAAAATTTAGCCATAAGATAGGACCCAAATAGTTTTTTTTCATATTCCTAAATGCAAGAGAGAGAGGAGAGAGGAAATCATTTTTAAATTTCTTATGATAGACCACAAGTTTGAGGTCACACCTTAACCTTATGAATAAGCTTATTTTCAACACAATGTATAATATGAGTCTTAAGCAATGACACATAGCACTTAACGTGAGATTTTTAACACACTACGGCTGCTCAAGCTCATGGCTCGATAAAGAGGACAACTTGATAAATGGTTGTATCGTGTGTCCCATTACAAAAGTGGGAACTTAAAAAAATTGTACCGAAAATCCAAAAATAATTTTGTTTAAATATTTTATTTATTAAGCCGGGCCGTATAAAACAATACCATGCGTGCATAGGGAAAAAACATACAAGAACAAGCAAAGTATTTTTAATTCAAAATATACTAGAAATATAATTGTGTAAGATCATTTGAATTCAATGTGTAGACCATGCATAAAATTAAAAGGTTGCATTTCTCAATGCGTTGTTGCACTTTTCGAGTGCAACATACAAATCGCCAAACAAATGGAGATGGAAAATAGATAGAGGACCTTGGTTGCACTTTTCTCATGATAGTTGCACTCTTTAAAATACATTGCAACTACAGCGCAACTAATGAAAACCACTTAGTACTTGCACATTTTTTTTTAGCAAAATGCAACTCATATCAAAACTCAATTGCAAGTTGCACGTCCTTGAGAAAAGTGCAATTCATATCAGAATCCAGGGGGAGTTGTATATTGCTTGATAAAATTCCAACTTGTATAAAAAAAATCGGTGGCTAATTAGAGGTTTATTGAGGAAAGTGTTAATCATTTCGAAAATCACTTGCTAATTGCATGTTTCTTGTGAAAATGCAATTGGTATAAAAAATTGGTTAGAGTTGGACATTTTTTATAAAAGCGCAACTCGTATAAAAACTCGTTTGTTGGTTGCACGTTTTTTTTTTTGGAAAAAATGCAACTCGCTACATAAATTACTAGCTAATTGCATGTTTCGTGAGAAAAATGTAACTCGTATTAAAAGCAACGTAACTAGTTGCTAACTACATGTTTCTTGAGAAAAGTGCAACTCCTTCCAAAAAGCACATGCTAATTGAATGTTTTGACGAGAAAGTGTAACTCGTATTGAAAACCGATTAAAGTTCATCTTTCTCAAGTGCAACTATGGAGAAAAGTGTAACAAACAAATAACCAAACATAAAAAGAACCATACATGTTGAATCATGGTTGCACTTTTCTAGATTATGTAGTTGCACATTTCTAAGAAAGAGCAACTATGGTGATGCGAAAAAAATAAAAGATATATAAACAAGAGAGGAGACTGCTGCTCGGGCTCCTCCGATGTCTTTCGGTTAAGGATTAGGGTAGTTATAACTCTTAAGGCTTATGTTACCTGGGGAGGTGCGTGGCGGCGTCGCTATTCACAGGCTTTACTAACGCTCCGTGAGTGGTCTAGCTCTGTGGAAGTTTTAGAATCCCTAATCTTTTTGTTGTATTGATCTGGACCCTGGTGGGGGGTTTATATAAGAGTACAAGGGGGTAGGATACTTGGAGTACAAGATGATCTAACCCTAATCAATCCTAACCGTACATATACTCTAACATCCCCCTCAGTCGTAGCGGGAGTGAAGCAGACGATTGCGACTGGAGAAGTCCTGTGCGTCCGTCGCCTCCTCCACCTTGTGATCATCGCCGTCCCCTTCTGGTTCCTTCTCTTCCCTCCCGCAGTCACAGCGGTTAGTCTCACGACGCCGATCCTAGGTTCTTCCACCACTTCCGCAACGCGCCGCCCCCGAGGAGATTAATCTTTCTCCTCGGGGGCGCGGCACCCGGTTTCGATCAAACATCGAATCGGTTCGTCAGATTAGATTAGATCCAAATTTCGAATTTTCAATCCCGTAGATTAGATCCAGTTAGCTACGCAATAAGTCCCTTGATCTCGACCCCAACCTTCCGACGAAATCCAGTGCAAATCCAGGCGCTCACGACGGCACGGAACAATCCAAGACGCGCGACTTCTTCAGGCCTCGCTACACATCTCCCACCATCCGCGCGTGGACAATCTCACAAGCCGAAACCATCATCGCGGGCCTCCAGGAGCCGCTGCGTCGCCGCAGATCTTCATCAAGGTGCCATCTACATCAACATGTGGAAGCAGGCCACACACGACACGCATCAGCTCAAGCTCCAAGGGCCGCATGCATCCATGCACTAACGACAAGGAGATGATGGTGCCTCGCTCATATGCGGGTGTCGTTGTTGGGGCCCCGGGTGATGATGTGCCGACATGTGCGGAGAGAGGAAGGGGCACCGCGTGGGTCGAGTGAGCTCGGCGCTCTCCATCGCCGCCGGTGAGATTCCACTCCCCCATCAGAGCGAGACCAGAGAAGCCGCCTTGGCAGAGGGGTCGGCTGGAGGGAAATTGGAGTTTGAATTTTTGTGGCCCACGGGTCGGCAACCCGCAGCTTGCAGAGCACGGATTGCGGACAGCTGGTGAGATCCATGGTGGGCAGCGTTCCCGTCGGTCCAGAGGGGAAGCGGCTACCAGGAATACGCCTTCGACTATGGAGGCTGACCTCGAGCTTATCCATGGCCAGACTTGGGAAATCCCCTCATACCGCAAACCTAGGGTTTCGTCCGATAGATCGGTGCTCGTGTGGGTAAGGAGAGATCTGTTCGAGGGGAAGAGCTTCACAGATGCAGACTGCTATCCCGCTGGCGGAGGCCGACTGCCGCCTACGAAGAAGTTTTCGTTCTCGAAGGATTATTGGGGTGCTTCAGGCAGAAGTACCTTTGCTGAGGTTCTCATGGCGGGAGGTGGAGGTAGTCGAGGTGATGGTGGGCGCTATGGTGCTGGTCGGGGAAGACAGCCCCGGGGCGGCCGTCAGAACTCGGCGGTATCCAACCCTTCGACGCAGAAGAAGCCTACCCCAGCAGAGGTGAGGCCGAGTTCCTGCAGTGCCCAATCTATGGGGCAAACACAGCAATTGAGTGGTGATCCCAACCCTGGTCTATATCAGATGATGCAACAGCCGCAGTGCTTTCAGCTCCCGCAGTTACCTCCGTGGTTTTAGCTGCCTTATGGCCCTCAGGGAGCGATTATGCAGAATCAGTTGATGCAGAACCCTATGATGGGTCAATTCCCTGCTCAGTTTGCGCCGTTACAGTCTCAGCAATCGGCGAGCAACTCTGGCAATGCTGGAGGTGCTGCTACTCAGCTGCCAGTGGTGAGTAAGAACAAAAAGAAGGCAGTTCCTAATGCTGCCATGTCCAACAATAATCAGAGTCAGCAGAGTCAACCAAAAGAAAGTGTAGATAGACCTGCAGTTGCAGAGAAGGTGAAATCTGGCACTCCTTTGGTTTTTGATCCTAAGTACAAGGATGTCATCTGCTACAACTGTGGTGAACCTGGACACTATGTGGGCTTGTGCACAGTTCCTAAGTGCTGCTTCATGTGTGGGAAACCAGGCCATCACATGGATGGGTGCCCTGAATGGTATAAACCGCTCCCAACGGCCTCCTATCTGGGAAGTTCGAATGATGGTCTTGGCTTCTTCCATATCGATGTTGAGAAGCCAGAAGCTACTAAGTGGCTGAACTATAAGAATGTAGCTGTGGTGCATATCTTGGAGGGAGAGGTGTCTGACAAAGAACTTGAGCTGAACTACACCGAAATGTGGAAGACCAATTGGTATTGGCAAATAAGACAGCTGACTGCGAAGAAGTATCTTATCAGGCTCCCTCCTAACAAGAATATAAATGAGCTGGTCGAATTCCCTTCAATTAACCTGAAGAAGAAAGGTGTCTCTGTATCCTTCTCTATTTGGAATGGTGACCAAGACCCCTTTGTGAGCTTCAAGAAGTATGGGTCAATGTGCAAGGAATTCCCACCAAGTGGTGCTCTTGGAAGGTTATTTCTCAAGTGGCTTCTTCGCTGGGTGTTCTTGTTAATGTAGATTGGCATCTTATTTTAAGAAGCTTCTTTAGAAATGTGAGGATAAAAGTCTCATTTAGAGATCCTGAAAAAATCCCCAAGGATAGAATCTTCGAGATGGAGCAACAACTATACCTTGTGTTCTTCGATGTCGAAGAAATCCCGGTGGGGGAGGGGAGTGATGAGGATGGGGATGATCCTGAAGATCCACAAGAATCTGATGGGTTAGGCGATGATTTTACTGATCAAGCCACCAAAGAAAAGCGAAATCAAGGTGATGTGGATATGGATAAAGGCCCCAACTTCTCAACTCCGGCTCCAAGAGGTTTGGCTGGCAGATCTTTTCAAAGAAATGTGCCTGGGGGACAGAATACTCTGGAAATCAGTGTGCAGAAGAATGTCTGTGGGATGTCTGCTTTAGTAACTTCCTCGATTCATAAGAATGTCTACTTAGAGCCTGCTACGAATATCGATCAAGTTCTGCTTGAGGAAGTGATGGGTGGAAATACAAAGGATGCTGCAATCTTGACAAATCAGGGAGTTGCTAACCCCTCGCATGTGGTTGCGGTGGAGGTGCCAAAAACCAACCCTAAAAGCAAGAAACATTGGGGTCCGGTTGTGGCCACTAGAGCCAGCGCTAGGATTCCTAAAGATGGAAAGACGATTGTTGAGAAAGCCCAAAACCGCAAGATGGTCCTCAATCTGGAGGTCCCTGTTCCTAAGAGAAACACTAAAGGTATAAAAAATTCCTTAGCTGTACTAGATGATGCTATTTTAATGCAACAAGCTAGTGATGCTGGAATTATCCTTGGTAGTTCTCCTGTAAATGTTAGCTCTAATATCAATGTTATTAAAAATGTTGAATTAGATAGGCTAGCACAGTTTCATGCAGACCACCCAGATATGTTCTTGCCCAGTGACATTGATATCACTGCTGAAGATGTATCAAGGGATATGGAGTCCACTAGGGCTTCCTCTTCAGTTACCCCTGAGACTCACCCTAGTGAGGATCAGGATCCTAGTTCACCTTGGATTGAGGTGTCTAGGAGGAAAGGTAGTAGTAAAAGAAAACTCCATTTTAATCATGGTTGTAGGATTCATCTGGAATAGCCGCGGGCTAAATAGAGATGATAAACTGAACAGAGTAGATGATCTTTTTAGGGATCATCGACCTGACTTTATTGGATTATCCGAGACTAAGAAGGAAAATTTTACTCCTGCCCAGTTACGGAAACTCGATCCTTTTGAGATTTATGAATGGAAATGGTTGCCAGCTAAGAAAACTGCTGGTGGTGTGCTGCTTGGGATAAACACATAAGTTTTTGATGTTTTATCCTGGGGCATCCATACTTATAGTGTCTGATGTCTACTTAGGAAGAAAAGAGACGACGTTGTATGGAGGTTCATAACTATTTATGGTTCTTCTTATGAGGAGCATAAACTTGACTTCATTAATGAACTGCACAATCTCCTAGCTGGTTGGTCTGGCCCAACTATAGTTGGCGGTGATTTCAACCTGGTTAGGGACTCTTCGGAGAAGAGCACTGGTAATATTAGCCAGAAGTGGGCTAACCTCTTTAACGACTGGGTTAATAAATTCGGCTTAATCGAACTAAAAAACTCCGGGGGAAATACACTTGGGCTAATAACCAAGATAATTTGGTTATGGCTATTCTAGACAGAGTCTTCATTACTACTTGTTGGGACAAGCTTTTTCCTGCAAGCTTAGTGAAGGCACTAGCCAGGCTAGGTAGCGATCACACACCACTGGTGCTTGACACTGGTGCTTTGCCCATTCCAAAAACCAAACAATATAGGTTTCAAAAATGGTGGCTTCACCAAGATGGCTTCTGCCAAGCGGTGGAGGAAGTGTGGAATGCACCTTGTAGACTGCAAAAATCCATAGATGTCTGGCAGTTCAAGGTTAGAAATTTTAGGAAGTTTTCTAAAGGGTGGAACTCAAATATTGAGTCGTCCCAAAGGAAAATGAAGCAACAATTAGTTGCGGAGTATGATTTACTTGACATTTTATTTGAGACCCAACCACTTTCTCCAGTTTCTAAAGCCAGAATGAAAACTATTTCTATTGACTTGATAGATATTTGGAAGAAGGAGGAGGTTAAGGCAAAGCAAAGGTCTAGGGAAAGACAAATTCTGGAAGGAGACCAGAATACTGCCTATTTCCATTACATTGCCAACCAAAGGAGGAGGAAGAAGCAAATAACTTCTCTCCAAGGTCCTTCTGGGGTTTCGGAGGATACAAAAGGTATTTTAAAAATTGCAGTTGATTACTATAAGCACCTCTTTGGATTCTCGGATAAGTTGAATATTGACTTATCTGATGACTTTTGGGATGCTGCTGATATGGTGTCGGCTGAGCAAAATGCCTTTTTAGAGGCAGATTTTACTGAATCTGAGGTTAAAACGGCTGTGTTTGGCTCTTATGCTGAGGGTGCGCCGGGACCTGATGGCCTTTCTTTTCTTTTTTACCAGAAGTTCTGGGAGTTAATCAAGCATGATTTACTTGCCATGTTTAATGACTGGAACAAGATGGACCTTGATCTTTTTAGACTCAATTTTTCTCTTCTGACTCTTATTCCTAAAGAGCCAGAGGCGTCTACCATTCAGAAATTTAGGGCTATAGCTTTGACAAATTGTAGTTTTAAGATCTTTTTGAAATGTATGACAAACAGATTGGGTGTGGTTTGTGAGAAGTTAATCTCTCCAAATCAATCTGCCTTCCTTAGAGGGAGATACATCCTTGAAAGTGTTGTTTCCGCACATGAAATTATTCATGAAGTGGCGCGGAGAGATCAACCAGGTTTTATTTTCAAGCTCGACTACGAGAAAGCCTATGACATGGTCAATAGAGAATTTATGCTGAAAATGCTTGCAGCTCGGGGTTTTAGCCCGAAGTGCTTGTATCTCTTTAAGTCCTTGCTTGATAAAGCCTCGGTTGGGTTAGGATTAATGACATTAACAACAATTTTTTCCTAACTGGTAGAGTGGTTCGACAAGGAGATCCTATCTCTCCTCCGTTTTTTAATTTAGTGGCTGATGTTTTTACGAAAGTTTGACAAAAGCTGCTAACCGAGGGCTAATCTCTGGCCTGTTGCAAGGTTTTTATGCAACAGGAGTGATCAGTATGCAATATGCTGATGACACCCTGCTTTTTCTAAATAAAGACATGGCACAGGTTATGAACCTCAAATGGCTGTTGTCTTGCTTGGAACAAGTCTCTGGGCTGCGCATTAATTTTCACAAATGCGAACTGGTGCCAATTAATGTCAGCCAGGATGAAGCTCAGGATTTTGTTCAGACGCTCTGCTGTAGGTTGGGGGATTTCCCTATAAAATACTTAGGGGTTCCCCTCCACCATTCCAAACTTAGAAAATAGGATCTACAACCTATTGTAGACAACCTTCTTAAAAGGGCTGTTGGCTGGAGGGGCAAACTTTTGTCTGACGCCGCTAGACTGGAACTAGTTCGTAGCGTGCTGACCAGTATTCCCATTTATCTCTTGAGTGTGATCAAGTTTCCTAAATGGGCTATTAAGCTCATCAACTCGCAGATGGCTCACTGTTTGTGGGACAACTATGATGGCCATTTTAAGTATCACTTGGCTAATTGGGCCCTTGTTTCACAGAAAAAAGAATATGGGGGTTTAGGGATACCTAACTTAGCTGAGATGAATCTCTGCCTTCTGGCGTCTTGGGTTAAAAGATACCATGTAGATGGAGATAAGCTTTGGAAACAAATTATTGATTTTAAATATAGTGTCGATAACCCCAACATCTTCTCCTCCTCGGAGATGGGAGCCTCTCCCTTTTGGAAAGGGGTTCTCTGGGCTGCTAAGGCAGCTAAGATTGGTTATTGGTGGAAAATCGGCAATGGCAGGAAAGTTAAGTTCTGGGAGGACCAATGGGTTGGTTCTGCCAGCCTTGCTATCCAGTACTGGGACCTGTATACTATTGTCAATGAGCAAAATGCCACTGTGGCAAACCTGTGGGACGGTGACCATCTTAAGGTTACCTTCCGTAGATGTTTTGATCATAGACTCATGACTCAATGGTATGAGGTCTTGCAAATAGCTCAAACTATCAACTTTGGCGATGAGGATGATGCTATTATCTGGAAATATGAATCCAAAGGCACCTACAGCGTTAGCTCTTTGTACGCGGTTATTAATTTTAGAGGTGCCCTTCCTGTCTATATTCATGTGGTGTGGAAAGTTAAAGTTCCCCCCAGGATTCATTTTTTCCTTTGGTTATTGTCTCATAACAAACTTCTCACTAGAGACAATTTGTTGAAGAGACAACATGTAGATGATCTTACTTGTGTTTTGTGCTCTGAACCGGAATCTTGTACCCACCTTTTCTTTGATTGTGTGGTTGCAAAAGCTATTTGGAGTGAGCTAATACGCATTTTAAAGCAAGATGTTCTACATATCTCTTTCCACTATGTTGCCAGCATGTGGCTTGATGAGAAAAAATTTACAATTCACAATACAGTTCATGCTGCTGCGCTGTGGGCTCTCTGGAATACCAGAAATAACATTTACTTTAACATCTCTCCTTGGATTGGTTTGCAGAGAATCTGGAGAACGATGGCTTGTACGCTATCCCAGTGGAGGGTCCTGTTCTCAGGGGTCACAAAAGAAAGCTTGGACATGGTGGTGAAGGAGATGGACTTGCTAGCAAGAGCACCGCCTCCCTTGCTGTGGCCAGACCCTGGGTGACTGTGAGTGGCATCCCTGAATCAAAACTGCGACTAGCTTCTCGTGATCGCCTGAACACTGCTGCTGAAGAGGAAGCTTGGAACGCTGATATACAAGGTCTAGCGCAGCGTCTAGCGGAGAAGAATCTCAAGCTAGTGGACGTCGGGGGAAGGCTGTGAGTTAGCGATGCTTAGTCTGTCTAGTCTTAGTGTTGTTCCCGTTGGTGTCCAAGCAGTTGTTCCAGAACTTGTTTTGGTGTTCTTGTTGTTTCGCTGTTTGTACTTGGCTTGTGCCGGGAGTTGATGTTGTCCTGAATAAGTTGTAACCCAACTTTGATGGTTTCTTTAATGGAACCGGGGGTGAAACCCTTTATTTCTAAAAAACAATAGGCAAAAAATCCATGCAAAACTCCCCTTGGAATAACAAATTTTAATTTAGTGGAACAACCAGAGAGAAAAATGGGCAAAAGTGTACAATAAAGTTCATCTGCGAGTATAAGTAGCATGTATGCTATATGTAGTGGTGGAGGTAGACATAACGAATTCTCAGTGGCCTGAGGTATAGCAAATCCGTTTTTTCGTTTATTTGAGGAAGCCACACTTTTGTTACTTTTCTGAATTTTGGGCAGATTATAAGGCACCGTACCTTGTTTATTCGACAAAATTCCCTCGACAAAAATGAAAATTTAGAACAAGTTGACTCGAGCCAAGTAGAGAATTAATTCATGTTTGGTGGTGGAGCCGCGGGTCCACGATTTGGTAATTATGCTTTATAATTGTTATTATTTATTTGAGTCGACTCAAAAGTTTGCTAGGGTTCGATTTACTGAAAACTTAACTTTTAATTATAACTTTTCAGTAAATTAAAGTTGAATTTTTTAATGTAACTATGGTGGCCAAAGCCAGACTGAACATTTTATACCAATACTTAACTGATGAACGGAACGACATTACAAACAGCGAATGGGGTACCGGGAGAGACATCTCTTTGTTCATTCTTGTTGTTTCAGATCACGTCATGGTACAATTTCTGAGTTGACTGAGATCTAACAAAGTTAATTGCATCTGACTTAGTCATAAAAAGATGCTTTTGGGATGTAATAAATTTACAATGGCTGAACACATACCACCACAGGAATACATCGGCACATCACTTAGTTGAGACTAAATTCATGGAGATTGAAGATTGATGAAGTTTCTACATGCGAGATACATATATCGGAGAAAAACACTTCTAAAAACATGCTGCAATCATTGTAGTATAAAATTTATTTATGAGATATAGTTTTGAAGAGCTGAATCAAAAACAAGGTTAAATGTTTAGATGTGACAGAACTCGAGGGGTTTTATACTTAACCCACACACTATTGGAGATTCACTTTCGCACTGCACTGCAACACTGGCGGACTAGGCTCACCCCTAAGACGATTCAATTGCCCTGACACTTTGATACGTCTCATACGTATCTATAATTTTTGATTGTTCCATGCTTGTTATATAATATTGCCACATGTTTTTATAATGTGTTTATATCATTTTGGCATGATTTATGGAACTAACCTATTAACAAGATGCCCAGTGCCAGTTCCTGTTTTCTGCTGTCTTTTTGTTTCAGAAAAGCTAGTCGGGGAAGTTTCTCCGAATCGCCTAAAAAATTACGGGAATTATTTTTACATGGAAACAAAGACTGCGCCGGAAGGAGACCTGCAGGGGGCCCCACAGGCCACAGACGACCTCCAGGCACGGTCAAACCATTGACCACGGCTGTGGCCCACTTGGGTACCTCGGGTGCCCTCCCGAGTTTCCCTTTCCCCTATAAATTGCCTTCGTCCCAAAAACCCTCGATACCCGATCATATTTTCCAGAAAACATCTGAGGTTGCCACCGTCGCCAACCCTAGATCGGGAGGGTTCTAAAGCTCTTCCTGGCACCCTGCCGGAGGGGGAGATCGTCACCGGATGCATCTACACCACCATGCCTGCATCCGGAGTGATGCGTGAGTAGTCCACCACGGGACTACGGGTCCATGTCAGTAGCTAGATGGTTGTCTCTCTCTCTTGTACTCCATTGTTTAGATCTTGTGAGCTGCCTAACATGATCAAGGTCATCTATTTGTAATGCTACATGTTGTGTTTGCGGGTATCTGATGAATTATGGAGTCATGACATTATTGTTCAGTTTATTTATCATATGTTTTATTTATGATCATGCATGCTCTTCGATGCTTATGGATGCTTTGGTCGAAGTAATTGCCAGTATCTTAGAGAGGGTATTTATGCTAGATAGTGGGTTCATGCCTCTCTTGTTTGAGCTCGAGTTGACAGAAACGATTAAGACTTGAGATGTGCTGTTACTACTAGGGATAAAATAGCGGTGTTTATTGCTTTATGTTGTTTACATTGCTTACATTACGCACCATGCTTATTGCAATTATCTATTGCTTGCAACATAATACTTCCGGGTGAAAGGCTGGATAGCGATCCCAGGATGGATTATTAGTCATAGATGCAGTTGGATAACGGTCTATGTATTTTGTCGTAATGCCCATATTAGATGAAACGGTAAACTTTGTGTCATGATAGTATTGTGTTATGCCCATGTTTGTCAATTGACTCGCTGTAATTTGTTTACCCAACATGTTTATCTTTTGAAGAGACGCCACTAGTGAAATGTGGACCCCGGTCTTATTTTCCTATATTGTTTACAACCGTTTAATAGCTTTTTCTAAGTCATTTGCTCGCTGGTCATTTTTGCTCTCATATTATTTTACACACATACATTTAATTCTTTGTGTTCAACAAGCTGGAGAGATTGACAACCTCTCTATTTTATTGGGGTAAAGTAGTTTGTTCGTGATTGTGTGCAGGTCCACGTTTACCTCCTAGCGCCAGGGGAGGGAGACACCTTTCCGAAGTCTTCTCCAAGTCCTACTGGTTTGATAACCTTTGATTTGTATCAAGGGAAAATTGCCACTATGCTGCATCATACCTTCCTCTTGTGGTCTCCCAGCGAACGTGTGATTCACGCCATCACACTTCATGCACTACCAGCATACCCCAACGCAGGGCACCCTTCTCTCCCCTCCCCTCCCCCCGGCCTCAAAGAGCGACTAGCGAGAAACATATTCCTCGTGCAAATAGACACTCATTCCAGCTCGAAGAGAAGCACTCAATGGTGTCCTCTAAAAATTGTCAGCTCCAACAACCCCGTGCAGGGCCACGCGCCACCACCCGCCATAGCAGCGA
This sequence comes from Poa pratensis, assembly GCA_947311845.1. Lineage (NCBI taxonomy): Eukaryota > Viridiplantae > Streptophyta > Magnoliopsida > Poales > Poaceae > Poa > Poa pratensis. The sequence goes on from CAMZMU010000110.1 coordinate 13,839,755, forward strand.
GAGGCGAGAGAGGAAAAGGGTACCCGTAGAGCCTGCTCACACCCGTAACATGTCGTCGCCTCTGCTCGTGCCCTTGGGTACCCGTCATCGCTAAACGCGGGGGGAGGCCGACAGGTGAATTCGTAAGGAGGCGTCGGGGCGCCGATTGGCGATTACACTACTAGGAAACTTCATTTCTATAGACAGACATTTTGTGGCGCACCAAATAGGGCATGTGCCACAAAAACTATTCTGCGGCGCACGAACAGGGGTGCGCCACAGAAAGGGTTCACATTTTGTGGCGCACCGAGAGCCTATGCGCCACTAAAAGTGCACATTCTGTGGCGCACGTAGCCAGATGCGCCACAGATAGTTGGTGGGCCCCACCACCAATCATTGATTTTCGAATTCTGGGGTCCTTTCTGTGGCGCATGGGCACGGATGCGCCACAGAAATAGAAATTTATGTGGCGCATTTGTGCTCATGCGCCACAGAAAAGATGGTCGGGCCCACACCAATGATTGGTGGAAACGAAATTCTGTGGCGCACGGGCCTGCATGCACCACAGAATACCTGCTTTATGTGGCGCATGGGGTCACATGCGCCACAGAAACCAGACATTCTGTGGCGCATGTGGGCCCATGCGCCACAGAATTGCTTTCCCAGATTACAAAAGGGGCAAAGCCCCCCTTTCCCTACCCATTTGTACTTCTTCTTCCTCCTCCACCTTGCTCGTCTTCCTCCTCCCTCCCATCCCATTTTGGCCATACTTTTCTCCATTTTTTGTAGTTAAACCTATTTTGGTTGATAGATAATTGTTGAGGGGCGGGAGGCTCTCCATATATACTCTCCTCCTCTCTCCCACATCTCCTTTTCTCTCCAACACCACACACTCTCTCGTCTATCGCGGTCACATCTCGGAACCGAATCTACTAGGTGAGGAAAGTTGGATGGACATGCATATGCATGTTTTGTGTGGCCGGCGGTGTGTGGATGGTTGTATGTTGTGTAGGTGAAGTTTGCACGATGGCATGACGATGATTATACATGAAGCTTGTGTGTTGTGCATGAATTGGTCCGGAAGAAACTTTTTGTTGTTGCTTGCGCCGGCGTGGTGCATGGATGTTTGCCGAAATGTTGATTAATTTCCATTTCGGCAAATTTTTGCACCACCCATATGTCATACTTTTAAGAGAGGTCATGCCGAATTTTTTCGGCGACCTTGCATGCATGTGTGTGTCTGTGTGCTTGTTGCGGTTCTAATTAACATATATACTTTCGTTTCTGCTCTATTTATACCGCGTAGTCAACCATGGTCATCATGATGAGCTCGGTCGAATCAGTAGATACAAGGAAGAAGCGAAGGACATGATTCGGTGGAACAGGCGCCAGATAAGATGTCCATGTCGAAATGCAAACTTGTGAGGTGGATCGACCCTGATTCTGGACAATTGGAGGATCACCTGCTCAGGCACGGTTTCATGCTGGAACAAGCCGGACAAGATCATCAGCATGACGAAGGAGATGCCGGCGGACAAGATCATCATCATGACGAAGGAGATGCCGGCGGACAAGATCATCATCATGACGAAGGAGATGCCGGCGGACAAGATCATCATGACGAAGGAGATGCCGGCGGACAAGATCATCATCATGACGAAGGAGATGCCGGCGGACAAGATCATCATGACGAAGGAGATGCCGGTGGTGGCGCGAACACGCAGACCCCGCTAACTTCGGCCTTGCAGGACGCTCATGTTCAAGAACTGCTCCTCAAGGAGACGAGCAACGCCAGAGCTGCAGCCAGAGAGAAAGCCAAGCTGGCGCAAATGGAGATAGACGGGATCACTCCGTTGTATCCTGGGTGCCGGCCCCAGGATACGCGCTTGCAAGTAACGCTTGATGCTCTGGAGATGAAGGCAAAACAGATGGACCGACGTGAGCTTCGACAAGAACATGAAATTCATGCACGATATTCTCCCCGAGGGGAACACATTGCCAAGTAGTATCGAGGAGGCCAAGAAAGTCGTGTGCCCTCTTGACCTACCGCACGTCAAATACCACGCCTGCATCAATGATTGCGCATTTATCGGGGCGATTACAAGGACATGACCACATGTCCGGTGTGCGGCCACGGACGGTACAAGAGTGGGAACAAGAAAAATCCTCGAAAAGTGGTATGGTACTTTCCTATCACTCCCCGTCTGCAGCGGTTTCGTGGACCCTAAGGAAGCAAAGCTCATGCAATGGCACGCGGAAAGGAGAAGCCCGAAGAAGATCCGGAGAAGGGCAGGATCCTGACACACCCTTCAGACGCTAGCAATTGGGAAGCATTGGACATCGCCTTCGAAGATTTCGGGGGCGACGCAAGGAACGTCAGGCTGGGTATGAGCACCGATGGACTCAATCCGTTCGGCAACCAGAGTAGCACACATAGCACCTGGCCCGTGTTTGTATGGCCTTACAACCTTCCCCCGTGGCTGTGCACGAAGCAAAAGTACATACACATGAGTATTCTCATTCAGGGGCCGAAACAACCTATCGACATACATCTGTATCTCGGCTGTTGAAAGAGGAGTTAGCCACGTTGTGGAGACGCCAGCCCGTACGTGGGACGCCTACACTAAAGATTATTTCGATATGAGAGCCGCGTTGCTCACGACGGTGCAGGACTATCCTGGATGCTCATATGTATCGGCCCAGGTGGGCCACGGATTCTGCGCATGTGTCAGGTGCATGGATGAGACCCCGCATATCCAGCTACCAAGGGATCCGGGTCTTCGAAAACCGTGTACCCAGGGGCTCGAAGGTGGCTTCGCATGGAGCACCCGTGGAGAAAACGCGGTGATTTGTTCGATGGTCAAGACGAGCTCGAAAGAGAACCGCGCCCGAGGAGCGGCACAGAAATCGACGAGCTTTTGAAAAATTGGGAGGAGTGCCCTGCGCCGGGAAAGAAGCGACCGAGGGTAGATCCGCTGCTGGGTGTATGGAAAGCGAGGTCTGTTTTCCACGACTTGGAGTACTGGAAGGTCCTCCACACGCCCCATAGCCTCGATGTAATGCACATTACGAAGAATGTTACCGAGAGTCTTCTTGGCACTCTTTCGAACATGTCGGAAAAGACCAAGGATGGGACGAAAGCAAGATACGATCTGAAATGGCTTGGCATCAAGAAAGATCTTCAGGCCCCCGATAGTGATGATGATGATGATGATAAGACGGAAGGGACTCAAGGTCGCCGCAAAAGGGTAAAGAAGAACGCGGTGGTGCTTCCCGCTGCCTGCTTCACTATGAGTCCGGAGGAGCTCGAGCAGTTTTACAGGTGCCTCCTAGGAGTCAAATTTCCTTACGGTTACGCGGGGAAGATAAGCAGATATCTGGACGGAACGAAGAAGAGGTTCAGCGGGATGAAGTCTCACGATTGTCACGTGCTGATGACGCAGATACTTCCCGTTGCGATCCGAGGGATAATGGACGAGCACGTCCGTGATACGCTGTTTGGCCTTTGCAACTTTTTCGACGTCATCAACAGGAAGTCGATCGGCGTGAGGCAGCTCCACAGGCTACAGGAAGAGATCGTGGTGATACTATGCGAGCTCGAGATTTACTTCCCGCCCGCATTCTTTGACATCTGCGTGCATCTCCTTCTCCATGTCGTTGATGACATCCTGCAGCTCGGGCCGACGTTCCTGCACTACATGATGCCGTTCGAAAGGCAGAACGGTGTCATGAAAGGATACGTTCGCAACAGGTCCCGTCCAGACGCAAGCATGGCCAAGGGCTTTCTAACCTACGAGTGCATCTCCTTCTGTCAGAGTTATCTAAGCACCGAGAACCAGGATGTTGGTCTGCCCACCAGGACGCACCTCGGCAGGCTCGATGGATTTGGTCACCGCGAGGGCTACCGCTCACTCCCTGTCGACATTGTGGTCGACGCGATGACTTTGACAGGGCTCACCGGGTCGCGCTACAACACTTACAATTGATCGAACCTTGGGTGAAAGAGCACAAAAGCTTAATCGAGAAGAATTACATCGACCTGGGCCGGCCGAGGAAGAAGGGAGACGTAACCAGAGAGCACAACTCCAGCTTCACGAGTTGGTTCAAGAAAAGGCAACTGCTTGAAGCACAGCGCAAAAAGCCATCTACGGAAGATGAAAAAGTCATATTCTCCTTATCACAGGGCCCCGGGCACAACATAAGGACCTATCAGTCGTACGACATCAGCGGTTTCAGATTCTGCACCGAGGAAAAGGACAGGAATAGCGAATATCAAAACTCAGGAGTAACTATGCTATCCTACGGTGATGACGAGGCTACTGTCAAGCAAAGATACTTCGGAAGGATCGAGGAGATATGGGACCTCAACTACTGTGGAGAGTCGGTGCCAATGTTCCGTGTGAGATGGGCCAAGGACGTCGTCAAAGAAGGCCGGTATTTCACCACCATGGTAATACCCGATGCCAAATCGAAGAACGCCTCCGCGAAAAATGAGCCATGGGTACTCGCTAGCCAAGTTGAGCAATGCTTCTTCATTACCGACCCGTCAAAGCCTAGCCGTGTTGTCGTGAGGAGGGGCAAGAGGAGCATCATCGGAATGGAAGGAGACGCCAACGAGGAAGACTTGGACAAGAACGGCGATCCGAAGATCGAGGAGGAATTCGACAAGTACTTCGACATGCCGACTACTAGCAAACACAAGGAAGACCTCCCTACCTACTAAAGGTTGTCCGTTCACGCGAAGAAATCTCAAGGTGCCCGGCCTAAAGTATTCAACGCGAAGAAGGGAAAGAAGAGAAGCTAGCTCTCGGAACCGGCCGGGACGAAGAAGACTTTTTTGATGTATTAATTTGTGTGTGCGTGTGAGACAAACATATATATATATATATATATATATGTATATCATGACTAAAATAATGGTCTACTAACAATTGGTGTATATTCTTTTCGTTAAAATGTGTGTATGTTCTTTATTTAAATTTAACCAAAAATGTTGCTGCTTCTGTCATAAAACAGCAAGTAAATGTATTTTAGTTAAATATAGGCACAACATTCTGTGGCGCATCCCCAACACATGCGCCACAGAATCACAGAATTCTGTGGCGCATCCAACGACGGATGCGCCACAGAATCACATAATTCTGTGGCGCATGCCAGGTCAGATGCGCCACAGAAATTAGTTGCACCCACTTACATGTGGGTCCACCCGCGCCGCGGCCTCACTCTGTTCGAAAACCACCAAGTCCAAATCACGCGCGCGACTCGCCGCCGTTCTCCCCCAACTCGCCGCCGGCGACCCAGGACCTCCACCGCCACCTCGACGCGCCCAGGGCCACCCGCACCGGCCGCCGCCCGCCCCGGCCTGCTGCCCGTCCAGACACGCCCGGCGCCCGCCCCGGACGGCGCCCTCGCGGCCCCGCCACCTCGATTCGCCCTGCGCCGCGCGCCCCGGCCGGCCTCGCGGCCCCGCTGCCCTCCTCGGTGCCAACCCGGCCAGCGCAGGTCTCCCTCCTCTCTCCTCCCTCCCTCCTCCCTCCTCCTCCCTCCTCTCCATGGAACTATGCACTCTAGGTGCTTGTGGAAATGCCCAAACTGGCATTTCAGTGTTTTGCTGCTATCATGATCATTTGAGTGTTTTGCTGCTAGTTGTTTTAGTGTTTTGCTAGTTGTTTTGCTGCTAGTTGTTGATTATTCCACTGGACACGGCATTTTTGTTAAGTAAAACGTGATGTAGTAGCATGTTAGCAGTGCAATGTAGTTAAATTTGTATTATTGTCGTGCCGTGCTTGCTTGCTTGCAGCAGTAGAGTACCCCATATGTTAGCAGTGGATTACAAATATAAACCGAGCTTGTTGAGTACCCCATATGTAGTTAAATTTTTATTATTGCCGTGTCGTGTGAGATGGGGTGTTCTGTGTGCTCAATAGTTTGCTGTGTTATGCCTTGTGCATTTTATTCCCTCAATTTATGTTTTACTTATATAAGTTCAAGAAGCACGTGATTCTTCTGATTTTTTACTTATATAAGTTCATGATCCTTTTTTTTTGTACAGGTGCAGAGGTTCTTGTGTGTGCTAGAAGTTCTTGTGTGTGCTTCAAGTTCAAGAAGACGCCCTTTGGTGAGCTATTGGTACCCCGATCGATAAGTTTGTGTGCTTGTGTTGATCTATGCTACCATGACCATCGTGTCGTGGTTGTTTGTGCTCCGACCATCGTGTCGTGGAGATGCCGGCCAGAGATGTGGATATGGTCGTGGTTGTTTGTGCTCCGACCATCGTGTCATGGAGATGCCGTCCGGAGATGTGTGGATGTGTGAAATATATGCAGGTACCCCGAGACCCTTGAGATTGCCGGAACGTCGATTAACTTCCGTTCTGGCAAATTCGGGTACTCCATATGTCCCTTTTTTTAGCAAAAGTCATGCCGAATTTTTTCGTGAATTTTAGCATGACTTTGCTAAAAAAAAGGACATATGGGGTATTGCGACTAATGCATGGGCCGGGTATCTTAGTACTTAAGTGAATTTTTTCTTATATTTTTGTTGTACTAACTTTTTGCCTCTTTTTAATGCAGTGCAAAGATGTCGGCCGACGCGGAGCCCGACACTTCTAAGCGCATGAGCGTCGAAGAAATAGCTAGAGAAAAGAACAAGTCGTTCTGGGAGGAGGATGCCGCCGCCACTAGTGGCGCCGACCGTCCCGACGATGAGCAAGAGGGACGGGAGGACGACCCCGAATACAACCCAGGAGAAGGTTACGGCGGCCATGAGGATGACACCACCACCTCCGATGGCGGCGACCACACGGATGGTGGTATTGGCGGCAGCAACCCGGCCGCTCAGAAGAAGAAGAAGCCAAGGAAGGATCGGACACCGCAATCGGTCGGCAATGTCACGGACGTGTTCACTGAGGTCACGGCAAGTGGCCTACCAGTGGCGCCTGAGAAACTTGCCTCAGGGTACAGCATGCAACTAGGGTGCATCCTCCGGGAAAGTGTGTCGATCAACACGAAGGACCTCAGAAGCACAGCCAATGAGGCTTTGGTCGAACACCTCCTCAAGAGGGTTCACCAACGATACACGTTCCCGCTACCGTTCAACAAAAATGTGGACAGTTTCGCCATCACGAAGATGAGCACCGCCTTGAGCAGCTGGAAAAGCGGGTGAAGAGCAAGATTGACAAGGGTGACAGCTGGGAGGAGATTAGTAAAAAAGACCCGCACATCACCGAAGAAGAGTTCGAGGAATTCAAGTTGACCTTAAAATCTGAGGAGGCTAAAAAATGGACCCAGTGGGGGAAGGACATGCGGGAGCTGAACATAGGTAACCACCATTTGGGAAGCGGCGGTTACCGAGGGAAAAAGCGTTTGGGACAAGGAGGATGCCGAGATTGCACGTCTTGGAAAAGAAAACCCGTGGGAAAGATTCACAGACGAGCAGATCCGGAACTTTGTCCGGTCCCGCTACCATCTGGACTGGAAGACTGGGGAATTCATTACCGACGATCAGGATGTGAGGGACTTCGAGAAAGTGCTGGTAAGGGAATTTAATTACCACAGATATCTCAAAGTCCATTGCGTTGATCTAATTAGATCGATAACAAAGCCAAATTTCTAAGTGGGTTCACCTTTGTCTGCAGGAGAAAGAGTTGACGGCTGACGCTGAGGCCGGCCCGTCGTCCCAGGGGTCGACGGAACCGTGGGACACGACTTTCAACAGGGCGACGAACGTTTTCAAGAATAGGGACAAGTCGGCGCCGCCGAGTTCAGCTGGCCGTGTGTCCGGCTTTGGTACGAGCATGAAGTTCACAGAGTACTACAGCTCGGACGGCGGCGCGACCAGAAAGGAGAGGAGGAAGCCGACCAAGGATAGAGCCGAGGTTGTGGAGCTAAGGAAGAAGGTGGAGTCACTAGAGAAGGAAAAAGTGGACTCCACCACGGTTGACAAGTTAGTGACCGACAGGATCCGGGAGATGTTTCCCCCTGCGTTATTGGAGGGGATAGCTGCCTGGAATGCGGGAGGTCAACAAGGGCCGATCTACGTGCCCAGCTTCTCCGGCAGCAACTCCACCATGAACCAGCAGAACCTGTCGCCGGACCTGGTGACCCCGCCGCCCCCAACGCCGCGGCGCAGCCGCCGCTCCATTTGGTCGCACCGACGCCCCCTACGGTACCGGCACCCGAGAATAATAGTCCGGCCGCCGGCACCCGCGCCCTTGTCTCGACATTAGCCGAGCTGGACGCCATCACCAAGGTAACTAATTAGTTAGTCCCGTCATCTTCTATAACTATGCCTGCTTTGATGACTGCCATCTCATGATGCCCAACATGTGTTGTTGACTCAGGACTCCCCTTGCATACTCCTGCATAGGGTAGAGGCCGGCGGCGAGTTGAAGGAAGTTGCTGCGGGCGTTGTCATACAACCAAGGAGCCGCGAAATGCACCACACTAGAATGGACGAGGCCAATATGAAGGTCAAGGTAGTTACGGTAGTGTCTGCGTTTTTCGACATCGACCCCCCATTCAACCTCCGGGAGCCGATGGCCACATGGTACTTGGAAAGTGCCCCAACTGGGTCACGCCATGGCCGAAGAACCAGATTCGTCTTGGGGGGGGGGGTCTTCTTGATGAGGGCCCAAGACGCACCACCGGCGCCACCTCGAAGTTCCGGGCCGTCCCGATCCGTCCCCCGAAGCCCTCGAAGCCTGCAGCCGTCGCCACCGCCCGGAAGGAACCGGCGGTCGTCGCCACCACCAGCCGCCACTTTAAACTGTTGGGAGCGTCTGAACCGCAACCGTCCCAATTAGGCAACGCCTCTGCACCTCAACTTGATGGCAACGGCGACGATGATGATGAGAATGTCGACATCGATGCCTTCATCAACACTGGCGCCAGCAAAGATATATACATGCCTCCTGTGGATGACGAACCCTTCCGTGCTCACGCCGATCAACCTGCTCGTCCCACTACAGTCACGCAGCGCTGACCTTCCAGGGTTTATCTCAAGAGACGCCTCCAGCGGCCGGCAATGAAGCTCTAGACAAACCGACTAATGTTTTCTCCCCTGGCACAATACGGAAGACGGTTCGCGAGGGGTTTACAGCCCCAGAGAAGACGGTTGGCGAGGCGGGGTTAGCACCCCCAGAGGTGAAGACCAAGAAGCAGCACAGGAAGAGAAAGCCAGGCGCCGCCTCTTCGAGCCAGCCACCTCCTATGATCCGGGGTCGTGAAGACTTGGTACCACCCCGTCCGGATGGCTTGGCGCACCGACTTCATGAAGCTGGTAAACCGATACTGCCTCCTGAGATGCTCTGCTTCGCATATGGACACATGCACTCTTTGCATCAATCTATCCTGCACCTAGAGGGCCTCCTTCTTCAAGACAAGTATCCAAATTACCCGGTGTTCACGGTCCAAGTGCCAATGGATGATGAGTTCGACTTCGTCCGTGAAGCCCCCGCGGATCTGTTCTTCATAGCGTACGAGGACGTCTTCAATCTATTTCACTACAATCGGCTGAACTATAACTTGGTCCGCCTATACGCGCTCAATGCGGCGATGAAGATCTATAGAGATAATCTCCTGCACGTCGCGGTAGCGGATCCCTACTACATGCGTGACAGCCAGCTGGTGGAAGGATCAAGGACACGGAGCAGGGCGACGGAGTACCTCCAGAGGTTCATGCTGAAAAACAAGAGGAAGAGCAGCCTTCTTGTGCCTTTCTTTCCCGAGTAAGTACACATCCGCTCGCCGCGTCGTAACTTATGCTTTCTTATCGATTTCTTCCATTGCTGATCCTTTCCAACATTCCGTTTCAATTGTGTTGAGCAGGGACACGTTCTGCATCCTCATCGTCCTAAACCCGGGGTGGTCCCTTGCCACTTATTTCGACTCGGGGAGTGTGCAGAGGAAGAAAGACTACACCAGAATAAAGGGTGTTCTCGATGATGCTATCGAGGGCTACGCCCAAAAGGGAGGCGCCTTCGAAAATAAGGCGGAAGCTTTTACGAAAGACAAGAAGCACCGGTTCAAGCATGTGACCGAGTTCCCTTGCCTCAAGCAGCAGCCTGGCAGCGTGAAGGATGCCTTCTACGCCCTCCATCAACTTAAAGGGTATGTCCGAGATGCAGAGCAATTGAGGATGCCATCTTGTATGCGAGAATGGGTCAAACATGACGAGAACCTCACCGATGCTGATATTAGAGAAGACTTCCATCGCATCGTGACGAAGTTATCGGAAATCATCGTCGAAGATGTCAACACAGCAGGGGGGCCTTGAACTACCGCGGCCGAGGTAGGATGTATTATAAAAGAAAGCCTTGCCTCACTCGCAAGAAGTGCTTCTTTATTTTCTTTTATTATAGACTTATCCACTTAGATGAATAAATCATGCATACTCTATTTATATTATTAACCAATATATATCCCAATCCATCTCCAGGGTTGTGCCAGAGGGACATCGAAGAACGGCTAGAGTTGCAGAATGACGACAGGACGTGGACGACGAAAGAGATGTATAAACCGTTCCCGGCGCCGCTCAAGAAGAAGAAGGCTCCATGATCGTCGTGCTCCCGCTCTTGCTCACCATCATCGCCGATGTACTCGATTTGATCCTAGTGTAGGCGGTGACCATTTCATTTGTAACGTGTGACATGATGAACTTTTGTATCAAACACTTGTGTAAAAATTCCGCACTTGTCACTCCATATGTATGTATCTCGGGATATAAGTAATGATGTGATGACCATATAGTAATGCTTCTGTTTTCATATACCTGTCAAAATATATTCTTGTTTATATTATTGTCTATATAAATCCTGTAATATATCTGTATTCCTATAATATACCTGTATTTGTACAGTGGGCAACAGCAATTTCCAAATATCAGCATATCAATTCTGTGGCACATTGTATATTTTTTTGTGGCGCACCGTTTTCTGTGGCGCACCGCCTGCTGTTGCGCCACTAAAAAGATTTTTGTGACGCATGGACCATGGTGCGCCACAGAATGTTGGGATTTCACCCACCATGCGCCACAGAAAGACAAAGTGGGTGCGCCACAGAATGCCTTTTCCCTAGTAGTGTTAGGTATGGGCAGTTAATAGCAGAGAAAACATTGACCATGGCATTTCGCGAAGAGTCTTCCAACTGGTTAGAAACTAGTTCCTCTGTTTTTAAACAAGTGTACTTCTACTTTTGTCTTAAGTAAAAAAATTAAATTTGACCTTATGTAAAAATATAACAGTATATGCAATATCGTATTAATATCACTATATCTTTATTGGAGTGTCGTTTTATAATATACCTTATGTAAAAAATTAAATGTCATTAGTATTGTTATATATTTTTTATACCTCCAGCCATCCAGCTAGCATAATTAGGGGCGACACCTGATGGACCATCCCGACCACGCCTTCCTAGTCTCCGGCCTAGCTGTGAAACAGGGGCACTGGACGAAGGCAAGCCTCATGTGTCTTGTGAAATAGGGGTTCAAGACTTCAAGTCTTGCGAAGTTACTATACGAAGAAAAGTCTGTACATCGCCAGAAGAGGTGCCACTCAACTGTGCCTGCTACGCATGGAGGTCCTTCTGAAGGTTGAGCTGCTTCGCTCTGAGGTCCACGACGCTCTTGCCAAGTTTCAGGTTGCGTCGGTTGTGCCTCTGCCACCTGAGATACATATTGGTTCCGTTGATGAGGGACCCGAATGCTGCTTTGGAGAATTTTCTCCCGTGCTCTGCATGCGATGTCGTTTGTCCTTAAGAATGTTGTCGTCGCCGAGATTGTGGCTCCAGTTGTGGAGATCTTGCCTGAGCTACATGATCCTTGTGGGGAATCATCTGTGGTGCTTCCGAGTGAGTTGGGCTCATTGGAGCCTTTGGCGGTGGCCATGGCGCCATCCCCATCTCCGTCTGAGTCCTGCCAGCTGTCCTCCTCTATGGATAGTGGAGGTCCGGTTGGTTCTGTCACTTTATCATGCTTGAGTGACTAGGTTGTTGATGAGACATCTATATTGGCGCCTAAGTCTGAGGCCCTGTTTGGCAAAGAGGTTTGCGACTTGCTTGTCGACTTGGAGGCGGCTTGCCCTGGATATGGCAGGAATATTGCTTGCGTCTTGGCGGGGATAGCTTCGGACGGTGTATTCATGAAGGTGGAGAAGTTTCTCAGAAGGAGGGCCAGAAAGAAGCTTGGCTTCGCATGGAATTCTTCCGCTTTTTCTTGATTGTTGAGCACATTTGAGTTTGTCGTGTTGTCAGTTCATGGTTGTGAGAGGTTGGGCGAGTAGTTGTTTGCTCGTGGTTGTTGCTCGCTTTAGGTGGTGCTCTTTGGTTGTGTGGGCTCTTCCCTGTGGTGTTGATTGTTGGTGTTCGTTGTACGGTTTTCGCCCGGTTTTTCCGTAAATAAACCGGTCACCTTCTTCTTAATTAATAGATAAGGCAAAGCTTTTGCCTTCGTTTCAAACAGGGGAGGATAACTAAATCCTCCACGTCTCCACCAGATCAACTTGTACCAGTTGGTGCTGCCGCTTGATACAATGACATATCTTAATTTTTTGCGGGAAAGAAAAGATGATATTACAACAAGGTTCTTACAGATAGATCCGGAACAAGGAGAAAAATTACAAACAAGTCCAGCTGGATCCCGATGTCAACGGCAACGAACAGGCCGTGCCGCCGGCGCGCCGCCGCTGCTCCTCCACTGCAACCTTGGACTGGAAGGAGACCCTCTGCGGACGGGAAGTCAACGAACCTCAGCTCCGGAGAGCCTTCACCCTGCACCGCCATCGCCATCGCCTTGCGCAGCATCACCAGATCTTCAATAGCTTCCAACGCCCCGATCCGCCGCTCCTCGGACTCCGGTGAAGCAAGGGCACGCACGGCAGCTCCTACGAGCTGCGAGCGTGAACAAGACGGCAGATCTGCGGCGGAGCTCCGAAAAGCACCACCACCAAAGAGGACGACCGCCGCCACCAAACACCACACCGACCGCGCCGCCATCTCCTCAACGCCGCCGGCAGGGAACCTACTCGAGCCTACACTATGTACACGACGAGATCCGGGGTTCCCCCACCCTCCCACCGCCGGAGCAGCCGACGGAGAGAGGGGGAACCAGCGAATCGCCGCCGGCGAGGTGGTTCGAGCAGGTGGATTCAGAAATCGCCTCTCCGGCACTGTAGCGGGGGAGAGAGACGGGTCCAAGTTCCGTATCTCTACAATGACATATCTTTAACCGTATGTATTTCTTAGAACGTATTTTTTTGTTTGATTACAGTTTTATCTAAGTGAAAACAGGTAGTGAAAACTCCCAAACGTCTAAAATCAGCTTAGCCAGACGAGCTTCGCCTAGTCTACCGACTACCGTAATATAAAAACGGAATGCTAACAACATCTTAGGCACGACATAATCCGGTCGTTGCTGAACTTCAAAGGCTTGTTTTAGAGAAGGCGTCATACATGATGCACTTTACAAATAGCTTAATCCATCTCAATACAATCCACCTCCTCCTCCAAAGAGTCAGCCATACCCAGATCCATCAAGTACATATATAGCCCGCAGGCAGCTTACAGTTCCACAAAGCCATTATATTTCCTCGGCGCGCCACCATGTCCGACTATGATAGCCCGGCAGGCTACCAGCAGGGAGGGAGAGTGGGCGCGTGCTGCAGCACCCCGGCGCCAAACCTGCTCGCCGCGTTGGCAGCATCCTTCGCCTGCTGCTTCCTCCTCGTCCTCGTCTTCCTCTGCCTGCGCTTCCTGCACCTTCGCCGCACATGGTCGCGGCGGAACATTGCACAGCAATTGCAAGGACAGGGCCAGGCTCCGCAGCCCAAGCTGGGCCTCGACGCCGCCACCATCGCGCTCATTCCGTCCTTCCCGTACCAGCGGGGAAGCTCGGCCTCGACGCCGGCTGAGTGTGCCGTGTGCCTCTGCGCCTTCGAAGACGGGGAGACGGTGAGACAGCTCCCGGCCTGCAACCACCTGTTCCATCAGGTGTGCGTCGACGTGTGGCTCATGTCCAACGCGTCGTGCCCGGTCTGCCGCGGGAAGGCCGAGCCGGCCGCGCGTGCCGATCGGCAAGCGCCGTCGGCGGCCGTCGTACCTCTCGAGATGTTGGACGAAGAGACGGCGTCTTCCTCGTCGTCCACGTCAGGAGCCGTCCCCGAGCGGCCGGGATTGTTTTCAGCCGGGCGAGCCTCCGGCTCCGGCCGGGAAACGGACTTGGAACGGCAATAGCAGTCATTGTCCTGCAGCTAGTCTCTGACTCGTAGATTGCACCGTCTTCAGAACTAGGCAGCAACATTTCTTCGTCATGAATTCCTTCGTTTCGTGCTCTGTTTTGTCTGTCGACATACAAAGAGTATGATGAATCTATGCAATGGATTATTGCTCATTCGCTCCTTTTCTTTTTTAAGGGAGGGAATGCTTCTTGTTCGTTTGAATGTGTTAAACAAACTGATTGAAGGGGATGACATGGTAGCACGTACGTATAGTTTGTAGGCCAGTTTACTTTTGTCATATTTGACAACGACTAAACTATCATTTTCTCGAACAGAATTGGCTAACACAGGGAGCCAAGTCCCTTTGAAACTTTCTTTTATAATCCAAGCAAGACAATTAGGTTCTCACACAACCTAATAACCTTATTATTATATATAAAAGATGGTTATATATAAAAGATGGACAAGACAACGCCCTCTCAGGCCACTTGTTACTGTAGCTAATGTAGCCAGCTGCAGTAGCTACAGTGACGAATCCTGGACGTCCGACTCAAGATCGACGATCCACAGCTGCCTCCACCAGGTTAACATCCACGCGATTTACTGTAGCTGCACGCTTTTTAGCGCACGGGATGACCTGCTCGACTGCCCCCCTCTGGTTGCCCGCTGAGCGCACGAAATTTAGCGCAGCTCGACAGCCGGTCGGCGATCGCGGCTACTCGGTAATCCACCGCGACGCACGATTCTTGACGCGCCCGTTCCCGAACGCCCACAAAGGACCAAATTGTAAAATTAGGAAACTCCAGGGACCTATCTGAAAAAACGTCAGCGCACTTTCTTCCCCGTCTCCTCTCTCCTCTCTCTCCCGTGCGATGCTGAAGTTCGCCGCCTCCACCGACGCAGCACGCCGCCTCTCTGCTCCTTCCCGATCAGATCGAAGGACGCCACGGACTCCGCCGCCGCGTCCTCTCCGTCTCCGCCGACAAACACATGCTGGGACGGCCTACGCACGTCGGATTCGTCGCCGCCGTGCGGCTGCTCCTTCCGCCGCGCTTCTCACACACCGATTCTTCGCTTCCTCCCCACTCACGCAGCAGCTCGCTCGATTCACCAAACCAGAGTTTCGCTGATGGATGTTGGGTTGCAGGGGAGGCGCTGCTGGAGCTCAAGACGGCCTTCAACGCCACGCCGGGGGCGCTGAGTAGCTGGAGGCCCGCCGACGGTGACCCCTGCGGCTGGGAGGGCATCTCCTGCTCCTTCCCCGACCTCAGGGTCCAGTCCATGTACGTCCCCTCTCCCTTCTTCACCTGCCTCCACTGCATCTCTCCGTCAGATCAGATCAAATTAGATCAGCTCGCCCCAAGAATCCATCTCCCTGCTCTCGATTCGGATTTTCCCCAATGCTGTATATTACTGTTTGAAAGCCCGGTTCCCGATGCGTTCTTGGATTCCCTGTGTGCCCCTGAATAATAATTTGTATCTGAACTTTATTTGTGTGTGTGTGGCAGAAATCTGCCTTATATGCAGCTCGGAGGCATCATCTCGCCCAGCATCGGGAAGCTCAGCAAGCTGCAGAGGCTGTAAGATTTCTTTGCCATTTCTTCCCACCCTGATTTTGTGTGTGCAGGATGCAGCAGCAGCAGTCTCTCTGACTGACATTTCCTCCATTTTCTCTCTTCTTCAGAGCTCTGCACCAGAACAGCTTGCACGGCCCGATCCCCTTGGAGATCAAGAACTGCACCCAGCTCAGAGCAATGTATGCTACTCTTAGTAAGTAGGTATTATATGATCTGATTTTTTACTATACTACTTCTTTCCATTTTATAGAAATGTCTGCTGAACTGAAACGTGAGTGATTGATTGTCTTCTGCCAATTTAATTTTCCCATACAAATAGTTTATAGTAGATGGAACAAAGGAAACATATTTCAAATGGTTTGAAGAAAAACATACACATGTGGCTATTTTTTAAGGTTGTGAGCATGTATTCATTTATTACTTTTATAACCGTTGCAACACACGGCACTATGTGACTGTGCCGCATCACAATTCGCTAGCAGAGGACGTTTTTGTTCCTCCCTATAGGGCGAGGGATTAATCTAGGTTGCGTGCAAATTATGGTCTGAATCTCTTTATTTTGCAAGGAATTCATTCGGTCCTCACTGTATGGTGATCACTAATGAGAGTATATGCTGATCAGGAAATTCGATTGAACTATTCCAAAAGTTCACCTTCTGTCCTATATGTTTTGTGAGGTACAAAATAAACCCTCAACTTTGCTAACAATTCAAACAAAAGGTTTTGCGAATTTGCATAGCATAATAAAAACATCACGGCGCAAAGGAAATAAAACTAGACCAGTACACTTCATTTTCAACACAGCTACATTTTATTTTATTTTCTATGAAAACCATACTAACCAAAAAAAATAAAACTTCTCTTTCAATTCTAAACAAAAAGTACTTTTCTTAGAATGTTGATTCTCCTATTTCACTACTAATTATTATGTGATTTATATTTAGTACTGCATGGAAATTGGTGATGATGGTGCTATCATATATAGTGCCTCTTAGGTTATAATTGTCACATTTTCGGTTTGGTTCATTTACTAGATGGCACATGTACTACATATAATAACTAGATAATATCAGCAGCTTAGTTTGTACTTTCTTATGTGAACACGCATGGTGATTCTACTGTATAAACAAAGACTTTTTACTTTCTTATGTGCAGAAAAAGTTGTATTAATTTTTGTTCGTAGATGGAGACTAGAGTTCCATCAAATGTACTTAATGTGTAGAATGCTGATCTATGTAGATGGAGAAGAAAAAGGCTTGGGCTCATTCATGCTTGGTTCCACTCCTTTGCGCTGCTCCAGTGGAGGTCATATTTTCCTATCTCTGTATATTGTAATACTGCAATAGGGCTACATGTTACATCTTCAGGTTCCATGCAAATAGCCTAGGTTCTATTGGTCTACAGCCATGTAGACCTTTTCTTACTGTAACTTTAACCTCAATAAGCATGTCCAGTTGTTTGACCAATTTCATATTTTTCATAGCATCTCTTCAAAATAGTGACCCAAAGATTCAAAGATTTACTGTTTACTGTACATGTATTTTCTATATATATTGCATGGCTCGGATTAACGTTATTCGTAATATAACGTCCACGACTGCCGTACTTCTACATTAGGACGGAGATCTGCCATGTGAAATATGCGTAGTGTATATGCATTTTTGTTTAAATCTTGCCTTAGGTTAAGTTGAGCACATTATCTTTCGGTACAGCATGCCATTTCCCACTGAATCTACTGGCTATAGAAATATGTTGACGCTTCTTTCATCAAATCATTCTAATGTATTTTGTAGGACTGTA
This sequence comes from Poa pratensis, assembly GCA_947311845.1. Taxonomy (NCBI): domain Eukaryota; kingdom Viridiplantae; phylum Streptophyta; class Magnoliopsida; order Poales; family Poaceae; genus Poa; species Poa pratensis. The sequence continues at coordinate 13,857,323 of CAMZMU010000110.1, forward strand.
ATTCTCAAAAAATATTTTGAATAGTTTGTTTGATTTGTAGGATTGCAAAACATACGAATTTGTCCTTGGAGTTAATCTTCACTACATTTTACATGAGTTTCCATGGCATGAGACTTTAAAGTTATCCGGCGAAAGAAAATGTGACTTAATTGTGCAGAGCACCATTTGTTTTACTGAAAACATATGAGGTTTAAATTTAATGTTAACCCAATGTATTCTCATATATGATCATTTTATCTTTTTCATTACTATAACATTCATGTATATAGAAATAATATAATCTACATCTACATCTACAGTTCCAACAGTCTTCTAACGATAATACAATCTACATCTACATCTACAGTTCCAACAGTCTTCAAACGAATCACCGATTAACAGAAGATCTCGGCTACACCATCACACTACCATCAGGAACAACTCTGGAAATGGACTGAAAAGTTTCAGGGTTTAATCTCATGCATATGGATTTAATTTTTCTCCTTTACCTGGCCAGGCTGTAACACTGACTGCAGATTTGAACATGTAACTAATCCGCATGGGCTATTTTCCTAATATATTGACTTTTAACAAATTAATGTAAATTACCCCCTCCTTAAAAATGTATAAGATGTTATGTGAAGGTAGTTTTGGCAATCTAAATGTCTTATAAAACAATAAGTAAAGTTATGTGAGTCACATTTCTAAGATTTCTGTTTTAAAATTTACTTATCCATGCAAGTGCCATAATTTTACAAAATTCATGTATTCTCAGCTATTCTTCAAAAAGCTTAAATATTAAATGCACTTGTATACAGTTTGTTCCTTAAAAACATTAAATCATACCACCACGGTTGTTTCATAAAAAGTTATATCCCAGCTGCAGTAATCTCGCACAGTATGAGTTCTTTCTTGAAGGAAAACTTAGATGACTGTCTACTTTAGATCCCGAATCTGAAAAATATGTTCAACCCATCAAAATATTCATAAATATTATCCTATATAATGATGTTGACTTCAATGTCCTGTTTTTTGAATTTCAAATAGTTTTTCCAAATTGCAAAAAAAAAAATCGAGTTAAACTTCCAATTAAAATATAATAAATGTTCAGTATACCAAATTGTTGCGACAAATACCACACGGGTGCGGCGTGTCGCCGCGCCATGTTGCCTAGTAATGCTAAAGAATTATAGGATCATATCGGGTATGTATGTATTCCATAGACACCAAATGATACGAAGGTCACAAAATCACGAACTATGGTTTTTAGAGTAAGTAAGTGTCAATAGTCGCAATCTGTGACAAGTTCCGAAACAAGTCATGTTCCTATCAATATGACACCATTAGTGTAAGCACCTCGCTGGTCTCAACACTAGCAAAAAGACGTGGAGCCATGTCGTTTTGCTCCACCATAATGATGACATGGAGGAAATCTACGCGGTTATTATGTCCGTTGAGACAATCACAATAATCTTTTACACATATACATATAAAATGCACTTCAATGAATATTTAGGAGAAGTTGATTAAAATTCTTCTTAATTTCTTTTAGAGTTTGTTGGAGATGGTTTTTTTCTCGCTTTTCCATAAACCAAAAAAAGGTGGAAGAATTGGAAAATTTCGCATGAGAAGAGAGAATCAGACGGAATAAATAGCGCCCAAACAACATCATAGGAGGATCCTTACTCGGTTGCGCACCAGAAAGACTTGGACGCGCCAACTATAGCCACACAATTTCACGTGTACGTAGCTCTGTCTCGCTCTCTATGGGATGCGGGTCTTGTGTCGAGTGAAGAGATGAGAAGAAACAATTGAGACGGAACAATGAGTTTGCCCAAAAGCAGCTCGGCACAATGGCCTCCTTTCTACCATAAGTCATCCATCGTTGCCTTCCATTACTTCATCTTGTAACTCTACTAACTCTAACTTATCAGAACCCTCGCGATTAGTTTGCTTCATGATATTACTCATTTCACAAATTCAGATTGTCTTGTCTTCTTGAGGACTTGCATTATGCGCGAGCAGTTTATCAAGACTATGTGAATTTCAACTACAACTGCATTGAGCTATTTCCCCTGTATTTTTGGTATTATGTTTTCCTGTGATATTTCTCTCACATGGTGGATTTTTTTTACTGGAGCTCATTGTTTCAGCATAGTTTGTGTTGTTGATTCATAATTCGGATGTTAGGCTTATATGGATTTAGCACGAAAAGTGAAATTTGAGTGAATATCTGTTGGTATGCTGTATCGTTAGCTAACCCACACTCAAACAAAGGCCAATACGCAATAATATTAAGGGACAGCTCTTTTTGGCTACTCCGATAACTCGAAATTTCACTCAGATTTGATTTAGTAGCTCACGTGCAGTTTTTTTTCCCGACGTTCATCACTTCATCACGTGCCGTATCTATCCCTGGCGGCCTGGCCCGGCAACAAGCGCAGAGCCCAGAGCACTGGCCCGTACGGTGACGCCGAAATTAGCCCAATGGTGAGTAACGACTTATCGCGCAAGTCAACTTGCCCCAAAAAAAAAAGTCAACTAGCCCTCGATCGTCTCAGGTTATTTAAACTGCCCGGATGACTTCGAAAATGCAAGACAAGATGCAATCCGCGAAGGAGTTCACCCTCCGCCGCTTCCCGAAACTATCCCGATGGTTCTTCACCGAAGCCGAGGGTGACCACGCCGTCACCCATAACGGCCTGCAGGCGTTCGCCCTCAGCCTCAACAAGCGCCTCGCCGACGCCGGCAGGAGCGGCAACCTCGTCTACTCGCCGCTGTCCGTCTACGCCGCGCTCTCGCTGGTGGCCGCCGGCGCCCGCGATCGCACCCTGAACGAGCTTCTCGGCGTCCTCGGCGCCCCATCCCGCGACGTCCTCGCCGACAGCGTCCGCGCGCTCACCGCTCAGGTCCTCGCCGACCGATCCCACGCCGGCGGGCCCCGCGTCAGCTTCGCGTGCGGCGTCTGGCACGACAGGACGTTGCCGCTCCGCGCTGCCTACCGCGACGCTGCTGCTCGATCGACCAAGGCCGTCACGCGCGCCGTCAACTTCCACCAAAAGGTCGGTACAATTATCTTCCATATATAAAGATGCGACCGGTGCAATCGTATGCCACTCATGTCTCTCGTGTGCTGTAGCCGGAGGAAGCAGTGAAGCAGATCAATGCGTGGGTGGCGGCGTCGACGAACAAGCTCATCCCCTCCATCATCGGCCCAAGCTCGCTGTCGACTCTGACGGACCTCGTGCTCGCCAACGCCGTGTACTTCAAAGGCCGCTGGGAGGAACCTTTCGACAAGTACTTCACCAAGGAGGACAAGTTCCACCGTCTCGACGGCACCCACGTCGACGTGCCCTTCATGCGCGGATTCGGCAGCCAGCTCGTCGCCTGCCACGACGGCTTCAAGGTGCTCCAGCTCCGCTACGAACAGGGCCGCCGGCCATTGCTCGCCCAGCCAAAGCCGATCTATTCGATGTGCGTCTTCCTCCCCGACGCGCGGGACGGACTGTGGCGGCTCACCGACAAGATCGCCTGCAACCCGGAGTTTCTACACAAGCATCTGCCCACGAGCACCGTCAAGGTCAAAGACTTCCGTCTGCCCAAGTTCAAGGTCAGTTTCGGCAGGGACATGGCCGGCGTTCTCCAGGAACTGGGGCTCAAGGAGGCCTTCGACATGGGGAAGGCCGACCTGTCTGACATGGTAGAGGACGGCGCACCAGGAATGAGGAGGCTGGCGCTGGAGCAGGTGATCCACAAGGCTGTCATCGAGGTGAACGAGGAAGGCACCGAGGCGGCGGCTGTCACCGGTACGATGATGCGCGGATGTGCTCTGAATCCCTCGCCGCCGCCACGCGTGGACTTCGTCGCTGACCATCCGTTTGCCTTCTTTGTCATCGAGGAGGTCTCTGGGGCGATCCTATTCGCAGGCCAAGTCGTTGACCCCTCCATCGAGTGATGATAATTGACGGTGCTAGGATCTTTATGAAAGTCTTACATGTAATACCAATCTCAAGAGCGAGAATTATCGATGGATATTTAGTTAGACTAATCATGAAGGCGCGCATTGGGGCACCCGTCCATTAGAACTAGATCCCCCGGCGCGGCTTTGCCGCGCGCCACCCGCCGTTGACACTGGTTTTCGACTTACAAAAAGTTATGACAACCATTTTTTATATGACACGGCAGTCAACAATTTATATACATGTTAGGGCACAGCTCACCACACGCCAGCTGCCTTTCGCAATGTATAAGTCGTTTGGTAAAACTTTATGTATAGTGAATGTAAAGCTTAGGATAACTGATGTTCAACAAACAAATATACGAATAGTTTGTATCAATCTTAGACTAAGTAAGCAGCCAAAAAATCATTACGTAAACAGTAAAGCAGGAAATATAAGAACATTATACATTAGATAGGGACAAATATTATATTTGTCACAAAGAAGGAGACATATGCTCTTTTGAACTAATGCAACTATGGTATGCACAATTCAAATATCTCACATTATATACAATTCAAATATTTCTATCTGGTGAAAGCAACTCAGAAGATACAAAAGATTGTACTCTATGATGCGGATCAAAATTTAATTTTTGATAGAGTTTAAACTGGAACCACTAAGTGTTGGCCTCCGACAGATGTTCTGGTCTGAGCCATCTCTGTTATCTTCAGATCATCTCTCTCATATATGTTGGCGATGAACTTCTCTCATGAAGCATTCAAAATAACAATTATTGTTGTCATCGATACATCACTGAGAACTTATTAACTAATGGTTCATATGATAAAAAAATCAATTTGTGTTTAGAATTTAGAAGATGAACTGCCCCAACAATGTAAATTGGAGTAAATATCACTAAAAACCTTGGCCAACAATTATATATGTAATCATCCAAACCAAGTGGATTATCATGTAAAATGCTGAGAGCTTTGAGTCAAGACTTTAGTATTGGGAAGAGGAAAAGGATATTACTCTTGGTAAACAGAACTTTTACATACTTCTAGCAAGGTTTAATTAAAGACAAATAAAATACCATGACCTTTGCATGATGGAAGGAACAGAGGCACAAAAAATGACTCCTAGCTAGGAGACGACAATTCATGAACCAAAGATGGAGAAATAAAGAAAGAACTCACATAGGATTGGGACATTTGATTTAGCCATGGAGATTGGCGTCCATTAAATATAGTTGCATATTAGTTGTGATTATTAATTTATTTGAAATGGTATAGTACGCATGTATTTTTTATCCAAAAAATTATTTTAACTTTACAATCAGCGGGAATATTTATATGAGCATTTATTTAATTTAATCCGTAGGCAGAAGAAATAAATTTGGATATTGTGTGTACTGTTATTTGTTGCCCTAAAGAATTTAGTTCTATTTTACAATCAGAAGGAATATATATTGTGAGAATTTATTATTTTTGGATGTTGTGTATGCACTTAGGAAATACGGGAAAACAAATTGGTTGGCAAATGGCATCTCCATAAGTTTTGTAATTAATGTAAGAATTTATATTAGACTTGTAATACTAAACAACTTTAAGTAATTATATATTTTTTTTCTTGATCGGTCGGACGTGTTATGCATATTTTTTTATTTTTTTTGGTGGCCGAAATGGACAGATTTGAAATTCACTTTAAATTTTGGAAATGACCACATTAAAATTTTGACTGGGTTTCGTTGTACATAAATTTGGAAAATGTTTGCACTTTGATTTATTACATCTTGCTTAATTACAAAATATGTTTAAATTCCAGTGGGAAGACCGTGGTATGGAAAATTAAAGTTTGAAAATATGTGCGTCAAAATTTGTTTGGTCTTCGATGTACTGAAATATAGGAAATTTTTACAACTTGCCGATTTATTACATCTTGCTTAATTATAAAATATGTTTAAATTCCAGTGGGAAGACCGTGGTATGGAAAATTAAAGTTTGAAAATATGTGCGTCAAAATTTGTTTGGTCTTCGATGTACTGAAATATAGAAATTTTTACAACTTGCCTAATTACACATTGCCTAATTAAAAGTTTGTATAAATTTTAGTGGGAAACAACATGGCATGGAAAATCCAAGTCTGGAAATATGTGTGTCAAAATTTGTTTAGTTTTTATTACAATGTAATTCGGGAAAATTTCGCACTTTAATTTTAGTTAAATTCCAGAGCTTAAAATACCGTTGTGTGGAAAACTCAAATTTTGGAAATGTGCACATCAAAATCTGGTTGGGCTTCGGTATGCTGAAATTTAGAAAATATTTACACCTTGCCTAATTACATATTGCATAACCAAAAAATTGTTTAAATTTTAGTGGGAACACCGCGGTGTAGAAACCTCAAGTTTGTAAATATGTGCGTTGAAATTTTGTTTAAATTTCAGTGGGAATACCGTGGTATGGAAAATTCAAGTCTAAAAATTTGTGTGTCAAAATTTGCTTAGTGTTGAGTATACTTGAAATTTGGGAGAATTTTGCAAATTAAATTTTATTAAATTTTCAGAGCTTAAAATGACGTCGTGTGGGAAATCTCAAATTTTGGAAATGCGCACATAAAAAATTTGTTTGGCCTTTGGTGTTCTGAAATTTTAAAAATGTTTACACATTGCCTAAGTATTCTTTGCGTAATTTAAAAATTTTGTTCAAATTTCATTGGGAAACAATGTGGTACGGAAAATTTCAAATACGATAATATGTGTGGCAAAATTTGTTTAGTTTTGAACAATTCAAATTTCGGGGAATTTTATGCTTTAAATCCAATTTAATTTCTGGGTTTTAAAAGAAGCAGTAGAAAAAAGAAAAAACACAGGGAAAAAAAAAAAGAAAGGGCCGAGCTGGCCGAAACAGCTGGACAGCAGCCAGCCCGGCCCAACAGTCGGCCCAACTGGGCAGCCCACGCCAGCTGCGGCGTCACGCTGACGTCACGGCGGCTGGGTTTCGCCGCGGCGGCGGCGAGCTCGCCGGAGGCGCGTGACGGCGTTCCGGGATGCGCGGATGGTCGCATCCGACGCGCGTCGACGCGGTGAGCGCGGAGGTGGCGGCGCCGCCCCCGTTGGTTCGCCGGAGCGACGGCGGTGGCCCGTGGACGCGGCGGCGGGGCAGCGGCACGGCGGCGGCGATTGCGGCGACGGCGCGGAGTCCCGGCAGGCGGTGGTCGGTGAGGAGGCAGATCCGGAGGCGGCGGAGCCCGCGGTGAGGTCCGATGCGAGCGAGGAGGCGCGGAGGGGCGGCGGCGGCGGTGGAGCGCCGCGCGGGGAAGCGCGGGCGGGAGAGAGAGGAAGAGGAGATGGGGGCTGTGCTGGCTTTTTTGCACGGACGCCCCTGTCGTTTTCGATATTTGCAAAACGGCCCTTTGCGGGCGGTTTTTTGCAAAACGGCCGACGCGCACCGAGGGCACGACGCGGTGTGCCCCTGTCGAGCGGGACCGGCGAGGGACCGGCGACGCACTGGCCCCACAGTCAGTGACCCGGCAAACACACACCACGACGGTGGATGAAATCACAGTGCTGCCACCGCAAACGGACGCTCCAGATCGCGCCACAACTCCTCGATCCGACGGCCAGGGATCCAAACGAAGGAGAGAGCCCCTTGGGGTACCCCCATTTACCTGCTTCGATTATGCAATGTTAGAAATTTATGAACATGAGCTAACTCGAGCACAGTCATAAATTTCGCTCGATACAAAACGCACAATTAAGCAGTTATTAATCTAGTGAAAAATAACATGTTATATTCTGACTTTTGAGTAACATGTTTCATGATTTTCATCAAGTACAAATTCTTTCCCAGTAGAATTCAAATAACTTTGAATAAATACAACCCAAATTCCGGAACAGAGGTTAATGTCAGATTGCTTTGTATGCTGCAAACACTTGAAACTGAAAATATCGTTTTCAGAATGAAACAATCTAGCAGACAACTTTCTAAACTGTATATTTATGGTATATAATTGCTCAACACGAGCACAAGCTCAACTCCTCTTCTATTTTCTCAGATTTCATTGAAAAATTTGAATTTTCTGTTCAGATTTGACCGAAAGTTACAAAACTTGTCCAAACTTATATATTTGCTTGTCTAATGAGATAAAAAAAATACAACTCAACTATATTTGTTTTCTATATTTCTGGATTTTTCTTTTGAATTTCCTATTGAAATTTTGTTTTGGTTCGATTTCGCAAGAAGTCCCCAAAAATATCGAATTTGTCCTTATTGAAGTTGAAAAATTCCTCGAGTACTAATTCATCATAGATTGAATTACTACAATTGGTTCTTACTTTGCAGCGATCTTTTTGGTTCAAATTTGACCATTGGTTGCAAAAAGTATCAAAATTACCAAATTTAATTGTCAAACTTTTTCTTAAACTGCGTGCGTGCCCAAACTGTGACGGAGGGAATATTCACTTTCGGCATAAGTGCTTTTGGAAGCTCAAGTTACCGGCCCCTCGAACCAATTTTTTTCCTTTGCTAGTAAGTAATGCATCAATAATATTCACAAATGGCTATTACTCTCTTAACAAGAACACATACTGCCAAAAAACACTGGGGATATACAGCAGCACTAGTGATCTCTCAACACAACAGCCTAATTCTGTCAAGGCCGCGCATCTACCACTAGCCTACCAAAATACCGTCGCCTCATTCTCTGTCCCCAGCCGCAGGTTGCTCTGCTCCCATCACCACAAAGCAAAACCCCCAAAGAAAGACACTCGCCTATTTATCACGCGCTCCGCTCCCTCTCCACACCCCGAACCAAGACTAGCGCGAGCGAGCGAACGCCAATGAAACTTGCAGAACCCATCGTTCTCGGAGCGACTATTTGTCGATGGGCGAGGCCAAGGGCATGCACGAGCAGACCACCGGTTGCCTCCCCGTCGACCAGTCCTGCTTCGCGCTCTCCCGGCTGTCCAACGCGTACCGCAACAGCAGCAACGCCCGCAACAACGATCCGGCCTGCTGCTCCACCACGTCCTACCTCGAGGTGCTCGGCATCTCCTTCGCGTCGCTGCTCATCATCCTCTTCGTGCTCTGCATGATACGGTGCTACCTCATGCGGCGAGCCGTGAACCGTGTCACCGTGGGGGCGGCCGCGGCGGTCAAGAAGCGGCCCGCTGGCCTAGGCGAGGACGCCATCGCCGCGCTGCCCAAATTTGAGTACCGGAGCACGGGCGACGAGAGCGACCGGTGGGAGTGCGCGATATGCCTCTGCGCCATGGCCGACGGCGAGGTGGCCAGGCAGCTGCCCAGGTGCATGCACATCTTCCACCGGGCGTGCGTCGACATGTGGCTCGTGGCGCATACCACGTGCCCCGTGTGCCGGGCCGAGGTGCTCAAGCCCGCGGACGACGCACACAGGTGCACGGAGACACCGGCGGCAGAGGACGGGCCGTCTTCCACGTCGGCGTCGGCGTCGGAGACAGCCGGATTGGAGGATGTCGAGAGGGATTTGGAGGCGCAGTTGTAGAATGGCAGGCCCAGGCTCTAGCTTTTGAACTCTAGAATTTTTGTCCCCTTGTCTTGTAGGTGTATGTTGGTTATTTTGGCGCCCCATTAGGCCTTGTTTGGTAGCAGTGTATTGGGGAGTATTGTGGTGTATTATACACCAGGGTTTTGGTGAAAACACCCCTGTCACCCATTCCACCTCCCTCCTCTCAATCCCCTTCCTAATCACCCCCTTCTCAAAATTCATGTTGTTTGGCACACGAATAACCATATAAGGTTTCAGCAGCATGTGTAGGCGGCGTCGCGAGAGCAAATCGAGCGTCGTTAGCGCGTCCGAGCGAGCATCGTCCGCAGCAGACGCCAAAACGCTAGGGGGTGGGGCGTCTCTAATCCCCGTCAACCCGACGAGTATCCACGAGTATTCAGGGGATCGCTGGGGTCAGCCCGTCCAAAACAAGCCTACCAAACGGCCCAGGAGTGTTTCAGCGTGTATTAAATTGGGCCGGGAAATTACACCGTAAAACCTGTCAAGCTCGGCCTGCCAAACGAGGCCTTAGGGAGGTGATCCGTTTGATATTATTCAACCGGTTTTCGAGAAAAGAAAAACACGTAGAGAAAAGATAATAACACTGGTCATACAAAAGCTTGTTCGATGCGTGCAATTTCATATAGCTAATTGAAAATTGGGGTGAGCTAGTCCACAAACTTGTAATGCTGTGCAAATTTGGTCCAAATCGCACGCGGTGCGACACGTGGCGTCTCTATTGTTGCAAAAAACTTAGTGTCTCTCTACCCATAAGGTCATGCATGTTACTATGTTAGTGCTATAGGACAGAAATAAATCGGATGGTTTTGAGTGGGCGTTGATACATTTGTATGGGGCTGCCCAGGATTCGAATAAACCGGAGTTCTTAGCTGAAATGGTGCGGATGTGCGAGATAGAATCACTTCCTATGTTGATACTTGATAGAGCTGATTCCAATATTATTCCCAACAGACATGAAAAGAACAATGATAATTTTAAAGCTAGATGACCTTTTGTTTTCAACACAATCATTGAGCGCCTTGAGTTGAGGAATATTGATCTCTCTCGTAGGCAATATCCGTGGGCTAATCACCGAGATACACCCACTTTTGAAAAGTTGGTTCGTGTTCTAGCAAGCATTGAATAGGATCAGAAATTTCATTTAGTAACGGTGTGTGCATTGGGCCGTTCGGGGTCGGACCATACACCACTTCTAATTAATCCGGGTATTCAGGCACACCTAGGAAATACTTCAGCCTTCTTTGAGTTGTCGTGGTTTAGACAGGAAGGCTTTCATGATATGGTTCCTGCTGAATGGAATAGTGTATCGGAAGGTGATGCACCCATTTCCAAGTGGAAAAATAAAATTAGACACGGTTCTTAAAAGGGTAGGAAAAAAACCTAAGTGGTCGGCATAAATAATAAAAAAAGCGGGCTAATCACTTATTATTAATGGATTGGACCTTAAAATTGGGAGTTTCTACTTAGTGCAGAGATGCGAATGATCAGTTAACCAAACCTGACCACGTGGGCTTTACATGCTAATGTTATATATTTCGGGAAGGTGGCAATAAAGGCGAGGTAAACTCATTGCTAATGGAAAGCACATAAAGAAAAAATCACCAAGAAAAAGATGAAGGAACTATTCTAGGTGAGGAAAACTTAAAGGTTTATATTACATAACACGCACTCTCCCGCGAGCCCCTTAAAAATCGAGGGTCGTCGCGGCGGACACTCCCCATTCCAATCCCTTTCTCTCCTCTCTGATGCTCCCTCAATGGCCCACGACGACAGCGACCTAGCTGTCAACGCTGTTGCCCTAGTTGTGGCCACGCCACCTCGGAGATGATGTTGCCGAGGAGCTCGCTAGAAAAGGGCTCCTGGTCTTGCCTGGCTGTCGGTTGTCGTCCGTCTCGGACATAAGCGTGGACGGGCGGGTCGTCCGGACACTCCTCGACATCGGCACACAGAAGATGTTGACCTCTTGCAGTAGTTTTTAACAAAATTGGGAGAATGTCAACTTCTTGCAGATTTTTCATATGGCCAACAACTGGATTATGTCATGGGCATACCTTGGAACTTCATGGCGTCTGGGTGCAGACGGAAGCTGAAGGTCGCTCGGTATTCTATCAACTCGGCAGGGTGGCGGCATACTAGCATATTTGAGGATGGCTAGATCTTTTTGTTTTGCTTTGTTCATCTGGTGGATTCACGTGTCGATCTTATGTGATCCGTTATGGAATACTTTAAATTGCTGAAACTTTTAATAATACGATGTGCGTATCCATTGATGCAGAGGCCAGGGATTCACTCCCCTTTTTGGAAAAAAAAATCAATGAACATACACTTCTTCATCTTCTTGAGAGTCTTTCGCATCGTCGATCCTGTGCATAGCATCTACAGTTCATGGGACGCAAGTACCAAACTGTTTGGACAGCACATACCTCAAATAGAAATAAAACTACCATACTGGAGTACGTTGCAAGTATCCGGCAATTGTACTGACGAATAATGCAGTACACAAAACACTATTCGGATATTCCAGTCTGTACATTAACTCGGCTGTTGCCTGATAGCTGCGCAGCGCCCGCCAATTTCATCCACATCCTCATGCCACGGCCCACGGCCACCCCCGCCGCGCGCCAATTTGCAGGCTGCATTGCCCACCGACGCCATGATTGCGACCTTCCTTTTTGTCACCAAGAAACAACGAGTACTAATTGAGCACAGTCCAGAGCTGCTGCACCGCCGAGCCAAGTGGCACAGCTGCGCGAGCGGCAAATGCGTGCTCGACGACACCGTACCTCCTAGCTAGTAATAGCCCAGCGCGACGAGTCTCCCATGCATTATCTCTCTGCTTCTTCAAGGTAGGGTCTTTTCTCTCTCGAACCTTCCTGTAAACACCGCCATAGCGGCGCCCGGAGCGAGACGTGTCACTGCCGTACGTGGTACGGTGGCGAGGTGGAAGGTGTAAAGCGTCGGCCGTACCGGCGGCGATGGTGGCGAGTGCCGTGGAAGGGGCCGCCGTAGCAGCGTTCCTGATCGGCGTGTACGACGGGTGGGCACGGGAGCTCGCCGCCATCGCCCTGGCCGTCCTCCTCCTCCGATACGCCGTGGTGTCCTACGCCAACCACATGGCCGCCAGCCTGAGCGGCCTTCACGCGGTGGTGGCGAGTGATGCAGCCGTCTGCCGCGCCTCGGGCCTCGACGGCGCCACCATCGCCCGTCTGCCATGCTTCGTGGCCGTGCGCCGCACCGACGACGAGGGCGACACCGCCGCCACGCCGGAGTGTTCCGTGTGCCTCGGCGCCGTTGAGGAGGGGGAGACGGTGCGGGCGCTCCCTTTCTGCCGGCACGCCTTCCACGCGCGCTGCGTCGACGCCTGGCTGCGCCTGCGGCCGACGTGTCCTGTGTGCCGGGCAACTTTCAGGTGACAGCGAGAGACCAACGACGCGGGTACAGGGTTTGGGTACACGTGCTCGTAATTTCATCTCGATCAGGTGTGGTGGAATGGCCACAGGCTGACATGTACATGCCTTGTTTTTATGACCCTTTAAATTTTAAATTTTATTTTCGTTTGGACCTGATAAGTTTTTCTTGTGTACTCTTTTCGTTCGAACGGACTAATGTGATGCACCAACGCAATGTCTAGCGTTTTCAAGCAGGTATTAATCGAGTCTGAGTATAGAAGAGTGATAGCAAACAAGTGTACAATGTTTTTTCATTTCGAAAATGAAGTTTTCTTTTCTTTTTCTTTCTGAAGGAATACAAACGGATCGCAAGTCGCCTTTCTCTGTCTTGCTGGTTCCAATTATACACACCTGCTATGAATGCATACAGCATACGGCTCCTGCTCCATGCTCTCGACAAAAAATATACAGTGAATCTAATCAGAGCTGTTTAAAATAAACCTGTGAAACTCTATAGTTAGGCCACACGTGCTACTACTTATGGGTAAACGGGCCCTAACTTCTATTCATATTCGAAAGGCCCAACATACACAAAGTGGAGCCCCAGTTGTACACTCTCTTACCCTAAAAAAAAGTTATATACTCTCTTCATAGAGTGGAGCCCCAGTTGTATACTCTCTTCGTTCCGGTTTATAAGTCATGCGCGTGTCTCAAGGGAGTGGCTAGCTTATGGCCATCCGTCCTGCCGATAGATTTTCCGACCGACACTATAACACCAGCGTTGTCGGAACCAGTCGCATAGAAGAGATGGAAGAAGAAGAGGAGAGGTGGAACCACGGTCATCGCACTCTAGACCTACCGCCGAACTCCAGACTGGCTCCGCCGCCAAAGCCATCGTTGGTCGGGCTGCATGTCAACGCCGCCCGCTACCGCCTCGCCGTGCCACCCTCTTCAAAGCTTGGCTTTCGTCAGTCCTCCACTGTTGCCATCCGGGTCGTCTCCATCGCCGGCGCACCCCACCACCGCTCATTCATTGCTCGCTGATAACCCACAAGTATAGGGGATCGCGTGTAGCCTTTTCGATAAGTAAGAGTGTCGAACCCAACGAGGAGCTAAAGGTAGGATAAGTACTCTCTCAAGTTCTATCAACCACTGATACAACTCTACGCGCACTAAACGTTTGCATTATCTAAATTACGGTAGCAATACGGGTATGAGAGATAGTTTTGCAGGATAATAAATACAAGAAAGTAAAAGTTAGTGCTGCAGCAATAAAGTACACTAAGTAACCATATACTAACAGTACCATGAGTGTGGAAAAGTGGTGGTAATTGTGGTGGATTTGTCCCAGATTAATTAGTGAAGACATTTAGTTCATTGTCTTTGATGCAGTTTTCAATGTGGGAGAGGCTAAATATACATGCACTCCACTACTTGGGATTACAAGTACTATATGATTGGATTGTTAGCAAACATCCGTAAATACTAACAATGCATTAAGGTTTCCCCAACCATAGCCTTAAGTTTATGGTCCTCTTACTCCCATACATGCAACTAACCGGTTTGAGCCCTCAGGTTTCTGTCACTCCGGCAGGACTACCCCCTTCCTTTGCACATACTACTAACCCTATGGTGTTGATCCATGTGCGCACAAGTATAATGGACACCAAAGTACAGTACCATATCAACATACAACTCTAATGAACCATAAACATTCAACAAAGCAATCAAAAGACAAATATACTACATAAACATGACATAGATCATAGGATAAATATTATACCATCAAACACCATGTTTACATAGGACGGTACAGAGGTTTATGGGAGGATGAACCACTGAATACAAGGAGGAGATGGTGATGGAGATGGCGGCGCGGTAGTGGCTGAGCAAAGATTGAGTGACATGCCGTCAAACAAAATGATAGAGGGAAATAGGGAGCGGGAGAAGTAGACGAAGAGGAGTGGTGGGCCCATGGGAGCAGACGCGTCACCGCGTAACTGTGTCCACATTCATCCGGGAAAGATGCGTTTTGTGTCTCAAAGTTGTCAATTTACCACTATAATATGAATACTACAACACAAAAATTGTAGCGTTAAAAATATAACATCTGAAATTTCAGATTATGTTGACCAAATTGAAAATTTCGAGGCGCAGGCAGAACTTATAAAGTATAAACCCAAATGGATAGGGAGAAACAAAAATGTCGTATATATTGTTTTCCGTGACAGGAACACATGAACACTCACTTTTCAACTGTTTTGAGCCATAAGTCCTGAACAGGAGAGACTGCACAACCGTATTCCCTAAAAAACAAAACTACACAAAGCCCCAGTTATCCCCGTTTCCCCTTCTCCTCTCCTCCTGCTACTGTAGAAGGCGATAAGAAGGGCGACCTCGTTCCCTGCTCGATCTGCCGGCGAGGCCGCGAGTTTCCTCATCCTCTGCTCGCCGCTCCGGCGACGGGTGGCGGATGGGGGAACCCCGGTTCTCAGCCGGCCTGTAGATAGGAGTAGGTTAGGGTTTCGTGGCGGCGTCGCTACGGTGGTGGCAGCGGCGCGTCTCCGGCGAATAAGTTTGACCTCATCTCTCCCCACTTCGATGGCGGCTCCGGCGGCGTCGAGGAGATGGTGGTGCGTGGACCTCCTCTTCCGCTGGTGGTTGCGGCGGATGGATGGAGGATTTTGTGTCTCGGGGATCTCTGCATCTCTCGAGTTTCTGTCCCCCCATCGCGGACGCCGAGGCAGCGCGGGCGTGCGCGTGTCGTGGGGTCCCTGTACTCCAGCCCTGCTGCTGCAGCGTCGTCGTCTCCTCCTACGACGATGCGGGGCTTGGGAGTTTAGGTGTGTTTGGAGGAGCTTCAGTTCTTCCTCCCTCTCCGGTGAGGGAGACGACCAGGGTGCGGTGCTTCGGCGTCCTTCTCCGCCGTCGTGTGGGCACGCAGAGGCCGAGATCGGCGACTTCCCGTTCGCGGAGATGATACCTCAAGATCCAAGGTCAGCGCTGGCTCCAGGTGGGAGCGGCGGAGGTGGAGCGGCGGCGCGTCTCCGGTCCGCGTCGGTGGATGCAGGGTGTCGGGTTCTCAGGGGTGTGGTTGTTATTTCCACTTTCTTTGGGTGCTGTACTGCTTTTCCTGGTTTATAGAGCTGTGGTTGTATCACAAAAAAAAAAAAAAAAAACTACACAATCCTATCTTGTGTCGTCAATTCCAGTATGTGGTAAGTGCCATTCCGCTTGGATCCAACACAAACCAACAAGAATCAAATATCTGCATGTGCATATATATGCGTAACCCTCCAACAGTCCCAACAGCATATAATGAAACCGCGGGCCAGGACGCCTAAGAATCCGTTGTTTCTCTCTGAGAAGAAAGCCGTTTGAGCTCAAAAAAGGAAGAGGGAGAGGAAGAAAGCCTTTTGACTTTAGAGAAAAGGTGAAACTTTGGAGTCAAGTCTTAAATCACATGCATCTTTCATGTCAAAATCACCCCAACTTGCAGAAGATACCCGATAGGCATGTCATATCATAATCGCCAACCCTGTGTAGCTGAACGGGTGTTTAGTAAAAGATCGTCCGGTGGTCAGAATATTATTATTGGTACACGGTGAGCATTAAACCTTTGTTAATTTCCCCATTTGCAAGGCCCTTGTAATTATGTCTCCATGGCCGTGGAAAATTACATGCCACAACTAGATCAGCTGTGAAAACAGATTCTAAATCGGATAAACCGTTTGAGCTAAATAAATATTTTAAAATTTTCAATTTCGTATTAAATGTTGATGTCATCAACATTTTTTGGTTTTAGTACATGCATCAGGGAGTGAACCAGCCAGCGCCCGTCTGTGGGATTCGGTGATTAAGACAAGATTTGTCCTAACGTTTTACGGTTATGCCATATCTAGAACGGTCTATATTTAGTCGCGTCCTAAATTTAATCAAACCTCAATGTATAATAATTTTTTACCAATTACTTAGACAAAACTATGAAAATTTAGAATACCAAATAAATATCAATAAATCCACCATAGTATAACACATTTTGAAAGTATATTTATTATTTATTAAGTATTATTAATGTTCATATAACTTCCGACAAAAAAAAAGTCTTGTTTTGAGTAATGGAGGTAATACCACATATAGGTAAACAGCCCCAGTTGTGTAAATTGTTTCTGCCCAAAACAAAAAGTTGTATACATTGTTTTCCTTGACAGGAACACTCACTTTTCAACTGCTTTCAGCCAGAAGCCCTGAACAAGAGAGACTGCACAATCCTATTCCCCAAAAAACAAAACTACAAAATCCTATCCTGTGTCGTCAATTTCAGTATGTGCTAAGTGCTATTCCACTAGGATCCAATACACCAATAAGAATCAAAGATTTTCCGGTCAATATATATGTGTAACCCCCAACCGTCCCAACAGCATATAAAGGAAACCGCGGGCCGGGAAGCTTCAGAATTCGTTGTTTCTCTCTGAGAAGAAAAGCTTTTCAGCTAAAAAAAAGGGGAAGATCGATAAAGCCTTTTGACCTAAGAATAAAAGGTAAAACTCGAGGAGACATCTTTGGAGTCAAGTCTTAATTCACATCTTTCATGTCAAAATCACCACAGCTTGCAGAAGATACCCGATAACCAGCCCTGTGTGGCTGAACGTATGTTTAGTAAAAGATCGTCCCGTAGGCAGAATATTATTGTTGGTGCCTTGGTACAGCATTGGAAACTTTGTTAATTTCCCTTTCACGAAGCACTTGTAATTAAATCATATTCTGTCTCCATGGTTGTCAAAAATTACATGCCACAACTTGAAAAGTTTCTGGTATAAGGGCTTGTTTGGTTTAAACTAAAAGTGGAGAAATAATGTAAGAATAGGATTTTTTTTCTTCTATAGTGACACTATTCCTCTGTTTGGTTTTAAAGAATCGAACAAGGAAAAATGTAGAGTTTTTTCTTTGATCTCAGCTCCATAGGAAAAACGCCGCATTTACAATCCATTTCGATTTTTCTTTTAAATCCTACACACGAAGAAGTTTGTACTCTCTAGTGGCATAATAACATGTTAGATATACTTTCTCAAGTGGTTCGACTTTGATTTGATCATGTTTATTTGTAATCTGTGTTTTACCTATTCATGTGAGTCAAACAATTAAGTTTACATAATTCATGTGTTTTTCAATCCTCTGTTTTGCACTTCATTCATATACTTTCTTTGCTTTTCCTATCCCTGTGTTTTTAATAACCTGAGAACCAAGCAGGACCTAAGTGCAGGGGACGGCTGCATACACGATGCATCCATTCTGACGGTTGGAATTCACAAGAATTCTGTAGATACTACCACACGAGCTAGGTGCTGGAATCCACCTGCACTCAAAGACGTCTGAATTCTGAATTTTGAGACGACTAAGCACACGACACGGATCCGTTCACCAGGATGCCATGCTTGAAAACCTGGAGAGAACGCCATCATTTGAACACTAGCTGGCGAGCTCGACGTGCTCGTCTGCGGGCGGTCGGCTAGTCAGGTCTGCGTGTTCGCCTTCGCCTCCATCCGTCAGTGTAAACTCCGCCAAAATACGATTCAGTCTGCACTTTTCCTTCTCGTCAGTAGTACTGTCAAAGTCGTTTCAGAGATAGCTACTTGTCATCCGTGGCGCCGTTTCCGCGGTCACCAGGTGCTGCACCTCTAGCTAACTGCCAACCAGCATCATGCATCTAGCTGCAGCAATTAGTGAACCACTCCCCTGTTCTTCTGCAGTGTTATCATTGTACTGCATCAACAACATGGTTAGACGCTTCACTAGCACTATAATGAGGATGTGAAAGGGCGATGCCGCGCACCAAGGTATGACCTTTTTTGCCTACTGGTTGTGGAGGCTTTGTCCAAGGATTTAGTTGAAATCGGCAAAATAATCTGACAAGCCACTCTGCATTGGGCATTACCATATCCTTGACCCGCTCACAAACTGTGTGCTAAAAGCGTAGCTGAAAGTCGTGCGTTGCAGCCAGCGGGCAACCAATTTAAGCTTTCGCATCATGATTCATGACATAGTAGACAATATATGCACCTAATTATTCCAGCTGCGTTGTTTATGTCCCAACAGGTGGTCAATTACTAGAAGAATTAGTAGAACTATGCTGCTAAATAGTAAATATCAGATTGTCACAATCGCTTGTTGGCATGGAATTCGGACCATGCTGGCTTGCAGTGTCCAATTCCAACGTGCAAACCTCCAGAAAAACTCCAGCTAGCTGCAGAACCGATCGAGTCAAACATCTATGACGAGAAAACGTACTACGTTCATGGACAGGATGCTCGACCAAGCAAGGAATTAATGGGGACGAAACGACGTAACGGAAGCTCATCGCCGTCGCCGCGTACGTCCAGCCACACAGGCATTGATGCATAAATATCAGTATCTGTCGTACGCAAATAACTGAACCTATAAATGGTCGTGATCTAAGTTCGCGGAATGCTCCAAAAATGAGGTATTTTTTTAGATAAAGGGTTTTATTATTTAAAGTTTAAGTATTACACCCGGCCTCTCAGAAAATGAGGCATGATGGCAATAGACACGTCAGGTCCCTCTTGCTTTCGAAAAGGACCAAAAATAATGCAAGCGAAGCTGTTTTGCTGTGAAGTTGAGACCGGCGCTTGCGTGAGAGCTACTATTGAGAGCAACACGAGATTAACCTCATCTCCAACCGGATCTCCAAAAATCCCCTTGTACTTCCGGACGGCCCGAACAAAAATCATCTAACCAATTGGACCTCAAACTTAGGCAAGCGTCTGGACTGCCCGACAACTCTCAAACACAACCCATATGAAGGGCGGACATGGGCTGCACGGACATGTCCATCACGTCGGATCCAACAGGTGATCGAACACTCGCCTGACATAGATCTTCCTCACACTCTTGCCCTCCCCGCCGCTACCCCCCACCCCCATCCTCCATACGCACCCCTGCCTCACCTTTTCGACTAGTTTCGCCAGAGAAGAGCTCAGTTCCTCGTCAGCCGCATTTCGCCGGATTTCAGCCGCATTTATGCCGGTCTTTTCCGCCGCATTGAGAGCAACACGGGATTGACCTCATCTCCAACCGGATCTCCAAACATCCCCTTGTGCTTCCGGGCGGCCCGAACAAAAATCATCCAACCAATTGGACCCTAAACTCAGGCAAGCGTCTGGATTGCCCGACAACACTCATACACAACCCATATGTGTGTGTGTGTGTGGGGGGGGGGGGGGGATGGGCAGCCCAGACATGTCCACCAGGTCGGATCCAAAAGGTCAGACCCTCCTGGCAAATCGGATCGAACGCTCGCCTGACATAGATCTTTCTCAAACTCTTGCCCTCCCCGCCGCTACCCCCACCCTCCATACGGACCCCTGCCTCACCTTTTCCGACTAATTTCAGCCAGAGAAGACCTCAGCTCCTCGTCGGCCGCATTTCGCCGGATTTCCGCTGCATTTATGTTGATCTTTTCCGTCGCCCCAGACCCTTCCGTGGCTCGCCGGCGACTTCCAGGCGGCTTACCCAGACGTTCGGCTGTCAAATCAGTGGATTTCTCCGACCCAGATGTCATCTCCGAACGTCGAGGATCAAGTTTCCCCTAGGAAATGGGAACCACATTTTCTCAAGTTTCATGAGTTTGGGTTTGCTCAAAATTTCGAGTTTATTCCAAAATTTTCTAGTTCGATTTGATTTGAGTTGCACATTGTTATCATTTAGGATATCTGATTTGAATAATTGCCTCCGAGGCAAAATGCTTATTTTGAAAGTTTTGAACTTCACAATCGATGAAAAAATAGAGGTAACTGAAGCGACAAACCGAAAGATGGTGGACGCGATGAAAAATTTGAAGAACATAATAGCAGGAGACAAGTAGAGACTAGAAGAAGAGAGTTGAAAAAATAAGAGCAAAAGCAATGCAAGCAAAGCTGTTTTGCAGCGAAGTTTGAGACCAGGCGTGCGTGAGAGCAACACGTACGTACGGACGGTTAACTTTCCGGCTTCCTCCAGGATCTAGTAGTCGGCCTGCACAGCAGTGGTACAGTAGTACACAACATAAATATCCAGGGATCTCATCACATGCATGCATGCAGAGCAGAGTAACACATCTGGCGGTCGACCTGACCACCGAGCGATGATGGGTGGTTCCTATGTCGCTTCGGTCGATCGTCCTTTTTCACCCCAGCCGGGCGCGTTCCTCAAATATCTGGGGCTGTTACCGTCACCTCATCATCACCTTTGCTGCGCGCCGTCGCGTTGAAGCCTCCATCCCGCCCGGCCGGCTCCCTTTATATACGGCCTCCGCGCCGCTTTGCCCCATCAGAGACGCGACCTACAGAAAAAGAAAACACACACCTCGCTTGCTTGCTCCCGCCGCTACGCACCCCCACAACATCGCCTGCACCACAGCTGACTGACGCCGGCCGGCAAAGAAGCCGATCGATCGAGAAGCCATTCATTTTCGTTGGAGGAGCCTCCAACAACAAGATGAACGCGCCAACGTCGTGGCTGTTCGCGGACAACTCGAGGTACAGCACCCGGTCGCGGCTGCTCTTCATGGGGCTCTCCTTCGCCATCGGCATCGCCACCTTCCTCCTCTACCTCGCCATCTGTTACGCCTGCCGCCGGCGCCGCAGCCAGCTCCAGGGCGCGTCGGGCGCCGAGGATCAGATGGAGGCCGGCATCGCCTCCGAGCGCCGCGGCATGAGCGACGCCGCGATCGCCGTGCTCCCCACGTTCACGTATGAACACTCTGCCGTCGACGAGGAGCAGGCGGCGTCGTCCATGGTGGACTGCGCGGTGTGCCTCGGGCAGGTGGAGGGCGGCGAGAAGGTGCGGCGGCTCCCCAAGTGCGCGCATTTGTTCCACGCCGAGTGCGTCGACGCCTGGCTGCGCGCGCACTGCACGTGCCCCATGTGCCGCGCCGCCGTCGGCCCGGCCGCCGCCGCCTCCTCCAAGAAGGATGGCACCGCCGACACCACGCCGTCTGCAGCGGCCGATGCGACAGCGACGGCAGAGCCGCTGCCACCTGTGTAGCCTCGCGTGGCAGCCGTGCATGCTTGGGGCCGGTGTTGGGGAGAGTGAAGTGAACCACATGATTGAAGAATGGAACCACATTGATGGATCGACTAGCTAGCTACTACAGTAGCCAGGAACGTTAACCTAGGATCGATATAGAGACCAGATTATTCGAGGTGATTTAATTATTTGGTTCGTACGTGTACAGGAGGAGTATCTGTGACGTCGAATATTCTTCTGGTATTAGTGCTACTACTAGATGAGCTAGCTGTTCTATTTATAATTTATTTTGTTTTGATTGAATGAATGAATCTACTGTACTATACTACGTAGAGTACTGTACCTGCAGCTAGACACAACTTGCCGTATTTTGGTGTGGCCTCTTTGGCGGTCGAAAACGAGCGCTTCTGTTGCACGGTTCAGCTCCGCCGTCAGCTCTCTCGCTACGTTGTCAACTCTCGGTGCGTTCCCTTCAGCACTTCCACTGGCACGCGAAGGAAACCGCGCGCGGCACCGGCCGATCGACTACAAGCTAGGTGGAATTCTTCCCGGCCGATCGAGGTGCACAACGGAATCCACCGAGAATTCCATCCATCATATCTTACGCTGGGTTTCCCCCGGGCCAAGCCGTCCAAGCATCTATTCGTTTCGTGCGTTTTGTGCCGAGAAGGCGAGAACTTTTTTCCCGTAAACCTGTCGAGTGCTGGGCTGGTGTGTACGGCGACAACTTTTTTCCCGGTTACGTTTCGTTTCCGTTCAAAGTGTGAATTTTTTGAGCTTCAGTGCCGGGTGTCTAGCGGTACTACGAAAGCTGGTGGAATCAGGCCAGACTCGCCTGAGACCCTTCTTTCAGTGTTTTCGCAAAGCCACCGCCGATGTCTTGAATTCCTCGCCTCCGTTTTGTATTTCGGCCCGTGCCTTTAGCATCTCCAGCTGTGCCGTATTGCGTATTGCTCGACGCGAGGAAGCTGTGTGTATATTAATGTCTGCCCCAAGCTGATGCCATGCCACTACACTATACCGGTCTCTAGCTAAGGAATCTGGATGCTTGATGGAGAATTAACTTACTAACTTGGATGTGAAGGTGGGAACTAGCTAGCTAAGGTAGATCGGAGCTGTACGCAATTCATCCTCCATGGAGCAAGCAAAGCAAAGCGTGATAAGTACATGCTGGGTCGGATAGATTGTTCTTTTCTGCTAATGGGGTTCAGAACATATGATCCAACCGGAGCCGTCTTTCCCGGTTCCTAGCTTGATTCGATCTCCACCTCGGGTGCATGCAGACGCTCGCAATAACTCGATCTTAGCTTGCGCTCGCCGCCGGCCGGCAGGAAAAAAGCTCGATTCCAGCCGTGGATTGGTTGGACGGCAGCGGCACCCCGTTCGCGCTTGTTGCGAACAACTGGGGCCTGTCTCGATCGCGAGCTGCATGCTTCCGTTGCACAAAAGCGATCGAGAGCGAGATTGATGAATGCGCCTTTGCTTTCTTTCTTTCTAGCTTCGATCGGCCGGGTTCTCTGGTACGTTGATTTGGCCTACACAATGGCGGCCGGGGTCCTGCCCTACGTGAGTCCAGCCATTGGTACGTAGCTTTTGGGGACACAAGAAAGTTGCATTTTTGCAACTTGCGCTACGTACAAGCCATCGGCCGTTGCTAGATGGCAACCAACTCGCATGTACGTAGCTAGTCCCGATCGACAGCTTTGGTTGTTTTCCATACAAACATAATTTCAACTTTTCTTGTCTTGGAATACAAGTTCATGGAGCATCCAAAACGGCTGTCCGCCACTCTTTTAATTAGGGCGGTACCTCCAGATTTCAGCACCGACCGATATTATATACGAAGTATTTTTAGAGTTTGAACAAGAAAAACAAGTTCACAAATGTTGACAAACTCACAACAAGGTAAACCCCGGGAATTTTGCGACTGCTAATTTCCATTGTGCACCTTCCGCTTTTATCTTTGACATCATGACGAGCGACGTTGCTATAGAGAAGCCTTGTGTTTTTTTCGCTCCAAATCCCCCCCCCCCCCCCACAAGTAACAAGCATAGTTTTTGTTTTTTGGACCTAGAGCGGCCCCAAAGGGCCTAGATGCCATTAATCAGCGGTGCAGGTATAAGTTACAACAGGGATCTCAAAGAAACAAAAAAATTACAACCAAGTCCATGGCTTTTACATAGGAGACCTTAGAAAAATTCTGGGAAAAGCAATCCGGTCCGTGCACTCGCCGGAGTAAGACGAGCTCAAACAGCGGCCGCTCTAGCCGGCATCGGGGACGAAACCACTTGGCGCTGGAAGTACGTGAAGCGCCGCCGCAATCTCGGAAAGAGGCCTCCACGTGGAGGTTGAAGAAGCACAGGCCTTCATTGTCGGTTTCAGGGGTGACCACTGATACGTCTCAAACATATATATAATTTTTGATGTTCCATGCTTGTTTCATAGCAAATGCTACATGTTTTATTTATGGTTTTATATCATTTTATGCATTTTCTGGAACTAACCTATTAACAAGATGCCCAGTGCCAGTTCCTGTTTTCTGCTGTCTTTTTGTTTCAGAAAAGTTATTAAGGAAATATTCTCTGAAAAATCTGAAAATTTACAGGATTATTTTTACGAAGTAACAAAGGCACCGACCAAATATCAGCCAGAGGGGGGACCCACACCCTCCATGCGCCATCTAGGCGCGGGCCAGGGGTGGGCCGCGCCCCGCTGCCATCTGGGTCCACCAGGTGGCCTCCTGCGGCGCCTCTTCGCCTATAAATTCTCCGTCTCCCAAAAACCCTAAGTACCCGATCAATTTTCGCGAAAGATATTTGAGGCCACCGTCGTCGCGAACCCTAGTTCGGGAGGGTTCTAGAACTTTTCCCGGCACTCTATCGGAGGGGAGATCATCACCGGAGGGTTTCTACATCACCATGCTTGCCTCCAGAGTGATACTTGAGTAGTTCATCCTTGAACTACGAGTCCATAACAGTAGCTAGATGGTTGTTTTCCACCCCGTACGTTTAATATCTTTGATTCAGTAAGCCAGGGAGATTGACAACCTTCTTGTTTCGTTGGAGCAAAGTATTTTGTTTGTGTTTGTGTGCAGGTCCATGTCAGAAGATCTTTTCTGGCATCGTGTCGAAGCCTTATCCAAGTCCTACTGGTTCGATAAACCTTAGTTTCATAACTGAGAGAAACTTGCTACTACGCTGCTTCACACCTTCCTCTTGGGGTTCCCAACAGGATGTGTAGGCCGCAACAACCAACAGTTGGTCAAAGAGTCGGTCGCCAAGACCATGGGCGTCGAGAGTATTCATCAAGCTTGAGTAGCATCCAAACTCCACATCAGCCAAAAACGAGGGCAAACATCTACGCCAAGTTCCTTCCTCTTTCACCACCATGGCGCCTGGAACAAGGAGGCATAGGTTTACCTGCAACCACACTAGTAGGAATGTGCTTATAACCACGGCCCTAGGCGCCCGCCAGCGCTATTACCGCTGGCGGGCGGTTTACAGTGCCCGTCAGCGGTACCAGGCTTACCGCTGGCGGGCGGCCAATAGTGTACGCCAGTGGTAGTTTCAGGCAGAACCAAGGAGGCGGGGCTAAGTACCGCTGGCGGACGGCCTCCTTGTTCGTCAGTGGTACTATAATTATCGCTAGCGGACGTTTTGGCGTGCCCGCCAGCGGTAGTTGGCTCAGAAACGAGCAGACTACCGCTGACGGGCACACCAAACCGTCCGCCAGCGGTAATTATAGTACCGCTGGCGGGCACTATTTTTGCCCGTCAGCGGTAACCTAAATACGCCATTTTGACCATTTTTCAAGAAAATCAAATAAAGTGAAAAATACTCGAAAAATGAAATCATGTGGCATAGTTTGTGATGATGTGCCCATATTTGACACATAGGTGTACCTTGGTATGGCAAATAATGTTGCAGAACTGAGTTTTTTCGAATTATTTTTATAAATATCATTTTTATTTTTTAAATGTCAGAAATGACTTTTTTTGTGAAGCAAGTACAACAAATATGGTGCAAAATGACACCCATCCAATATTCACACAAAGTAGACCATATTTGATGGGTAATACAGAAATATTAGTAATTTTCTCAGTTTCTACCTAATTTCGCCTATTTAAACGGTTTTATGCCGATTTTCCGAAAGTAATTCAAATTTGAACTACAAGTGTGTGAGATTTTGCTCTGAAGATTTTACAAAAATCATTTTAAGGTACACAAGTAGTGGTTATATCACAAAACCGTCGATAATTTTGAAAAATTCGACCCCTTTCGACGAATAGCCATGGTGGCCATTCTGACCATTTTTTCAAAAAAATCAAATAAAGTGAAAAAATACTCAAAAAATGAAATCCTTTGGCATGGAGTTATCTTATGTGTAGTAGTTGATAGGAAAAATGATAAACTTGAGTTTTTACAAAATTTTCAAAAAACTTCTTCAAAAAAGATCAATCATCTATAAACATGTATGCGTTTCGGTTCAAATGACATAGATATGATCATTTTCTGTGGCATAGTTTGTGATAATGTGCATATATTTGACACATAGGTGTACTTAGTATGGCAAACAATGTTGCAGAACTAAGTTTTTTAAATTATTTTTGTAAATATCATTTTTTTATTTTTAAGTGTCAAAAATGACATTTTTTGTGAAGCAAAGTACAAAACTATTGTGCAAAATGGCACCCATCCACTTTTTTCACAACGTAGACCACATTGTATGGATAATCAAGAAAGATTAGAAATTTTCTCGGTTTCTACATAATAATAAAAAAACCCTAAAAAAGTCTTTACCAACACACTGCAACGAAACGAGGCATGCTGATTGGCTAGGACGAGTTCCACGCGGATCACCCTCTGAACCGTCGGATCTTTGATCAGCCGTCCATTGGAAGCACACGATCCGTGTGTTCACTTTAGGTGGCTTGTGATTCGTTGCGGCCCGGAGGCTTGTGATTCACCCGTCATTGACCTCTGTATACACGCAGCAGGTAATTACTTTTCCCGATTCTTCTTTCTTTCTCTGTTCGCAGAAGAGTTGACCGCCATGGCCAAGTCTGGAGCAGGAAGAGATCCCCGAGGCTAGCAGCTCGAGCACAGTGCGCGTCCCTCGACGAGGAGCGGCCGCAGCCTGTCGTCGACCTCCGCTCCGTGGAGCTGCCGCAGCCTGCGGTCAACCTCAACGAGCAGCTGCAGGTCCCGCAGCGTCAGAACCGGCGACGCCACCCCCATGGCTAGGCGAGCGAGCGTGGAGCCAGCTCGGTGTCGTCCAGTGACGAGATCGTCCGCGACAGGCTCCGTCGCGCACCAGGAGCACCAGTACGGCCCGCCGTCGGCCGCCCGCGCGTCGCCGCGGTCGCGCACCAGGAGCGCCAGCACGGCCCGCCGCCGCCCGCCCGCACGTCGCGGCACGGCACCTCCACGACGGCGACCATGGCCTCATCTTACTCCTTGTCCTCCCGTTCTCGCGGTGAGGCCCTCCTTCACCGACGTCCTCGCGTGTGCCTGCTGGTCTAGGAGCTCGACGCCGATGGACCGGCGGTGGCGCGTCAGAGGAGATCCAGATGGGCGGCAGAGGGCCCAGCTCGCCGGCGGCGCGTCTGAGACCGAGATGGGCGGAGGGGCTGTGTCCTGAGGACCTAGATGCAATTTCGTTGTTTTCTCGGGTGTTCGTAACTGCTAATAGATCTGGGGCCATTTTCGCAAAAAAATGAATTAACTAATTTTGTTTCTATTTTTTTAATTCCTAATAAGTTACCGCTGGCGGGCACGGGGTGTTCGTAACTGCTAATAGATCTGGGGCCATTTTCGCAAAAAAATGAATTAACTAATTTTGTTTCTATTTTTTTAATTCCTAATAAGTTACCGCTGGCGGACGCCGTGCCCGCCAGCAGTAACAACCCTTACCCCTTACCGCTGGCGGACGGCCCGCCCGCCAGCGGTAACTATTACCACTGGCGTATGTACCGATGGCGGGCGCCTGTTCGCCAACGGTAGACGATTTCTGCCCGCCAGCGGTAGCCGTTTTCCTACTAGTGCCACACTCTGACCGCTGAAACATGCCTTATTGGGGGAGTAGCCTGTAGATCCCTGCGTCCCCGCATTCGTCTCCGACCGCTGGAGCTCTACGTCGAGGAAGAGGACTAGCAGACAGCGCCAGATCAGGTCCAAGGGATCCCGCACAATCCCCCCAAGCAAGCTTATTAGAGGGCACACTAGAGGAGATTCACGTAGCAGCTGGACAGATACCACCACCGCCACCCAAATCGCCTCCACTAGCCACCCGACGTCGCTCGCACCCGCTGGCGGCATGCACCCAAATGGCACTAGGTCACACACCGGCATAAAGCCAAACACCCTAGTGGAGGAACTAGCCCCAATATGTACACGAGAGCCATGGGCGCCTTCCCCATCTCTTCTCCATTCAGCAATGCCGGCGGATAGGATCCAGGTTCGGGCCGTGCGAGAAGCAAAGCCTAGGACGACTCTCAATGGGGGTGAGTTGGGAGCGTCTCCAACTGTGTAGGTAACAAGGATAGTTAGGGGCACATCACTTTTGTGTTTGGTGTGGGGCCACTTGATAAGTAGAGGCACCAATGCTTTATGCTCTGGATTGTCGCCCATTGGGAGGTGCCGAGCTCAACAAGCCCAAGGAAATCTTGGATCATGCATAAATCCGACTGATGAACGTGGAGGGTGGACAAGTAATTACTTATCGATTGGTCGTAATGATTCTTAATTGGGTGCATCGTAGTTGCATTGATGTGGAGTCAGGTGACGCACTTACGCCTCAAGAATCGGCCTGTCCGGGTGGCTTTCGTGAAATGTTGAGGGCCGATTTCTTGTCTTAGCCTATCCCGAGGGTATCCGCCGTCAAATGATCGCTTTACTACAATAGAATACTACCCGGTTTATCATTAATTATGTTACCACATATTGTTCCTGATTAAGCGCAACTAGTACCCCTCCAATCGAAAATGGTTGACACCGAGTTGTCTAAATACGAATATATCTAGACATATATATTAGTGTGTAGATGCATCCATACCTATCTCTATCATCTCAACGCTGACCTAAGAAATAAGGACCTTGGACCTTATCTCTTCCCGCTACAGTAGTGGAGAGGCGAATTTCTGAAAGCTCTCGTTCGAGCCACCTCGCCGGCGGTGATCCGCGGGATTCCTCCCCCTCCGCCGGCCGCTTCGGCGGCGGGAGGGTGGGGAATCGCCGGATCCAGCCGTTGTACATAGTGTAGGTTCGAGTGGGTTCGCTGTCGGCGGCGTCTTGGAGAGGATGGCGCGATCGGGCCGGCGTTTTGGTGAGGCGGAGATCCTCTCCGGTGGTGGTGCTCTGCGGGGCGCGGCTACGGATCTGCCTCCTTCCCCGCGCTCGCGATTCGGTGGAGTCGTGCTGCGCGGTCTTCCCGAGCCGGTGGCCGTGGAGCGGCGGCGCCGGGTAGTGAAGCTTTTGAAGGTGAAGGTTACAAGAACCAGCTCGTCGGCGACGAGGGTGAGGCAAGGTGGAGGCTCCTCGGAGTTGAGGCCCGTTGACTTCCCGTCCACCATGGGACTCCTCCTGATCCAAGGCTGCAGGGGAGGAGCGGTGGCGGCGCGCCAGCGGCACGTCTTCTTCATCGACGGCGTCGGCGTTGACCTGCAGGACTGCGTTGTAATTTCTATCTTTCCTGCAGTTTGTTCTGTTTGGTTTCTGGTTTGATGTAACCTGATCTTTCTCCGCAAAAAAAAAAAAAAAAAAAAAAAAAGTGTGTAGATGCATCCGTAATTGTATAATTAGTTCAACCATTTCAGATCGGAGGGAGTACATGATATCCTCGGTATGAGAGATTGAGAGACCTTAATTATGCCGGTAGCACTAGGAGAGCTAGTTTATGTTGGCATAACTATGTGCTTCGGAATCTTTATATCGGTGGTACTAGCTAGTTTCCTACGTTGTGTATTGAATATGCAAGAAGGCGATTTTAGTAGCATACTGGAATACCAACTTTAGCCGGCCTCTATGCCCTCAAAGATTTAGAATTGGGATCCTATATTACAATCATGTATTGCCCTGAAGAGAAAACGTAGAATATACGTGAGCAAGACAGTGCTGGTCACACTGTTGCTATATACTACTGCATCTTGTAGGAGTATGGAAGTATTAGACACACTCTTCGCGGCATATGGGTTGCACCCATACGCAACTTGCGTATGCATCTGCTTAACCATCGTTCAGAGACACTCAGTTAACCGAGACTAGCACAGGGAGAAGATTCTAGAAAGCAAAAGTTAATGAGTACCCTTTCCGAGGTTCATGTATGTATGATTTTGTTAACCATCGACCATAATCCCGCTGTTGCACGGTGAGTGTAACTGATGAGCCTCATCTATAAAAGAGCATGGAAGATATCATTACATTACAAGCTCCAGTAAGTCTGACAGGTAAAATTGAAGTGCTGCGAGAGTCTATGAGTAATGTGCAGATCACTACGAAATGTGCTGTGGAGTTGAGAGAGATTTGTTTCCTGAGAGGGGTGGTGGCCGCAGCTTATGCTCGCAGACTTCAAGGTGATGGGTTTCCTTTGCATCGCTTGCTACAGCGGGAGACTCCACTTGCCAGTTCGCCATTCGCCGTTTTTGTAACTTTTGTTGTTTGTACACTCCCCCATATTCCAGTGTGGGGATAAACGGCAGAATGCTCCCTTTTCCATTACTTCTTCCTCGAAGAGATGGATCGCCGTAGGCGTTCCCTATCATTTGATCCTCTATCTGCAAAGCTGGTGTCATCTCAGACCATCATGCTGCTGCATGATCTGCAGAGGATCACCATTGCTGAACACGGCATAACCCAAGGCACAGAACGTGCGGGAGTGTTTGTAGTACAAGCTCGATCACATGCTGTGTACAACAGCAGCGTATCGCAAACCAACTGCTGGCCCCGTCCGCTCATCTCATGCACCAATCATGAAATTTCATTTCAATATTGGATCGTTTGGGAACGAGATCCTTACATGTCCACTGTGCTGCGTGAGGATGAGGGGAAGGCACGGGCATGATAGGATCCAGCGCGACAGATATTCCTGTAGCCTGAAGGGCCTAGCTAGGCGATAGATGCGTTGCGCGACTTGCAATATTGCCACGAATCTGTCGATTGGAGTTGTGGGCCTGGAGACTGAGTTTTCTCAGAATCCGGAAACTGAGAACTCCTATTTCACGTTCGGTCCGTTGCATACGCAACACCCAAGTACAGCCTGTGGTTGGGCGGCCCAACAAGATAAGATCTTTTTCAATTTTTCTGTATACTATTTTTTTTTTTTTTTGCTTTCTTTTTCCGCATTTTTTACTTTTCTTCCATACTCCATGAGTTTTTTCCCCGTGGAGTATCTCTTATTCCATTTTTTACTTAATTTTTTCACTTTTAGTTTCCGGGGTGGCCTAGGAGGAGCGAGCCCTCCACGCGGGGCATGGACACATGCGAAAGGTTTTGTTATGTTTTTTCTTGGTTTTGGTCAGGTCTTTTTCCAATACAACTCGAATGCAAACAACTAAAAGGAAGACAATTAAAAGTGATGAAAATCACTAATGCTAGGACGCAAAGAGACATAAAACACAGTGCAACTTAAAAATACACACAATGGAACCTAGAAAAGCAGTGCAAATCACGTACTCAGCCCGTGGAAAAACCGCAAAAGACATGACATATAAATGCAATGAATTATTTATGAGAGATGACCTCCCACTCTATAAGAGATCTTGTAATGAATGATTTGAACTCCCGTGCATCACACTGATCTATAAAGTTCCATGTTCTAAAAATAAAAAATAAAAACGCAGTGCAACCGAAAACAATGCAGAGCCAGCCTCCAAACGAAATGCACTCAAAGGAAGTGCTGACATGCACTTAGGGCGTACGAAAGCTCCGCTTGGAAATGGGAGAGTTCGTTCGAAAGGTGATTGATCAGATGCCCGACAGCGTGTTTGTGGTTAGACACACATGATTTCCAACTTCTCCTTGTGTATGGTGTTGCCTTAGTTGTGGATTTGTCGTCGCATTAGAATCATTTAGTTTTCGGTGTATGCACCGTAACTGTACTAAACAATGAGTTACCATCCATTTGAAAATATAAATGGCCTGGGCCTGGCGGAAACTGGTAACACAATGTGGAAGCGGTACAAAAAATGAAACGCAGGCGGTTTCAAATCCCGCTGTAACGCGGACGCGGATAGGAACGAGAAACACAGTGCCCGTGAAATTCCGGACGATCTGCATACCTAGAAGCGGTTTGTAAAATGAACCGCTTGCCGGGAGGGAGACTTTTATTAGTCACGACCGCCGCCTACGCACTTCCAGATCGTCCATGAAAATCCGGATGAGCCGGACGTCGGAAGCGGTCGTAGGCACTGGCCGCCTCTGCCGCCTGAGACGGCTCAAAAAATCGACAACCTCGGGTAGCAGAGTCGGGTCATCTTAAAAACCGTCTGAGGGGTTAGTTTCCTAGTCGGATGGGAAAACCGGCTCCTCGCGGCTGGACTATCCTCAACTATTGCTCCGAGTCGGATGGAAAAACTGGCTTAGGTCCATGGCCGAGATCCGACTTTAATGCTCGGTTCTATAGTAGTGATTGCATGCTTTGTACATGTATTTGTAATACTGTACATCATATATATATATATATATATATGAAATCAGCCTCACCCCTAGAGGTGTCAAGCCAGTTCCCCCGAACCCTAAGTTTATGTTGATGATATTATTCTGGTCAGCTCCTCGGACATTGCTACAGATCGTCTCATTACAGCTCTGGGGTCTGATTTTGCTGTTAAGGACTTGGGCAAGCTTCACTATTTCCTTGGTCTAGAGGTTACTTATCCTGATGGCGGTCTTTCTCTCTCTCAGAAGAAGTACTCCATGGAGCTGCTACGTCATGCGGGAATGCTCAAGTGCCAGATAGCCACCACAACTATGTCTGCCACTGATCTGATTTCTGTTGTTGATGGATCTCTCATGTCTGCTGCTGATGCCACTGAGTACCGTAGCATTGTTGGAGGTCTTCAGTATCTCCCTATCACCCGGCCTGATCTTTCCTTTGCAGTAAACCCCGTGCGTCAGTATCTTCATGCACCACGGGATACTCATTAATGTCTAGCGCATCCTGCGCTATGTATGCCAAACTGCAGCCTATGGTCTGCATATTCGGCCAGCACCGTCCGCTCAGCTTTCTGTGTTTTCTGATGCTGATTGGGCTGGCAATCCTGATGATCGGCGATTCATGGGGGGGGGGGGGGGGTATGCAGTGTTCTTTGGTCCCAACTTGCTCGCCTAGAGTGCCCGCAAACAAGCGACAGTGTCCCACATTAGCACTGAATCTGAATATAAGGTTGTGGCCTATGCCATAGCGGAGCTCATTTGGTACAGTCTTTACTCTGCGAGTTGGGAGTCTCATGTCTTTTAGTGTGACAACATCGGTGCTACATACCTATCATCGAATCCGGTATTTCATGCCTGAACGAAACACATCCAAGTTGATTATCATTTTGTGAGGGAACGTGTTGCACATAAGCTTCTTCAAATCAAGTTCATTTCTTCCAAATATCAAATTCCTGACATCTTCACGAAGCCATTGTCACTACCTCTCTTTGAAGGTTGTAGACGCAATCTTAGCTTACTGATTACTTCAGGGTACAGTTAAGATTGAGGGAGGGTGTTAGACTTTGTATTTAGCTTCTGTGTATTGTACGCTTTTTACATGTATTGGTAGTCCTATACATCATATATATATGAGATGAGCCGCACCCCTAGAGGTGTCGAGCCAGTTCCCCCAAACCCTAAGTTTAATAGAGTGGGTGCAAGCTTCACACCGTTCTAGCCTAAACGAAGCAGATTGCCTTGCAGGGAGAAAGGACCACATGTACACAATACGGGCGCCATCAGTTTTAACAGCGCCATCAGTTTTAACAGCGCCTCTGGCAAAATTATTACTCGCCACATAGAAGACAGAACCTTGTTCTGTCATACCAAGGTTAATCTGGCAATTGGCACTGCAATCAGATTTCATTATTTTTCATCATGACGTCAGCTAACTGTGGCAAGGATGACGAGAAAAGAAGGTAAATGCCAAGCCCTTTCATGCAGTAGACATGTTTTATCTTAAGGACAGTAGTACTAGAAATGTCCATGCAGAAGAGAGAGGCTTACTGATGATATGTTTATGGGATGACATGTCTTAGGCATCTCCAGCCGTTGTGCCTCCCCAGGGCCCAAAACGGCGCTATTTTCGGCCGCCGCGGCGCGAAACGGCGCTAATCTGGATCCTGGGGGGCGCGTTTTCCAGCCGCGAACCCAACCCAAGTTTCGGCCCAAAAATTCAAAAACGCCGCGAACAAATAGACAGGCGATTTCCATTCATATTTGGCGGAAAAATCACCGATTACAGGGCAGAAGTTGAAACTAAAAACATAAAAACATTTTATTCGGCGATCGGCGATCTACACAGGGCTAGTTGAGGCCCAGGCTGGCTTGGATCGCCTTGGCGTAGTCGCCGCCGTCGTCGTCGTCGTCGTCGTCGGAGCCGCCCCCGGGAGGCCTGCTCGGGCCTTCGCCGTCGCCGCGCTAGAACTTGCTCAGCAGCAGCGCCTGCCTGAAGCCGTCGACCTCCTCGTCGCTGTCGCTCGGATCGAGCACGTAGTAGGGGATCTCCGGCGCCACCGGAGGAGGAGGAATGCGGCGGCGGCCCGCATTGGCGTGCTGGCGCTCCTCCGCGCGCCTACGCTCCAGCTCGGCGAGTGCTTCACGCTGGCGCTCCAGCTCGGCCTCCGTGAACTGGCGGAGGCTCCAGTCGGCGGCGAATTCCTCCGTCGCCGGCTGGATTGTGTTGAAGGAGGCCTCCTCCGCCTCCTTCAGGCCGGGCCACTCCACCTCCTGCTCCGGCTCCTGCTTGGGCTCCTTCTTGGCCCTGACGAGGCGCTGCAAGAAGGAGCGACGGGGAGAAGCCGCGCGGCGCTGGGAGCCGCGGCGAGGCTCGTCGATGCGCAGGGCGCCGCTGCGCAGGACGCGGCGGCCGGAGTTGAGAGTGGGGGGGTCACAGAGGGGGGCGCGGCGCGGCTACATGGAGCCGAGCGAGCGCCGGAGGAAGACGATGTGGCGGAGGAGGAGGACGCGCCGCCCATCCGCCGCGGCGTCCACGACGCGATCCTCGGCGGCATGGTCAGCCGGGGCTCGTTGCCCGCGGCGATGTAGTCCAGGACCCACTGGAGGCGGCGGTGTGGGCCGCCCCACCACCGCTTGCGCCCCTTCGAGTTGTGGCGGCCCTCCACCTGGCCGTTGTTGCCGCGGTCGGCGACGTCCTGGTCGTGCCGGCGCTGGAAGTAGGCCTGCCAGAAGGCGTCGTTGCCCTCCGCCCTCCAGCGCGGGTCCGTGGCCTGCTCCTCCGTCAGGGCTTCGCGAACCTCGGCGATGGCGTAGTCGAACTCGACGCCGACGGGGACGGGAGGCACGGGGATTCCTCCCGCGCTCAGCTGCCACGGCCCCTGGCCGCCGGATGCGCCGGGGACGCGCATGTCAGGGGGGCACGGGTACCCTGCCTGGTAGAGCGCTCATGCCTCGTCCTTGCGGAGGTGGCGGCGGGTCCATCCGTTGGCGGCGGCGTCGTCGGCCATTGGGCACGGGCGAGGGAGGGCTCTGGCGAGGGAGGGAGAGCAGAGAAGAGGCGAGTGTGCGGAGGGCCGGCGAGGGGTGGGGGATTTTAAAGCTCGGCGGCCAGGCGTGGTGGCGCGACATTACTGCGCCATTGCGCCGCGTGGCCTTCGATTGGACGTCGAAGCGACGTGCGCCGGCCACGTCATTACTCCGGCAGCCTTTTGACCGGCGCGCTCACTAGCCGCTGGCCACGCCATTAACTCCGGCAGCCTTTGACCAGCGCGGGAGCCGAGAGGATGAGGGCGCGCCGCTCACGGGCGGTTCTGTTCCGCGCCATTTTTGCCCGCGTCGCTGACAGCGCTGGCCCACGTCGCCTTTCCCGCCATTTCACCCCCCAAGCCGAACCCAGTGGGCTGGGTTTCCCCTGGGTGCGCCGGCGCAAAATAACGCCGAAACGACGCTATTTGGGCTTCTGGGGGGCTGAGTGGTTAAAAAACGGCGCTTTTTGGCCGCCGCGGCGCTAAAAAGGCCTCTTGGGGGGGCTCTGGGGGGGCGGCGGGAGATGCCCTTAGAAACAAGATGCAACAATGACATTTATACATCTCAATTCTCATACACTTCGCAAGTAGTTTAAATCCGTTCAACACATGTCATATCATAAACTGACAAGGGACATCTGTACACCATATGATGATACAAGCATATTGCATAAGAGCATGTTAAATAAAATTTACATGTGAACATATTAGAATCCACATCAATTTATATTACTGGGATTTCTCACCCTAATGTTATTTCAATACCAAGTACAGAGCATGCACACTTCGTTAAATATTAACTTGTTATATAGTTTTGACCATGAAAAAGGAGTAAAGAATAAATTTATCTAGATTATACTATAAAATTGCCTATAATATGCTTAAGATATCATACACTAGAAACCACTATTCAGATATTTGTTAGATCCTATTCTTTGCAAATCTTTACGATAAATATGTATCTTCATATAGATTATGCATAATAGAAAAAAATAGTTTTTAGAATAGGCTTTTGTCATAAAATTCAACTTACTATTTTTTTCATGATATTCTTCACAAACATAAAACACGCCGACTAATATTTAGTAAAGAAATGGCTAATTTTTTTTAATAATACATTTTTTAAACGAAATTTGATTAATATTATGCAAATCCAGAAAATTCCACAAATATTGCGGCCTCAGCTTTGGCTTAGCCGATAAGTCCTTGTCGGCCTAGCCGTGGCCGATAGGCCTGTCGTCGTCGACAGAGCACCCGCTCGGCTGCGCCCAGGCCGATTGGGCCGACAGGTGCATGAGCGAGCACGGGTGGCCACAGGAGGCTTGCCGGTGAGCACGGGCGCGGCCGGCCACGAGCACGGCGGCCAGCACGCACCAGCACGGCGGCCAGCACGCCGGCCACAAGCACGGCGGCCAGAACGCACCAGCACACATGAGCACGACGGCCAGCACGCACCAGCACGGCCCAGCACGGCGGCCAGCACGCAACCTGCCAGCACGGCGGCCAGCACGCACCAGCACACCGGCCAGCACGCACGAGCACGCACGGGCGCGGCTGGCCACGGGCGATGATGGGGGAGGCTGACACGGCCACGGGCGAGGGTGGGGGAGGCCGGCACGGCCACGGGCGAGGCTGGGGGAGGCCGTCACGGGCGCGGCCTGCACGCACGCACGGCCAGACGGCGGCGGCGTGCACAAGGGCGGGTGCGGGAGGACGGACTTATCGGCTTAACCCTAGCCGACAGGGCTATCGGCCGCTGGCCAGCAGGCCCACAGAGACCTTTCGGCCACGGCTGGGCCGATAGGGGCCTATCGGCCTCGGCCGGGCCGACAGGCTCTAATCGGCCTAGGCTGGGCCGAGGCCGTATTATTTTTGTAATTTCTTCAAATTGCGTATTATTTGTCGAATTTCGTTTAAAAATGAATTATTAAAAAAAATTGGCAAAGAAATGAGTCTAACTCACTTGGTTAGGTAAGTGGATGTATAACAACGAGACATGTTTAAGTCTTCATGAAAGCGGATTTGGGTTCTTATTATTTGAAAAT
Source organism: Poa pratensis (assembly GCA_947311845.1). NCBI lineage: Eukaryota > Viridiplantae > Streptophyta > Magnoliopsida > Poales > Poaceae > Poa > Poa pratensis. The sequence goes on from CAMZMU010000110.1 coordinate 13,894,917, forward strand.
ATTGTTGTAGGAGCTTCGCTTACCTTATTCCTTAAACAACTACTTACTCCGTGCCTAAATATAAGATGTCTTAGATATTGGTTAAACTATGCCAACAGATGGAAAATTCATACTTACTAAAATTCTAACATGCTAAAAACAAATACATAAGTATAAAAGTTTAGTAAAAAAGTGTATCATCACGGGCCGAAATTTTAATTGGACAGACCTTGGATAGGAGGTGCTGCTTTTAATCAATCTCTTCACGCCGATCGGAACAATGGGTGCACAAAACCGCGATGGTCGTCCTCGATCTTGGCCTAAACTGCGAGCGGCAGCTGGTCCGTCCAAACGTTAGGACACCGATAGGCCCCATGGCACAATTCATCCGCCACCTGATTTCCTTTCCGGTACACATGCCACACCTCGACGTCTTGGAAGCGGCAAAGTAACTCGATGATATGGTGGTATATGTTTCATGGGATACTTGTGTGCGTCGACTCGCCGTGAAGCACCCGAACGAGCTTGAAGTCGTCGTTTGACGACCAGCCTATCAATTGCGCTCTGCAGTGCAAGGCCACTACAAGAAATGTGTTGATATATGATCTTTTGATAGTGATAGTGAAAAAATTGGTAAAAAATGTATGATGTTTTAGCATCAGATTGTCATAAGCCGTTCACAGGGGGAAAACCTTGCAAATTTCGACAATTTGGGTCACGAAAGTCATAATTTTATAAGGTGAAATCGGCATAACCTTCGCTGGGCGGTGTGGCCTTATTTTTAGTTGATTACAACCAATTAAAATCGTCATAAAGTGCTGAATGTGTATGCATTGATATGATTGGGCGGCCACATCATCAATGTTGCCTACGTGTTGTGCCACATCATCAACTTCGCATATGTGTCATATCCAGTTGTCATTTTCACTTATGTGTCACTTCTATCAGTTGACTTGTTGACTAAACTTGGGACCCTCACCGGACCCGCCCGGCCACATCAATGTCGCTTACGTGTCGTGTCTACTCAAACGGCCACATCATCAACTTCGCCTATGTGTCATATCTAGTTGTCATTTTCGCTTATGTGTTACTTCTATCAGTTGAGTTGTTGACTAAACTGACCGGTGGGACCGGTCGGCAGCGTGTCGCCGAGGAAGGTAGGGCGACATGTTCACATGGTCATGATGAACGCCGGCGACAACGACACGGCAAGTGTGTCCATGTCGTGCGAACAGTAGGAGGGAGAGTTTAGGGTTACAGATGGTGCATGGTGTCATACGTGCTCATTGATCCATATATGGAATCCTAGCTAGTCTTTATCGGCTAGCTTTGTGGCAACCTACTTAATATCGAACTAGGTTAGCTTTGTGGCAGCCTACTTAGGCACGGACTAGATTAACTTTAGAACTACAAAAATACCCTGCAGCCGAATCCCTTTACGAACTATATTGTGTAAATAAAAGGGTATAAGAGGTGTGATACATTACGTTGTCTAAAAAATGTAAAATTGAATTGGACATAGTTGAGATACTAAATTTAATAGATATGATCAGATGAGTGTGTATTATAAATTATTAATGTAACCAATTGGACGGTTTAAAAAATGGATAATGTGTAGATTGCATGTGGTGACTAATAAATATTAATGGAAATGACATGCACAATTGATTGTCTAAGAGAATTAAGAATGTGAATATGTTGCATATTGAGATAGAAAAATCATTAATACATGTTAGTGAGGTTTTTGCTTTACAAGAGATGTAGATAGGAAAAACATTGCATCAAGATCTGACGGGATGGCTTCACATAAAATAATTTGAATTCGTGCAAGAATGTGAAAATGATATTTCTTTGAAAATCATTTAAACCAAGTAGCTCTATAAACACAACCTTGGGAGTTGGAATGGTACACAATGTTATCACGTCATCAAAAGAATGTTCTAGGTTTTGCTTGGCTCTAAAACAATTTTGACATGATCCGACTTTGCTAAATCCTACATCCAAACAATACCCAAAAGCAACAGAATCTGCATACATTATGCACACGGATCACTGAAACCAGATTACCTCCAATCTGGTCCCCCGCTGTGCCTGACAAGTTTTCCATACATAGAGCACAATTATGGAGCCCAAATGGTCTAGCTACCAAATCCGGTGACAGACGCGTGAGAAACCTCACGAGGAGTCAAGACAAACCGCAGCTCATCCCGCGATCCCGCGAGAGGGGCTTTCACAGTTCTCCAACTCCCCCCCTCTGCATCGCATTGCATCGCATGCGATCTCTTCTGATTTGGACGCGCTCCCAGCACGATCTCGTCCTGATCTCGCAGCGCTTTCAGCGCCCCCGTTTAGGGGCATCCGTCTCGGATTGGCAACGGGCTCGCCCCCTTTCTGCCCCCACTTTTAGGTCGCCTCAACCACCTCCAGATCATGCAGTGTTCAGACTTCAGAAATTCAGAGGGTCGTCCTAGGATTCACCTCATTCCCGTGTACGTGTGAGCGACCTAACCTTATATGCAGATTGCAGCTTCTGCCCAGCTCGTGTGAAATTGCAGCAATCTCCGCGTGTCAGTGTGTGTGATTGATGCATGCATGCTTCTTTGAGCAAGCTAAGCTAGGTCCAGAATGCATGATCCTATGGATAGATTAGGTCGTTTTCATGGAAGAAAATACGGTTTATCAATCGAGAATCATGTCGGATTATTAGAGTATATACAAATATGACGAGTGGATGCGATGTCACTGTCCATGTATAACTCACACAAATTATTGAGTGCCAAGATTAGCCGAGTCTGCACATGTATGCCCAATTAACGGCAGAGGCTCCAGAGCAGGAGCAATGATAGCCGGCCGGCCGCAGATCCGCTGCACTGGGAAAATCTTGCTACTACATGCATGAACGGTGCGACGGCAATGCATGCACCCGGCCAGTTGAACTGAAGATGCATGGTGTAAGAGTTATGAACCTGAAATATCCAGCAGCAGTGTGTGCAACAGAAGCAAAGGTTAAATTCAGTGGAGAGGAAAGAGTAGCTCCGTCTTTCGGACATGGCACCTCGAATCTCCCATGTCACCGCATATCTAACAACCATATATTTCTCATGTCCACCTAAGGAGGGACCCCAGATAATGGAGAGATGAATTTTTCTTCAAGGCTACCTTGCGTTCAAAATGTATAAACGGCTAGAGGTGGGGAGATTTAGGCGGGTGGATACTTGGATGAGTCATGGTACATAGGACCACTCGAAAAGCTTTGGAGCTTCGAGAAAGATTCACCCAGATCGGATGACTCCATCCGCGATACACAGCTAGCTACTGCCTCCATGGCTCCATCGCATGGCACACATGCGTGAATGCGTGGAGCGGTTTTTGGTCACGCAGGACGGCCATCTTTCGCGCCTGTCGGCTGTCACCTTGCCCATCGACCGGCCGGCCTCATCAGCATCGCCGGTACGTGTACGCCCTACCAATGCCTTCCGCTTTCAGCTTGCCCGGATCGTGGATCTCGCGTCGCTGCCGCACAAATACACTGCTGCTTATGAGGTTCTTGTTCTTGTTGCTTCAGCTCTACACAAGGACTCGAATACTCGATGATACTAGGATCGTGGGAAACCGAGTGTCCTGCTTCTAGTCCTTCCTAATCTTACAACCTATAGCCTTTTTTTTTTTAGGAAATTACGCCCAATAAGTATGTTGCAAACAAGTCTATCGTGCAACATTTGCATTTCTGGATTCTAGCGACCACAGCCATTATTTTTACTGTAAAATACGTCCAAGGTTCAAAGTATATTAACATGTCAAGCGAGAGTAACTTAGTCCATCAACTTCCAGAGTGAATAATCGGCACCATAGACTTGCGGGTGAGAGCAGATATGGTAAAAAATATATCACATCCTTGTATCATGCTGATTAAGGGTCTCTTCTCTTGCATTTATTACATGGATTCTATTTTCTTTTCAATCTTGGGACCATATCGCTTATCCTCTCGTGCTACCCCTCCGATGCATGCTCCTCACACTAAACTGGGACAACCAAACTGTAATTGTCAAAAGTGAACTGTTCTAAGGATAATATAAAAAGTCCAAGACACGTTAATCGAAAATTAAAGACTGCCCGAAAAATTGAAAAACTCTATAGTTATAGCATTGGATTATATCCAAACGGCTAAGAATGTAGCAGATCCTTCAAAAAAAAAGTTCTATCAGAAATATGATAGACAATGCATTCGATGGAGATGAGTTTGAGAACCATTGTCGAGGGGGTAACCCAACATATGTGTTTAGATATCCCATATATTAGTATCTGGGAAAACAAACCGGAGCAACTGGTTGAGAGAAACTTACACTAGTATGGACGAATCTATTGACACGGGACAAAACACCTTTTGGCAGTGGAGAAAGGGTTCGTTGTTAGGGACCTATCACTGATGTGAAGGCCTTCGTTGGCAACGGAGACATTAACCATAATGCAAGAGGCACCTTATTGGCAACGGTTGTCGACGTTTCTCTGTTTCCTTAGCATTGGGCTCATCAGTTACAATGTCTAGTTCCACCCGTTTGCACTAAGATCTTTTCGTGTGCTTACATGCAGAATATAGATGCCACTACACATTAAAATCTCACATCAGAAGCAATAAAATGATAGCATATTTCATTCATAACATATACCAAATATCAACATTACATTTGTACCACAATATGATGAAATACACATTGTCATGCCTCAGTAAACCTCTCATAGCATATAGTGCAATCAGGGAGTATTGATGTGTTGAAGGTGGGCTATTGATAAGAATAACATCATGCCTCACTAAATCTATCATTTCGAGCTGATTTGACTTCTGAATATGAATCTGCTATACGTTGTGCCGAGCGAATACTACTTCCTTGACAAGAAGGTGAAGGATGCACCCCCTAGTAGTTAGGTCACGCTCAGTGGTTTTCGGAGTAGCAAGAAACTCCAGTAGCAGTTTCATGCTTTTCCAAACCACTTCTTTGTCATACCTTTTATCAATGTCCAAACTCCCTATTTATTTACAATTAAGGTACAAACTATAGTAAGCTTGCAATAAATAAACCATAGAAACTGAAGCGCAAAAGAGAAATTAACTGATGAGGATATGTATGTGGATTATGGTGATTATCCATGTTTGAACTGGAAGGAAATATTAAGCCTAACTGATGATTATTATAAGGTGAACTCATTCCTAGTTGGACATGATACTTTGATTTATAAGAATGTAATACTACCTAAAGTATTGTTTCCATGTATCAATAGGGTTGAGTTAATGGAGGTCATGGCGCATGGAGAAGAAGGTCATCATAAACTTACGTTGGTGATAGCAACTACTAAGATTAAACGGTCCTATGCATGAAACTACAATGAGGTAAGCCTCTGTGGCATGTTAACTTCACCAAATTATTTGTCTTGAGGCCTGGTTACTTTTGGACTGTGTCACAAAATTGTTCATGTTTGAATATGAAATCAATACAACATTTAATGGTGCAAAACCTAGATAAAATAGGTAGCCAAACATACATTAATTGGACAATTTGTATTATCCATATAATTTCTATGGTCCCTAATCAAAATAGAGCACAATCCATTAATAGTGCACACATGTAGAAACACTAGTTTATGGGCTGAGCAATTTATACCTCATATTTTCTTCTCCATCGACGTCGGTCTCAGCTCTGAGTGCACATCCTCCTCGCGCCAACCGATCCTCCCAATGGGAGGAGGAGGCCCGAGGCTGGATCCCGGTGATCTGCTCGGCGAGATTGCCGACATCCAGGGCCTCCTCCCTCAACGGTCAGATCCACCCAAAGAGAGTAGGATCCCCTCGATAGGCATCGTCTTCTGCTCCATGAGGTTTATTGGGAGAATGTGAGAGGTTAAGTGTTAGGACGCCGAAATAACTCTAGGATTAGGATGTCGCCGCCGTGTCATTGAGTTTCAGATCCTGAGTGTAGGGGTAGAATGAGAGGGTAAGTGTTTTTCTAGCGGTTACGCAAATTTTGTATCTCCGCGAAATTATCGAAAACAGTTAACTGGATTTAATCGTTTCCTTCGATGTATCTTATCCGCACACATTGAAATTATTTTTGGTAGATTTGCATTGGTTCTTTGTGTCAATTCTTTATGATATATTCGGCGATCGTTAAAACTAGTATGTTTTACAAATTGTTTTGAACTTCGTCGCCAAACAGTTCAAAATTTATTGTCAATGTGTCACATTTCTTTACAAGTTCACACTTGAACACACACACAATAAAAGTAATACACAAACACATCTCAGCTATATTCTGCTGATTTTGATAGTTTCGTACAAGTCCACACCTAACAACAAACAAATACACAAAAAATTCTATAAATGCTCACAAGAACATTTAACTGAGCTATTTATGTTCCTTTTATGTCACTCCTTGCGCACCTCAAAAACATGTTCAACTTCAGTCGATGAAATTCCTATGTTTGCTGCTCCATGCCAAACCAGCAACTGCAAGTCTGCAACTTGCATCTCCTTCTTCTCCTCCCTAGCAATCAAGTTTATATTGTCAAGCTCTGCAGCTTCAACTTCGACGCCATTACCAAACAAAATCTCCACATAAGTTCTCAGATACCTTTTGGACCCTCCAATGTCAGAGACAAATACGAATGCAGAACCAAATAAGCATAACAGAGATGGAAATATATCAAGGCCTAGTCGAAGCGTTGAACTTACCCTATGATTTGGACACTGAAAGTAGATTCGGCCTGGATTAAGATCCGAACCCGACACTTGACAAGCCGCATCTCTCTAGCGGTAGCTGACGCACGTGACAAGCGACAGAGCTGACCCGACACCGACGGGGTAGGTGGAAGACGCCATTGATCTCCCCGACAATCTCATGCTCTTGGACATGGTGGGCACGATTGAGTGGGGAGCTGAAATAAATTGGAGCATAAAAATAAGGGTGGGCCAACGGATTTTTATAATATTCAAGGTAGGTGAAAATGTATGCTTCAAAAAGGAAATTGATGACTGTTGGGAACCCCAGGTGGAAGGTCTGATCTAGTGCAGCAACAAATTTCCCTCGATTAAGAACCAAGGCTTATCAAACCAGTAGGAGTTGAGAAGCTAAGCAAAGTTGAAGTGTACCTACAAGCAAGAAATACAATCTTCTTGTCCCCAACGTTCCAGGAAGGTTGTCAATCGCCCGTCTCAACAAGGGTTAAACGTATAGTGTGGAAGATAATAGTAAAAAGTAATAATGTAAAATGGATCAACAAGCAAACAATGATGAAAAGTGTGTAAACGAGGTTGTGAACAATGTAAAAAGATGAACCGGGGCCATGGTGTCACTAGTGGTAACTCTCCTTTCATAGAAAAATTATTGGGTGAAGAAATTACAGCTAGGCAATTGACAGAATTATTATCATGAAATTTTTAACAAATTATGCAAGGCAAATATTTATGTAGGCATCACATCAAGGTGTATAGACCGCGCACCAACGCCGCATCTATACCTAAATGCCCCACTTTGAGTGCACTTCTATGCTTGCCAGTCGAAGAATTAAGGTACCGAAGCAACATAGTATTGCCTTAAGTTCAATACATGATGTAAGTAACATTTATTATCAAAAATAGACATAAACATCGTTGTTTTACCCTTGATAGCAACAACACATCATCACCCTTAGTCATTTCGTGTCACTCGAGCCTAGGGATAAAACGAGGCTTGAACTCATTATCGAACATATACCCCCTCTTGAAGATCTAAACAATTACTCCCTCCATCCTTGAAAGAGTGTACTTCCAACTTTGTTGGAGAGTCAAATATTTGAAACTTTGACCGAGTTTGTACAAAAATATTTATTTTTTTGTGAAACCAAATAGGTATATTATATAAATATATTTCATCATTAATATAGTGCTACTTATTTAGTGATATAAATGTTTGTGTTTTTGTGTGCAAACATGGTCAAACATATAAAAGTTTGACTTTCCAAGAAAGTTGGACGTACACTCTTTCAAGGACGGAGGGAGTACTTGGCCAAAACAATCATACAAATCGAAGAGCATGTAGGAACATAAATAAAGCAATCTAATATATAAGTTAACATAAACAATCTGATCATAACATCATAATTCATCATATCCTAGCAAACACAACAATAGCAATTACATCGATTTGATCTCGATCATGTAAAGCAGCTCATGAGAACATGGTATTGAGGCATAAGGAGGAGAGACTACCATGTAGCTACTTCCATGGACCCTTAGTCCAAGGATTAATACTCTCGCATCATCGTGGAGGCGCCAATGATGGTGTAGAGGCCTTCGATGATGATTCCCCCTCCGCAGGGTGACAGAACAAGTCTCTAGGACACCCCAATATTTTTAGTTTAGAGGGATTTTATAGGCTTTGTATGTGTTTCATGAAAATAAACTCTGTCCCCCAATATTTTAGGGTAGAGGGAATTTTATAGGCGAAGGAGGCGACCGAGGCAGTGCCTGAGGCGTTCACGCAGGGGGCCCCGCGACTGCCCTCTGGCACGCGCCTGACACTTGCGTGGGGCCCTCATGACTCCCCCCCCCCCCACGTTGCCCTTTCGTTTCCTGGTGTATTCCCTCCAATAGAAAATCTCCGTAAATTATGGCTTAATTCTGTGAATATATTCTTACTAGCTTTTCTGAACTACAAAAACATGCATCTTGTTAATAGGTTAGTTCATAGAAATGCCACAAAAAGGAATTAATTCATGACATAAGTATGTAACAATGATATAAAAGAAGTATGAAACAATCAAAAATTATAGATATGTTTTGGACGTATCAGAAATGTATATTCACAGCCTCCATATTCAGTGACAATGGTTTTCCCTTAATGCATGATGCCATTGAGCCACTCATCGCATGCGGTCATTCACAAATTAATGTATGTTTCCTAAATACGGCAAATGGTTCCTGAAAATCGTCTGTTGCTGATGAATCTCCGGTCCTGGGCCGCCTGGGCAGACATGCCACATTTGCCATGCTCAACTTTTTTTAACCGTGGGATCTATCGTTGCCATAGCCAAAAGGGGGTGCATTAGTATCGTTTTGTAATAGTGTAAAAATCCCACTCTGTTGCAGATGCAATTACGATTATAGTTAATTTGTTTGTCTAATCCTGGTCAGCGAAAATGTTGTCCTATATGGGGCGATCTTGAAAGAATACACATATATGAGCCACACTACTGGTCACGGTGTATGAGATTTGGTGAATCTCTAATAAACTCATGAAAGGCCGAGGTGTATGACTTATATGCTCCACCCCCCCCCCCCCCCCCCCGGTAGCGTCCCACGGCCTAGTACCGCTAAGATATTGAGTGAAACTTGCCGCATAAGACCGACAATTCAAGGCATAGTCCATTGTTCGGTTGTAATTATGCAACCCTCCTTATCAAGGTGGAAGGTCAACTTAACAGTCTCCACTGAACAGTAGGTATGTTAAACAATGATATGAAACTAATGTGCAATATGATATGTCTCTGAATTTGCTGGGGGTTGTTGGAATCTACGGGCTTTGATCCATCTAATCTAACAAATCTTGAAATCTCAAATGCTCATTCCACTTGGTTGCATGCTATGTACAGAAACTGAGAGTGGGACTAAATTTAGTCCCACATTGCCAGTGGGGAGAGATTTGGACCGACTTATAATGGGAGCTCTTCTAGTTCACTAAGTGAGTGAGAATAGGAGCAATTCAAGCGCACTCCTCCTCGTCGCCCACCATGCCACGCCACACATCGCACGCACGTCGTGTTTCGTGAATTGAGTTCATGTTAAATTTGTTTCGATGAAAAAATAATAATTTTTGCATGGCACGTCAACTATTTATTTACTTGCCAACATGCATGTGCATGCTTGACGCGTGCCATGTGTCTGCCACTGTGGAATTTGCGTTCTCTGACTCTTCTCTGGCTATCGAGAACAGAATGGATGGATCCAAAACACACCACCCAGTCCCTGTCACCACTGCTTAGTTTCTTTTGATGTGCTGCTTCCAGGTTTCCCCATCCCGATGACCACGTGCACGGTCGTCCGGAAGAGGATGTCTCCGAAATCCCATCCCTTAAAATCCGCACTCGGAGAGGCCGATAAGAGTTTTGAGGGGCGTCTTAGCGTGACTATTCACTTTTGTTCGACCATATTTGCGCCGACCATTCGTCTACTTACTCTTCACCGCCAACAAACGTGTGGTGGTACCTTACCGGTCAACACGTATGTGCTACTATTCTCGCTCGCTCGCACTAATATTGGCCCTCATTCAAATCTGCTAGGTATGTCTAGTTTGCAGCATGCGGTTAGATATACTAATGCATCTGTGATGTTGCTTTGAGCAATTAAACAATCCGGAAATTGCTTAATATTCGTAATTCAGATAATTGAAAATTCGTTTGAAAATCCTTTGAATCAAAGAGCCACTAAAGGTACCAAAACAAAGTTTGTGCCGGGAGAATAGTAAAATCTTATCGTACGCCAGATAATCACTAAAAATGAACACAAACATGCCAGTAAGTTTCTTCTATGCATGTTTAGTGTGTGTGGCAAATCGCCATTCGCCAACAATGACATTGGCGTTGCTAACGTAAACTCCAGCCCCATAATCTCGCGTGCCTACGTGGTTGCAGTGGTTCAGTTTTGAAGAACTCTTTCTCTCACGCCTCACTCAGAGCGCGCTTGTCGCTCCTAGTATCGGGGATCCTGCAGCGTCGGAGAAGGAGAGGGAGTGAGATCAGGCCAGTAGGCTTGCGTGTGTGTCATGCGGGTCGAGAGAATAGGGAGCAGAGTGGAGCGAGGATTCGGGCGGCAAATTAGCAGGCGAACGAAAGAAACAACAAGATACGATCCCATCATCTCCCTCCCTGGCCTCCCTCTCTCTGTAGATCTCCCGCTCCGAGTCTCCCGGGCCTGGCACCACTCGCCACTCGCTCCCACACTCTTCTCGGCTCCCGCGCACCTATATATACCCCGCTCGTCGCGCCTCCATCCCACACACAGCCGCAGGTTGTCTTGATCCGGTAGCTAGGCTGCACGGACCGCGTTTGCGTTAGTTCCTTCCTACTCCACCTCCTTGCCGCACCGCCAACCACGCGCCTCCTCGATCTCCTACTCTTTTGCATCCTCCGCGCCGACCGATCGTGTCGCGCGCCGCATTTTCTCTTCCGGCCGGTCATGACTTCGTGATGCCGGAGACGCCAAGAACCGCGCGCCTGGCCACCCATTTCTTAGCCCCTCTCGCGCTCCGTGAGGCGCCGAGGCGCGCGCGGCCGGCGTGAAGAACGTGACCCAGGCTCGATCTCATGTTCGGTTGATTTGGCGCCACAAGCGCAACGCGGAGATGGTGCAGGAACACGCCAACAACCACCACCACCTGCAGCAGCAGCTGGCCAAGTACGGCGCTGGCGGCAACGGCAGCGGCAACGGCGCGGCCACCGGCGTGGCGCGGGCGTCGAGGAAGAACAAGCCCAAGAAGATCCGCAGCGCGGCCTCGGCGTCGCGCAGCTCGAGAAGCTCCGCCTCGAGGAGCAGAAGAAGATGGGAGGAGGGACGGCCACGGCCACGCCGTCGTCACACGCGCTCAACGGCGGCGGCTCTGCCAGCTCCCCACGCTGCACCACCATCCGCCGCCGGCGCCCCCACTGAGCGCTCTGTCGAGGCCGGCCGCGGACGGCGCTCGCACTGCGGCTTCCCGCCGGTCCTCTGGAGCCCAGTCGATCCCACGAAACACCCGTACAAGAGAAACCTGTGTCCTCAAACTCCACTCCCAATGGTACGTGTTCCTCCTACCCTCAAAATGTCACCGTGCACGGCCACGGCATATGCATGTGTAAAAGTTCCCTGAAAAATATGCAAATCTTTCGCTGATCAGGTGAGCACGGGCCTGTCTCTGACGGCGCCGTCGAGCCACCCAACGGAGCCCCCTTCAAACCAAATGTACAGCAGCAACAGGAGCAGCCCCGCGGCACAGGCGCCGGCGCCGACCGAGGACGAGAGCAGGGTACGTCTCACACTGTCCCCACCTCAACTTCTTGCTTCTGATGGATGGTCGCTAAATGTGGATTTGGGTAGAGTTTAGGAGACGGCCGGCGTGGATAGATCCTGGCCCTTCATGTTCGAGGGGATGACCGCCTTCGGGACGAGCAAAGCCCTCCCTCCTCCTCCTCCGGTGCCGCCTTTCGCCGTCAGGACGGCCAGCGATCCTGGTTGACAGATGTTAGTCCTGACCTGAGTAGATACGAGTTCAGAGCAGCTAATTATTTCAGGTTGGTTCGCAAATTTAGCTCACTCGTTCAAGTTGATCAGAGTCTCTGCATCAAGCAATGTTTAACTCGTAGTTAACTGTTTCTTGGCTCTGTTTGCCCTCCATTTTCTGGTCAAGTTATTCCACTGCATCGTTATTTCCAGAATAGTAATAAACTTCTGGTGAATCTATCTGATTTTTCACATCCAACAGTGCAAGCGCGTACGAAAATTACCCAGACTGGACATCAGAGTTGGCTCACTGTAAGGATGCCGGCCGTGGCAGAGACGCCGCGTTGCTCACCTTGAGCTCGCGGCCTCCACACCTCATCAAGCAGCCTCACGTGGTGCCATCAATGGAGTACAGAGCCTTCAGTGCCAGCGCCATGCAATCCCAGGCAAGTGAAACGCCTAGCCTTGTTGTACCATGATCTTGTGAACCTGGTAAAATGTCTGAACTTTGGGTGTGAAAATGTGGTAGTGGCCTAACTGACGAAAAGTTTGATCAGCAGGGGAGCGTTTCAGCACCGTCGGCGTCGTCGTCGCAGCCGTTCTACACCTTCCTCCCTGTTGGCCCGGTTCGCTGCGAGAGAGCCCCGAGCGAGTGCAAGACTGACGTGTCGAAGGCGGGTCGACTTGGAGCTGAAGCTATGGAAGGGCTGAACGATCAGTCACACTCCCCCTGTTGTTGCTTTCTGATAAACACTGGAACCAACAAATCCCTATTGAACAATGGCCAGTTATGAGAGGGAAAATGTAGAGTGATGTGTCCGAGTAGTAAGACCAGATGTAAAACAAGAGCTGCTATTTAGAAGATGTTTTCACTGCCAATAAACCTTTTGGTGATGGTTGCTTTCTTAGCTACTATGTTCATTTAGCCAAGCGAGGCAGTGTGCCTGCTGGAAGCAAGAAGCTTGTGTGCATGGTCCAGGTAAGCTTGTGCTAAATGTAGTAGAAACTCAACAGAAGAAGTGCCAGCTGGGTAGACGATGCAGTGCTGAACCGGCAGCGGTTTCAGTAAGGAAAGGAGAACATGTGCAAACGATGCACCACAGCTACCTTGTGGGGTCTCTTCTGTGCAGATCTATAGCAAGTGGCACAATGAGATGTCTTCAGAAACACATGACAAAGGGCGTGCTAAGAAAGGTGCCTTATGTAAAACAAATATGACAGTACAACCGAATAATCTTCCTAAGAAGAAGAAACTCTAGATTAACTGTGATGCAATTTCAAGTGCAACAAAAGGATAAATATGTAGGTCTCAATATATCCACCATATTATGTTCATCTGTGCTGGAATGAATACCAGTACTGAAGAAAAAAAACAGCACACAGAAATGCTACAGCCAGACGAGACGTTTAAGATAGATACAGAGATACACAATCCACACCGTGGTTTCACAAACATAAGCATCTCAAAGTATTGCAGATAAATTACAGTGAGTCAAAAATTACGACAGGATAAACTGAAACCGGAGGCCAGAAGCATGAACCTATGACCAGCCGAATTGGTAGTCGAGGATGTACACGACAACGAGCGACAGAGGGTACAGCATGTATGCCACTAGGCAGGTCCAGAGCGAGAAATTGGTCCGGAAGCTTGTGAAGAGGCCCATGATGACACAGACGAGCAGGATGACGAGCACTTCCGATGAGAAGTCCCACGTCAGCTCCCTGAAGTAGATGAGTGCCAAGAACACACCCAAGCACAGAGTGTTGTTCATGGTCGCACCGCCATATATCTGCAAACAATATTTTGTTGTTAAGTTTACGAAAGTTGTTCAGTCCAGAACAGAGATATCCACGGTTTTAGAATCTAAGAAGTTTCAGTGTTCTGTAGTGATGTACCTCAGAGAAAGTGAGGGAGCAGGTCCTTTGCTTCTTCCTGCTGGCGAAGATTATGGCAGACACGGCCTCGCTGGAGTTGGTTGCCAGTGGGAGAGCGATGAACGAGATAAAGAAGGAGGGAATGTGTGTGGCGTTAGAGAAGTTGTGGACAGCGTCTACGAGCGGGTCTGCAAATGCGGCACAAATGGCACTGCCCAGAAGCAGGAAACCCACAGCTTTGGCGATGTAATGCCAGGGTTCTCCACACTCTCCACTGCCTCATCAGATTTGTCAACCAACTGGTCGTGCTCCTCCCTTGTTCTCTGCAGAAGTCAGATAATTCGATAAGTGTCCATGTTCCCAAGTGTAGGTTGTATGACTGTATCGTTGTTATCTGAATCCTATTTCTGTTCACAAGGATCGAGACTAAAAACATACCGAGTGGTAGTCATTGACAAACTTATTGGAGTAGGCACCACTAGCCGCCACCTTGTTCTTGGCTTCGTTAAGCCATATTTTCATCCCCTCAATAAACTCAGACTCCTCCACGGTGTCATTGCCTGAAGTGTCGAAGTCATCCATGATCTTGTCAACTGCATCATTCTTGTCAAAGTCAATCTCCTCAAAGTTGATCCCAATAATAAGTGCATGGAGCTCTGCTCGTGACAGGTTACGGCTCTCATCCATGTCGATCTTGTGGAACAACCTGCACGTAAGAATAGACAAGTTTCATGTCATGCTCGTGAAAATGTTGTGTTATATGCATATCGTGACCAATAAGATTATTTAAGAGCCACACTTTCTTATGACATTCTCATTGGGTGTGCCATCGTCGTTAAGCAGCCGGCCCAGTGCTTGCATTTGGGCATGCTTTAAGATCCCAGAGATCACATGCTTGTGCTTTGCGTATGCGAGCTTCCTCTTCTGAATCCAAGGCTGGAAAACCTGATGCAAAATGTAGAATCCAACACTGTAAAAATCTATTCATGCGGCATAGCTTTGTCATTTTTGCTATCACTCTGCGAATGTTTACCTGATACAGGCAGTAGCCGAGTACAAGTGAGAACGATGTAATTAGGGCCACCAAGATGGCTAGGCGCTCCCCATGGTGAGTCTTCAACATTTTTGGGAACTGAGCAATGACAAAGGGGAGAACAGATATGGCCATAATTCGTGCAGCATAGCTGGTTTGCACATCAGTTGTAATGCCAGAGCCTGCAAAATGGTGCAATCGTATCAAACATTGTTAAAAGATCAATAGTTGACCTGTTGGATTTTTGCTTTTTGACATAAAAACTGACAAGTGTTTGACTGCAGAATTTATAAAATAATCAATTATTAAAATTCTTCAGACTAAGGTAACAACATCATATGTACATGGCTACATGTAGATGACAACTTACCAGTCAAGCTGAAGCCCTTAGTGTTAGTTGAATCAATAGCAAGACCATTTGGCCCAACATCACACTTGCCAACAACAACACAAGTTCCCCAAAGCAGGGTAAGAAGAAACACGGTCGAACCAGCAAGCAGCCCCATGCCAATGAGAACCTGACTTTGTGCGGTCTCTTTAGTCCCCGAGAGACCAGATACTGTTAATATGACAGAACAAGCAGATTAGAATTATGTGTTAACATGTGCGTGAACACAGTTTGCATAGAAATGAATATTCAACCAATGAAATAAGAATATGCAAACAAGTTACTGCAATAACTGGGAACTGGGTGTCACCCAGTTGTGCCCGGATGCATGTCCAGTGTGCCATCTTAGTTCAAGCCCTCTGCTCCCCATCTTAGTTCAAGCCCTCTGCTCCGCTCTGCAGGGTGTGTGCCTTGGTTGTTTCTTCTTAATCAAAAACATGCCACAGGGACTTGCCCCTTTTAGTCAAGTTTTAATTTACTTATTATTGTTGTAAGCTGGTATTTGAAGTGGGCACGGGAGAAGTGCTCCATTTTATTAACAGAGACAAGGAGAAGAACAAAGGGTGAGGCTTAAATGCTAATGATGTTGACACTGGAAGTGTTGAAATATACTGGTTACGCAGATCTCACTGAGTATTGTTCAGAAAATTGGGCATCCATGGTGTGTAATAAAATGTATAATAACTCAGTACTTATTTTTTAGGTAACTTGTACACAGACTTAACTACATATTTCACCAGGGAGCCCTGCCTTTAATCTCTGGAGAAATCAGATCCTTTCTGATGGATGCTCGTAACCAAGGTACTAACGTCGGTAACCAAGACATTTACACAAGTACTAAGGTAATGCATCATGAACCCAGTAGTAAATGTCTTATGCTAATTTCAGATAATATCATTTGCACCTATCTCGAAAAGAAAACAGTACAGCAAGATGCCTATCTCCAGAGCCTAATTCCAACTACAGACTAAACATCTCAAAGACGATTCTGTGATGTCCTCTTTGTAACTTGTACCATACCCCGCTCATGATTAATGCATTATCTAGGTCCTTCGGGACCGCCCCCTTGGTCAAAATAATCTCCATCAGAATGTACAATTCAAGGGCAAAAAAAGAAGTGGGAAAATATATATCCATAAGGTGCCAAAAATAAACTGTGCCTTAAAACTCACAAAGACATAAATCTGTGTTGTCAAAAGCGATATGCACTCGTCAGGCAGACGGGTAAGGCTAGTAATATACCCGTCTATGATGTAAACAGTCCCACTATTGTGAAACAAAAATTAGCTGTTTAACTAACCAAGTAATATAACACTTTCTGAATACATTAGTGATTATATATTGACATTTACCCAACACCAACGATACATTAACCAACCAACTGGTGATAAGGTCTCCTTTTCCTACAATACTAAAAAAATTGTCCTTGAAGAATTATCATACAAAAAACACGATAAAAGGCAGTAAAGCCAACAGTAATATATAGAAAAACAGGCCGAACCCAGCAGACAGCAGCTATCTATTACGTGCAGCCCATAAAAGAGAGGTCAATTATGCAAAGAAGTTAACCAGAAAAGAACTACAACTGAAAAGGGGGAAAAGTCAAAAAGCCAGCGACCACAAGAACTGGTTGAACTGAACTAAAAGCACACATTCCAAAGAAAGCAGAGCATACATTGCAAACCCCGTTGTTTGAGGGTGTACATGGTTGGTTGGGGCCTTAAGGTTTGGCTATATGTAACTAATCGAAAGGTCTCCAAAAATAGGCTTGGAACGGCTATGCCCAAGTTTAAGCCATGCATGTACCGAAGAAAAGAGCAAGCTGATGAGATCAGCACGAGAAACCAGGCTAATGCACGAGTCCACGGTCTACCAAACGGGTCCTAAAGCCTAAGCTCTGATCCAATCAGAGATCAACAGATCATACCTGAGGGGTAAGATCTGAAACAAACCAAGAAACGACAAGCGCAGGCATAAACGGAGCTTTATTTTGTTTACTGTTCGGTAAGATATCACTTCGATTACGGAAATCAGCTCAGTATTTGTGTGAAGAGAAGATCATTCTCTCCACAAGAGAGAAGTAATTGCTTCTTCTTTTTTGGGAAACAAGAAAGAATTGCTTTCTGAAGTCCCAAGTCTTGAACCAGGTGTGCAGGCAAGATAATCGGAGAATTTAAGCAAGGAAGCTAAAGCGGTCGTACCGAGCACAAGCAGCGCGTCAGGGAGAGCGCCGAGGATGGGGAGGAGGAGTCCGCCGACGAGGCCGGGGCCCATGATCTCGAGCAGCAGCTCACTGCCGGCCGACAGGAAAGTGGCCGCCTTGAACATGAGGAAGCCGTAGGTGAGCACCAGGAACATGTTCCCGAACACGGTGGTGGTGCAGGGAAGGAAGCCGTACGACTGCTCGCACTCCCCGGCCTCAGCGGTGACCGGGGACGAGGTGTTGAGGCGGATCACGGCGGACAAAGGGGACATGATGATGGAGGAGGCCGGGGTGGCGGGCGTGCCGTCGGAGATGAGGCGGCCATAGGCGGCGACGGCGAGGAGGGAGACGAGGAAGGGGACAAGCGGGAAGGGGCGGCGCTGCCGGCGAATCGCCATTGCGGCAGAGGTGGGATGGCGTCGTGCGGTAGTGGTGGGAAGTGCGGGCGGGTGCCGCGTAGCAATTATAGGCTGCGATCTGAGAGATATTTCACGCGTATTTTTTTGCCTTGTATAAAGCTTTCCATTTAATATTTTCCTTTTCGCGCGGGAAGAGAAGGGGTTGCTCGGGTCGGGAAGAGGCGGATCCTTCCGAGAATATTTATTTTTACCCTAAACCCTAAACTAAACAAGCTAAAAGTTAGGCGTGTGCTACGCGTCAGTCGGGTGTAGCAAAGGTTTGCTACAGCCGCCTCCGCAGCCGTCGGATCTACTTAAGTGAAATGATCTCGCGCGTCCGATCTATGTAGCAAAAACGTTTCGCGTGTAGCACTTTGTATCTGTGTATGCAACATCGCATGTAGCAAAGAAATTTCAGAAATGCTACGTCCGATCTATGTAGCAAAAAAAAGTCAAACACAACATATTTTTTGTCGCATGTAGCACTGTATGTAGTAAAAAAAACACAGATCCGTAAAGCTAGCGACATGTAGCAAAACGAATGTAGCACTTCAAACACAGCCATGTAGCAAAAAAACACAAGCTATGTAGCAAAACTCAATAAGAACATGTAGCACAGGTGTGTAGCAAAAAAACCAGTCCGCAAAAAAAAATGTTACACAACAAATATAGTGCAACACTTCTCTTGTACTTACACACCAAAAACAATAAGAACATGTAGCACTTTTAAAACATCCATGTAGCAAAAACCAACACCACATCACTTTTGCAGAAATCATGTAGCACTTTGCGCGTGCTTATCCAACAAAAATCATGCTCATATGTAGGAAAATCAATAAGAACATGTAGCATCGAGAAAATCTCCAGGATGTACTAACCTCCACCAGCGGCCATGGAGCCACAGCCATAGCCAATTCGAGCTCTTCCGGCACAAATCAGGCTAGTCACAGCCGCGTGGTCGCCGGATCTAGCGATCCTCGACCCATCCCCATCGGAGCTTGGTGCGATGCTCCTGGTCATGGACTCGCACATCAAATCGTGGTGGTGCAGCAGCTCTCCCGCGGACTGACGGCAACAGAAGGCGGCGCTCGACGGCGGCAAGCATCCGAGCACCAGCGGCGACCAACGGCGTCATACCTCGCGTGAGCAGCGGCAGATGCATCCAACGAGCAGCAACTGGCCATGGCAGCGCTAGTTCTGGGGCGACGGCAGGGAGTTGCTCAGCTCCCCAGTCCGGCGTGGTGGCCCGAATCCAGGGGCGGTGGGGAGCCCTGGTCAGACGGCAGGGGCGTGGTGTTGTAGCAGTTGGGAACGACGGAGTAGGTGGGTACGTTTTGCCCAGTTTTTCAGTGCGATCGTGTTCGCACAAAAGGAAACGTGACCGTGTGACTCGCTCGCGCTGTTCCTACCGGCTGTAGCTACAGTCGGTAGGTGAATAGCATTTTCCTAAAAGTTAATATTGCTCCACGGCCCGGAGCAAGAGGGCAGGCGGCCTTCTTCGGCGATAGCGTGGTGTGGTCGGTGTAGCAGGGCTCGGTGATTTCCAAGGCGACGCAGTTCTGTTCCTTTTCGGTAGTCTAGGTCGCTTCGTGCTAGGTGTGGCGTCTCCTGTTTTCATGTTCGGCTATGAGTTGGTGGCTCGCCCCTTCTTTGTAGTTGTTTTCTTTTATGACTTGCTTGTATGGGGATTTCTTCACCACAATGTATCGTTTGGCCGGTTGAGCTTTATTTATAAAGCGGGGCGAAATCCTGTTTCGTGAGTGTGCAGTGAGCTACCGTTACTTTCCTGCGCGGTCGGCCACGAAAGACCGTTTTTCTTTAGAAATTTAGAACATTGCAAGTTTTGCAACATAAAGACAAGAACTCCATGACACACAAGTCAGGTGCCATGTATGTTGAATCATAAATTTTTAATATTTCCCTGCAAAAAAAGAACAAATTTGGTACTTTCTCTAGGCATCTTCTATGGTATACTATTCTTTCCATATGAACTTTAAAGAAGTTCTAGTACTTCCGCAAAAGGCCGGTGGGGTCTCTGACCAACGTTGTCGTTGCCCTGCGCATTGGCCATGGCGGCAACATGGCATGACTGAAGGGTGGAAGAGAATTTAGGTGTGGCATGGCTCCCTACATCGGGCTCAAAAAGAAATGTGTGAAAGGGTGTGAGGTGAACGCGGCGGCGGAATAGGAGATGTGTGACCGCACCAGTCGTGAACCACGTGCAACCATGGCTTGCGGCGATGTGGATCGAGAGTCGCTCTGTCTGTAGATCAAAGGGCTTTACATCGGGCCACGGCCTTGGTTGGCGATTGGGTGGTGACTCGTGTGTACGTAGAATGTGGTTGATGTTCAGATGGATTGTGTAGGCTCGGGCTCAAGTTGGAGGTAGGAGACGTGGTGCCATGTGAAAATATGTTCCAGTCGGCTGGATTTGGCAACAACGGCACTCGAGGGCACTGTTTGGAGTCTTCGACAGGTCGATGTTCTCCTCTGATCCACCTAGAACATCTCCAGGGGAAACCATTGATTCACATATCAGGAGAAAGGCAACACTTCTACATCGCTTCTCTCTTTGGGGCAATGTCTTTCTGAGCGGACATCAGTGAGAGGGATAAGTATTTGACCGTCATGTGAAGCTTTCATATAGTTTTTGAGGTATAGTGTCCTCAATGGTCGTATGCAATGATTTCGGACTTGCTGGATCAAGGGTAATGGGTGATGACGATTACACTTCTAGACAACCTCAAGAGGTGTCGTCTCTTCTTTGTTGTGTGTGGATTCCTTTTTTGGCTAGGTCAGTCGATATTTCCCTAGTGTTGCCTTTCATATTCCATGACAAACGTTATGGAGCGTTTATCTTGATGTCCTCCTCTATTCTCTCAGCTAACTAGTCAACTCTCTTCTTTTTTTTATTAATGAAAATGGTTATCTTGCCTTGGTTAAGCAAAAAGGAGGCATTGTGAGCTATTCCTCCGTAGGAGAACTTTCAAAGGCAGTATGTTGCTTGAAAGGTTTAATGTTTTACTAACATTTTATATCCACAACTAATTCGGAAATATTGTGTGGTAGTTACTTTAAACAACTGGAGGTTCTTAATCTCATTTGTATATCCACACCCATTCCTCTTCTTCGTTACCTCCAGTATCCACCCATCCGACTTGACGACATCTTGTTGTTCAACCCTTCGTGTTCATTTTGTTTAATTTATAACTGGAGCCATTGTAGTTTTAATTTTTAGGGGTATATGTTAAAGCATTTTATGAACCAAAAATATAGTTTTAGGGGATTCAATACAAGTCCCACTTTGCTTGTCTTTTTTTCGTAAAAAGAAGGCCCATAATGTGAACCCTTGCTTCTCACATTATGTCATGAAACAGAAGTACATATGGCATCGAACAATATTCTAGTGGCGTCCTGTAAAAACTATGAAGACGTATAAATCAAAATGCAACATTGAGCAATATGGTTGGTAATGACACAACTATGTTATCTTCCAACTATTAGACTAGAGGTATTACTAAATACTAGCAAAGTGCCCGTGCGTTGCAACGGGTAAACAAATTTAAATAGTTCCAACAAAAACTAAAAATAATAGATTCAGTGGGAATCAATTTTTTTTCCGAAATCACCACGTCGGTCTTCAAAGGCATGTCAGGGCCTCGCATGGAGATTTCTTTATCCGTCGGCGCATTGTAATCCCTTATGCGATAATCCCAACAGAGACGTGGTTTTAAGCAACTTGTCTCCATCGGTTCACACATATCAAAATATCCTTATTCATTTGTGAGCATTACCATCAATTTAATTTGCAAGTACAAAAAAAGCAGCTTGCAACATCACGCTCAGCTTAAGGAATTTGCACACCATCTGCATTACCAATTTACCATGGCCAGCCCCACGTCTACGCAGACGACATCGACACGGTGGCGATGACCCTCGTGCTAGAAAAAAATGAAATCGTATAAGAAATATCCATCTTGCACAAATTAACTAAGAACAAATAAGTAGATTACATGCTAGCATCAGTTAGCTCCAGCCGCACCTTATTACAAATTGGAAGAAATCCTTGTGATTTGTGTGTGCGTGGAATGACAACTCCTTGTTGGCGTTACCACAAACAACAGAGGTACACAATTTCTTTTATCTCCATCGTCAAATTCAGATAAGTATCCTAGTTCTTTTTCTAACCACGAGCCTTGGGAAACAAAGAGAAAGCACATGTTAGCATCAAATCTGAAGTGTATGCATGAACCAAAGTAGCGCATTAATCAAGATAGAAAATTCAGATCTATTTGTTTTCCACGGGTAAGCACATACAGTACATGATACAAGAGAGAAGAGCTAACCAAATGATACATCCACCAGGAATCAGAAAATGAGAACTGCAGGGGAAGATCTTGATAAAGAAACAGCAGAAGCAAGTGAACCTCACAATGCAGCATGCGTTTGAGACTTGAGGCCCCCGTCTCCACACCCTCCTCCAGTCCTCCTCGCCCCTGCAGTCCAAATCCCTCGCTCGTTTTTCCCGCTAGATTTCGTCCGCGGCTGCTGCTTTCACGGCGCATCTAAGTGAAGGGGATGCGATTTTTTTTTTGATTCTTCTACGCCCAGGCCAGGACGGATGGGGTGCGGGCAGTCCAAGCTAGATTGGAGAGTAGGAGGGGCGGTGCAGCACCGTCTGGAGCCGTCCGAGTTGCTCGCGCTCTCCATCTGCCACTGCGCCTGCACGACTCGCTCGGCTAGATGCTGCGCTGTCAGACTAATTACCCATGAAATTAACATTTAGCCAGTACCCAAACTGCAAGCTGATGTAAAGTTGCAAGGTCTAGATGCCCAGCAGGACGCCTGTCTAATTTCAGCTGACCACCATCTATTAGACCACCCAGGACTGCTACTAAAATAGATTAAAGGATCTAGATCCAATCCATACACAAGCTATTGCCCACGGAAAACAAAACAGATCAGACCACAGGAGGGAGAGAGATGGACCTTTTAGGATGACGCGTCGGGGATTTGTAGTGACTGGGGAGCCTGGTCGGCAGAGACCATGGAGGCGGGGCGGCGACGACAGGTGAGGTCAACGCGCGTGTGAGGCGCCGGTGGGGTGCTGCCAGTCGAGATCTTGGGCGGCCACGACCGGATGCGCGGCGGCGCCCTGCCGCTGGTTGTCAGGTGGTGCACCGGGGCGGCGGCGCCCTGGCCGGTGGTTGTTCGATGTGGCACCGAGCTGGCGATGGAGGAAACAGTTGGTGTAGTGGGCGTCGGGAGCGAGGTTGTTGGGTCGCAGGGTCGGCGACGAGCGGCGCTCGGGGGGGGAGGGGGCGGCAGGCAGCGGGCGGGGAAGACGGACGGCGGCGCTGGAGGCGGCCGCCAGCGGGGGGGAGGCGCGCCGGTGGAGGGTAGCCGCCCCGGCGGACGGCGGTGGAGCGGTGGCGGCGGCTTGATCCGTGCAGGCGATGGGGTGGGGGTGTGGTGGTGGACTTGTGGTCGATAGGATTTTCCCCTGTGGCAAAGAGTTTTCTGGACCGCGCGTTGATTCTCAAAAAGATGAGGGGCTAAAGCGCAAAGTGCGCGACGTGAACCGGTAAGTTCACTTGCCGGTGGCAAAGGTGTAATATTTTCTGAGTTGGCCTAGCAGTGCAGGGGTAAAATCGGAAATTGGAAAAAACGTATCAACCATCACCTTAAACCGTATTATATAGTAGAGATTTTATTCGACAAACACCTACCAGTATGACAAAATGTGAACACATACCTCGAGTGACTTGGTATGAATTTTATAAAAATGATGGGCTGAAGGAAATATTGTCCGGTTAGGTTTATGCACCCCCTTAGCGAGATGACACAACAATGATATTTTCCAACTATTAGACTAGAGGTATCACTAAACAAAAAAAAAAAATTGCGACAAACACCTAGCAAAGCAATATGACCAAATGGGAACACGTACCTCGGGTGACTCGGTATGAGTTTTATACAAAATGACAGGCTGAAGGAAATATCGTCTGGCCAGGTTTATGCACCCCCGTTAATGTTTTGACAGATAGTTTGAGACTGTTTTTTAGTTGAGTTGGAGACTGTTATGTAAACCACATATTGCGATTACAAAAAACATATAATGAGTAAAAGGTCGTGCCAACCACCAACATACTCTTAGCTGGTACACACGTGTAGGACCGTGTATGTCAACACATAATAGTTTCTAAAAAAACACATAATATAGCAAACAAAAAATAATTTGCACTTGCAAGTTGGACGTGGACAGTTGCACAGAAACGCAACAAATGCCTCTTTGCCAGATCAAACGTCGTCTTACGGCGCCTGGACACTGAGATCGATCACACATGTTCATATGCTTCCAAGTTCCAGTGACCCGATCCGTATAACTAGGTGGGTCTATCGGTTAAACCTGTAGGGAACGTGCTGCTTCCCTCAAATGACTAGGGTTTTGTATTCTTTGACGTAATTTGAGGTCATATATAACTTGTGCCATGGAACATGGCCGGGTGCATCCGGCCTTATGCAGAGCCATGTGCATGATCTCCGTATTTTGTGCCTACGACAAATGCACGATCTCTTGAATCATACATGTCACATGTCCCACAGTCCACACATTGAGAGGAGACGTGAAACAGGACTAACAATCTCAGGCACAACTGGCCGGTCAAAGCTGATTAGCCATGAGATTGTAGAAAATTCACCATTTTAACTGTTTCATGTTTACACAAACAGCACCAAAAATGTTTTTTTCTCTGTATGCGCGTGCACCAATATGGGTTGTAAAAATTCACCGCACAATATAGTTTGTAAAATTTAAGGACCTTTTTACCTATAAAGTTGGAATTCTTAGAGTATCTCCACCGGCGCTCTCAATAGAGCGTCCGGCAACGGTGTCTTGTCGGACAGACACACGTTGCAGCCCTATTGAGAGCGTCTCGATCCACCGGCAGCTCCCAATAGATGTTCCCAATAAAATTTAAACTAGTTTTCTCTCAAATAAAGACAATTCAATCTAAAATGTCTAGAATAAAATCATATTACATAGTTTTGAACACATACAATTGTTCATGAAAATAAATAAAATAATTCATACAATTATTCAAATTAAAAGAAATTGCACACTCAATTAGGAGGGCCAGTTGCTTGCCCTTTGAGTGCCCACAGATGCGCAACTAGATCATTTTGCAATTTCTTGTGAGTTCCTTCGTCTCGGATTTTGGCGTTCATTGTGATAAAAGTGGCAAAATCTACAGGCAAATCACGATTAACTCTGGCAAAAGAGTTCATCATGCAGTGGATTGGAGGAACAATACGTTCACTCTCGATCATCATGTTGTGCAAGATCACACAAGTCATCATCACCTCCCACATCTGATCTTCCGACCAAGTTAGAGTAAGATACCAGGAACTAGCAAAGCGAGATTGGAGCACACCAAAAGGCAAAAGCCCGCTCGACATCCTTCCTCGCACCCTCCTGTTCTGCTGCAAAATGAGATTGGTTTTGAGCTAGAGGGTTTTAGATGGTCTTGACAAATGTAGACCATCGTGGGTAGATACCATCTGCTAGATAGTACCCCTTGTCATACACATGGTCATTGATCTCGTATTTGCATGGTGGAGCATGGCCTTGAGCAAGTAGGCTAAAACGAAGCAATGAAATTAGCAACAAAATGAGGTTCACAATGCGACGAACACCTTGCGCGCGGAGGTCCTGCGATGCGGGGCGGCCAAATACTGCTGCCGGAATGAGAAGAGACGACGACGAGAGCGACAGGGAGAACGGGGGATAGTCGCGGCGAGCCTAGCGTGGGAGGAGGAGCAACGTTAAAAGGGGGACGGCGGCGCGGCGATTCAGTAGGCAGGGGAGGAGTTCAGGCCGAAAGGGACGGTGGGGAAAAAGAAATGGTTGGGGTCGTTGCCGTGTGGTGCCCGCGCGTCAGTATCCGACATGGCACATGTTGCCGCGGTTTCTGGCGCGCCCGCTTGCCTCCCTAAGAACAAGACGCGAAGCGGGGTCGCCGGACGCTATATTGGAGCCGTCCGACAAGTTTTGATCTATTGGGTGCGCGCCTGTGGGGGACGATTTCGTGCCGGCGCGCTATCGGTCGCGTCGGTGGGTATGTACGTGCGATGTCTCACGGTGATGGTGTTTGAGCAAACAATTTTGATGGAAAAAAGAGGAGGAAGTCAAGCGTTGCATGATACTACTACATTACTCCAAACCATGTGCAGTGGATCGATTAATTTGCCAGCCAGGTTCGCATGTTCTGATCGGAGGGAATGTCGCCTGAGCTGAGCTCCAGATGGTTTTGCAGCTCGAGTACTTGTCACCAACCAGTCAGATCTAGATAAGCTCAAATTTAAATGAGCTTGTATAACGAACCGGGCCCGTTTATTACTACCTCCACACAGCGTATTGCCAGGCTGGGAAAGACTTTGGTGGCTTTCCATCATCATCGCCAAGCCTTTATCTCCTTTGACAACAAAAAAAGAAGAGGAAGTCGCTGTCGCCTTTCTACATCGCAACGAAATCGTGGCTGACAGTAATCCCGTTTTTTTACTGACAGGCATTAGTGCGCATAGTTTAGACAGATGTGAGCAGGAGGGAAAAGGCTCGCAGGCTTTGGAAATAAACTAACCCGTCACTCGCAGCTTTAGAAGAAGAAAAGAAGCGGCCGGCACATAGGAAGATTGTGATACGATTGTCAAACGTTACTAGTAAGCGTTGCATCCACGGAATGCCCGCGTTTTCCCTTTTTTTTTGGCGAATGAGTTGTACTTAGTGCTTAAAGATAGTGTTGTAGGTGATGGAGCTACGAGAACATGATTTGGAAATCGCGGGCTCCGTCCAAATGCAAAGATTTCCGAATACGACAGCACAAGTGGGCGATGTCGATCACCCTTGGTTCGCGGTCAGCTCCCACAAGATTAATAACCACAGCTGCACAGACAAGATCATCTACTTCTCACATAAAAGACAGAGAAAGGTACGTGTTCTGTCGGCAGGGAGTCTCTTTTTTTCCCTTGGAATTTGTGTCTTAATCACGACCCCCTCTCTCTCGGGGCGGAAGATATTCAAGCTCAGCTGCTTCCTTAACGCGTGTCCGCCGCCGCGTCCGCCTCGTGCCTGGCCGGCGAACCGCCCGCGGGATGTACGTGGCAACGGTTAACGTCGCCGGGGACACTGCCCGCCCGTACCGTATTCGCCGCACCAAAAAGGATTTTCCACTGTGTCCAGCCAAGGCATCTGAAAGTACACGTATACACTAGAGTTGAGACGAGCCTGGACGTCTTCCTCTCCCGCCACTGTAGCACAGAGAGGGCGATTTTTCTCCCCCCCCCCCCCCCCCCCCCGCGCAAATCCACCTCGCCCTCATCGCTTCGCCGGATCCCTCGTCCTCCGCCGGCCGCTCCGGCGGCGGGAGGGCGGGGGATCCCAGATCCACGAGTGTACATAGTGTAGGAGTTGTAGGGTTTGCTGTCGGCGGCGCCATGGAGAGGGTTGGGTCGCCGGCGATGTTTTTGGTGCAAGTGCGCGTCCCCTTCGGCGGTGGAGCTCCTCGGAGGTCCGCGGTGGCGCGCCTCGCCTCGGCGAGCCCTCGGATCTGCGGATCTGCTGGGCTTGTCTTCCCCTTCCCGGATCTCGCGTGGCGGCGAGTCGGGGTTGACCTTGAAGCCGACAACGACGAAGAATGGCGGCGATGTTGCAGCTGGAGCTGGGTGGAGGCTTCTCGGAGTTCGAGGTTCGGCGGCTTCCCGTCCGCTAGGGGACACCTTCGGATCCATGGCTTGAAGGAAGGTGCAGCGGCGGCGCGTCTCCGGCACGTCCTGCTCCACGCCGGCGGCATCGAGTTGCAGATGAAGGACTGGTTTGTAATTTCCATTTTCCTTGGGTGCCTGTCTGTGATGGCTGTTCTTCGTTGATGTATACGGTTTCCTCGCAAAAAAAAAAAAGGTACACGTACACAGCATATCGATCCAACCGAGCTGCACCAAATTTGCCACAAGTTCAAGACATCGTTTGCCTTTTGGCAATATATTGATTGGTCCTGCATGCAGTTGGTAGAATGTCGATATCCAAGAAGGAGCCAAGTAGAATTCAAAATATAAGCCAAGGAAACAAGATGGCTTGCCGGTAGGACAAAGTGGAGATCCAAAATTCGAGTTTGAAGCAACTCTTGCGTTCCTTTCCGTTTTCGGCAGGAGGGGGGTTACCTTAGATCAGCACAGCAATGCTGCGTTAGATACGATGCTGACCGTCGACTCCTTACTAGATTTCAGGACCTACCGTATCTAACTGTTCCTTGCGTTATGCTCGAGACAAAGTGCTCTTGAACTGTCTGCCGGATCCTCCACTTCTCAAAAAGAGTTTCTTTTCCTGTTGACCAGCTCGATGCTTTGCTCAATCCATAGTGACAAAGAATCTAGTAGTGGATATTGACAAGTTGACACTTGGAACGTAACAAGGATCACTGGAAGAATCTGGCAACAAAAGCGGATGTTTCCATCTCCAGGGACGAACGAAACAGAACCTGATGAGCTTACCCTGCCATCTGCCTCAAACAAGGAGAGGTCTCGGTGGATTGGTCAATGTGCCAGCTGAATGACTACACCTTGATACTTCACTTGACCAATAATGCTACGGAGATCTTTGAATCATTAAAAGAACTAAGCTCCCTAGGAATAGAGCTTCCTTGTTGTTCCACGTGTCAACGTTCCATTGGTTTAGACAAAAGTTAAAATAATATTATTTCTCTTCAAAGTACTAAGCTCCCTAAAAATAGATCTCTCTTATTGCTCCACATGTCAACCTTCCATGGTTTAGATAAAGGTAAAAAATAATATTATTTGTATACAAAACTTATTTTCTATCTACTACATATAAAACTACGGTGTTTCCGAGTGCAGTGACCGGGCTAAATATAGTCCTTTATTTCGAAGATTTGAAATATAATTTTTTAAGTGTCAAAAAAATCTAAAAAAATATGTGCATATAGCCACGGATGTAAGGATGCAAAATCTTAATCTGAAATATGTTGTATTCTACGCTACACAAAAACAAAAAAATATAGATCAGGTGTGTGAACAGGGCAATAACCAAAAATATTAAGAATTGTGGATTGAAAATTTGCACAATTGTAGGATAAGGTATAAGGTACATCCAGATTTATTTTTATAATTTTTTGAAACTTAAAAATACTATTTGAAAAAATTAAAATATAGGTATACACGTAGCCCGGGCTACAAATGCCTTTTTCGCGATGTTTCCCCTTTTAAGAGCATTTTCAATAGCAGCTCTACTTTAGGTCATAACTGTTTTTAAGTCATTTGAAGCCAAAATCTCCCTTAATGTAGATTTCGTCATTTTTTGTTAAATACAAACACACCAAGTGTTGCAGATATAAAGCACTTTGGTTGATGTGTCATGTCCAAAATCACGAACACCGGAGGTCGAGAGACCCCCTTTTAGAGATTCGGCGAGGGGCGCAAGGAGGATCTAGGCGAGCGAGTGAACGATGCAGAAAGTAGAGTACACAAGCAGTTTACCCAGGTTCAGCCGCTCGGAAGCGTAACACCCTACTCCTGCTTGTCTGGATATATGGAGGTGATATGCGTATCCGGGCTACAAAGGTGTGTTCCTGGGCACTCTCTCTAGGATGAGCTCTCTCGATCTGATCTGCCTAGCTAGCTTGCTTTTCAAGATGATCCTTCTGGACAGCGTTGGTCCTCCTTTTATAGAGCATGGGGATACCACAAAAGCGGGTTGTCCGTCCTCCCTTTGGGTAGGTGGGTTGCCAGTCTTTGTCTGCTGTGGGCCCGCCGTGCACACGCCATGTTCCCCTGGCCTCCCCGCCCATAAAGGTATCCGGGAGGTTCTTCGCGGAAGCCGTCGAGTTACTGGTCAAGCTGTCCAATCGTTGTCGGTAAGCTGTGTACCTTATTCCTCGGGTGGTTCGCGGGGACCCCTGGTTCCCGGGATGCGACAGTAGCCCCCGGACACGATCTCGGCAACCCTTGGGTCCTGTTGCTGGGGTTGTGTCCCAAACGGTGTTCTGCCACGTCGCATCCAATTCCCACAGTTCCAGGCCGACTTCTCGACTATGGACAGAGCTGCACGTCGCACGTACCATCCCCTCGGTTCCTGTGTCCTGGGTGCAGTTTCTTCTCTGGCAGGGTAAGTGGCAAACGTTGCACGCAGTTCCCCAGTCAACAAGCTTCCTTGGATAGAAAGATAGATTCACCCTCGTTGACTCTAGAGTCTGCCTTCCTGCCGCTTTATTCTTCTCATCCGGTTCTGAGACGGGAACGAACCCCATCTTTTTGCTTCCATCATATTTCTGCCATGGCACCGCTAGCTCCTTCTCGTTATCGCGGCGGACTGAAAGGGAGAACGAAACGCCATGGATTCTTCAAGCCCAATCGCTCGAGCAGGCTGACCCTAGCACTCTTCCCACCATTGCCAGCGGATATGGAGATAATCAAGATGATGGTGTCAAGCGACCACAATGAATGGGGAGGTACCGAGATCCGGCATCCTTCTTCCCCGGTGGTGAGCGATCTGGACGCCCCAATCTTCAGATTATTCTTAGCGATGGGATTGGTTCCACCTTTCTCGCATTTCTTCAGAGCAGTAATGATGGCGTTCGGGCTCCAACTTCTTCAATTGCATCCTAGTGCGGTCATCACTTTATCCTTCTTTGCCTATGCCTGCGAATGCATCGCTGGTGTGGCGCCGTCAGTGGCATTGTTCCGTCATTTCTTTGTTCCACTAATCAACTCTCAAGTGATTTCTGGAGGGGTTGCATTTCGATTCCGGGAAGGAGCTGAATCCCAATTTATCGAAATGGCAGTTAGGAGGAACTGGAGAGAGTGGCGAGGCGACTGGTGTCTGATGAGAATGTCTCGCATGGAACCATTACTTGCTATGCCCGAAGGGGGGGGGGACGCGTATCGTTCCAATTCCATGAAATTGAGTCCCAGGGAGAATGACAGCACCAAAAATGTTTTATTTTCTGTATGCGCGTGCACCAATATGGTTTGTAAAAATTCACCGCACAATATAGTTTGTAAAATTTAAGGACCTTTCTACGTATAAAGTTGGAATTCTTAGAGCATCTCCACCGGCGCTCCCAATAGAGCGTCCGGCAACGGTGTCTTGTCGGACAGACACACGTTGCCGCCCTATTGGGAGCGTCTCGATCCACCGGCAGCTCCCAATAGATGTTCCCAATAAAATTTAAACTAGTTTTCTCTCAAATAAAGACAATTCAATCTAAAATGTCTAGAATAAAATCATATTACATAGTTTTGAACACATAAAATTGTTCATGAAAATAAATAAAATAATTCATACAATTATTCAAATTAATAGAAATTGCACACTCAATTAGGAGGGCCAGTTGCTTGCCCTTTGAGTGCCCACAGATGCGCAACTAGATCATTTTGCAATTGCTCGTGAGTTCCTTCGTCTCGGATTTTGGCGTTCATTGTGAGGAAAGTGGCAAAATCTACAGGCAAATCACGATTAACTCTGGCAAAAGAGCTCATCATGCACTGGATCGGAGGAGCAACACATTCACTCTCGATAATCATGTTGTGCAAGATCACACAAGTCATCATCACCTCCCACATCTGATCTTCCGACCAAGTTAGAGCAAGATACCAGAAAATAGAAAAGCGAGATTGGAGCACAACAAAAGGCAAAAGCCCGCTCGACATCCTTCCTCGCACCATCTTGTTCTGCTGCAAAATGAGATTGGTTTTGAGCTAGAGGGTTTTAGATGGTCTTGACAAATGTAGACCATCGTGGGTAGATACCATCTGCTAGATAGTACCCCTTGTCATACACATGGTCATTGATCTCGTATTTGCATGGTGGAGCATGGCCTTGAGCAAGTAGGCTAAAAACGAAGCAACGAAATTAGCAACAAAATGAGGTTCGCAATGCGACGAACACCATGTGCGTGGAGGTCCTACGACGCGGGGCGGCATAGAGGCGGCCAAATACTGCGGACGGAATGAGAAGAGATGACGGCGAGAGCGACAGGGAGAACGGGGGATAGTCGCGGCGAGCCTAGCGTGGGAGGAGCAACATTAAAAGGGGGACGGCGGCACGGCGATTCAGTAGGCAGGAGAGGAATTCAGGCCGAAAGGGACGGTGGGGAAAAATAAATGGTTGGGGTCGCTGCCGTGTGGTGCCCGCGCATCAGTATCCGACGTGGCACATGTTGCCGCGGTTTCTGGCGCGCCCGCTTGCCTTCCTAAGAACAAGACGCGAAGCGGGGTCGCCGGACGCTATATTGGAGCCGTCCGGCAAGTTTTGATCTATTGGGTGCGCGTCTGTGGGGGACGATTTCGTGCCGGCGCGCCCAATATATCGGTCGCGTCGGTGGGTATGTATGTGCTATGTCTCACGGTGATGGTGTTTGGACAAACAATTTTGATGGAAAAAAGAAGAGGAAGTCAAGCGTTGCATGATACTACTACATTACTCCAAATCATGTGCAGTGGATCGATTAATTTGCCAGCCAGGTTCGCATGTTCTGATCGGAGGGAATGTCGCCTGAGCTGAGCTCCAGATGGTTTTGCAGCTCGAGCTGAGAAATCACGTAAGTACTTGTCACCAACCAGTCAGGTCTTAGATAAGCTCAAATTTAAATGAGCTTCTATAACGAACCGGGCCCGTTTATTACTACGTCCACACAGCGTATTGGCCGGCTGGGAAAGACCTTGGTGGCTTTCCATCATCATCGCCAAGCCTTTATCTCCTTTGACAACAAAAAATAGAAGGAAGTCGCTGTCGCCTTTCGACATCGCAACGAAATCGTGGCTGGCAGTAATCTGTTGTTTTTTGACTGACAGGCAGCATTAGTGCACATAGTTTAGACAGATGTGAGCAGGAGGGAAAAGGCTCGCAGGCTTCGGAATAAACTAACTTACTAACCCGTCACTCGCAGCTTTAGAAGAAGAAAATAAGCGGCAAATAGGAAGATTGTGATACGATTGTCAAACGTTACTAGTAAGCGTTGCATCCGCGGAATGCCCGCGTTTTCCCCTTTTTTTGCCAATGAGTTGTACTTAGTACCCTTTTTGCGAAAAGAGTTGTACTTAGTACTTAACGATAGTGCTGTAGATGATCGAGCTACGAGAGCATGATTTGGAAATCGCGGGCTCCGTCCAAACGCAAGATTTCCGAATACGACAGCACAAGTGGGCGATGTCGATCACACTCGGTTCGAAAACAAGATCATCTACTTCTCACATAAAAGGCAGAAAGATACGTGTTCTGTCGGCAGTGAATGGTACTTTTGGAACGGTGTCTCTTTTTATTTTGCTTGGAATTGTGTCTTAATCACGACCTCTCTCTTTCGGAGCGGAAGATAAATCAAGCTCAGCTCAACTCAGCTGCTTCCTTAACGCGTGTCCGCCGCCGCGTCCGCCTCGTGCTTGGCCGGCGAACCAGGGCCGGTCCACACACATTCGGGGCCCAGGGGCAAGACGACAAGAAAGGGCCCCTTTTTGCCGGACAAAAAATTAGAATATATTGTATTAAAAAAATGAAATATCAACTACATAACATATATCCATAATCTCTGAACTGTGAAATGACACCATAAACTGTTTATTTGTATCGATTTAGAGAACTACATCATGGTAGTAAGGAAACATTAATTCTACAAATAATAATTGCTTTTCAAAGTGTCTTAACGAGGCCGCCATCATTTCATCAGCTGAACAAACAACCTTGCTAAAATGAACTTGTACCATCTCTGATCTATCGAACATCCAGTAACAGTAGAACGTTGAGAATAGAATGTTAGCTGATTGGGGAACGAGATCGTGTCATTGGTCTCCGTTAAAGGCTGGCTGAACTTTTTTTTTACTTGGCCGGACCTCCAAATTGCAAAGGACAGGAGCGGCGGCGCTCTATCTCTTTCTAATATTTAGAACTTATAGGGGAGGAGAGAAGTAATTCTCAAAAAAGGGGCTTGTCGAGTACACACCAGAACGAAGGAAAACTGGATCAGTAAAAAGTTGTTAGTGATCAACTAATTCATCCATGATAGGCTGCCCACGGGTCCTTGAGTCTAAAGAAGCGTGGTGGCCTGGTGGGCTTCAGCTTGCTTTTACGTAATCGCACCATCTTGGGCCTTCTTTTTTTTCCTCCTGATTTCTTGGGTTGGGGCAGAAATTTCCTTCTGCTACTAATCTACTATAGAAGTAATACCTGGGCAGGGGCCCCTTCCTGCTGGGGGCCCAGGGCGACCGCCCCGCTGCCCCGCCTTATGGGCCGGCCCTGCGGCGAACCGCCCGCGGGATGTACACGCGCAGGGAAAACGTGGCAAGAGCATCTCTCTGCCTTATAATACTTATAACATAGCGTACCCTATAAAACCTAACTTATAGGGCGTCAAACGGCGAAAAAGGCTCTAGCAACCGCATCAAAATGCAGTGTGCCCTAAAAAATTATAGGGCAGATGCGATGCGATGTGCCCTAAAAATTATAGGGTAGATGCACGGCCCATGGCGTTGTATATTTGCAGCGCGAGAGGCCTTGCCCGCATGCAACGAGTGCGCGCAGCCCAACTGTCGGGCTGAAATATCCCCGCGGGCGCCGCTTCCCATTTCCCCGCCTCCCACCCGTGACTCCCCGCAGTCGTCCAGCTGCCGACGCCAAATCCACCGCCCCCTCGCCGTCTACGACCAGATCCGCCGCCGCCTCACCATCCCCGACCACCCAATCGCACGTCCCGTCACCCAATCGCCGTCCCCCGCTGTGAGTCACCGTTCCCGCATGCCGCCGTCGGACGATGAGCAGCTTCGTTGGCGTGAGGCTACGTGCCTTCGGCTGCTGGTCCGCCGAAATCACGGTGGACGGCATCTGCTGGTGGATGGGAACATTCGAGACGGCGGAGCTAGCCACGCGCGCGTACAAAGCGGTAGCGTGGAGGTTCGGCCGCCCGTGCGCCGAGATGAACTTCCCCGACGTGGAGTCGCGGGAGGAGGCCAAGTTCCTCGCGCCGAAGCTGGAGTTCGTCGACTGCAACGCGGCGTGGCAGCTCCGCCACGAGAGGATGAACCGCCACGTCGCCCAGATCGACACGTGGCGGATGGATGCACTCCTCCCCGACCACCCGAGCTCGTGCAGGCGAAAATCGACTTCTACACGGCGAGGAAGAAGAAGGCGTCTGAAGCTGGCCCCTCCACTCCTGCGCCGCCGTCCAAGGACACCGTAGGGTTCGATTCGTCGGACCTCAACTCGAGCTTCTGGGATGACTCAGGCTCGGAGAGGACGACTTCGACTTCTAGAATCATCGACGTTTAGGTTAATTAAGTTGTATTTAGGTT
Source organism: Poa pratensis (assembly GCA_947311845.1). Lineage (NCBI taxonomy): Eukaryota > Viridiplantae > Streptophyta > Magnoliopsida > Poales > Poaceae > Poa > Poa pratensis. The sequence goes on from CAMZMU010000110.1 coordinate 13,930,365, forward strand.
AATTTCGTTCTATCTCGAGTAGAATCATCAAAGTTTAGCTTAATTTGGGTCAAGTTGTTGCAGTTTTTGTGTAAATTGTTGTCTAACTGTTTAAATTTGTATCGAACCTACGGCTAGTGTGTGCCCTATAATACGGCAGCCGCTGCAGCAGCCGTGTCCTAAAATAGGGCAGATGGTAAATCTGACTGCCGTTTTGGTGCCCTATATCTCAAAACAGGTGTCATATGCAGCTGTCATTGATTCTCTTAACGTCACTGGAGACACTGCCCGCCCGTACCGTATTCTCCGCACCAAAAAGGCTTTTCCACTGGTCCAGCCAAGGCATCTGAAAGTACACGTGCACAGCATATCGATCCAACCGAGCTGCACCAAATTTGCCATAAGTTCAAGACATCGTTTGCCTTTTGGCAATATATTGATTGGTCCTGCATGCAGTTGGTAGAATGTCGATATCCAAGAAGGAGCCAAGTAGAATTCAAAATATAAGCCAAGGAAACAAGATGGCTTGCCGGTAGGACAAAGTGGAGATCCAAAATTCGAGTTTGAAGCAACTCTTGCGTTCCTTTCCGTTTTCGGTAGGAGGGGGGTTACCTTAGATCAGCACAGCAATGCTGCGTTAGATACGATGCTGACCGTCGACTCCTTACTAGATTTCAGGACCTACCGTATCTAACTGTTCTTTGCGTTATGCTCGAGGAACTGTCTGCCGGATCCTCCACTTCTCAAAAAGAGTTTCTTGTCCTGTTGACCAGCTCGATGCTTTGCTCAATCCATAGTGACAAAGAATCTAGTAGTGGATATTGACAAGTTGACACTTGGAACGTAACAAGGATCACTGGAAGAATCTGGCAACAAAAGCGGATGTTTCCATCTCCAGGGACGAACGAAACAGAACCTGATGAGCTTACCCTGCCATCTGCCTCAAACAAGGAGAGGTCTCGGTGGATTGGTCAATGTGCCAGCTGAATGACTACACCTTGATACTTCACTTGACCAATAATGCTACGGAGATCTTTGAATCATTAAAAGAACTAAGCTCCCTAGGAATAGAGCTTCCTTATTGTTCCACGTGTCAACCTTCCATTGGTTTAGACAAAAGTTAAAATAATATTATTTCTCTTCAAAGTACTAAGCTCCCTAAAAATAGATCTCTCTTATTGCTCCACATGTCAACCTTCCATGGTTTAGATAAAGGCAAAAAATAATATTATTTGTATACAAAACTTATTTTCTATCCACTACATATAAAACTACGGCGTTTCCGAGTGCAGTGACCGGGCTAAATGTAGTCCTTTATTTCGAAGATTTGAAATATAATTTTTTAAGTGTCAAAAAAAATCTGAAAAAATATGTGCATATAGCCACGGATGTAAGGATGCAAAATCTTAATCTGAAATATGTTGTATTCTACGCTACACAAAAACAAAAAAATATAGATCAGGTGTGTGAACAGGGCAATAACCAAAAATATTAAGAATTGTGGATTGAAAATTTGCACAATTGTAGGATAAGGTATAAGGTACATCCAGATTTATTTTATAATTTTTTGAAACTTCAAAATACTATTTTGAAAAATTAAAATATAGGTATACACGTAGCCCGGGCTACAAATGCCTTTTTCGCGATGTTTCCCCTTTTAAGAGCATTTTCAATAGCTGCCCTATTTTAGGTCATAACTGTTTTTAAGTCATTTGAAGCCAAAATCTCCCTTAATGTAGATTTCGTCATTTTTTGTTAAATACAAACACACCAAGTGTTGCAGATATAAAGCACTTTGGTTGATGTGTCATGTCCAAAATCACGAACACCGGAGGTCGAGAGACCCCCTTTTAGAGATTCGGCGAGGGGCGCAAGGAGGATCTAGGCGAGCGAGTGAACGATGCAGAAAGTAGAGTACACAAGCAGTTTACCCAGGTTCAGCCGCTCGGAAGCGTAACACCCTACTCCTGCTTGTCTGGATATATGGAGGTGATATGCGTATCCGGGCTACAAAGGTGTGTTCCTGGGCACTCTCTCTAGGATGAGCTCTCTCGATCTGATCTGCCTAGCTAGCTTGCTTTTCAAGATGATCCTTCTGGACAGCGTTGGTCCTCCTTTTATAGAGCAAGGGGATACCACAAAAGCGGGTTGTCCGTCCTCCCTTTGGGTAGGTGGGTTGCCAGTCTTTGTCTGCTGTGGGCCCGCCGTGCACACGCCATGTTCCCCTGGCCTCCCCGCCCATAAAGGTATCCGGGAGGTTCTTCGCGGAAGCCGTTGAGTTACTGGTCCTGCATGCAGTTGGTAGAATGTCGATATCCAAGAAGGAGCCAAGTAGAATTCAAAATATAAGCCAAGGAAACAAGATGGCTTGCCGGTAGGACAAAGTGGAGATCCAAAATTCGAGTTTGAAGCAACTCTTGCGTTCCTTTCCGTTTTCGGCAGGAGGGGGGTTACCTTAGATCAGCACAGCAATGCTGCGTTAGATACGATGCTGACCGTCGACTCCTTACTAGATTTCAGGACCTACCGTATCTAACTGTTCCTTGCGTTATGCTCGAGACAAAGTGCTCTTGAACTGTCTGCCGGATCCTCCACTTCTCAAAAAGAGTTTCTTTTCCTGTTGACCAGCTCGATGCTTTGCTCAATCCATAGTGACAAAGAATCTAGTAGTGGATATTGACAAGTTGACAATTGGAACGGAACAAGGATCACTGGAAGAATCTGGCAACAAAAGCGGATGTTTCCATCTCCAGGGACGAACGAAACAGAACCTGATGAGCTTACCCGGCCATCTGCCTCAAACAAGGAGAGGTCTCGGTGGATTGGTCAATGTGCCAGCGGAATGACTACACCTTGATACTTCACTTGACCAATAATGCTACGGAGATCTTTGAATCATCTCTACAAATACTAAGCTCCCTAAGATTCTTGCCTTCTCCTTACTTCACATGTCCACATCAAGATGGACCCCACTTAGATATCATTTAGTTAAATACTAAGCTTTATACTACACCATGGTGGACCATGGACCCCATCTATAGTTTACAACTACACAAAAAATAAGTTGGATACATACACATGTTTTATATATATCTGCTAAATTTTCGGTGAAAAAAAGGTATTCCCAGCTACACAAAAAAAGAAAATTGTGACTGTGAAAAAGAAAATAGCTTTATTCCCCTTAATCTCTTTTTTGTGTAGCCCAAAATACAAAATGCTTACAAAACTTCAAGAGCACGTACAATACGTGCTCGTGGTTGTATGCTTTATTGGCCTAATAATGAAAGCTAGACATGTCGTTTCGATTTTTTCTAAAAAAAGAAAATGTGGTGAGCTCAAAGCTACAGGTAGTTTACGACAACTCTCTCACTTATCCTTTCTCTGCCATCAGCGCCCACCATAGCATCGCGCAGACTAAGCCACACGACATCATTTCTCTCCCTCCGCTTCCCTCGATCTGTATTCTACCAAAAACATTCGTTCCACTGTAAATTTTACCCATCTCTCCGCACACACCTCTGGCTCCATTAAGTCCCTTGGAATACGGAGCCCCTCCATCCCCGATGTCGCCTCTCAAGTCCATTGTTAACTTACAAGCCACGTACGCTCCCCGTCGATGCATATTTTTGTGGCCACCCAACGCCGACCCGTGAGGTGAAAGACTTCCTACATCTCTCGCAGTAATTGCACGTGAATAGTAGTTGAATACCCACGTCAGCTCTCACATCGGCCGCCGATGCCGCTGTTGCTGTTAGTGGTGCTCGACTCGGTGATGGTGGCAGTTGCGGCTGATACCGTGAGCAACAATTCGATGGTGAATGAGGTGGTATGATGAGTTAGACGCATTTTGTTGGATGCCATCTAATTACTGATAAAAGATCATGTGTGTATTTATTTGTGAACCTTTTCTCTACACTTTATTTACTGATAAAAGATTATGTGTGTATTTATTTGTGAACCTTTTCTCTACACTTTATTTGTTTATATGTCATTAATATTAAGAGAATGTATTATGTAAGCAAGTGTGTGTGTTTATTTGGTAGATGGTTGGATGCATACACTGAAAAAGAGTTATGTGTGTCTAGCCTCATCTGAAGTCGTTAGAGTGCAGAAAAGTCATGATTGTACAATGATAAAATAGCATGTGAAGTATAGTGAAGATGAAAAACTATATGTTTAGATATGGCCATTTCTGCAATTAGATATATACTCAAAATTGGTGGTATTCATGCCATTTATTTTAGTTTATATTTTATTTTATGTAATATGGATCTGATTCCCATATTAAAATGGCATGTAAACCGTTTAAGATCTCACCTTGCTCTATTTTTTGTGTGCATTATTTAGTATTTATCGGTAGAATATTCTTCCATTTACATAGTATCAATTGTACTCGATCCAATTGATTGAATTTCCCAGGACATAATTATACCAACTATTACGGACTGTGGGATAATTAATACAGAAAAGTCTACTTGATTTCATTACAATAAATATATGACCTTGTCTCGATAGCTAATCAAGTCATGAATAATCATCTCTTGAGTTTCCAATGTTCATCATATATGTCGTACATTGTCTACAGATTGTCAAAAATTTGTTCAATTCTTTTGTTGGAATCTTCATAGAACCATGTACATAATTTAGCTTTCATGACATTTCATAATTCTGGTCGTATTTTAATTGTCTAACTAAGTATCTGAGAGCTTAAACTTTTTTTATGGGGTCCTGTGTTCTATCTCTTGAGTGGTGTAGTCATATTCTTGCTACAACTCACATAATTATGTTACTTTCTTTACTTCTCTATGTTTATGTGAGGATGTTTGAGTGATCGTGTTGCAAGAGAGTGAGCGAGTGGTACTATTGTTTTTATTATTGCTACTATATTTATACGTTTCGCTAAAAAAATTATGTATTTATCGTCAATTGTATTAGACCGGATGCGGCAACGCGCGTCTTTTCCTTCTGGTTAAAAGAACTAAGCTCCTAGGAATAGAGCTTCCTTGTTGTTCCACGTGTCAACCTTCCATTGGTTTAGACAAAAGTTAAAATAATATTATTTCCCTTCAAAGTACTAAGCTCCCTAAAAATAGATCTCTCTTATTGCTCCACATGTCAACCTTCCGTGCTTTAGATAAAGGTAAAAAATAATATTATTTGTATACAAAACTTATTTTCTATCTATTGCATATAAAACTACGGTGTTTCCGAGTGCAGTGACCGGGCTAAATGTAGTCCTTTATTTCGAAGATTTGAAATATAATTTTTTAAGTGTAAAAAAAAATCTGAAAAAATATGTGCATATAGCCACGGATATAAGGATGTAAAATCTTAATCCGAAATATGTTGCATTCTACGCTACACAAAAATATAGATCAGGTGTGTGAACAGGGCAATAACCAAAAATATTAAGAATTGTGGATTGAAAATTTGCACAATTGTAGGATAAGGTATAAGCTACATCCAGATTTATTTTTATAATTTTTTGGAACTTAAAAATATTATATTGAAAAAACTAAAATATAGGGATACACGTGGCCCGGGCTACAAATGCCTTTTTCGCGATGTTTCCCCTTTTAAGAGCATTTTCAATAGTTGCCCTATTTTAGGTCATAACTGTTTTTACGTCATTTGAAGCCAAAATCTCCCTTAATGTAAATTTTGTCATTTTTTGTTAAATACAAACACACCAAGTGTTGCAGATATAAAGCACTTTGGCTGATGTGTTGTGTCCAAAGTCACGAACACCGGAGGTCGAGAGACCCCCTTTTAGAGATTCGGCAAGGGGTGCAAGGAGGATCTAGGCAAGCGAGTGAACGATGCAGAAAGTAGAGTACACAAGCAGTTTACCCAGGTTCAGGCCGCTCGGAAGCGTAACACCCTACTCCTGCTTGTCTGGATATATGGAGGTGATATGCGTATCCGGGATACAAAGGTGTGTTCCCGGGCACTCTCTCTAGGATGAGCTCTCTCGATCTCATCTGTCTAGCTAGTTTGCTTTTCAAGATGATCCTTCAAGGCAGCGTTGGTCCTCCTTTTATAGAGCAAGGGGATACCACAAAAGCGGGTTGTCCGTTGTCGTGGGTTAGTCACGGCAGATGCCATAGGGGGTGGCTTAACTTGGGTGTGAGCCAGGCGATGTAGGATTCACGAAGAGGTAGCACACGCGGAGTTACCCAGGTTTGGCCCCTCTGTATGAGGTAAAGACCTACTCCTGCTTGTATGTATTGGATCTGAATGGGGTGTACAATGGTGTGCGCAACAGAGCTTGCGGGTGCTCTGAAGGCTATGGAATGAGATGAGTCTGCCTCTAGGGTTGCACCTTGCCGGCTTTATATAGGGAGCCGGCTAGGGTTTACAGGGAAATGACGGGTGCCGCTGGCGGCGCTAGCTATCCTGCCTACAAGTGCGGCTGCTTGAGGCGCACTCTTCGGGATACGCAGATCGTAAACCGATTCGGAGATATCCGCTGCCGCCTTCCCGAGCCGACGTACCGGGATCCTCGGGGACCCGGTATCCTGGAAGATGCTCTCCGGGTGGGCTTTGGGCCACCCAGCCTTGTGAGCCGACTCGGGGTCCTGAGCCTACCCGGTTGGGCATCCCCCCATCATTAGCCCCCGAGTTCGTCATGGACTCGCCTCCGGCTTGGCCTTCGTCTTGCGAGCTGCCGGGTCGTGTCGGTGAACGAACTCCTGAAATAAAGAGAACAAAGGCTCGGAGTGGTGGATTTTGGCGTGTCAACGTCCGGTCTGACTCAAGTTTTGTTTGATGCCGGCTCGTGCCCGTTGGGACGTTGGCCATACCGACTCGCCTCCGTGCGGGTTATCGCCTCGTATTCTCCGGCTGACGTCACGGCATCTTTGACCGCTTGTCCTGTAGTGTTTGTCCATCTGACGCCGAGTCGATTGATGGGACTTGACGGTGTATCGACTGCCTCCACCTCGAGATGGAGCAGTGGCAATGATGATGTTTTTGACCCGCACGCGCCTGATCCAACGGTCAGAAGAGTCGTGAGGGCGACGTGGCCAAATCTGGGCCGAGCTTTCCGGCACGTTCCCGCAGAAACCGAGAAGTCGTGCGGGAACCGAGGCGTCGCGCGACGTGGCGATTAATGCGGGACGTGGGTGGAGCCATTTACTACGGTAACGGCTCCACTCACGGCGCCTATTTAGGAGGCGAGGGAGTGCGGCTGAGGGGTACGCACTCCACTCCTCTCCCTTCTCGCGCTCGCCGCTCCTTCTGCTCAGAGCAGCTCACGCCCGAGCGCCGCGTCACTTCGCCATTGCCGCCATCGGGCACTCCTGTTCCTCCCTCTCCCTCGCGGCCAAGATGGTGGCGCCAAGGAGCCAGTGGGAGCGATCCTCGGTGACGGCGCAGGCGCTGGAGCAGGCCGCCAGCGAGGGCTTGTTGCCGCCGGCGTCGGAGGGTCGGTGGCGCATCGCCACCGCGGATCCGCGTCCGCGGCCGTCGCCGGGCAAGTTCGTCGTCTTCCTCACGTTCCTCGAGCGCGGGCTTGGGTTCCCCACGTCGGAGTTCTTCCGACGCTTCCTCGACTTCTACGGGTTGCAGGTACACGACCTGACGCCCAACTCCATTCTCCACCTCGCCTGCTTCGTGGCCCTGTGCGAGGGCTACTTCGGGTGCGCCGCCTTCTTCCCGCTGTGGCTGTGGATCTTCCACGGCAAGCTGGGGAAGGGCGGCGATATGCCGCCTTGCGGCGGCCTCAACTTCCAAGTCCGCGGCGACGTGGATTATTTGGATCTGGGCCTTCTCCCCAAGGTGTACTGGAGGAAGACCGGCTTCTACATGCGGGAGCCGGCTCCCAACGGCGAGATCGGGGTTCCCCCGTTTTCTCCCTCGCCGAGCCGTCCCCGCAATCTTCAGGAGCTGCCGCAGGACGCCGACTTGCCCACGGTGCACCGGCTGATGGCGCGGCTCCAAGAGCTGAAGTCCCAGGGGCTGACGGGTCTGAACCTTATCGCCTCCTGGGTGAAAAAGAAGATCGCGCCCCTGCAGCGTCGCCCCTCGCTGATGTGCGAGTACACGGGGCTGAAGGACCCGCAGCGCCACGACCCATCGCGATTCCAGACGGTGGAGCAGTTCACGCACCGGATGAAGCGGATTACCGTCCACCCGGCGCCTGAGTGGGACGTGGGCGGCTTGGAGGCCTTCAACGCCAAGCATCCGGCTCCAGAGGTGAGTCCTTTTACTTGACGATTCGCATTGCTTTCCTTTTCTTGGTCTTTTTATACCGATCTCCCTGCTTGCTGAGTTCAGGAGTTCCGGTCGCTCGTTGGGATGCCTCCGATCCGTGGTGACGCTCCCGCGGTGCTTGCCGGCCCTAACGACGTTGTCGAGCGTGACTCCGACGACGGGCGACAACACCAACATGGCCTCCTTCTCCTCCCGCCAGCCGATCCCCATCTTGTGAGGGCGAGGAAGGAGAAGAAGGAAGAGAAGAACGCCGGGTCCAAGAACCCGGCGCTTGACGATGATGATGAAGACGATCAGCCGCTGCGCATCCGGCGGAGGCGCAGGCCCGCCTGAGGATGCCGGGCCCCAGTCCAAGCGCTCGAGGTCGGTGAGCTCGACGCCGCCGCCACCAGAGCGATCGGTGGCGACCGCCGCGCAGCGCACCGTTGTTGCCGAGCGGCGACAGAAGGCCTTGCGGGACATCCCCGCGAGGGGTCGTGCCGACTCGCCCCCTGCGCCTCGCTCCCGGGGGATCCGTACCTCGACTCTGCCGCCTGCGGGCGAAAGGTCAGCTGCTGAGCCACGCCCACAGTTTCGTTGGCGTCGTTATCTTGAATTTGACCCGTGCGAGTGTCGCAGGGCTGAGGACGCGTCCCTCAGCGACATGGAGGATGCGCAGGTGAACTCCCAGCGGGCGGGAGCCGCTGTGCGCGCCGCGGAGCCCGTTGCGAGGGCGCCGACTCCTCCGCCTTTCGCCGGCGGAGGCAATGAAGTGATTGTGCCCCCTCCGAACGAGGGGGCCACTATTGATGACTCCGTGCCGGCTGGCACGGACAACGCCGCGCTTGTGCCCGAGTCGGCACTGGTGATGACGGCGACTCGGGCCGCTGCGGCGGCTTCCTCCTTGGGTGGGCTGACTGGTCAGCCCCCGAGCTCCACCCCGGGCTCCTCTTCGTCCCGGCCGAGCTTCCGAGCCGCCATCCAGACGGCAATGGATGCGCACCAGGTACGTAGAAATTTTTCTTTGTACATGTTGCGTCCATAGTATATATGTAGCCCCCAAGGCCCGAGTCGTATTTGTAGAATGCGGCTTGGGTCTTTATAGTTGTCTGGTTGCGGGGTTTTTGACTAGTGGCGTAGCCCCCGAGTTGCCGATGCTGTGGTAGAGGCAATTCGGGGCGCAGCCCCCGAGTTTCAGACTCGGCATGCTTGTCAGGGCGAGCCCCCGGGTTGCGGAATGTCGATGTAGACGCAACTCTGGGCGCAGCCCCCGAGTTCCATACTCGGTGTAGAATTTTGGAGTGCAGGGCTAGCCCCCGGGTTAGCGCTGATGTCGCTGTAACCCGGAGCGTGGCCCTATATTTTTCTGTGTTTGACTTTCGCCATCTTTTTGTTGCAGGAGCTTGCGTGGCTCCTGGAAGCCGAGCAGAACGAGACCCGCCGCCTTCAGGAGGAGCTGACGAAGGCGCGCGAGGGCTACATCTCCCTCGCTGAGCATCAGCGGCTGCTAGCCGCACAGAGAGCCGGCACACCGAGGCGTTCGCCGCGGTGCAAGACTCCTGCGTGCGGCTGAGCAAGCAGAAGGAGGAGGCGGACGCGGCCCTCACCCAAGCCACAAAAGGCTATGGTGAGGATCTCGAGAAGCTCGAGCGCAAGTCCGCCGCGGCCGAGCGCGAGATGAAGGAGCTGGCCGAGCCGCTCGAGAAGCTGCTGTTGCATCTGGGGTGAGTTTTGTCACGATTTTCCCCTTTGCAATGTATTTCGTTGCCGTTCTTGGCCATTCTTTGCTCATTTTCTTCCTTTTTATCGCTGACGAGTAGGCGAGGAGATGGCTGGCTCGACGTCGGCGGAGCATATTCGCCGCATCGGCGTCTTTGCTCGCGACGTGCACGACAAGGCCAGCGCCGTCGTCCAGGCACTGTCTCCCAAGGAGGGGTGTCCCGCGCCCGTCTGCCGGGTCCTGCGGGTGCTTGAGCTAATGCCCCAGGTGATCACCTGGGTGCGGGAGTCGTCCGCCCGGAGCGGAGCGTGCGTGGCGCTCGGGCTCGTGCGCGGCCGGTACACGCAGACGAACGTCGACAAGATCACGGCCAGCATCCCGACTCGACCTGATGGTCGAGAAGTCGATATGGCGCCAGTCTTCGAGTTCTGCACCCCGTACGCCTGCCGAGCCGCCAAGATGGTCGACCACACCGAGTTCGTCTTCGATGCGGTGCCCCCCAACAGCGGCTCGACGAAGTGGCGGAGAGAGCCGGCAACGGAGTTCCTGTTCTCCAGGGCTTCGATTATGGCGCCGGAGGCTGCGGAGAACGAGGCGTCGACTTCTTCCGCTCGGGCGGCTCCGTCTTCCTGAAGGTCATGCCCCTGCTTTCATGAGAGGGGTTATTTTGAAGTAGTTAGGTTTGATCGCCTGCGGGCGAAAAAATATATATGTAATGAACAAGTATGCTAAGTGCCGGGTTGCGTTTCAGCGTGCGCCTCTGCGGCTTAAGGATTTATTTCTGGCACTTCTTGATGGTTTGTTGTGCGCTTATCGTCACTTTGTTTGTTTTTCGCTTTTTGTGAGCTTAGTCGATCATGCGACCTCACCAAGTGTGCCTCGCGTGATTTTTGTTCGTGACGCGCGCGGTACCCATGGTGACAAAGTCCGAGTGCGGCTTCATTGTCAAGTTAGGTTTGAACCGGCTGCACTACTTTTCACTTTTTGCGGGTGGCTGACGACTTGGGAGAAAACAACAATTCCTTAGTGATTTTGCTGCATGAGCAGGGAGTCCAGTGGTGAGTCGCGCATCGTGGCGTCCGGCTCTCTTTGACGACCCATCAATCATATAACGTGTGAGTAGAAAAATAAAGGCTCGAAAGCATGATTGAGACGAAACGGTAGCCCCGAGCGTGTCGAGTGCGTACCGGCCTTATTTCCTTGATTGATTACACAGCATTACAATGGATACTATGTATAGTAGGGGCGAAGCAGGCTGATGTTCCATGGACGCTTGGTCTCCTCTTCGGACTTGGAGCTTTTGTTTGGCTCACGCAAGTCGACGAGGTGGTAGGAGCCGTTGCCTATCGCCTTGCTGACGACGAACGGTCCTTCCCATGGTGCCGAGAGCTTATGCATCCCTTTCGACTTTTGGATGAGTCGAAGAACCAAGTCGCCTTCCTGGAAAGATCGACTCTTGACCCGGCGGCTGTGATAGCGGCGCAGGCCTTGCTGGTATATCGCCGTCCTGGAGAGTGCGAGTTCGCGAGCTTCTTCCAGGAGATCGACGCCCACTAGCGGGCTTCCTCATTTTCCTCCTCGTTGTAGAGGGCGACCGCTCGAGGTCGGTAGGCATGACGGCTTCCGCTCCGTACACCATGAAGAATGGCGTATAGCCGGTGGAACGGTTTGGAGTCGTTCTGATGCCCCAGAGTACGGCTGGGAGCTCGTCCAGCCAGCAACCCGTGTTCGCTCCAGTGGTACTTGAAGTCGCGGCTTGATCCCGGCTAGCACTGTCTGGTTCATTCTTTCCGCCTGCCCGTTTGATTGCGGGTGGCGACCGATGCCAGGTCGAGACGGATGCCCTTTTGTTGACAGAAGGCCTTCATCTCTCCCTCGGCGAAGTTTGTGCCGTTGTCGGTGATGATGCTGTGCGGGTAGCCAAACCGAAAGATGAGCTTCTGGAGGAACTTGGTTGCAGTCTTGCCGTCGAGTTTCTTGATGGGTTCGACTTCGACCCACTTGGTGAACTTGTCTACTGCGACCAGCAGGTGTGTCATGCCGCCACGAGCTGTTTTGAACTGGCCCACCATGTCCATCCCCCAGACGGCAAATGGCCATGTCAGCGGGATGGTTTTCAGAGCTGCAGCGGGTAGATGATCCTGTCGGGCGTACTTCTGGCACCCGACGCAGCGACGGACGATGTCGACTGCATCCTGGTGCGCAGAGAGCCAGAAGAAGCCGTGTCTGAACGCCTTGCCGACTAGGTTGCGGGCACCGACGTGGTGACCGCAATCGCCCGAGTGGATCTCGTGAAGGATGCGCCTTCCTTCTTCCGGCTCGACGCAGCGGAGGAAGACTCCCGATGTGCTGCGTTTGTAGAGCTCGTTGTTGATGATGGCGTAAGCTGAGGCCCGGCGCACGACTTGCCGTGCATGGACCTCATCGGCTGGCAGTTTCTTGGTGGTGAGGAACTCGATGTAGGTTCCCTCCAGTCGCTCGTCTCCTGTGTTACCGCTACCAGAGCTGTGTCTGACGATGGCGGGTTGGCGGTGTCGATTTCTGCCGGTGGCCGCACCGACGGGTTGTGCAAGTGGTCGAGGAAGACGCCGGGTGGGACTGGGTCCCGCTTAGACCCGAAGCGAGAAAGCGCGTCAGCCGCCTCGTTCTTCCTCCGGTCGATGTGCTCCAGCTCCATGCCGGCGAAGTGTCCGCCGACTTGATCGACGAGTCGGCGATAAGCCGCCATGTTGGGATCGTTTGCGTCCCATGTCCCCATCGTTTGCTGAACGACGAGGTCGGAGTCGCCGTAGCATTTGATGCGGCTAACTCCCATCTCCTTGGCCACGCGTAGGCCATGTAGGAGGGCTTCGTACTCGGCGACGTTGTTGGTGCAGGTGAAGTGTATCTGCAGCACGTATCGCATCTTGTCTCCCTGGGGGGAGGTGAGGACGACTCCGGCCCCCGAGCCCTCGTACATCTTGGACCCGTCGAAGAACAAGGTCCATCTACCGGCTTCATAGGTTGGAGGCGGCAACTGCATCTCCATCCAGTCGACCATGAAGTCGGGTAGTGCTTGCGACTTGATTGCAGTGCGAGCCGCGTAGCTGAGGCCAAAAGGCTGCAGCTCCGAGGCCCATTTGGCGACTCGCCCGGTTGCTTCCCTATTGCGAATGATTTCAGCTAAGGGAGACGAGCTGACCACCGTCATCGGGTGGCCCATGAAATAGTGTCGCAACTTTCTTGAAGCAAAGAAAACACCGTATACAAGTTTTTGGTAATGTGGGTAACGTTGCTTCGAATCCGTCAGAACTTCACTGACGTAGTAGACTGGCCTCTGGACCAGTTGTTCGTGGCCTTCCTCCTTGCGCTCGACGACGACCGCCGCGCTGACGACTCGATTGTCGCAGCGATGTAGAGGAGCATCGGCTCCTTCTCCAGTGGAGATGCAAGGATGGGCGCCTCGGCCAGCGTCTTCTTGAGAGCGACCAAGGCGGCGTCTGCCTCGTCGTTCCAAGTGAACGTGTCCGACTTCTTGAGGAGCCGGTACAGAGGCATGGCCTTCTCGCCGAGTCGTGAGATGAAACGGCTGAGGGCAGCGACACAGCCTGTGAGCCGCTGCACGTCCCGGAGGTTCTCCGGCTTCTTCAGAGCTTCGATCGCCTTGATCTTCTCTGGGTTGGCTTCGATGCCTCGCTCGGAGACGATGAAGCCCAGGAGCTTGCCCGCGGGTACGCCAAAGACGCATTTTTCCGGGTTGAGCTTTATCCTGTACTTGCGGAGATTGTTGAATGTCTCCGTTAAGTCGGTAATCAGGTCCGTCTTCAGCTTGGACTTGACGACGATGTCATCCACGTAGGCGTGGACGTTGCGGCCAATCTGCTCGTGTAAGCAGTTTTGGATGCAACGCTGGTAAGTCGCTCCGGCGTTCTTCAAGCCGAAGGGCATGGAGACGTAACAAAACGCGCCGTAGGGCGTGATGAAAGACGTCTTCTCCTGGTCTTCGGGCGCCATCTTGATCTGGTGGTACCCGGAGTAGGCGTCGAGGAAGCATAGCGCCTCGCAGCCTGCCGTCGAGTCGATCAGCTGATCGATACGAGGCAATGCGAATGGATCTTTGGGCAGGCCTTATTCAAGCCTGTGTAGTCGATGCACATCCGCCATGTTCCGTTCTTCTTCAGAACGAGCACCGGGTTGGCAAGCCACTCCGGGTGCATGACCTCGGCGATGAACCCGGCAGCTAGGAGCCGGGCTATCTCTTCGCCGATAGCCTTGTGTCGCTCACCGGTGAAGCGACGCAGGAATTGCTTCACCGGCTTCAGTTTAGGGTCAACGTTGAGCTTGTGCTCTGCGAGCTCCCTCGGGACGCCTGGCATGTCAGATGGCTTCCATGCAAAGATGTCCCGATTCTCACGGAGGAAGTCGCAGAGCGCGCTTTCCTATGCGCTGTCCATGTGCGAGCCGATCACCGCCGTCTTGGAGGAGTCGCCCTCGACCAGCGGGATGCGCTTGGTCTCCTGTGCCGACTGGAACTTGTCGCGTGCGTCCAGTGTCGGCTTCTTGACGATGGTCATGTCGTTGGGGTCGACTTGCAGCTTGAGCTGTTCCAGCTGCTCCGTGGCGATGACGGACTCGGCGAAGACGGCGTTGCCCTTCTCGCACTCGATAGCGCGGTCGACGTCGCCGTGCACGGTGATGGTGCCGTTATGACCCGGCATCTTCATCTTCAGATAGGCGTAGCAGGGCCTTGCCATGAATTTGGCGAAGGCGGGTCGCCCAAGGATCGCGTGGTATGAACTGCGGAAGTTCACCACCTCGAACAAATCTTCTCGAGCCGGAAGTTCTTGGCGGTGCCGAAGACGACGTCGAGTGCAATCTTGCCTAACGGGTAGGCCTTCTTTCCCGGCACGATGCCGTGGAAGGTGGTGATGGTTGGAACCATCTGTTCGTCGCGCAATCCCATGCGCTGGAACGTCTCGTAGTAGAGGATGTTGATGCTGGATCCTCCGTCCATCAGGGTTTTGGTCAAGATGTAGCCCTTGACCTGAGGTGCGACGACCAGAGCGAATTTGCCCGGGTAATCGACGCGGGGCGGGTGGTCCTGACGGCTCCAAGTGATCGGCTCACGTCTGGCAGAGTCGCGTGGACGGCGCGCTTGATCACCTTCTGTTCCCGCTTGGTGTCGAGGCCGACGAAGGTGTGGCCCATGAAGCCGGCAGTGGGGGGCATGCCCTGCTGCTGCTCACCGTCGTCATCCCGTCGGGTGCCCTCTTCTTGGCACCAGTCTTGGCCTTGACGATTTCTGCAGTCCAGCTGCACTCGTCAGTCGTGTGGGCGGCTGGCTTGCCGGGTAGGCTGTGATACCTACACGGCATGGCCAGGATCTCCGTGGCGGTGAGCTTCTTTCGCGGGAAGTTGCCGCGTTGGCTTTTGAAGCCGCGACCTCCCGCAGTCGTGGCGGCTACGAACTCGGAGCCGCCGTCACCTTTGCGCTTATGAGCGCTGGAGTGCTTGGCCTTGCCCTTGTTCTTGCCACCTCTCTTCTCGTCGTCCTCCTCGTCGGAGTCGTCCTTGGTGGCGTCTGACTCGGCGTACTTGTAGACGATGGCGAGCAGCTGTCCCATCGTCATGTCGCCTTTGTGGGAACGCCTCAGCTTCTGTCGAAGCGACTCGAACGTGGTGTTCTGCCGAGTGGATGAGGTTGGCAACCCGGCGATACCACTTCCTAGTGGACTCGCCCTCCTTCTGGACGCAACGCTTGAGATCTTCGAGCGTGGTCGGGCGCTTGCAGGTCCCTTCGAAGTTGGTGATGAAGAGCTTTTTCAACTCGCCCCAAGAATTGACGCTATTCCTGGGGAGGTTGTTAAGCCAGGTGCGAGCCGTCCCCTCAAGCATGAGAGGGAAGTAACGCGCACAGCAGAGCGAGGATGCGCTCTGGATGCTCATGGCGGCCAAGTAGTCCTGGACCCAGGTCTCTGGGTTCATGGTGGCGTTGTACTTGGGCGCTTCTCTTGGCCCCTTAAAGTTGCTAGGGAAACGCTCGCCACGAATGGCGGGTCCGAAGCACTTGGGGCCGACGTCGTCGTCGTCGCTGTTGCGCGCCGTCTCGGCTCGCTTGTCGTTGAGGTGGAGGCGCAGGTCCGGAGCGGAATGGTTGGAGCGTGCCTGCGCCTGGTTGTTGTTGATGGTGTGCCGGGCATCGTTGCGGGCGAGCCGAGGCGGGTTGCCTCCAGCTCTCGCGTTGCTCGACACCGCTAGCTCCTCGTGCCGGCTGCGCGGCTGCGGCGGAGCAGCGTTGTGCCTGGGGTGGTCTCTATTCCCCTGGCTTGGGCGTTGCGCCGAAGCCGTCTTCTCGCTAGGTGGTGACTTGGAGTAGAGCTTGCCGCTGGATTGCGACATGTTCTCCTGCAGTTCTAGCGCCTTGTCCACCAGTTTGCACCCCTTGGACAAGTAGGGGTTGTCCTTGACGCGTATCCTCTTGAAGAGGGAGGCGGCTGCGGTCATGCAGTCGACCGGTGTGCCGAAAACGGCAAGGTCGGCGTCGTCGTCGTTCCGCGGCTGAGGTTGAGGTTGAGCCGGGTTCGACTGGGGTCGTGGCGCCGGAGGCGGCATCGCTGGTCGAGGCTGAGGTGGTGGCTGATTCGAGCCGCCAGACTGAGACCTGCGACACTCGTCGCGCTGCCTCTCCAGATCGGTCTCGTGTGCGAAGGCGTCGTCGAGCACACGAGACGGGATCTGGCGATGCGCGTCTGGGTTGAGCCGCGATTGGCGGCTCTTGTGTTGCCTGGTCACCGCAGATAGGGCGGTGGTCTGGGCATCCACCTCCAGCTCCTTCTGGCGGATCTTCTCCTGCTGGCGAGCCATATCCAGGCGCAGCCGCTCGAGCTGCGTGGCCTGGGTGGCGGCGTTCGCCGGCGTGATCGGAGTAGCGAGCGGGTCAGGGATCCGACCCGCTTGTCCCCTGAGCGCATCAAGGCAGTCTTGAGCACTCTGTTTGTTGCGAGCCTCCTGCTCGCGTAGCGCCTGTTCGCGCTGAGCCTGCTGACGCTCGCGCGTCTGCTTTTCTTGTGCCTGCTTCTGTAGGTCAGCCTCCGTTGCTGCGGCGGATGCAGCAGCGATGCTGGCGGCGGCTTTAGCCGCCTCACCCGTCATGCCGATGAAGGCGGGTGTGGCCGAGCCGTCCGAGGCCAGATCGGTCGAGCCCTCCGACTCGTAGTCGTGGACGGGCAAGATCGACCCGGTGTCGTCGTCGTCCGAGATCTGGACGGTCCCAGTGGGTGAAGCGGGTGCGGTGAGATCCGCATCCGTGGTGTTGATGACGACGTAATCCGTCATGTCGAGGCGAGAGGAAGCGCTGTCATTGTCGTTGACGATGATGCCTCCATCCACACCGCAGAAGCCGACGTAGGCGGTGACAGCCGTCCCGAATGGGATCACCATCGAGCGGGTGATGGGCCCGTAATTGGGCTTGCCCCAAGTGTGCGGGCCAGCGACGTAGCCGATCCCTCCGTGCTCGAAGTAGGTGCCGGTGACGATGTCGCCGCGGTTCGGCGTGGCCTGGCGGCTGAGGATGACGCCAGTGCCGGGTTCAGAACTCTTCGCGAAGTAAACTCCAGAGATCGCTGGCCCCACGGTGGGCGCCAACTGTCGTGGGTTAGTCACGGCAGATGCCATAGGGGGTGGCTTAACTCGGGTGTGAGCCAGGCGATGTAGGATTCACGAAGAGGTAGCACATGCGGAGTTACCCTGGTTCGGCCCCTCTGTATGAGGTAAAGACCTACTCCTGCTTGTATGTATTGGATCTGAATGGGGTGTACAATGGTGTGCGCAACAGAGCTTGCGGGTGCTCCGAAGGCTATGGAATGAGATGAGTCTGCCTCTAGGGTTGCACCTTGTCGGCTTTATATAGGGAGCCGGCTAGGGTTTACAGGGAAATGACGGGTGCCACTGGCGGCGCTAGCTATCCTGCCTACAAGTGCGGCTGCTTGAGGCGCACTCTTCGGGATACGCAGATCGTAAACTGATTCGGAGATATCCGCTGCCGCCTTCCCGAGCCGACGTACCGGGATCCTCGGGGACCCGGTATCCTGGAAGATGCTCTCCGGGTGGGCTTTGGGCCACCCGGCCTTGTGAGCCGACTCGGGGTCCTGGGCCTACCCGGTTGGGCATCCCCCCATCATCCGTCCTCCCTTTGGGTAGGTGGGTTGCCAGTCTTTGTCTGTTGTGGGCCCGCCGTGCACGCGCCATGTGCCCCTAGCCTCCCCGCCCATAAAGGTATCCGGGAGGTTCTTCGCGGGAAGCCGTCGAGTTACTAGTCAAGTTGTCCACTCGTTGTGGGTAAGCTATGTACCTTATTCCTCGGGTGGTTCGCGTGGACCCCTGGTTCCCGGGATGCGACAGTAGCCCCCGGACAGGATCAAAGCAACCCTTGGGTCCTGTTGCTGGGGTTGTGTCCCAAACGGCGTTCTGCCACGTCGCATCCAATTCCCACAGTTCGAGGCCGACTTCTCGACTATGGAAAGAGCTGCACGCCGCACCTACCATCCCCTCGGTTCCTGTGTCCTGGGTGCGGTTTCTTCTCTGGGAGGGTAAGTGGCAAACGGTGCACGCGGTTCCCCAGTCAACAAGCTTCCCTGCCACTAGTAGGAAAACAGCTATCAGTGTCGCACCAAATTAGGATTCTGTGGCGCACCCCCAGAATTGCTGGGTGCGCCACAGAATCCTCGCCACTAAATTTTTTTTCTGTGGCGCACCATGGGCGTGCGCCACAGAAATCCAATTTTTGTGGCGCACCTGGCCTGGTGCGCCACATTTCTGTGGCGCACCTGACTGGTGCGCCACAGAATTCTGAAAAAATTCAAAAAATCAAAAACTGCAAAAAAAAATTAAAAAGTTAAAAAAAAATCAGAAAAACCAAAATATGAAATAATATAAAAAATCCTAATTATTTTCAGATTTTTTGAATTGATACCTTCCCGCTAGGTCACCCATCCTCAAATTGCTCCAACCCTAGCACGCTTAACTTCTAAGTTTCACCCACTTCACCTACCCTTGTGCTACTCAAGTTCATACTGATATATATATCATATGAATCCTCTTAAGTCTTCTATGTGTATATGTTATGTATATGTTATAAACGTGTGTTTTTAAATTTCAGTTTTTTCAAAAACTTCTAAACTTTCAAAAGGAGATTCAAAAGTTTCAAAAGATCTAAAAAAATTCACAAAATTTCAAAAAATCCAAAAAATTCAAAAAAAATCTAAAAAAATCCAAAAAAAATAAAAAAAACCCAAAAAAAATAAAAAAAAAGTCAAGAAAAGTCAACAATCTTCTTTGTTATACATTTCTGTGTCTTTTTGGGAATTTTTTAATTTTTTAATTTTTTTGAAATTTTTTTTGATTTTGCTGCGAAAAATCGTCTGTTTGAAATAACTTTTTTTTCTTTTGGAATTTGAGAAATCTGTGAATTGCTGACCGGGTAAACCCGGGTCGATTCGAAATCGAATTTTTCTCTAGTTTTTTTGATATATTAAACGCGTTTTTTCGACGTCGTATGTAAAAGTTATGGCCGTTACAAGATTTCATTTTCATTTGTTGCAGAAAAGGTCAAAATTCATATTTCAAAATTTCTATACCTACTAGACACTCATACCTAACTACATGTCAAAGGATTTTATTTATTGAATTTTTTATCATTTTCTTTTAATTCCTGCAAGACAAAAAAGGCGATCCGGGGGGGGGGGGGGGGGGTGGGGTGGGATTTGAAAAAAATAATTCTGTCCTGCTAGGTGCGCCAAAAAATTTCAACTTTCTGTGGCGCACATGCCAGGTGCGCCACAGAATTATTTTTTTCAAATTTTAACCCGCCCCTCGGAAAACTTTCTGTGGCGCACCTGGCCATGTGCGCCACAGAAATGTGACTTTCTGTGGCGCACCAAGTTTCTGTGGCGCACCAAGCTTGGTGCGCCACAGAATGTCACCTTTCTGTGGCGCACCTGGCTTGGTTCTGTGGCGCACCAATTAAGGGTGCGCCACAGAATGTAACCTACCTATAAGGGTTTTCCCACTAGTGTGGATAGAAAGATAGATTCACCCTCGTTGACTCTAGAGTCTGCCTTCCTGCCGCTTTATTCTTCTCATCTAGTTCTGAGAAGGGAACGAACCCCATCTTCTTGCTTCCATCATATTTCTGCCATGGCACCGCTAGCTCCTTCTCATTCTCGCGGCGAACTGAAAGGGAGAAGGAAACGCCATGGATTCTTCAAGCCCAATCGCTCGAGCAGGCTGACCCTAGCACTCTTCCCACCATTGCCAGCGGATATGGAGATAATCAAGATGATGGTGGCAAGCGACCACAATGAATGGGAAGGTACCAAGATCCGGCGTCCTTCTTCCCCGGTGGTGAGCGATCTGGATGCCCCAATCTTCAGATTATTCTTAGCAATGGGATTGGTTCCACCTTTATCGCATTTCCTCATAGCAGTAATGATGGCGTTCGGGCTCCAACTTCTTCAATTGCATCCTTGTGCGGTCATCACTTTTTCCGTCTTTGCCTATGCCTGTGAATGCTTCGCTGGTGTGGAGCCGTCAGTGACATTGTTCCGTCATTTCTTTGTTCCCCTAATCAACTCTCAAGTGATTTCTGGAGGGGTTGCATTTCGATTCCGGGAAGGAGCTGAATCCCAATTTATCGAAATGGCAGTTAGGAGGAACTGGAGAGAGTGGCGAGGCGACTGGTGTCTGATGAGAGTGTCTCGCGTGGAACCATTACTTGCTATGCTCGAAGGGGGAGCCGTGTATCATTCCAATTCCATGAAATTGAGCCCAGGGAGAATGACTTTGCCCCTGTTTTGGAAAGATTTCTCCTTCTTCGGTCCCACGGATGGACCGGCCCTGATGTAGCAATGCATTTTCTGAGTCGTCGCATTGACCCTCTTCAGCAAAGGTCCAGGTTCATGTGGGAGTATTTTGACGAGGATTCCGACCCAATCCGACTGAGCTCTCGAGATCTTCCGCAATCGACGGTCATCACGTTGATTGATCGGATCTTTGAGGCTTCTGGGCCTCCGTGTATCCCTGTCAATCCCGTTCCGTTGTACAAGGACAGCAACTGCGGCTCGATTGTGGCTCGGATGCCCAGATTCAGTGCTCGCGGAATAGAAGGCTTCGAGGCTGAAGAACCTCTTCCCGGGGCAGGGGTGGACTCTGAACCGCCGCCCATCCCCGTGCTAGCCGTCGCCCACGGTGATGTCAGCCGGTCGCTGTCAGGTGGTCAAAATCCCAGAAGGGATTCGACCTCATAATCATCCCCATGGCCCAGGAGTGGCACCGCTGTGAGCTCGTCTGCCCGTCTGAGACAAGGCTTTGAAGTTCCCATCGCCGCCGTGATAGATCTGGTCAGTGACGAGGAGGAATAACCATCGGAGAAATTCTCAGCCGGTGACCATCTCGACAGCCAGATTATCCCGCCAGATCCCATGGTTCAGGAGGGATCTTCTTCATCGGTGGGAGGGCTTAGCTCCGCATTTAGAGCACGGCGGTGGCGCCGCACCGTCACCAAGAGGAAGGCGCCTGAGTAATGTTCTTACCTTGTTTCAGTCTTTATTCACTTTATGCTAAGTTGCTGAAGGAATAGTTTGTAATCTGCCAATCCGTCTTTTCAGCTCCGACTCCTCCTAACCTTCTGCTAAGCGCCCACAGACCGAGCCGCAAGTCACCCCAGAATCCGTGCCCATCGAGGAGGTCGAGCACCAAACTGAGGCGGGGAATTCACCCGTAGTTCCCGAGCAGCCCCCGGGCCAAGATGGGGAGGGAGACTCCCTTTCCGAGAACCGTTCTCGAATCTGGAGGTCTTGCTAGAGGTTGTGAATGAAGAGGTTGCCACAGACCAAGGTAATCAGTTTTCACTCAAACGTTCCAAAGTCCCGTTTACGCTTCTGTATCTGTCAGTTCACGGCATAGTACGAGCTTCAGATCTGGGCCCACTACTGCCTCATGACGATATGTTGTATCCATTATTTTCAGATCCACCCGTGAGCGTCCATCCGGCCCCGAGCTGGAACTGGGGTCGAGCCCTGGGGCAGATATCCCTTTCTCAGCGTGACTCGGAGCCCAGGAACGCTTTTTTCCCAATTGTTCTTCCGAGCCCCCAACCAAAGAGCTGGGGCTAGCCGTTGGATTTCCCCGCGCTCTCTTCCCTATCTTGAATCATCAGGCTTTGAGCTGCCCTGGGGGAAGCTTTTTTGCTGACGCCATTGGCAGCATCTGCATCCTGGAGGAGGAATGGAAGTCCAGGGCCCAAATCATGGCCACGCGTGAGCACGAGTTGTCAGTACTGAAAGCCAAGTTGTTGTATGCTCATTTCGAGAGGACAGAAGCTTGCAGAACCCGCGAGGAAGAACTCTCTGCTCAATCTTCTGAGGTGGAGTGTACCTGGAGCGAGCTGAACTTGAGAGTGGTGGCTCTAGCCACAGAGGAACTGAGGCTCCAAGAGCGGGACCAGCAGCTTTCTCGCCTGGCCCTCGAGTTGGGCGAGCGCGAACGACAGGTGATCAAAGCTGAGGAGGACATCCAGCTCAAAGCCATCGACTTAAGTCTCGATCTGGAGCGCCGCCAGTCCACTCTTGAAGCACTCGAAGCCGACCGTCAGCGAGACTTCGATGCCCGCGCTTCTGCTCTTCGCGACTCCATCAGGCAGGAGCTGGGCACAGAGGCTTCTGCTCTCCAGGTCGAGGTCGCTCGACTGAATCGTGACCTAAACTCGGAGATCGCTTCCAGGGTGGATGCCAACCGCAAGCTTGAGCAGTCTATCAAGCGAGAAGAGATCTCCCAGGCTCTTGCCATAGCCAACGGCAAGAAGGCCCAGTCGCTCGATGAAGACCTTCAGAACGCCAGGCAAGAGATAAAGAACATGTCTCTGCGAATACGGCCAACGGTGTTGGAGCTGGAAAATCTGAAGAGGAACCATGAAGTGACCCAGGAAAGCGCTGACTCCGCTTGGCAGCAAGTGGAAGACTCTGACAAACTGATTTCAAGCCTTAGGGAGGAAGTGGCAGTCCTGACCAGAGCCCGGAAAGACTTGGAGTCCCGGTTTGCCGAGCACCAGCAAGGGTTGCAAGGTGAACTCATTGCAGTGCAATTGGCAGTGGGTGATGTTCAGGAGAAACTTCGTCATCTGGGCGTGCCTCTTTCTGGCGTCAGGCCTGACGACGATCATCTATCGCTGGTTAACCTCTCTCTTGCAGTTACCAACATTGCGGTCAGCTTATCTGGGTTCAAGAAATGCAAGGAAGAAATACTCAACGCTGAGGTCAAGAGCATAGCCAGGGCAATCTCCTCGGACATCCTGTCTCCAGTTCTTCGTGAAGTCCCCAGCTTCCGCCTGGAATCAGTCCTGGAAGAAGTCCCGCCAGAAAACCAAGCCCAACTCAACAAATCAACTTTGCAGGACACCGTCAGTCAGTTGGTGGAACAATATGGGTGCCCGGAAGACTCGCCAGCACCCGAAGAAACCGAAACTGCCTAGAAAGAGACTCCAACGGGAAAATTCCCATCATTTTCACGCTTTGTTGTCTGCTTTGGCCGTTCCTGCAAAATCAGTTGGGTTTTGCACATCTCAAACAGTATTTTGTAATAACTTTAATCTAGGGAACGAATTTTGAATGCTTAGTTCAAATAGTAATCAAACTTATCTGTACAATTGATCTCTTTATGTTGATAGGTGCGATTCTGACATAATCTATTCAGCTATTCCCAAATCCGCCCTTGCACAATGTCATATCCCAAGGCGATACTTCGAAGAGTAAATAGGCAAACCAGCGAAACCCAATAGTTCCTGGAACCTCACCAAATCGTTACTTTCAAAAAAAGGCAGCGAGACATGAACTATCCCGGGAACTTGGTTCCTCAAGCACTCTCGGCGAAAACCATTTCAAGACTTAGCGAACGGAAAGAACACGATAGAAAACCCAGACCTCTATGCTAGCCCAAGGCAGGACTGGCCCAGACCCTAGATAGCCCTTGCGTGCAGACGTTGTCCCAAGGCGGGGCTGACCCAGACCCTAGATAGCCCTTGTGGCGGGTCGGACCCATTTCCACCTCGACATATGTGGGAGGACGGACATGTACCCACTTTCTCAATTGTGGAGGGACGGACCCTTCCCACTTAACATATGTGGTGGAACAGATCCGGACCCACTTTTGTGGCGGGACGGATATGGACTCGCCTTTTGTGGCGGGACGGACCCATTTCCACCTTAGCATACGTGGGGGAACGGACCTGTACCCACTTTCTCAATTGTGGAGGGACAGACCCTTCCCAATTAACATATGTGGTGGAACGGATCCGGACCCGCTTTTGTGGTGGGACGGATCTGGACTCACCTTTTGTGGCGGGACGAACCCATTTCCACCTTAGCATACGTGGGGGGACGGACCTGTACCCACTTTCTCAATTGTGGAGGGACGGACCCTTCCCACTTAACATATGTGGTGGAACGGATCCAGACCCACAATCATCCAGCACCGTCAGATGCTTCCCGGGTGGAAGCTCGTTTCCGGGCATAACCCGGATACGTACTCCCACTCGTCTCGGGAAGATCCTACCTGGATTAGGAGAAGGCGTCCCCTCTCCCAACAACCGAGCGAGACATGCATGAGTTCTACGAGGCATATGGCATCAAACATTAAGTAAACATTATTCAGGTCTTGAACTCGACATAAGTAACTATAAAAGGGATAAAACTTGATCATCTCAAGTATCGAGCTCGGTCTTCTTCTTCTTAGGAGTCTTGTTCTTTTTTGGATTCTTCATTCCTCGCCCTCTTCCCCGCTGAGGACCACCGCGAAATGCCCCTCTACCTCGCTTGTTGCCGGTTAGTCCTCCTCGTCCAGGATCCTTTTCTCTAGCTGGTTCTCCTTGGTGGTCCGCCTGTTTCTCGCGATCAAGGACTCTCATTGCTCTACGATTCCCTCGAAACGCTCTCATGAATCGCATCTTTAGATTTTGCCATGATGTGATGAAATGCTCAGGAAGACTGTCCCACCACTCTCTTGCATCTCCCTTAAGCGCCAAAGGGAAACAATTCACCATCATCAGTTCATCTCCTTCTGCGTTCCTTACTGAAGCCAAGAACTTATTCATAAACTTGCGAGGGTCACAGCTTCCGTCGTACACGTCTTCCAACTCCTGTCCATCCTCGCACGCCTACTCATCTCGTTGAAGCTCTGGCGCGATCGCGGAGAAGGTACCACCGACAGGTGCTTCAATCTCTCTTTGCTGGTGGCGCTCTCTCCTTCTATTGATCCGGGACCTCATGTCTTCAGTTATGTCAGAACGCAGGTCATGGCCCAAAGCGAAACCTTCTTCTCTGGTATCACCTTGCCGTAGTGCTCTGGCAGTTAGCGCGTCCAGATCTTGCCCGGAAGATCTTGCCAACTCCGGATCCAGGTGAACAACATCCATCAAAGCCTTCAGAATGTGAAGTCCAGGCGCGGAAGTTCTGCGTCCCACTTCTAGCGTCTGGTGGGTGCTGGATGAGCAGCTGAGCCGCGGCCAGAGCTTCACGGGGACCGTTGACTTCGGGCCGCGCCACTACTCCTTCGACCCCTTCCCAGGAACCTGGAGAGATGGAAGTGCTTCGCCTGCGCGCCCCGAATCCCGAGCACGTCGGCCTTGCCCTCTCATCAGGACCACGAGGAGTGAGAGGGGATCCGCTCCTCAAGCTTGGGACCGGTGATGAAGTAGCGTCCATCCTGGCCCTGGGAAGTTCCCTCGACCTTGAGCGGTAAGTCGAGCGCCGTGGTGGCGTCTCTGGGGAGGGGGATCTTCTCTTGTAGTGCGGTGGAGTCTGGGAGCGGCGGTAGGGGCGCCTGACGGGAAGATCTCCGGTTCTGGCCAACCCCCTGCCTGTCCTTCCCCGGCGAGCTCCAAACCTTCCTCGGCTAGCCGCCATCTTCCCTTGCCGTGTCGCGGAGAAGAGCCTCGCTAGATTGTTTGCGCCCCCTACCTGGCGCGCCAGATGTCGTGTCCAAAGTCACGAACACCGGAGGTCGAGAGACCCGCTTTTAGAGATTCGGCGAGGGGCGCAAGGAGGATCTAGGCGAGCGAGTGAACGATGCAGAAAGTAGAGTACACAAGCAGTTTACCCAGGTTCAGGTCGCTCGGAAGCGTAACACCCTATTCCTGCTTGTCTGGATATATGGAGGTGATATGCATATCCGGGCTACAAAGGTGTGTTCCCGGGCACTCTCTCTAGGATGAGCTCTCTCGATCTGATCTGCCTAGCTAGCTTGCTTTTCAAGATGATCCTTCTGGACAGCGTTGGTCCTCCTTTTATAGAGCAACGGGATACCACAAAAGCGGGATGTCTATCCTCCCTTTGGGTAGGTGGGTTACCAGTCTTTGTCTGTTGTGGGCCCGCTGTGCACGCGCCATGTTCCCTGGCCTCCCCGCCCATAAAGGTATCCGAGAGGTTCTTCGCGGGAAGTCGTCGAGTTACTGGTCAAGTTGTCCACTCGTTATCGGTAAGCTGTGTACCTTATTCCTCGGGTGGTTCGCGGGGATCCCTGGTTCCCGGAATGAAAAAATTAAAATATAGGGATACACGTAGCCCGGGCCACAAATGCCTTTTTCGCGATGTTCCCCCTTTTAAGAGCATTTTCAATAGCTGCCCTATTTTAGGTCATAACTGTTTTTAAGTCATTTGAAGCCAAAATCTCCCTTAATGTAATTTTTTTCATTTTTGTTCAATACAAACACACCAAGTGTTGCAGATATAAAGCACTTTGGCTGATGCTATATAACAAAAAGCAAAACGCGCACGCTAACTGTCCATCGGAAGTTTCATGTCGCCCTCACAACTCTTCTACGGTGACCACCGCCGCCTCTTCTCACATTGATCTAGTCTCAAATCCGGCATTTCCGCCACAACTCTGACCAATTCGGTTGCAATCCACCACCACTGTACAGGGGCACCACAGATCAGGAGGTATTCGACATCGAGGGATGCCGATTGTCGCTCCCCCCGGCACGTGGCCACCATTTACTCTCGCCCGTATTAGGTCATTTGGGACCAAAAATATTGCTCCAACAGTTGTACTTGATGTAAATTTTCCCAATTTTTTTGTCAAACAAAAAAAGCGTTGTAAACTAAATATTTGGGCCGCTGCTGCATAACAGAAAGGACAACGTGTGCAGGACAACTGCCAATCGGAATTTCATGTTGCCCTCGCGCCTCTCCTCCAGTGACCGCCGTCGGCTCTTCTCCCATCAATTCGGCCTCGAATCCGGCAGCTCCGCCACAAATTTGCCGATTCGACCGAGAATTCACCATCACTTCTCAAGGGCACCATAGATCGGGAGGGATTCGGCCTCGAGTGTTGACCTCGCTCTCCTCATGTGCTACCA
This sequence comes from Poa pratensis, assembly GCA_947311845.1. Lineage (NCBI taxonomy): Eukaryota > Viridiplantae > Streptophyta > Magnoliopsida > Poales > Poaceae > Poa > Poa pratensis. Next base: position 13,957,643 of record CAMZMU010000110.1, read on the forward strand.
ACAATGACGCCCTTTTGTAGCATCGGCCTCCTCCCTTCCACTTTTTAATTGTGCCTCCTCCTTCCCTGCCAACACGAGCACGAGTGACACACAACAGCTCTACCTCCGGCTTCACCTCGACTAGCTCCGCCTTGCGTGGGTCCTCCGCCTCTACACAACAGTTGTCGGGCTCGTCTCGTTAAGAGATTAACAAATCCAAAGTTGTTATTATATAGTTTATATTGCAGGTGCTAGACCAATACGTACAATATTTTACGAAAAGGGTATGAATTTATACCTGATCACGTATGAGAAAGTAATCTTTACTCAGGCATGTATTGATAACCACAATAATATCGTCGGGCGCAGCAAAGCGCGCCAACCCCTTCTAGTAACAACTATGCCAACTGAAAAGTATAATTAATTACACATGTGATTCTAATAAAATGTACAAGCACTCAACAGTTACAAAAAGGAAATCGCCATGTGAATTGGCAGAGCGGTCAAGCGGCTCCTCCATCTGACATAGCTGCATAGGTGACCAAAGCAGCCACCTTACCCGACGACGCACGGCACCAACACCAACAGGTGAACTGAAGCCCTACTTATGAGCCTAGAGCGCCTGCCTGTCGGTGAATGTTTAAAGCTGAAGTCATCATGGCGCAGCGTGAAGCCAACGAATGTTACGACTTGCCATTGAATTTTTCATCGGATCAAGAGCATGGAATTTTTGTTCAGATTGATATTGCTTGCTTCATGTGCAGAATGTTGCTATCTGAAAAGTTTGAAGCTCCGTTGAAAATTAAAGCGGTCGTCTGTATCATGTACTCCCTCCGTCCAAAAATAAGTGTCTCAGATTTTCTCAAAATTGGATGTATCTAGACATGTAACAAGTTTAGATACATACACTTTTTGACAAATCTGAGACACTTATTTTGAGACGGAGGGAGTAGATCTTTATTGTCTAATGAGGATAAATAGCAGTTAAATATGATTGCAAATCCTCCAATTCTATGATGCATGGATCCGTACGTGATACTTGGCTTTGTCGATGTGGCGCTTCTTCCATCATGTCCGTGAAGGACACTTTGATCACTACTGCTGCTCACACCCTCATCCTCCATCTCCTATTACTACCGTACGTCTAAATCTGCCATTGCACAGGCGGATTGGAACCACTATGCAGCTCTTGCGAGCAATTGTTGCTTTGCATAAGTTCAATTTTCTTATGGCCCCGTAAGCGTTTGATACATCGGTTGCATCTCATAATGCAAGAGAAGGAATTGATGTGGCAAGTCTATTTCTGAATGTGTGGGCCTACAAGCCTAGCTACGACACAAGTTCAATTTTCTTATCACCATGCACTATGAAGTATGAACACGAGTTCGATCACCCGTAGTTTATCATGGGAATCGCGAGAGGTTAAGTCTCCCACGTCCATTGTTGGGCATTAATTTACCATACTCTAACTGATCACATTAATTAGTTCTCGCTCTTGCGCCTAATTTGCAAGAATAGAAGGTTTTACTGATTCACCACTAACGATCAGATCACGCAGAACACAAGATACGTAGATTGCACGCAAATAGCCAGGAAATATACGATACCTTACATGACAAGAGCCCACTAAATTGCCTTAACTAACTGGGAAAAATCTCTCGCAGTCACAGCAAGTTCCACACAGATGTTAAGGCCGGATGCATATCCGAGCAGCTAGCTAGCAGTTACCGAGTCTACACTACATTATTCTGAGCGCGCGGAGGAAACGGACGCGCGCGCAACACTAACACAGACAACGGACGAACAGCTAGCTAATCAATCGGCAGGAGCTAGCCACGGCTGGCTGAGCCTAGCAGTTCTTGACGCAGAAGCACTTGCTTTGGAATTCGCCGTCGGGGAAGTTGTGGCTCTGAGACACGCAGGTCCGAGCCTCCGCCACCCCCATCTCTGCAATCTGCACGAGCAAGCAACAAAAATCAATCATCACAAACCAAACAAAATCACTCTAGCGAAAGATAGCTAAGCTTGCCAGGGAGAAGAGAAACCATCCATGCCTGTGGCGACGAGGAGCACGAGGAGGAGGAGGACGGATGTGGCCATGCGAGAAGTCCTGCCTGTGGCGACGAGGTCGAGGAGCACCAGGAGGAGGAGGGCGGACGAGGCCATGCGACGAGAGAGTGCCATCAGCTGGTACCTAGCTTCACCCGATCTCGAGACTGGAACTAACTGGATCCGAGCTCACTCCTGCTGCTACGTTGAGTTGATGGACATAGGATCGGAGGGTGGGGTTTATATAGTCATAGTCGGCCGGAGCCGAGGTGCATGGTTAACCTGCAGTATTGGGCGGCTACTGGAATAAATAGCATGCATGGCCCATCGCAATAATTTCGATGCCCGAATGGCGTCTGGCCATTTCACATGCGCCGACGAGCGGCCACGGAGTCACGAGCCGATGAGCCAATGAGCTAATTTGCTACACGCTAGCTTTGGCTCCTGTCAAAGGTGTTTGCCCTTCTTCGTGAAACGATCGACAAGTATAAGTGGGCACGATCTGATCGCATTGCCTTGCGTGAATCGTGCGATTGAATGGATGTGTGCGCCTTCCCGCTTCCCTCCTTGATGTTTCAAGAATCAAGATGTGTACGTTCTTTGCAACTGATACAGTCACACGTCCTGGTCACCATGAACACCGAAAGATATACAGTACCGCTAACTGATCCATGTCCCAAAAGACCCACCCAAAAAAAACTTGAGCCATGTGCAGTACAAGAGTATATACACACTGACGAAGTACGTCATGGGTAATGCTACTGCTAATAATGCTATTCGCTGTCTCAAAAGACCAAAAACTGAAGCTATGTGAAAATAGATACAAGAGCATATCTTTTGCACATGATGCATCCTTCTGCTCAGATCAAAACACTTGTAGTTTTGTTAACTTCTCAAGAAATTCCAGAATGTAACTCAGCTACTACTCGTCAAGTCTTCAAGTGATCGAAAGAAATCATCTGTGTATATGTCTTCGACGCTAGAGCACTGCATCATTAAGGGGGCATTTGATATTACATAGCAGACGGCAAGGCCCAAGGTCCATTACTTTCAGTGCCTCTACACCGAGATGTTGAATTTGGTGGGAATGGCTGAATGTCTTTGGCACAACAGGAGCCGCTTACTGAATTTGCTGTGACATCCGTGATAACGAATATCCTGTTGTAAGACAGCAATGCCACATATAAGCAATTCAGCATATATAGTGAAGACTCAAAATATACTCGTATCACTAATGCGATAGGATAAAACCATAAGTTTGAATCATATACAAACATGGCAGTTCCGTTGTAATTTAAAAAATGTGCCTCTAAAATGCATAAAGGAAAAGAATACCAAAGAAGAGTCCTATTACATCAAGTAAATGTGCCCCAAATAAGCACTTACTTTCTTTGCCCTCCTATAGTGCCCCCAAATGATTTGCATCAAAGCCGGTAATATTTGACAGTAAAAGCAAGCAATACTGATATGTATACTGGCCCAGTTCAACTGATGGAAAAGGTACACTAGCCAAAAGAGCAAAAGGTAACATATCTTATTATACTTGACATTAATGTGACATTGCACTGTCTGCAATCAACATAAGAAACTTCACAACATTGTCACAATGGATAGAGAGGAGAACGCTGTTGAGTAAGAAATTACCACAATAAAGTTAGTGCGGAGCTGGATTGGGTGTCCGGAATTGATAAAAATGTGGTGCAGCTTCAGTAAGCCATGATGGTTCAATGGCAATAACATTACGCATATAGTGCTTGTCAGTTGAAACAAGAGACTGGTATACGACCCACTTTGGATTAACCCTACAATGTCATGAAGTGCATAAGGAGCTATACCACAAAGACACCCAACGAAATGATGAATATAGTAAAAGAACATTAAACTCACCGAAAGAGCACGGAAGATGGATGAATGTAAACTTCTTGTGATGTCCTAATAGTTTTATACATTCCATTCTGGCCATATTCCTATGTAACAGAGGAAGTCAGTAAGGTCACTGGCAACTTAAATGTCAACTGCATGCAGCTGATAGCTGTACTTACTGACGATAAATGAAGAAAAAATGTGCAAGGCACGTCAACCACAAAAAAGACAAATTTTGTCCATAAGTTCTTAGAAGTGTGACCATCCCAGGGCCTTTGTCCTTTATGTTCTTGTTGGGATTCTCATCTGTAACTTATAACTTTCAAGGGTCTAATAATTTTTTCATTAAAGACGCATGTTCTTTTCGAATGTGAGGCATGCCAGCCAGGTCACAGGTGGGCCAGTTCAATAAAAAAAAAAACTTAGGATGATGGCTGCAGGTAGTTCGATTTTCAATATTTTGGCAAGTATGGACTCATACAACCTATCAAACAGTTTATGGATGAGTACCAAGGAAAATCTATTTCAGCTCTAATCACATACTAGGCTTTTATGTGAAAAACAAAGCTCTGGTTACATGCTACATGCTATATATGTATGATAACATGAAATCTGCTCTATTATGTAATATATGTGAGTAAATACCTCCAGATGACATGAATTAGCAAAAGAACCAGCAATAATGGCTTTTCTAACTGCCTGCAGAATAACAATATAACAATGCCATTAGCACAAGTGTATGAAAGGTTCAGTAACCAGTGGGCATTATAGCAGCAGTTCATAAGAATCGATTCGGGCAGGAAGCTTTAAGCATTTCCAGCAGTACTTCGCACGAGTAGGAACGGAATAGAGCAGACACCGAAAATAACTTGTTGCAAATAATTAGTTTCAAAATAGTTGGAACTATCTGAATGTAAGTGTTGGTATCTAAATGTCTAAAATGTATAATGTATACATATCCTCCTCAAATGAGGGTAATCTATGCCGGATTGGAATTCCAATGAGTATTAAGCGAATCAAGTTGTACATAGTCAATCCATTTCATAATAGGATCTAATTTCCAAAATGCACATGAATAATGGAAAATCCTGAAAAGTAAATGCATTTTAATTCAGTTAGGAATATCACTGAAATGACCAACTTATTAACAGCCAGTGGCCAAAGTTGTAATTTGTTTAAAAAAGATATGGATCATAGAGATAAATATAACTATTTAAGAAGAAAAATGCAGAATGGCATTGGAGAAAACACTTGAAGTTGCCCTGGTATGCACAGAGGACTCTTACAATAATTATCAAAGAAAAAGCAATTTGAAACTGGAAAAAAATCCTTGCATCTTAGATGGTGCACGCACAGACTACCATACACTTAAAAAAAAGGACAGACCCAGTGCTAGAAGCTCCCACACCAGGTGGGGTCTGGGGAAGGATTATACGAGTCAAGCCTTACCCCTGCAAAGTGCAATGCAGAGAGGCTGAGTCGAACCCAGGACCTCTTGGCACAAGTGGGGAGTACTTCACCACTGCGCCAAGCCTGCCCTTGCGGAGGACATATTGCTCGAGGGCGAGCAATGGAAGCTGGCCAGAGCCAATGCCTTGGGGCGCGTTTGGTAGCCTGCAGCTACTTTTGCGCTCTGTGGATCATGGCTGGCCAGGGCCTGCCTCACAGAGCAGGCCTGAAAACCATGTTGTCCATCCCGTTTGGTCGCCCACATCGCATCAGTGGCACAGTTTCGTGCCAACCGTTTGGTGTCCTGCAGCCACGCCCAAAAGGCTAGGACGATGCAATGTGCTGTGTTTGGTTGCATCCAGCCTATGTTTGTGCTCACCTCTTCTCTCTACTGGTCACGTTACCACACTACACAACATCACACAGGGACTACGAAATAGCAGTTCATCCATAGCTAATAGCGGTCATTATAATCCAGTCCTAGCTAATACGAATGGCAGTTCATGAGTACAGCCCTAACTACTACGAATCAAATAGCAGTACTTCCATTACAGACCGGTGGATGGTTCGTGAATGCTATCCTTCAACCGGCCCCCCTCTCTAAACCTTCTGACTAGTGCATAGAAGGGGGCTCTACCCATCTGAAGCATTTGGACAGCCTCTACTTCGCTCGAGTTGTAGATGTAGTTCAGATTAGCAATCCTCTCCTGATCTCGAGCGAACATAGGACCATATGTGACTCTAGGATATGCAGTGCACCTAACTACGATCTTGTGAATCATTAGGACCCATGCTTGAATCACGGCTATGAGTGATGCTGTCTGCTTGCTCAAAGCCAGTGCGTCGTCCTAATAAAATGAGATGAGTACTGCCTAAATCGACTCTACAGCTGATTTCGTACTGCAAGAAAGTGTTTTTACCTTGGCTCCTGCCATTGGACACGAAGGAGAGCAGCCGGTGTCGGAGAGGAAGAAGAGGAGCTCCTGCCGTCGTTGGAGACGACGCAGCGGATCCGTGGGAGAGGGAGGAGAGCGTACAGCTGCAGCGGAGGACGTAGACGACGGTCCGGTGCCGGATGCGAAGAACTTTCGACGTCGGTCAAGACGACGGCGCAGATCCGGTCACGGAAAAGGGAAGAAAGGAGTCGCCGGTGTTGACTGGAAAAAATGGGGAGGTGACCGAATAGGGAGGAGGTGAGAGCTATGTGTGGCGCCAAACGGAGCCAGAATTTCGCCATCTCCCGCCATCCCCGAACAGCTCCCTCGCGCAGGACAGCCCCCAATTTGCAGCCCGGGGCCTGGCTCCACGGAAACTGCCGATTCGGCAGTTCCTACCGGGCCTGGCTCTAGGGTGCTTTAATGTGCGTGCCAGCCAAAACGGTGGCCGGATAGAACCAAACAATCAGCCCAGTTTGCAGCTGGCGGGCCTGTTTGGAGTAGCTGCAGGCTACCAAACGCGCCCTTGAGAAGGCTGCAGCTTCATTCTAGGTCTCCGGACCTGTAAGAGACGCCGGAGCACTTTGCTCTTTTTTGCATTTTTCTTTCTGTTTTCGTGGCTTACCATAGGTCTTGTTTCTATAGCATAGGATTTTGTTTAAGCAGTTTAGTTGGTTTTTTGTTTTCTGTCTGCCCTGTAATTTTTTTTGCACCTTATCGGTGTGCTTCTTCTAATACAAAATAACATGCATCGGGATGCGTGTTTGAGAGAGAAAAATATCACACCTGCATATCTCGGTCGCACGATTTCAGCGGTATGCCAAACCTCTTCATTACCCTGACAAGCTGTGCCCTGATTTCAATAACCTTCTTCTGCAGGAGAGAACACAAAATATTGTTGAAAATGGATTTTTGCAGCAAATGAAGGTAACATAGATTTGGATATACACATATTCTTAATTCAAAATATATGTCTTTATACAATAAACACGTACCAGTGCTTGGTGATTCAGAAAGTTCTTGTAACACCACTGACTCGATTTTCCAGACTGGTGAAATCCTTTGTAAATATTCAAGAATGTTACATGATCACCCTGCGGTACAATACAAATACAACAGTTGGGAGCATTGGCATGAAGCAACCAAAAGCAAATATAATTAATTAAGATGCATACTTCTCAAATTTTGCACAAGCATGTGGAACATACATGGAAGGAGGTTCTTGAATAAGATGGTGCTGGTCATATGGATTTTCATGATCTAAGTTTTCAAGTTTTGTTCCATAATACTAAATCATTTGTTCTAGTTCTAGAACTAGCTAATCTATCACCAGTACTACGGTCCCAAGCCCATAATGATCAGTGAATGAAAGCGTTTAAGCAGAATATCATTGAGGATGTAGCTGAAATCTGAAAACAAGAGCAACTGTCCAGTGCCCCATCTGTCTACTTTAGGAACTCGACCATAGGTTAACTGAAATGAAGACCAGGATGTACCAAGTAACATGGCATTCCTATACTATGGTCTATGGGTGTCACATAGTAGTTGGCCACACTAAGCCCCAAAACACATGTCCATATTAACAGCCAAGTATTCTGTAAAAAGCAGCACAGTAAATCCAGGTTCCTGAGTAAACAAGAAATTTGGCAGCAAATTGATCCTGCAAACCTCAGCAGCAGCAAACCGAAGTTTGGCCTCATCAAATTCCTTCTTCACTCCCCTCATAGAAACCCACACAGACTACAAAGTGGCGGGTGTCAGAACAATTCGAAGAATAAAATAGCACAAAAATGAAGGGCATAAAAGATATAGATCCTAACCTGAACAGATAGAAATGCTGCTATAGTCAATATCTCATCAGAGCATCCAAAATCATTGGCTGACAAGATCATTTTGGAGATCATGGGATCCTGCATAGAATCAAAACGTAGTCAATAACCTCTTGACTTGAGAAACCGCTGATGCACATAAAAAGCTATACAAGTACAACAGTATATGCTGGTACAAGTACAAAAGGACAGAAAATCCTGCAAGTAAATGTCCAACATAGCAGTAAAGCCATCAACCACGTTCAGCAGAGTGATAGTTCTCTAATACTTTGGTTTTTGAAATAATTTGGTACTAAACATAGCCGAAAGTTCTATTTGAACCTAGCAAACGACAATGCAAAAATATATCAGCGATATTCTTGTACTATTTTAAATAGACTAGCATGCATGTTTTTTTTTTCTTACAACATTGTTCTATGCAGTTGGAATTACTAATTTGAGTATCATTCGTCATATATGACTTAAAATATTCATTCAGCCCACAATTACTTTATCATGCTGTACTAGAGCCTTTGATCTAGAAGGACTGTAGATACTCATACATGATTTTGGTAAACCACAAGTCCAAATTCCTGAGCTACTACAGTTACCGTCAAATGGGTTGTAACAATTTCTCGGGGGGAGCTGGCATGTCACTAGTCAATCTTTGAGCTTTTCTTGTAAGATTTTTATGTGTGTGCAGTTCTTGCTAGAAGTATATCATTAAATTCTGATACTCAAGAGATAAACAACCAAAAAAAACTCACACATCCCAAATTCAGAAAGGAATCGATTTGACTCGGCTGTATGACAGGAATGCCCTATTAGTTAGTACTACAACAAACTTGATTTGCTCCTTGAACTAGTTAAGTAGCCAATTGCAATATATTGTAACAAACAAAAATAGGTACAATATGAGGAAAAAATAGTAGAAATACACACATACCAAAGGCATCTCAGCAACTTGGAAACCAATGGGAACTGTTAGTTTGGCATCTTCATCAAGGATTCCTAGTGAAAATAGAATTTCCAGAGCCCGAATCATTGCCTCTGGTGATGGAGAAGCTGGCCAATCAAACCCCAAAATGTTGTCTATGCCTAGCGCTTTTAACTGTCATCCAAAACATAATAAGCAATGTGCTATATATTACTCATAGATCTTATACTATGTACAAGAACCTCAAGAACGCTTCCATCATATATATGTCAGAAAATTAGATCAGTCATACTCAATGTAGACATGCTTCAGTGCATACTTTCCAGAGAAATTGTGCCTGATACTCTAGAGTGCCTCTTATTAATTACACATTTGTGGACACCTGGGGCATTTTCCAGGTTCCATGGCTCAGCAAGTCAAGTGCAAGAACGCTTCATGTTTCATTGTCAAAGTATGGTCGTTATGCATGATGCAGGAAATTGACACAGTAGTTATAAGTCAAATGCCCAAGTGTCGAGAATTTATCATACAAGTTGCATGGTATGTATCTATGCGTGATTTTAATCACCCTTGGTTTAGAGACATGAAGACAAGCCCTAACAGTCTAGCTTGGTTAGTGTGCTGATGAACATCAGATATACTAACATATATTTATTATTTATTAATCATGTATTCAGTGGCTACCATGGCTAATTTTCTAGTAGTAATAATTAAGTTTTCACATTGACAAGTACTTTAATTTGGAAACTGGCAATTAGTGTATTTTAAAATTCGATACACGCGTAAAGACTATTATATGGCATGCATATGTGTTTTATGATATTTACATAAAGTTGATCTGCATATAAGGCCAAAAACTTACAAAAGTTCCCTTGTACAGCATAAGCACCAAAAGGAGGGTGGTTATAATAAAATTTGGCAAAAATCATTCTCTTTGAAGCACTAGAGGCTAAGAAATAATAATAAATTAATAACTGCAAGTTATGTTAATATATGTTATTTGCTTATCTATTTACAAAGCAACAAAATAGATGAGCCAAGATACCTGTATTATGCAGGAAACAAGGTTAGACCTTTGCATTTCTGGAATGCCATCTGACTGCATTTCATTTAGGTAATATTCCTCTGTATAAAGCCTGCAGGAGATATCAGCTTATGAGATGTATAAAGCCTGCAGGAGATATCAGCTAATGAGATGTATAAAGCCTGCAGGAGATATCAACTTATGAGATGCACAAAAATGATAAAGTATTTCACACCAAGGTAAAATACATTACAATACTGGATCTCCCGAATTTAAACATGATTGTTTGGCTTTCAAAATATTCAAAAGTAGGGGTGAAAACAAGAAAAACAACAGTGGATAAAAGAACATTAAGTGAAGAAAATATTTGAGTTGAGAACTGGGAATTATAAATGGAAGTGGAACAGCACAAATAAATCAAGAACTGACGTAAAAGAGGAGACATAAATTAACAATCCCAATATTCCAATAACAAAACTGCTCAACATACCTAAAGCATTTCCCAGGTCGCACCCTTCCAGCTCTGCCTGCTCGTTGCCTTGCAGAAGCTTTAGATATTGGTGCGACAACTAAACTCTCGAGGTCAGAAATCTGCACAACAAGATGTAGAGTCAGTTAAGCTACAACAAAGAAGGCTATAAAGCCTTTTGTCCCAAGCAAGTTGGGGTAGGCTAGATATGAAACCCACAAAGAAGGCTATACACAGGAAAAAAATAACTACACCAAAAACTTTGATCTCTGATTTAATTGCCTTCTAGCTTAAAGAGGGGTGGGGGTAGATGTCACCAGGAATGTCTGAATGTGTTAGCGCCGAAGATTGTCATAAAAGCAGTGAAATATAATAGAACCATAAGTACAGAAAGAGAGGGATCCTTAATTAACTCGTCTAGATTGCTTTTACGGATATAGGGCAGTTACTAGATTCCCAAATCAAGGATTTTCTGATGGATGCGCAAGGCACTATTCAAAGATCATTAAAGCAGTTGGCATTCAAATTTCAGACTTTCACAAAGAAAACTTACAAAAAAAAGTAAAGCTATATCTAGGTAGCCAGATCGAATAACTGCGAAAGACCAGATAGAATGTACCGGGTTATAGCATTTCTGCTTAGAAAATCCACAATCAACAACATACACCACGCCCTACACAATATCGAGAGAAATCGGTCAGAAACTCACTATCAACATCATATTTGTTAGGAAAGACATGCAGTACCTCCAGAGTCAATGACGTCTCAGCAATGTTGGTTGATATCACAACTTTCCTTTTCCCTTTTGAAGTAGGAGCAAAAATGAGATCCTAGAAAGCATACAAATACTAAATAGTCTCAACATGAAGCAGCAACTAATGATCAATGAAAACATATTTAATTGTAACAGGAGTGAGGACCGCTTACTTGGTCTCCCGCGTAAGGCCAGAGTACAAGGGCAAAATCACCAAATCTGAGAATCAAAGCAATTCTGAATGCATTAGAAATCCTGATTTACTACAGCAAGCTGATTATTTTCTCTTTTTTTTTGCCAAGGACCAGACACCCATTTCAAGAGCAACCTATAATATCGTAAACATGCAGAACAGAGAGTTACCAAAATAGTGTTTTCCAAGGTGTTGAATTTCATCATTTAGCATCCTAAGAGCAGCCTCTATGTCATCCTGGCCAGTTAAAAACACCAAAACATCCCCTGGTGGTTCCTGCAGAAATTAGTTAATGAGTGATAACAAGAGATAGCTATCCAGTATTTAATTACTGGCAAGAGTAAAACGGAAAATAATAAATACGCAACAAAATATGGGAATACACACTACCATACTACCACAAAGGTAAACGATGACAGCTCCAAATTTATCTCAAAGACTAGAACATTAACAAAAGGAACAGAAAAATTATAGCTGTTTATCTGATGGACAGTGATCATATCAGCGTCCATTTAGATCCCAAGCTTCAGGGAATCAGTTTTTTTAAGTTGGAAATTATATTCTTAATGCATGTCTATTATGTGGATATAAATATTCATCCGCATAGCTTCTCAGATGTGATCTACAAAAAAAATATGGGATGCAAAATCGAGTTTTGGAGCTACAATTTTGTCTTTGTTGTGTAGTCCAAGCTACAATGTATTTTTAAACAAAAAATTAAGGATATGTAGAACAAAAAATTAAGGATGCGTAGAAAATTTTGAATATCATTTTCGAAGAAATTTAAAATCCCGGGCTCCCTGGAGCCTGGGAGCCAAAACAACGCACTCTACAAATCTCTCTTATATACAAGAGATGAGATATGTTTTGTTATATTAGTTCCTCCGTAAGTGTGTTGATTAATCATGTGGGTATGTCTCCCTTGATCAACAACAATCATATTAAATTTGATGTTTACAGATTTTTATTTCAATTTTGTGGGTAGAAATGCAACGTGATTGCAGCTGATATGTATAATTTGAGCTTCAACGGTTACAAGATTATGTAATTTCTCATGTAACTCCTGCTACTCATAGAGTAGCAAACAATTGACATCCACACATCTAATTCAGCGGTACTCGTGGTTAATTTTATATAAGCTGCAGCGCAGCATCTAAAATCTGAATACCCTTGCAATTTGTTTCATAAGAAGCATAGCCTAAGAGAAGTAAATAATAACTGTCGAGTGGCATAATGCAATGAAGTGATGGACCAGAAAACTCAAGTGTAATATGGGACATAAAGGAAACTAAAGCTCCCAAATGATCAAAAACATTCTTGGGAAGCATGATAACCTACACAGGCCCGAAAGGGTAACCTGTACAGGGTGTGCGCCTGCACAGGGCCTCGAAATATTTTATTGGGTACTAGTATTTAGCACAATATTTAGTTGTAATCAAAACATTAGGCAGCTCTCCAGGGTAGAATCCTCCCCTACGCCTCCTCATCTCTCCTATGTTTCTCTCTCCGCATACCTTTTCTCTTCTTCTCCCAGCACAATTCATCTTGTCCTTCCAATCCAGGCTCCTAATTCTTCAATTTCCACCTCCAAGCCACTCTCGCTGATTAATCCAAAAATAAATTCGTTGTTCGCAATGAGGTATGCTCCAATGTCAATCTACCATCTATTTATTCAGTGTTTTCTTCTGTTTCTATCACATCTCACACTGCACACAACCACATGCTTGTTTCAATCTCCTCTCCCAAGTCGTCTTGCATGGCTTTTATTGCTCCACCAAAGACAGTGCCATTTTTAGGTTTCGCACGGTGATAAAAAATGGAGTTTGGGTGAAGGTTGCAAATGAAGAACTAACTAGTTGAATGCCCGTGCGTTCCTACGGATTCTATTTTTTCATAATGTTTGTCACGCGAAGATTCATGTATAAGAAAAAGACAGCCACAAGATATTCTATAAACCCATAAGATTCCACCTTGTTTGAAGTGTATGTCGATTAAAGGTATAGTTTAACATCGGCCGATACTTGAAATAAGCACCCGACTAATATCTACTCCTTGACACTATTTACATATTGTCATACAATGTCAAGTATGTTGTCTTGTGCTTCATTTTCATGGTACTTGAACAAGTGTAACAAAAAAAATTTCCTCGGATCGCAATCATGTGGAAATAATAAAAATGTGCAACATAGAATACGCACCGTGCATATTGGATGAACCAATTCTTTACCATTATATGAGAGCATAATGTAAAAAAACAAGATAACAAAACAAATTCTTGTAGATGAATGCCACATCATTATGTTGAATAGCAAATATACAAAGTAAAAAACTTAAAGTTTATTTCAAAAGGCATTCACCTGTATGGACTTTTTGAAATATTAATTGTTGATCTCTACGTGGCCAGAAAAATATATCGGAATGACTGTCGGGTTGTGCTAATGCGAGAGCCTCATTTAGTTAAAAAGAAATTCTTTGTAGTTTCGATTCCAGGCATAAGATTGCATCACTATACTCTCCAGTGACGGCGGTACAAAAAGAAGATCCAATACATATACACGAGATGTGTTGAACTGTTAATGGGCCTGTTTTGGTGCTGGCCCATGTGGCCCATCTTCTCTCAGCCTGGCTGGTATATATATATGGGACATCTAGTGAGAAACCCTAAGAAGCTCCCGGCTGCACATCTCTCCCAGGTTAGCCACCACCCCAAGAAACTACATGGTATCAGAGCTGAGGTTGAAGATGGAGATGGAGTGATTGGATCTGCTGCATGCCGCATCAGATCTGGTGGTTCTGCATCAGGGGAGTGTTGTAGCACGCCTCAATCATGGGGGACGACCTGACCAAGGTACTGAGCATGCTGAAGGAGGTTCTCGTCGCCAACAAGGCGGAAGGTGCTGCTGCTGTCCTGGCAGCAGATGGAGCTCGAGCAGAGAGAGTACCGAAGCTGGAATTGACTCCAAATGAGGTAAAACTGGAGGGGGTCAGTAACTATTTGAGCTGGTCAAGAAGGGGACTGTTGCTGCTGAAGATGAAGGCTGTGGAAGGATATGTGTTGGGAGAAGTCGATGAACCAGTGGACAAAAAAGGTGTTGAGTGGAAGAAATGGAGCACTACTGATTCAGGTATTCTTGCGTGGTTGCTTAGCTCTTTAACTCCATCGGTTGCTGCATCTGTTGAAGCACTTTCTGCTTCAAAGGAGGTATGGGAAGCTTTATCCCAGATGTACTCTGGTAAGGGAAATGTGATGTTGGTCTCTCAACTTGAGGACAAAGTGCATGATTTGATTCAAGGTGAGAAATCAGTGATGACCTATGTTGGAGAACTGAAGCATTTGTGGGCAGATCTGGATCATCTTGATCCTTTGGTGCTAGCCCACTCTGAATGTGTTGTGGCAGCAAAGAATTGGATTGAAGGCAGACGGGTGTTGAAGTTTTTAAAGGGTCTGGATAAAAACTTTGAGAACAGAAGGGCAAGTCTGATGCACCAAACCCAGCTACCGTCACTTGAAGCAGCCATAGCTGCCATTACACAAGAGGAGACAAGACTGAAATGCAACGAAAAGGGAGGATCCACACAAAGGCCTGCATATCATGTGTTTGAGAGGCAGGAGACTAGAGACTGCTACAACTGTGGAGTGAGTGGTCACCTTATCCACCAATGTACTGATCCACCCCGTCGAGGCAGAGGAGGTTTCAGAGGCAACAGGTACAACAGGGATACTACAGAGGTGCACCTAGAGGCAGATATGGAGGGAATTACTATCACAACTCAGGTGGTCCACAAGGAGGGGCCAGAGCTAACATGACAGTCATGGAGGGAGATCAATCAACAGAAACTCAAAACCACGGAAGTGCTACTGAACGAGAAGTGAAGAAGGGTGGACAGCAAGGAGAAACAAGCTTCGGACAGTTTGCCCACTTTGTCTACACCGACAAAGGTAATACTGAAAATGCCTCCCTTGCTGCACATAAGCTAGATTCAGATTGGATACTAGATAGTGGAGCCTCAAGGCATGTTACTGGTAACATTAGTGAGTTTGAATTGTTCAATCAGTATCCCTCAACATATCACGAAACTATTCAGACAGCAGATGGTACTGCCCAACCTGTAAAAGGTGTTGGAATTGTCAATTGTTCATCTAGCATGAAGTTATCCTCTGTCCTATATGTGCCTGCATTTCCAGTGAACTTGATCTCAATGAGTAGTTTGATTGATCAGATTGATTGCCGGATTACTATTGATAAGCATATGTGTTTGATCCAGGAGAGGAGGACTGGAAGGAAGCTTGGGGCAGGAATCAGGCGTAGAGGGCTATGGCACCTGTACCGAGAGAAGTCTGAGATGCTGGGATACTCGGTGGTGCTTGCAGCGGTTCAAGGTGACAAGGAGACCAAGGCCATGATCCATCATTGCCGTATGGGGCACATTTCTTTTGATAAGATGATCAAAGTGTTTCCTGATGTAATGAGTGGAGTAGACATGAGTAAACTAAAATGTGATGCATGTGAGTATGCTAAGCATACCAGAACATCTTATATTAGTAAGGGGCTCAGGAGTATAGCTCCTTTCACTCTTGTGCACTCTGATGTCTGGACATGTCCTAGTATTTCTATCAGTGGAATGAAATATTTTGTAACTTTCATCGATTGCTATACTCGCATGACTTGGGTGTACCTCTTACGCCACAAAGATGAGGTGTTTCAATGCTTCCAAGACTTCTGTGCATATGTGAACACTCAGTTTAAGGTGCAGGTGCAAATGATCAGATCTGATAATGGGACAGAATATGTTAACAAGAGATTTGCAGAGTTCAGAGTTATCAGAGAAAGGAATCATGCACCAGACTTCCTGCCCAGATACTCCTCCCCAGAATGGAGTAGCTGAAAGAAAGAATCGTCACATATTGGAGGTAACTCGGTCTCTCATGTACACAATGAATGTACCTAAATTTCTTTGGGTGAGGCTGTTCTAACTGCTACCTATCTTATTAATCGCATGTCCTCACGGATTATTGGCATGAAATCTCCATGTGAGCTTCTATTCGGCGAAAATAAGTTCAATGTTGTTCCCAAAGTATTTGGGTGCACCTGCTTTGTCCGAGATCATAGACCCTCCGTGAGCAAGCTTGATCCCAAGGCTGTCAAATGCATCTTCATTGGCTATCCTTCAGGACAACAAGGATACAAATGCTGGAATCCGACTGAACGCAGAACGTTTGTGAGTATGGATGTTACCTTTCGTGAGTCTGAGCCTTTCTATGGAGAGCAAACAGATTTGAGCATGTTATTTGAAGGACTTGATCATCTGTCCCCTTCGACTGATGGTCAAGAGGGGAGAGTACAGCGAGTACAGCCATACCTCCTGCTACATCTCCTCCGTTGATAATTGGTTCGGTGCCCATCCCCATTCCAAATCCTGAAATTGGTGGTGCTCGTACAACTACACAACCACTTCATGTGTACTCAAGGAGGCGCGTGCGGCTGTTGAACCAGGGGAGAATGCCGAACAGGAGGAGAATGCTGAACAGGGGGAGAATGTTGAACAGGGGGAGAATGTTGAGAATGTTGAGCCACACATGCAAGAGGAAGAACAATCTTCTACTGCAACACCAGATGCAAACTCAAATGTCACTGAGGGGCTGATCGAGGCAAACTCAAATGTCACTGAGGGGCTGATCGACTTACCAATTGCACTTAGAAAGGGGACTAGAGCAGCTACAGGCAAACCTGTGGATAGGTATGGTTTTAATGCCCATGACATTAGCAACTACGTTTCGTATGAAGGTTTGTCTCCCTCTTATCGATCATTTGTTGCGTCCCTCCAATTAGTGTCAACTCCTACTGATTGGAGAGTTGCACAACAAGACCCTAGGTGGTGTGCAGCTATGAGAGAAGAGCTAGAAGCATTGAGGAAGAATCAAACTTGGGAGTTAACTGACTTACCAGAGGGAAAGAGAGCAGTTGGGTGCAAATGGGTATTTACAGTCAAACAAAATCCTGAAGGGAAAATAGAAAGGTATAAGGCAAGACTAGTTGCAAGGGGATATAGTCAAGTTTATGGCATTGACTACGATGAAACCTTTGCTCCTGTGGCGAAAATGAATACTGTGAGGATCTTGATATCATGCGCAGCAAATTTTGGATGGCCATTGCATCAGCTTGATGTAAAAAATGCTTTCCTGCATGGTGATCTTCAGGAAGAGGTGTATATGGAGGTGCCACCGGGAATGGCTGCAGCTGGAAATGGAGGTAAAGTGTGCAAACTAAAAAAGGCTCTTTATGGTCTGAAACAATCTCCTAGAGCGTGGTTTGATCGGTTTAGAAGGGCTGTGTGTGGTATGGGATATGGACAGTGTAATGGTGATCACACGGTGTTTTACAAGCACTCAAATCAGAAAATTACTATTCTGGCAGTTTATGTGGATGATATTATAATTACTGGTGATGATGAAGCTGAGATAGCTAGATTAAAAGGGTGTCTAAGCAACACATTTGAGGTGAAGGATCTTGGCCAGCTCAAGTACTTTCTCGGTATAGAAATTGCTCGATCTGCAAGAGGCATAGCACTGATGCAACGCAAGTATGTCCTCGATCTCCTAAATGAAACAGGAATGATGCAGTGCAGAGCAGCCACAACTCCCATAGATGTAAATTATCAGATAACATCCGAGTCTGGGGAATTAGTAGAAAAAAAAATTATCAGAAACTCGTAGGAAAGCTGCTATACCTATGTCATACAAGGCCAGATATTGCTTTTGCTGTGAGCATTGTAAGTAGATATATGCATGAGCCTAGGACTGGTCACTTGGATGCAGTATATCGGATTCTGAGATACCTAAAGGGGACTCCGGGAAAGGGTCTGTGGTTCAGAAGTAATGGACACCTAGTGATTGATGGCTATAGTGATGCTGATTGGGCAAACTGTCTTGATGACAGGAGGTCAACTTCTGGATACTGCGTGTTTGTTGGAGGTAACTTAGTGTCATGGAGAAGTAAAAAACAACCAGTTGTATCAAAGTCAACTGCTGAAGCAGAATACCGGGCCATGTCTCAAGGATTGAGTGATATGCTATGGGTAAGAAATCTCTTAAGTGAGTTAAAGGTGCTAAAGGATGGACATCTGAATGTCTGGTGTGATAACAAGTCAGCCATATGCATAGCAAATAATCCAGTCCAACATGACAGAACTAAACATGTGGAGATTGACAGATTCTTTATCAAGGAGAAGCTAGATGCTGGAATTATTAAGATTGAGTATGTGAACACAGGACAACAAATTGCAGACTGTTTAACAAAAGGGCTGGCAGCAAAGGAATGCAATTTGGCATGTGACAAGATGGGGATGATAGATATCTATCACCCATCTTGAGGGGGAGTGTTGAACTGTTAATGGGCCTGTTTTGGTGCTGGCCCATGTGGCCCATCTTCTCTCAGCCTGGCTGGTATATATATATGGGACATCTAGTGAGAAACCCTAAGAAGCTCCCGGCTGCACATCTCTCCCAGGTTAGCCACCACCCCAAGAAACTACAAGATGTGTGTTTGTCGATGGAAAACAAGATGAAGTGGTCAATGGATGCATAAGGAAGAAAATCTTCATAGGGACAACCATTAAAAAGAAATAAAACGTGACAACGTTATACAAGTGAATTATATTTAACAATTTGCGTGATGAGATTTTGTAGTTTATTCCAGGCCAGCTATTGAATAACGTTTCTAACGACGGAATATTTGGCTTTATGCGCCACTTGTGACCTCGTGTGGAATCGACCATCGCCGTTTAATAACAAAACATTTTAGAAACATGGTGATACCAATGATAATACGAGATTATAGCAACTTACACAAAACCGTAGATCCATGTAGTGCACATCCGTCTCTATCAGCTGAAACCTATGGACAATGATTGTTTCAACTTGGCCATACGCACAGTGGCATGCGAGAAGATCCTGCAACTGGTAGAGACTGAAACCTATGGACAATGATTGTTTCAACTTGGCCATATGCACAGTGGCATGCGAGAAGATCCTGCAACTGGTAGAGACTAATGTGCACTACATGGATCTACGGTTTTGTGTAAGTTGCTATAATCTCGTATTATCATTGGTATCACCATGTTTCTAAAAAGTTTTTTTCCTAGACGACGACGGTCGATTCCACACGACATCACAAGTGGCGCGTAAATCCAAATATTCGGTCGCTGGCAACGTTATTCTATAGCTGGCCTGGGATGCACTACAAAATCTCATCACGCAAATTGGTAAATATAGTTCACTTGTCTATCGTCATGAAGGTTTTTCTTCCTTATGCATACATCGACCACTTCATCTTGTTTTCCATCGACAAGCACACATCTTGTGTATATGTTTTGGATCCTCCTTTTGTACCGCCGTCGCTGGAGAGTAAAATGATGCGATCTCATGGCCTGGAATTGAAACTACAAAGAATTTCCTTCTAACTAAACGAGGCACTCGCATTAGCACAACCCGACTGGGATTCAGATATATTTTTTCTGGCCACATAGATCAACAGTTGGTAGTACCTGGCACTAGAACGAAACCCCTTCTTACCGCAAGCTTTTAATAATATGGCCGTGATCTGTCATTACATGCGACTATCTCCACTACAGAAAGAAAAAAGAGAGGATCAAATTTTCTAGTAAATACTAGAAAAAAGGGCGTTCTACATAGGGATCGTAAAAACAACGATTTTTCCCGAGTCAGGTGAATGTCTTTCAAAATAAACTTACGTGTTTTACTTTGTCTATTTACTATTCAACATAATGATGTGGCATCCATCTACAAGAATTTGTCTGATTATCTTGTTTTTTACATTATGCTCTCATGGAATGGTAAAAAATTGGTTCATCATGCACGATGCGTATTCTATGTTGCACTTTTTTATTATTTCCACATGATATATTCATGCTAACGACAAGTAGTGTTGGGTAGAATGGTTCCAAGCTGAGTAAGAAAATTTTGTTACACTTGCTTACCATAAAAATGAAGCACAAGACAACATCTCTGACATTGCACGACAATATCTAAATAGCGTCGAGGAGTAGATATTAGTCGGGTGCTTATTTCATGTTCGAACAATGAACATAAACTTCAAACGAGGTGGAATCTTATGTGTTCATAATATGTCTTGTGGTTGTCTTTTCCTTATACATGAATGTTCGCCTATATTATATTGACAAACATTATGAGAAAAAAATAAAATATATAGCAACACACGGTCATTCATGTGCTTCATGTGAACAATAATGTTTGATTTTTTTGTTATTCAGAAAAAACCCTTAGGATATCCAATGGCTAGGCTGCGGAGGCTGCAGGTGCGTTCACTCTTGACGGTCAACGAAGGACCAATTAGAGATTTCAAAACAGGTATACTTCAAATCCCATTTTTAACTTTTATTCGCAGGCTATACATAAGAATCCTTTTGGTATACTTATCTGATGTTGGTTAGAACCGTTGTCTTGTACCTAGTTTCACATGATCTGATGGGCGTGGTTTCAACTTGTCATGCTTGTTCTCTAACATTTATGCATTGATTTTGTACGATCTGCATGGGGTAGGAACAGAATGTGATTGTGTAGCTATAATAGTAGATTCGAAAATGTAGTAAAATCAGGCCTTTACACACGAATCTGGATCCTTAAGGTGGTTGTGCTGGTAGAAGGTTTACGTAGAATCTGAATCTGAATCTGAATCAGGCCTTTACAGAGCAGCAACGACATCTCCGTGTGGGTGACGGCCGAATGGGAGCAGCAGCGATGAGATCTTATTTCAGGGATTTGTTGTTTGTTGTGAGATACCTTTCTGCTTCAGTGCACCGTGATTAATGTTAATTGATTGGTGTAATTCACCGTGATCAAAATTAAGAATCAGCTAGTGATGCAAGGAAGTATATCCTAGTTAATGTTGATTGATTTCCATTTAACCCCGTGATTAGAGTAACGATAGCGTGGGCCATGTGAAAAAACGATCTCACGATTTAGTTGGGTTAGACGCTGAGTGGAGAAGTTGTGTCAATATTTGACGGTCAGGATGATTTCGATGACGACCATCAAAGTGAACGTACCATTCCCAACTCCCATTTAATACTCCCTCCAATCCGGTAAAACTGTCGTGAGAAATCAACGGAACGTGTACAAAACGTACGTACGAGCTGCGACTCTTTTTTTCGGATCGGAGGGAGTAGTAAAGATTTAGGGCTCCTTTGAATCAAAGGAACTTCATAGGATTTTTAAAGGATTTCATCCTATAGGATTTTTTCCTACATTGGTCATTTGATTCATAGGATTGATTCCTATAGGAATTTTCCCATAGGAATCATTGTACTACATCCCATAGGAATTCTACCATTCACTCCAACCTCTTTTTACAACTCCTTTATTTTTCTTTGCCATCAAACACAATTGCTTTTCCCAAAGGATTCAACTAGACATGACATTCTAATCCCATGGGTTTCCTATTCCTACACTTTTCCTATCCTACGAAGCAAAGGAGCCCTTAAGATTTTGAATCAAGGAATGCTAGAAGAACGTATCAGCTAAAGGATATACTACTTCAGAGTTTCAAGATTTGTTTTCTATAAGATGTAAAATCAAACAATTATTTTGCTGATATGGTATATATAATGAAAAGATAGTTATTTTCATAATTGCCTTTCGTTATATATAGATCCTAAATTTATATTACCCACTGGCCTCCATTTTTACTGGTATGGCTATGGAATCTACTGTTTTTTATAGTGTGAAACAACTAACCTTTTCGTGAATAATAAGAACAGTATTCACAGCAGCCTGCAAGTAGTCTGAGACAGGCTCTTCCACATAATGAGTTTCCACTGTGTACCCTCTACCCTGTAGAACCAAGTTATACTCTCGTCAATAACAGAGAGACCCCTTCACCATCTATATTTCAGCCACAAGTAAAACATACTTCAACAGAGAGTATAGCAGGTTCTGGGTTGGGCACACCATCAGCAGACTCGACCAAGGAATTCTTCCGCCTGCGCGTGAAGATGAACGGAAATTTAAAGATCAGGCCCTCACTAAATTGCTTGCACAAATCATAGTGCATATGATATTTAGGGACAAGAAACCAGTACATCAGAGTTAATAATTGCATCCTAATGTTACCATGTAGCGACTTTGTGAACACTGTAAGCCATAAGGATACAAAGAAACTAATTCTTAGACAGGGAATGACCTAATGCTGAAAAAGGTTGACATTGATCTTGCTTCAATTGTTGCAGAGGAAATGATGAGACGCAACTCCGGCCGACGGCGTTGAATCTGGTCAATTGATGTAAAGAAACATGAAAAATGGAATCAAAACATTATTCACAGATGACTTGAAAAGAAATCAGACTTGCATGTTCAAAAGTGCGAACCTTTTTCAAGAGTCCCAGCAATATGTCAGTTGAAATGGATCTTTCGTGAGCTTCATCTATCATAATTACACTAACAGAACAGAAACACATGGATTGGCATGTGAATAAAGCAAAATCAGTATGGTGTTAGATGATATGTACGGTTAGGATTGATTAGGGTTAGATCATCTTGTACTCCAAGTCTCCTACCCCTTGTACTCCTATATAAACCCCCACCAGGTCCAGATCAACAGAAATTAGGGATTCTAAAACTTCTACATGGTATCAGAGCGGTTAGTCTCACGACGCCGATCTTAGGTTCTAAACACTTCCGCATCGCGCCGCCCCCGGGGAGATCAATCTCTCCCCGGGGGCCCCCGGGGAGATCAATCTCTCCCCGGGGGCGCGACACCCGGTTTTCGATCACACATCGGATCGGTTTTTTTAGATTAGATCTTAGATCATTTTCGAATTTCAGTTCTATAGTTTTAGATCCGATTAGCCACAAATAAATCCCTAAATATCAGCGATCCTCGTCTCAGCAGAAATCGAGTCCAGATCATGGCGGCGCTTCCTCGACTCCATCATGCAGTGCACGCAGGGCGTCGTCTCTTGTAGGTGCAGGCGAGCGCCAGACACATCTGGAGCTGGCTCCCACGCGTCCATGCATCTGCGTGCACCTGCACGTCCTCCATGCATCCATCCCCATGCCTCCACGCTCACATGCGTGGCAACTTCAGATTGGGAGCACTACATCGATCAACAACACTTTCGAGCGTGGCACTATGCGCCGCCACGCCTTCAAGCATCCGATGGACAACGCCAAGATCTACGTGCCCGCCCGTCTACACTGCATCAAGCCACCGGACATCATCGACACGAACAACTACATCAAGTTGTACGACTACATCAAGATCTTCGTCGAGTTCTACGCCGCCAACACAATCATCGCCAAGGTCTACATCCACGTGGTCTTTTGCCGCCGCCGCCCAAAAACCCGCCGCCGCCGCAGATCCGCTGCCGCCGCCGCAAAATGACACAAAAACCCGCCGCCTGCCTGCCGCCGCTCCCAAGCGAGTCGCTGCCGCACGCCGCCAAAAACCAAAACCCCGCCGCCGCCGCAGAAACCCTGCCGCCGCCCAAAAACTTCGTCGGCGCTCTGCTAGGGCGATCGCACGATCGCCTCGCCCGCCTGGTAAAAACCCCGCCGCCGCAGAAAACCTGCCGCCACCGCCCAAAAATCCGCCGCCGCCGTAGAAACCCTGCCGCCGCCGCCGTAGAAACCCAAAACCGCGCAAAAAAAAATTGCGCCTTTGGCTCTATCGGCTACACCGACCGCGACAATCTCGACCACGGCTACATCACGCTCGGCTACCTCGACATCAACATCATACACACGTCTACAGCAACTCAAGAGCTCCAGTCGACAACATCCGCGTCATCCCTTGCGTCCATGACACTCCCGCTGTGACTGCGGGAGGGAAGAGAAGGAACCAGAAGGGGACGGCGATGATGACAAGGTGGAGGAGGCGACAGACGCACAGGACTTCTCCAGTCGCAATCGTCCGCTTCACTCCCGCTACGACTGAGGGGGGATGTTAGATGATATGTACGGTTAGGATTGATTAGGGTTAGATCATCTTGTACTCCAATGTCTCCTACCCCTTGTACTCCTATATAAACCCCCACCAGGGTCCAGATCAACAGAAATTAGGGATTCTAAAACTTCTACAGAACCATCCAAGTGAGAAAGGTGTTTACTCTCTACTATGATTATCACCAGGAATGCATAATCACGATAAAGGTATACAATTGCAAACATGATTGAGTAATGATGACAAATAGACAGCTGACAATTTGGACCGCCCGCTTAAGTTCATACTAATATTGAGGGTAATAATATGGTACCTATATTTGGTCAAAAGAGGATCGTCCATCATTTCTCTAATCAGTACCCCATCTGTGAGAAATTTGATCTTGGTCATACCCTGTCAAACCGTGTAGGGGATAAGTAGAGTAAATAGGGGATGGAACCCAATTGACCGAATGTGTTACATGCTACAGAATTCAGATAAAGAAAACCAGCCATAGAGAAAAACTTGATCATACCGGGTTTGTTTGATCCTCAAACCGGATCGTATAACCCACTTCTTCGCCAAGTTTCACACCAACTTCTTCAGCCACTCTTGATGCAACAGTCTGTTCAAATTATTAAGATGGTTCGATAAGCATTTGCAATGAAGCCTACGAACAGAAAATAGGACATGAACAATAAGAAAATTAGTTTACGAGAGCAGTAAAATTTTCACTCAGCTACCATCCTTTAAGCAGTACGGATATGATTGTGTCAGCTGACTTCTATTAAAAAGGATGCCAGAAATCACTATAGGACAGCACGAATAAGTTTGCAGCAGAATGCTCTCAATGTTGGATGTTTTCGGTTCCTACATACAGTGGTTCTCAAGGTACATAATTTACCGTTCCTGTTACGGACGCATTTTTTTGGCACCAGAAGGGGGCAGGTGGATAAACCCCCTTCATGACTGAGAAAATCCAAGCTTATCTTTAGAAAGTCATCTACCTATATTATGCAGATATTTCTCTCTTGTTCTTACATGCATATTGTTTGTATTGATTTGTGTTTGAATTTAGTGTGAACTCCTTGCCATATAAAGAGAGATAGATTGTGCTAGGAGATCCGAAATACAGAAACTCATCAGACAGTAATAAGAGAGAGACCTAGTTTTATATAGAATCTAGAAAAGGATGCACAAAGGTATGAAGACTTAAATATTTGATACCTGCACAGCTAATCTTCTTGGCTGGGTACAACCTATAAGTCGACCACCTTCAGCCCACCCAGCCTCCTTAAGATACTGGTTCAAAATACAATGAAGTTAGAAATGAAACATGATTTGCAAGTAAGGCGATGGGTTATGCAATAGCCATAAGTGTTTGTCATTCATGCTTACTTTCTTTTGAATTATTATGAAATTAGCTTTTTAACCATCAAAAACTGAACTCTACATTCAGCCTTCAAGTATGTACATTAAAATTCAAAAATTGGAGTACATGTCAATTCAACTATAGGTGCAACCCAGCAAAGTACTTCGGTATTAGCATGGAGTCAAATGTCAATGTGAAACAATATCCACGATAGATTACAAAAATAGTTCTCAGTTCAGCTAACTTTTCTACAATTTTTAATGTTTGTAAGGATACAAATTAAAATGAGAAAGGGAGTTAAGTTACTGTTCGTAGTGGAAATTTATTTCCCTCTTAAATTGATATGAGAAATTAACATGAAAATTTACCAGGTGCTACAGCACCCCAAGACTCTGAATAACTTTTTCAGTAACTTTTGGTGTTGATTAAACGCTGGAAAGAAATGAGTTTACATGGTTGTGCCTACCGTTGAGTTTGCATTGTATTGATATGTTCTCCATATAAAATAAGCATATTTATTACTACAAAAGTTGCCAAAGTTATAAACACGAAGAATGCCAACACATCAGAACTACAAAATTATTTGCCACATGGTAACTTGAGAATAAGCAGAACTTTTGTTGGAGAGTGAAGAGCCAATTTTTGTACCAAGTTATGGGAGACCAAAATAATGAGTATCAGTTTTGGCGTCCAAGATAATGAACAGGAGGTTAAGTTCAAGACAGTGTAAAGTGTAAACTTCATGTAAGCGGTAGACTGCTGAAAGAGTGATGGGTAAACAAGTACTTTACTGATGCTAAAAAGGGAAGAAAAGTTATAATTTAGTGGAGTTCTAAACAAGTTTTCGCCTCTTGTTATTTTTATTATGTAACTTCCATTTCCCTCGCTCTTATGTCATAATTCCTGTAGTTGATCCATAGACAATTGTCCATGCTTACTATCCTACTGTGACGGTCACACAAATAGTAC
Source organism: Poa pratensis (assembly GCA_947311845.1). NCBI lineage: Eukaryota > Viridiplantae > Streptophyta > Magnoliopsida > Poales > Poaceae > Poa > Poa pratensis. The sequence goes on from CAMZMU010000110.1 coordinate 13,984,400, forward strand.
ATGCTCCTACATAGGAGGCCTCAATCAAATGCAGGAAGGAGGAACCATAACTACACATATATAATCTATACTAGCATAGTGAAGGTGAGGTGTTAGTTCGAGTCCAAACGGAGAAAAATCACCAACTACAACACATGACACGCACGCGCACGCGCACGCGCACGCGCACAGCAGTTGTTCGACCATATGCCCCTACAGCCCAGACAGAGTAAACTTTCAAATGATGTAGGAACCGAATCGACGTTCGAGAGAGAGAAAAGCCTAGAGCACGCACCTGAGGGATCTGCGTGGACTTGCCGCTCCCGGTCTCGCCGACGACGATGGTCGTGGCATGCCGCTCGACCAGGTAGAGGATGGCCTTGCGGTACTTGTACACCGGCAGCCGCTGCCTCAGCCTCTCCAAGTTCGCGTACCCAAACCTACACCAGCCGCAACAACCAGACACGAGTTCAGGAACCGCGAGTAGGGAATGGGAAGGGGAAAGGGGAGAGGCAGAGGGTCTAGGGTTTGGGGAGCGCACCCGGAGGAGGAGGAAGAGCTGGCGTTGTTCGGGAGGAAGAGGACGCCGCCCTCCTCGTCGTCGACGAGCGAGGCACTCGGCTTCTCCGACCCCGGTCTCCAGAACTTCGACATGGGCGGCGCTTGGGTGGCTTGGCGGTGGCGGTGGCGGCGGTGGTGGCGTTGGAGAGAACACGGGAGTTAGAGAAAGCTCTGCGGGTAGGCCCATAAACTAGTGTTTATTCTGATCTTGGGCCGACGTTTATGGGCCACAGATCTAGTGGTGTTTACTTTGCTATTCTCTCCTCCACACCACTACACCAGGCATGCATGATTTTCATCACCCTCAAAAAAAAACCAGGCATGATTTTCATCACCCTAAAAAAATAACAGGCATGATTTTCATTATTTCCGATTTGTTATAAAACAAAACTTGAAAGTACATGCGGATTTCCGCAAATGGTTGTGTATGCACCCCGTGTTCGTGTTGCATGGGACTTTTCTGAGTTTTCAAAATTCCAAAAACATTCATGGACATAAATTGTGTTGTATCTTGTGCAAATTTTTCATCGAAAAGGTATGGCTATTTGTGACCTATGCTAAAAAAATGAGAAGATGGGTGAATAGTACTCTGTATCATGTATTATTCCCATATTCCTTGTTGCTTTAGTGCAGGAAACGTGTATCTATGAGCTTTATATTTTCGAAAAACTTGGAAATACCACATTCAACGTGGGTATAGGCGTAACTAGTTGCATATTATAATTGTGAATCTTTACGGGCCGCTGAAATGTACATAAATATATGGCGACTCTAACATATATGTTTGTCTTCTTGCTTTACAAGATGAGACAAATACTATGTTTCAAAACACGCAAAATTTGGAACTTCCATCCATTAGGAAAACACTAAGCAAGCACACGTCACTCAGTAAGTTCATCGGTACGCAAGCCATAAATCCAAGCTTCTAGAAATATCAAAATGCCTATATTCTACATCGACATGCATGATGTATATATCTAAGCCTTCTTTACGGTGCACTCGATGACTCACAACCAACACTGGCAATCATCTCAAAAAGAAGAAACACTGGCAACCAGCTGTCATGTGGCTACACCACTTCTAACAGTTGCAAATTCTCGGTAAAATTTATCATCGCCGCCCCTCCAACCAATCCACAGGAGTTAACCGGTGACCACGTACGTCACGTACGTACGAGCATGTTCGCATCACATCGATCGCATCAATCGAAGGGACGTGCTAAAAGGCGACGCCTCAATTGGGTGAACAAGGTTTTATGCACGTCACCTCATCATTTGCTGTCCGTAATTTGCACGCCAAAAGCTGAGCAGAATCAGTACGTGCATGGGTCTCCCTGTCGAGCTTTACGTGGAGATTCGGCTTTGGATTGCCTATATTATGGCTACATGGAGCTAGTTGGATTAGGGCATGGCATATTGGCATATACTCCCTCCGTTCTAAATTAACTGACTTCTATTTTTCTAAATGTGGACGTATTTATACTTGAAACATGTCTAGATACATCCACATATGGGTAAACAGAAGTCAATTAATTTGGAACGGAGTGAGTATATATGTATATGCATGAATGACCTTGAAGACAAGCGAGATGTAGACGAAAAAATATAACAAATCCTTAAAAATATTGACGTTGTTTTGGTCATGTCATGTGTTTTTTTAGCAAAAAACGGCAGGAGCTCTGCCTATTCATTATAGAAGAAGAGAAACGTAGGACATAACAAACCCACGCAAAAGTAAGAACCGCACATGCGGATTACTCCCGGGTAGGAAAACACCCACCGACCCCGAAGGGTGCAACGCACTCAGAACCTGACGAAACTCCTCTAAAGCCAAGAAGGCCACCTCCAGGTATGTTTGGCGCGTCGCACAGAAAATACGTTGGTTTCTCTCCTTCCAGACATTCCACATTACGTAGATGATTCTCCCACTCCTTTCTCGAGCTCTAAAGGAGGTGGTGCTCGAGATGGTCTTGCACCATGCCGCGTCAATGGAGTAGTGAAACCCCGAGAAAGGGCCAAGCTTGTCCACGGACCAAGCGTCGATGGTGTTCCATACCGCCACCATGAAAGGGCATTCCATACAGAGGTGAGAAGCCGTTTCGGGGTGGGAGAGACAGAGCTGACAGGTAGGATCATGGGGCCATCCCTTGGTGGCTAAGAGATCGGCCGTGAGGATGCGCTTGTGGAGGACTAACCAGGCGAAGAACTTGGCCTTTGGTTCAACAAAAGCCCTCCAAACCTTGGAGGCCTCAAACTTTGGGAAGGAGCCTTCAAACTGAGGTGCGTAAGCCGAGGAGCGGAGTAACATCCATCCGCCGTCCAACGCCACCTGATGGTGTCAGCCTGATCCGCCACGAGGTGGGTTTCTTGAATGATGGTGGCTAAGTCCAAAAACTCAGCAAACAGCGTGGGATTGGAGAGACGCGCAACCGACTGGATCCAGCTGTCATTAAGAAGCTCGGCACTGACCGTTATGTTCTTCCGAGTAGCGATCATGTCATGTGTTTGAAACATCGACTATACTCTACTAGGTAGGTAGCTTGAAAGTCCAATGCAACCAAGATTGGGATGAGTGTGATGTAGGTGTATGTGTCTGGTGGGGACCATTAGCCAACTTAAGCAAAAGTCTGAACTGCTGAAAAAGGCCAGGACCTGGGATCGATGAAAAACTGCAACTATTTACTTCTAGTGTGTTGACCTGGTCTTAAACTTGACAAATGTCTGGAACTGCTTCCTTTCCACGATGTCATGATGGCAAACAGGCTTCCGGTTTTGTATGCGACATCGGCGAAAGCCATGCACACAACCTCGGCCATTGCGGTGACGACCATGTCTCCTACTCTCATGTCGCCGTTTTTCTTCTTGGAGGCACAAGTCTGAACTTTAGGCTCACACCCTTTCACCTCCGGTGCACTTGTCACCGTAGTGGTCATCCTTGTTGCTCAAACACGGTGTATTTCCGGTTTCGGCTGCTGTCTGGAAAGTCGGGGTGGATGTGTAGGTCAGCGTCATGCTATGGATGATGTACGGTGATTTCTTCCTCACGTTGTAGGTTGATATATAGGTATCGTTTGACTAGTGACAAGGTCGGGTTATGGGGGTGCATGGCTCCAGAGAAAGCTTTCCACGACATATGTCATCGACGACACCTGATAACGCTCTTGGGCGTCGTTCCCCTCCTCGGAGGCTTGCCTTGAAATAGACGACCTGGGCATCAACAAAAAGCCCGACCAAAAAAAGCCTGGCCTAGCCCAAAACATTAGGTGATACAGAGTACATGTCAAAGATCACCAATAAATAAGGGTTCTCTTCATGCCACACATCTATATCTATACCTAATAATAAAAGCATTAAGGTTTCTTGTGGTATGTCATTTTTTTTGCCGAAGGTTTCTTGTGGTACGTCATTTTTTTTGCCGATTTTACCCTCCCACCAAACCACATATTTACCCACCACTGCCACCCATAAGTTAAAAAACAGTTCGTTTTTTTGTGTCGTTATTCCGTGTCGTTGATTACGCACCGTTTTCTTTCTTTCTTCTTATTCCTCTTCCGTCGAATCTAATCGAACTGGGCCAATTTTCTATGGGCGTATATGCTCACCGTCTCACTCACGCACGGGTAAAGCCACCCACGACTCGCATCCCGTTTCCCTGCACCGCCGTGCACCTGCTGCCCGTCGACGCTTCTGCTGCAGCCTCAACCCAGCCCAAACCTCGCGTCCCCACCTCATTCAGGCTCAGTGTGCGCCGCCCTGCTTCCCCGCATGCAGCCATGGCCCTTGATCCAGCACGAGATGAGCAGCGGCGTCCCGAGCAGCTCGGCGAGTGGCCGCCGTTGGCCTGCGACGGCGAGGACCGTGGTGAAGGCCGGAGACCTGACGAAGTGAAGAGCTGCCTGCATGCCGGCGACGAGGTGAACAACCGCCGGCCCATGGCCCAATTCTTCAACGCCGCGTGCCGTATGACTACGAGGACGAGTTGGAAGGGGCCAGGAGGCGGCGCACCTGAATTGGCGGTGTTGAGACGAGGTCGCGATGATTCGAGGTCGCCGTGGCTCGTCGTCCAACGTTCGACTCCCTTCCGCCTGAATCCTCGCTTCGGCTAGCGGCGAAGGCGACGACTAACGGCGGCGCCCGTGGCTACGAACTCGGCGATACATCCAGCGACTCGACCACCCAAGACGCTTCACGCGGCAGCGTCACACGGCCGGTACAGCGTCTCCAACGCGCCATCCTGCAGCGTAGACGGGGACCTCGCGCTGCAGTGCGTGACGCACCTCGGCGCCGCTGCGCATGTGGCGCACGAGAAGCAGTTCAGGCTGAAATACTACAGTTTCAGGTTTAAGCAATGAAACATTACGAGCTTTGATATATGAATGAGAGTGGATGATCAATTGCGATTCTAATCCGATTTGTGATGAGATATGAGTAAGACAGACTGATCTCAGTCCAGGATTAGAATTTTTAATTTTTCTCAGATTAGAAAAAATATTATTTATTCAGTTCGGTCATTGTCTGAATTCACAGATTTTGTTCAAAATTTCACTGAAATCGGTTTATTTCGGGGGGAAATATGACGGGGAAACTAAATGCTCTGAACCCATAAATTATGAATGCATATTATGTTAGGTTGATCTCATCCGGTCAAATCCCAACGGGTCGATCGGTCCCCTTGACCGCGTCCTGATCGGGGACGCCCAACCGCACCCTGGTTGGTGGGCCCCTATCGCCGCGCTATATAAAGAGGTGGGGGGCCTGCAGCACGAGTCACGAGGTTCACCTGTGTGCCAGACCCCCACCGACACCCCTACCGATCTAGGGTTAGCGCGAGCCGACGGGAAGTACCAACACCGCCGCCACTGCTACCCACTGCCATCGACCGCCTCCGTCCACCATGGCCGGAGCCCAGAGCGCCTCCACACAAGGACAAGGTGATGATCCTCCTCCTCCATCTCTCTATGTTACTGGTAATGATCTACCCTAGAGATCCTACGGGTCTATCAATGGTATCAGAGCACCTAGGGTTGTAGATCTTACTCGTGTAGAAAAGGAAAATTGAGATCGAATCCAATAGATCGATCAAGAAAAAGAAAGGAAAAGAATGTTCCCCGTGCATAGAAACCCTAACCCTAATTCGAAAAGAAAAAAGGGAAGGGCAAAGAAATCTCACCGGAGCCTCGGCTTACCGGCAAAGAGCGCCGCCGCAAAGGCCGCGCCGTTCCTCTCCAACCGACGGGCATCGGCAAGCCGAGCCGTCGGAGGAAGAACTGGGCAGTGGTGGGGTACACCTCCGCCACGGCCGAAAGAGAAATCCCTTTCGGGGGCAAAGGGCGTGCCTCCGAGCCACTGTTTTCTCCTCCTGAGCACGAGCTCGTCGACGCGGAGGAGCAGAGGAGGCGCTCTCTCTCTCTGTTACAGTGGGGAGGGAGGTGGAAAGAAAAGGAGGGGGAAAGGAGAAATAGAAAGGAACGGAGCAGCGGCGTTCAACACCGTCTCCGGCGGCCGGAGATTGGCGGCCGGCCTAACCCTAACCGCATTGCGCGAACACAACAGAGCCCCGGGAGCGAGAGCTGCTGGAAGGAAAGGAAAGAAGAAAGGATGCGCCGCGGGCCGCCGCCGGCGCGCGGGGGTCTGGAGAGAGAAGCACGAAAGGAAGAAGAAACAGAAAAGAGGCTAAGTTTTCGGTCGGGAGCGTCTTCCTCGTTTTGATCCAGCAAAATCAACGGAGAACCGTCCGATCGTCACGCATGGCCAGGATGGGCTGGCGGCTGTGAACCCTAGCTCTCCACGGGCTTTGGGCCGAAAGCTGCGAGAGACCGCTGGCATGGGCCGTTTTACGCGCCGCGCGGGCGACAAATAGCGCGGTCGCTTGGGCCGCGTCTGCGTCCCCTTGGGCGGCAGATAGCGAAACAGGCCGTGGGCCTGGCCCACAAACAGAACAGTTTCCGAATTTTTTTTCAGAAGCATATAGTATTTGTTTTTTGTCCATTTTTTGGGCAAACTTCTTCCAGTTTTTCTATTCAAATTTATCCAACGAAAATTTTGTTTAGAGAACTGAAAAGTGATAGAAATATTTCTGAAAAGTATAAAGTTGATGAATTTTATTCATTTTTCCGCTGCAAATAGTTAAAAGTAATTGCTTAAAAGCAATAAAGTGATAATTGAATTTTTTAAAGATGTGATAAAGTGAATATTAAAGTTCATGGAATTTTTATGTTTTCCGCTGCAAATAGAGAAATGTGCTCTTTTAAATTTAAAAGGTCAAAAGAATTAAAAGTAAGAATTAAAGGAGCATGTTAAAGTGTTTTTTAGTAATGATTATGATTATGTTATTTTATGACCAACGTTGTTAATAACATAATCATGATTTGTTAATCGTTGAACAGTGCAAGTTTGTGAAATACAGAGAATCATTACAGTTTCTGCTGTAAAGTAAAAGGACTCTCTCTAATTAAATTGGAACCAACGGGAAAATTTAATTAGAGAGGAGGAAAAAGAAAATACTTGTTTAACAGATTAATTATGGTATTGTTATTTTCTGACCAACGTTGATGATAGCAGTACTATAATTATATGAGTTCTATAGTCAAAGGGCTAGATCTCTGATAATTTTGCATGAAAGTGATCAATTTTCAGAGAAAATAAAAGATCAAGAAATGCTCTTGAACTATAGAAATATGTATATTTCATGTTTCCGCTGAAATAGAGTTGATGATAATGTCATTTTCCAAACAGAGTTCTTTATTGCAATAGAAATATTATCATCATATTGTTTATGAGTTTTATGCATTGATTCTATTTCTGCCCAACGGTGATGTAGAATTAGTGTAGAAAGATGATGTTTCATTCTAATTCTGCCCAACGGTGATTTAGAATATAGAAGAAAGTTTTAAAGATTTAATGTGCATATCTTTAACCAGACCAACGTAGGGTTATTTTTATGCTCATTATTGTTTATTATTATTGAATATTTTCTCAGACAAAGATTCTCATGTTTTCATTCGTGAAAGCAAAAGATGGGTACTTGTGACCCGAAAGATGACCAAGAAAGGTCATAAAGTGAGAGAGTATGTTCTCTCTAAAGAATGACTGCAAAAGAAAAAGAATTCTTGGATGTTAATCCAAGAATACAAATAGATCATCGAGAGTCTTGTTTGACAAATGTCTTTCATGTACTCTCCATGCAGAAAACAAATAAATCATTCAGAGTTTTGTTTAACGAATTTCTTTCATGTACTCTATATGAAGAAATTTTTTAAACGAGCAACATGAATGCTTAATTTGACCAACGTTGGATTAAGCATGTGTATAAAAGAGTATTCAGATTTATTTCTGAATTTGATGATTGAATATGCAGTCTAAAGAGCCAATTGTGCATTGTGGCATCTGTGTTCTTAATTACCCGCATGACGGGAAAAGACGATAATAATACCCACGTGGTGGGAAAAGTCTGGGAAAATACCCGCATGGCGGGAGAAAATTTTGACAAAGGACTTATCTGTATGACAGGAAGAAAGATGTGATGACTCATGTGTTTTTATATCGACCGCACACTTGTGTATCATAGTTATAAAGCACTTAATGAGTCAAAAGAGAATAAAGTTACAAATGAACCTAAAGATAAGAATGTTATGCAAGTGTGACTTGCAGTACCATTGAGAAAGAACTCTTGTGAGTTTTGAAAAGGAATGAGGAAAAAGTACTCCCATACATTAAAAGACAACTTCATTTTGAATGAAGCAGATAAAAGATAACTTCATTTTGAATAAAGCAGATAATCAAAGTTTCGAAATTGTGGCAAAAAGGTTCTTGCCACATTTCGAGGGGGAGATAGAGAATGTTACAGAATAAACTCCCCTATACTTCAGATAATGTGATGCATATTATGCATCTAAGTGATCTATGATGAATTGTGATCGTCTGGGGAGTACGACGGTCATAATAATGATACCCCTAAAGTAAAGAGATAGATTTATTCTGGATCTTTTACAGCTCCGAAAGGAGACTAAGGACGGTACTCAAAGTGCCATAAAGAAGACAGATTGACAGGTTAACAGAATAAACCCAAATAAAAAGGATTAAGGATACACCATTTTGGAGAAAATGGAGTAATCTGGGGGAGCATGGTATGAACATACCTAAGGCTCGAATAGATTTTATCTGGGGGAGCTTGTTGCTTTATAATAGAGATGAACAAGCAAACATGGATCTTGTGATTTAGGTCCTTGTAAGAGCTATAGCAATAGAAGACTACAGAATTAATGACAACAACATCCCCATATGAGAAAAACAGATGACTATAAAGTCTATATCAGAGAAATTTAAATGAAGGTTGATCCCACCTCATTTACAGAAATTATAAGCAGCGCTCAATCGATTTTGACAAGTGTCTACTTGTCTTAATGATTAGAGACTATGTGAATCCCGACGATGTTTGGGACTCATAAGTAATTTCCAATGGAGCCAAAACAGTAGGCTATAAAGGGTCTACAACGCCAATGTGACTCCAAAGGAAATATGTAAAAAGCGATTTTAAATCGAAAGATTTGCGCTAAGAGAATAAACAGATTATAATGAGTGATAATGGCACATAATGATCTGAGTTACATCAGATGAAAGTAAAGAACACAAGGGATCTTACGGACTAGAGCAAGTCTCTAGAATCAGAAGTTATTTTGGGTTAAAGAGAATGAGAGGACAATCGCTTTTCTACAAACTTATAGAATGGGAAATTCATCCTGTGTATGTGGATGATATCCTACTTGCTAGTGGTGATGTCAATCTACTACCGGCAGAGAAAAGAAGTTCTTGTCCTCAAAAGAGTATTCTCGGTAGAGTGTCTGTCGTTAAAAGTATCGAGATTTACTAAGAAAAGAAGAAAAGGGGTATTAGAAATATCGCATGGACATGCTGAGAAGAAGTCTCTAAAGCATGCATGTCGAGAAAATCTACGCCTGTTCTTATTGTCAAGGGTAATGGAATTGAGAACTTTAGTGTTCCAAGAGATAACTTAGAACAGATCAAATGATATGGTACCATATGCTTCAGCTGTTGGAAACTCAATATTACCCTGACAATTCACGTATCCGGGTTGTTTTGGCAATGTCCAATCCAGATATAGATCACTGGAATGGAATCAAAGATATCGGCCTCATGCTAAAAGAAACAGAGTGCTCTCAAAAGGTTGTGAGTACAAAGATAGATCTATAAATGTGCTCTCAAAAGGTTGTGAGTACAAAGAAAGAATTTGTGAAATGTATAGCGAAATCCACAATTGTCGCTAAATTTCACATTTGGAGTTTTTGTGTGGAAAAGCTCCAAGAATGAAAAGATTACATCAGTGTGATGTAAAGACATGTTATAGCATGATATGAGGCGAGGGACAGGCAAAATGGTTAAGGAAACCTGTACCCGGAATTGATAATGGTTGACAACAGCAATAACCATTAAGTAATTCACTCCTAAGACAACGAGTCAAGTGTGGTGCCAAACACATTGACACAGAGTTATACGTTGTAAAGGAGAAAGTCCGGAATTATGTTGAAATGCTTGGAGCATAAGAGGAATAGATAAAAGAAACACACAAGTGTTTGCAGATCTGCTAATTAAAGGCTTACCGCCCAGTGTGTTTTGGAGAACACATAGTCGACATGGGTTTATGGTATAGTCTATATGATTTCCGGACAATAAAGAGGCCCAAAAGTAAAGATTTGTTTCAAAACAGAGACGTATATTGTAGCTGTCTGATTCTATCGGCAATTGAGCTGTGACGATGAAACATGCTCTATGTACTGATCCGTGATGAAACGAGTAAAGTACAAAGTATAAAGTTAAAAGTAAAAGTTGAGATCAAGGGGGAGAATGTTAGGTTGATCTCATCCGGTCAAACCCCAACGGGTCGATCGGTCCCCTTGACCGCGTCCTGATCGGGGACGCCCAACCGCACCCTGGTTGGTGGGCCCCTGTCGCCGCGCTATATAAAGAGGTGGGGGACCTGCAGCACGAGTCACGAGGTTCACCTGTGTGCCAGACCCCCACCGACACCCCTACCGATCTAGGGTTAGCGCGAGCCGACAGGAAGTACCACCACCGCCGCCACTGCTACCCACTGCCATCGACCGCCTCCGTCCACCATGGCCGGAGCCCAGAGCGCCTCCACACAAGGACAAGGTGATGATCCTCCTCCTCCATCTCTCTATTCTACCGGTAATGATCTACCCTAGAGATCCTACGGGTCTATCATATTAATCATCGTTGTTTAAGTTTTAGTGTTCACAACTACGAAATTAGTATTGTCCGTCTGGTAATCATGTGAGTCTAGCTCTGGCCTCCGGCCAGATATCCGATTTTTCTTGGTTGAAGAGCTGCCCTAGGTTTAAGCAAATGCGAATCGCTCTCAGGTTTGAGATATGTTGACCATTTTAGTGATTTCATGGGGTATCACCTGGTGTAGACATGCAGGTTAAGGTTATCAATTCTTCTCTCTTTCGGCAATACATTATCGGTTCATTAAAAGGGAAATATAACTCTTTTTAGGATTTTTTTGTTACAGTTTCTTACGTAAAACAATCTCATATTGTTGCAAGCTATGCCACTGACTATGTGGTAACAATGTACAACGTTTACATGTCTCAAAACATCTTAATATAAATTACCTTCATTTTATGCGTCCCCGCAACACAAACATTTTCTTTCCCGTTGCAACGCACGGGCATGTGTGCTAGTAACGAATAATTTTGTTTTGGACATCAACAGAATGAATAAGGACCATGCACATGCACCTTTCTACAGACTCATTATGTACCCAACCAAACACTGGACGGCTCATCAATTTATCCTTTGCTTCGGTTAAGCACGGTGATATCGCCACTCATCTTTGTCTCCCTTCACCAATCAACACAAGCCCTCCCATGCACATGCATAACGACCATGCATACGTGTCACTGCCACATCCGTGCACAGTACCTAGCTTATATATGCACGGAACAAGAGGCTAGGACGATCACACGAGTACTGAACTACTGATATCCAATCGATCTATGGTCGAGCTCCCAACCACTGTAGGCGGCAGCCAGTGAGGACGAAGCAAATGCAATATACACGGAGCACGAGCTGCATAAAAACCATGGAATGGTCAAATGTGAATGTTTATATGCACTATGCAGTACTGCACAAAAACCATGGTACAACGGATACCTCTCTATGTGTCTATTACTCTTTGCATTGTTACCCTATACAAGATGGTAAGAAATCCGGGGAGCTAGAAGTTCATTTCGTACGACTAAACCTTTTCAAAATGTTTCTTTTTAAGAACCAAAATACTTGTCCCAAAATAACGGATACAAAGAAGAACAAAAGGCCTTGGACACGTAATGGATCCTTGAGCACTATTTCTGCGGCCCCGACCAAAACATCCCACATTAGGATTGTTCGTTAATGGTTGATCAAGCTTGATGGATAGTTCTGGCCGAGGAGGTATAGTATCAATCACTTGGTGTCCATCTGATGCATCAACTATGGATATTTCATATCCCCCTTTCTTTATGTAGTGTTTTTCTTAGTATACTTGTTGAGGTAGCATTATAGACCGTATTGTTACTCTTAGGACATACTCATAAAGTGTTTTTGTCTCCCTAGATCCAGTGCTCCCTACATTAAAAAAAATGAAAATCATATTTGTGAGTTTCAAGAAATTCTGGAAAAAAGGATGTAGCCAATGGTGTATCTCACAAACATGCAAAATATCAATTTCAACTACTTTCTATTATGGGTTACACAAAAAGAACAAACTCTGATAAAATTTAGAGATTTGAATATGCTTACTCACATCCAGACTTTGTCATATTTGTGTAGCTCAAAATACAAAATATTTTAAAGTGATATTCTTACAGTATTGTGAGATATACCCTTGGCTACGTTCGGGTTTTAAATGGATGGAGCATTGTAACTCTGGAGCCAAAAAAATTCCACTCGGACAGTACTAGCCTAGAAACATATTCACCGCCTACCGGCCGGATAGTGAAATTAAAAGTACGCGACATATGGTTGCAAAATTGTTTAGTATAAATACAAAACTGTACGAAGCAGCTAGCGAACATTCACTGACGCAGTAGTAGATCCAGAGTACTATCAGACAAGATGTGTTTAGCACGAGCAACCAGCATGCATGCATACATTTATGTCGTGCATTGATCTAAATCAAACGTATAGCCAATCGATTCCGCACATCGTGGTCCACTGATCATACTAACGCTTTGTCTGCTGCTAGGTGCTGGGCCGTACAAAAAGTACGTCGTGCTTATGTTTACCCTGAAATCTGAACTCCGAGTAATAATTCGTGTAAACTACATGACATGCGGACTTCAATGTATTTTGTTGTAGTTATCAAACTTACTAATTAGTGAGAACACTACAACAAAAGTGACACATAGAGACGTCCTAATTTAGACGCTTTTACATTCGTCTTTACGTGAAAATTCACCCTGTGAATAAAGACGATATCTAAGACGTTTTGCAGACTGTCTCAGTGTGACAAAATTCACCGTTCCCGCTCGTCTGTTCCGCCTGAGTAATCTAAAAACTCTCATATATAGTTCTAAAAAAATCCCCTATTTACCTCTCCCGTAAGTCACGAATAGATATCTTGGAAAAAAAAAGCCATGATCAGATCTGTGGAAACCTAGCGCCGCCGCCTTTAGATCCATGGCGGTGCATCTCACCTCGCTGGTACAGGCTCTTGATCCGCTCGAGAACGTTGGTTCCGCGCTAAGAGAGTCCTGATCCAGCCGGACTCGGTGCGACGGTGCCCTCCCCCATGCTGCTGTGGCTTTTTCGTACGCCCTCCTCCCTTTGCCACCCGCCAATGGGGGTTCGCAGCCAGGCCACTACTCGATCTAGTCGCGGCTCCATAGGTATCTGTTGTACCAATTTAATCTCAGCCTGTATCATTTTTTCTTAAACCGAGCATGTATCTATTTTATTGGTACACGCCTCTGCAATCACAGGAAGAACGCTTGCCAAATGCCAGGAAATTAGTATTTCATTCCTTTTTTGTTTAATCAATTTAGCCAATAGTATTATTCATGTGGTCTGGACTCAAACAAACAAAATTGGGACATTAGCATCACTGAACCTAGTGCTAGAACGAGGACTACAGCCTGTAGGTTATTGTGGCCAAATGTGTGAGCTAATTAAATACTGGAACATGCCAATTTCCTGCTATAAGCATGATAAAGCAAAATTTTGACGATACCACGAACTAGTGCAATGTTGGATAGGTCGCCCCAGATTTATATCACAAATTTCCATTTTGGTATGCAAATATATTGTTGATCTTGAGATTTTCTTAGACCAATTAGACATTTGGACTTACGTGTAATTTACTAGCCTAGAACGAGTTCTATATTGCAGGGGATACTTATATGAAGTTATACTTTTGTTATTTTTATGTAGCTCAAAATAAAAAGTATTTTAAATTGATATTCTTACAGTATTATGAGATATACCCTTGGCTACGCTCGGGTTTCTTTCCAGAATTTTTGAAGCTCGCAAATATGATTTTTGATTTTGTTTTAAATGGATGGAGCATTGTAACTCCGGAGCCGAAAAATTTCCACTCGGACATACTAGCCTAGAAACATATTCGCCGCATACCGGCCGGATAGTGAAATTAAAAGTACGCGACATATGGTTGCAAAATTGTTTAGTATAAATACAAAACTGTACGAAGCAGCTAGCGAACATTCACTGACGCAGTAGTAGATCCGGAGTACTATCAGACAAGATGTGTTTAGCACGAGCAACCAGCATGCATGCATACATTTATGTCGTGCATTGATCTAAATCAAACGTATAGCCAATCGATTCCGCACATCGTGGTCCACTGATCATACTAACGCTTTGTCTGCTGCTGGGTGCTGGGCCGTACAAAAAGTACGTCGTGCTTTTACCCTGAAATCTGAACTCCGAGTAATAATTGGTGTAAACTACTCCCTCCGTTCCAAATTAATTGACTTCCATTTGTCCAGAGTGCATGACATGTTGACTTCAATGTATTTTGTTGTAGTTATCGAACTTACTAATTAGTAATGTTACATGACAATTTAACATTAGATCAAGATTCACATTTTGGGAGTGACAGGTTGCCTCTCAGGTGCTTATGAACCCTTTATTTAGAATGTGTTTTTAACAAATTCTAAAATAAAAAATGCAAACAAATGTTCGCGTATAGATCTTAACATTCTATGTGTTCAGAAAGTTGTATCACAAAAAAATCAACATTTTTGGTGGGCTGTGTAAAAAGACAAAATTTGGTGCTAAAATAAGATTTTTCACGAGAGACTTTTTTGTTTTTTCACAGACCACAAAGAATGGCGGTTTATCGCGAAACAATTTTGTAAACACATATAGAATGTGAAGATTTATCTGTGAAATTTTGTTTCGATTTTATTGACATTTTGAATGTGTTTTTCTAAATACTTTCATGCAGTTTCTTTGTCGGAAAGTCCTTTTAACTAAAGACAACTTATCAAAAGGAAACTGGTAAGATTGCACCAAATGTTGTTTATGTGACAAAGAGGAATCAATTCAACATATTTATATGTTGTCCGTTTGTGCGTGTTGTTTTGCGTCTCATACATATGGTTTTTAATATTATCCTCCAGCTAATATCACAATTTTTTTTAGGGTTTATGGTGAATATCACAAATTTGTCTCGAAATTGGCTGAATAGAGTTGCTAAGAAAGACAAAGTTCAAATCAGAGTTGGGGTTTGTGCTTTACTTTGCGCCATATGGCATGTATGTAATGATTTTGTGTTTATCAAATCAAGAATTGCCTTCTTCTTGTGGGTTATTCCCTTGGCCACACAATGGATTCGTACGTGGTCCTTTTTTCAGCTGGTGGGCGCCGCCAGGACCTGGATCTTGGGTCCAGCCATTTGGAAATGATTGCATGGAACTTAGCCGGTGCGGGTGGAGGCTAGATTACACATTATCATTTTGAGGTGTGGTAGTAGATTTTTTGAGTAATAATTTGTAAACAAATCCTTTTTATAATGTAATAAAGTGGCCATATGCATCACTCTGATGACGCAGATCCTGGGGCTCTCCCCGCTTCGGAAAAAATGCACTTGTACGTCGTAACCACCTTATAAAATGAAAAAATTCAGCGCATATTTTTGTATGTGGGTTTTCGTAATTTGTCCTTGATTTTTGCATCTTCGTCGTATGTTGAAGCTCCCCCTCCGGTCTTCAGTAAACGTTGCGGTACTGTATATAGATGCATGTGCTGATGTGCACATGCATGTGCGTCTACGCTCAGATTAGATGTTTCTAAAACATAACTGATCTTCTCTGGGCAAATTACAAAAAATCCAAAATAAGCTATGTGCATGCGCGCATAAAACGACACATTTGTGTGATTGTGTCCTCGTCTGAAAACTTCAGCTGGGAAAATATTTCCCAGATTGTCAAAGGCGAGATATATAGATCTGGCTAAAAAAAGAAGATAGGTCAGATGTTTCCACACCGAACATGAGTGACAATGCAACGGACACCACGGCAGTGCAACGCCAATTTTTATCAAACTTTTGGCCAAAAAAAAAAAAAAAACTCCGAGCGGTGAGTACCACGGTGAACTAAACACGAGAGCATGAGACCCGAAAAAAAAGTGCGCTCAGACAAGAAAAAAAAAACGCGGAAAACCTATGTGTCACGTCAGCACGTGGGGCCGGTCCCGTCTGTTTAATTTATTTAACCGCCCAGTGACTGACTTTTGAGCGCGGCCGTTACGCCCTGATACTTTTCGTTTAATCTAGTCGGCGGTGTCAATGGACTCTGTTCATGAACGCCTTCGTACGCCGATGTCGACACGGTTTGCGTGGTTTCTTCCCTGGCAAGAAGCTCCAACAATTGACCACTATTTGATCATAGTCCAAAAGAACGTTATGTAGTCATTGTGTTAGAAAAATGTTCGGTAAACTTCACACAAAACATAATGGATTACATGTCATAGCATATTTTATTGTGGAATGAGAAAATAAATTCACTACTGATTTTTTTTTGGTGAAACAAGTAGTATTAACATTTTTTAAATTAATATTAAAATAAAAAGAGTAAAACGCAGGTTTAGTACACCAACTTGCCACGAATGTGCGCTTGGTCACCAAGTTTAAAAAGAGTAAAACACATGTTTAAAAAGAGTAAAACGCGAAAAGCGAGTCACCAAGTTGCCTTGCGCGAGCGTCTTCGTGACGGCCGCAGTTAGTTTAGATACGTGGCAGACTGTTTTTTTACAAAACTCTCCCTAAAGTTTTGTTTGACAAATCCCCTCCAAAGAGGCAAAAAAAAAGTTGAAAAGGACCTAGCAATTGGAATAAATAAAAATTTAAGGGGCAATTTGCAAAAAAATAGTCTGCCACATATGCAAACTCATGGCCGCCGTAACGGAGTAACCCGTTAGAACATGAATTTTGTTGGGAAACCATATGGTGTACATACGTGCAGGCTCCACCGTTACTTGAGGGAGAGGTTTTTCTGTAGATTGGTCATCATCCACCTACCCATATATGGGTGAAACTGGTTTGGTCTTTATATGGGGACTCCCCTCCACATGCCCAGAGCCCTAGAGGTTCATTTTGGTGGCGGGACATTTTCAAAATGGTGAATATCTACAGAAGTATCACTAAGTCAGAGGTTAATAATGGCAAAATGACTCTCTTTTGGAAGGATTTTTGGTATGACAATGAGTTGCTTTGTGATAAATTCCCGCACCTATATTCATATGTTCTGAATGTAGATGAATCGGTGGCTGAGATGGCATCTGATCACACACCAAACCAGCACTTTGCGCTCCCGCTGTCCGTTGAAGCATATGACGAACGTGCACAAATCCTGCAAATTCTGGATGGTGTAGACCATGCATCCACCGATGTCCTATACGTCTGCCAAGTATTACGAATTCATTTTTGCCGGGAGCACAAAGAATCCAACGCTTCAATCCATTTGGAAGTCTAAATGTCTTCCTAAGCTTAGGGTGTTTACTTGGCTGCTCTTGCGTGACAGACTTAACACCAAAGATCTGATGCTCAGAAAAAATTGGCATATTGAGGATGGCCCAAACTGCGTACTCTGTCATCTGAACACTTTGGAGACCAGAGATCATTTGTTTTTTGCGTGTGCTTTTGCCAAAATGAGTTGGGAAGCAATTGGATTTAACTGGAATAGCAGCCCTGACATATACCAACGGATGACAAATGCCACACAGAGTTTTAATGGGCCATGCTTCATGGAGGTATTTGCATGTGGGACATGGAATATTTGGAAGACGCGTAATGATCTTATTTTCAGAGAGGTGCAGCCGAATTGGGCCAGATGGAAGATTAACTTCCAAGGAGACCTTCTCCTTCATCGACATAGAGTCAAAGAAGCTTTGGTTCAGCCACTACTGGAGTGGGCTCGAGATTTCTCTTTGTAATAAGTTTTTTTAGAGCAATTTTTGTATTATGTCACTCTTTCTCCCCTACAAACCTCCCTAGACTGATTCTACTTTGTAACTCGGTCCTCATATATAATTGAAAATCCCTAACCGTAGGGGAGAAATCCACCTACCCATATATCCATATGTATTGTATGTAGAGAAACACACGAATTGATAATAAAGATTAGTTCACCTATTCTCCATGTCCCTTTATTATTCGCACATGTGATTATGCCGAGTGTACGACTATTTCGGTTACGCTTTCGCTCCACACTGTTGGACCGTAAAGGTTGTGGAACATATTTTACAGTCTTTGGGTGCTTTGATAGCACAAATCCACATGGAGGATCATTATATTCCCAAAAGAAAAATATGGAGGCCCACATGTCAGTGCTCTAGTCCACCAATGGACCCTATATGGGCCTAACCCACGCAACATTCTCCCGCCACTTCACCTTGTAACTGCAAGCTGTTGCTAGCTGTTTCTCTCCTCTTGTCATGTGACCTCGCTCCCCATCTCTGCTTTCTATTTCTCTCTTTGCACAAACCACGGGAGCACAATTCGAGTCGTTCCTCTCTCCCCTGTCCCTATCATTCCCGTTGCCCGATTTAGCTTAGTGGCCACAGTTTGCGCGGCGGCGCCGGCGGCGGCGCCAGGAATAGAAACGTGAGCTAAAACGAGGACGGCTCGTTTGGTTTGGGCACGCCCCCAAGCAAGCTACATTACCGCTCGTGTCCCCGACGCTGCAAAGGTTTGGGCGTTGCGCCGTCGATCGCGCGCTCCCGTTGCGTCGGTTGATTGGATTCGGGCGCGCGCGCGGTTTCCGGCCATGGCGCAGCTGCCGCCCAAGATCCCCACCATGGCGCCGGCCTGGCCGGAGTTCGGGGGCGGGCATCACCACAGCGCCCACGCCCGCCACCACCATCACCAGCGCAGCCCCTCCATGGGCGCGTTCCTCGCGGCGCCAATGCCGCCGCTCCCGCCGCCGCCGTCGGACGCCAACGGGGCGCAGCAGCAGCCGTCCTGGGTCGACGAGTTCCTCGACTTCTCGGCCGCCAAGCGCGGCGCGCACCGTCGCACCATGAGCGACTCCGTCGCCTTCCTCGACGACAACAATGCCGGCGTCGTCGGGGCGCACGAGTTCGACCGCCTGGACGACGACCAGCTCATGTCCATGTTCTCCGACGACCTGCCGCCGCAGCACAAGCAGCAGCAGGCCACGGGGAGCGCGTCGTCGCCGTCCGATCACAACAGCATCAACGACGACAAGGGCGACACCGAGGAGGCACAGAGCGACTGCAATGGCGACGGCAGACAGCCGTCCTCGTCCTCCAGAGTCGATCCCAAGCGGGTCAAGAGGTGACCTTTTTTACCTCCTTGCTCCCTCCTCGCTGAATTACCACAATGCACACATCGGAAAGGCCGAATTCCTCAATTTCTCAGCGCCACAACTGCAGGATCCTGGCGAACCGGCAGTCGGCGCAGCGGTCGCGCGTGCGCAAGCTGCAGTACATCTCGGAGCTGGAGCGCAGCGTCACGTCTCTCCAGGTGCGAATTATGCATATTCCGAGCTTAATTTTGGCCATGGACGCCGTGAATTTGACCTCGAATTGTATTGTGTTCTCCCGAGCAGACCGAGGTGTCGGCCTTGGCCCCGCGCGTGGCGTTCCTCGACCACCAACGCTCGCTGCTGACGCTGGGGAACAGCCACCTAAAGCAGCGCATCGCGGCGCTCGCGCAGGACAAGATCTTCAAAGATGGTGACCGCCATTGCCACCCACCTCTCGCAATTATTACTTACTGCAATTCTCACTGCGCAATTCTCACCGTCCAAATTCAACTGTTATATATGGTCAGCTCATCAGGAGGCACTCAAGACGGAGATAGAGAGGCTGAGGCAAATCTACCAGCAGCAGAGCCTCAAGAACGCGGAATCCCCGGCGGCACCCGACGCCCACTTGGCCCGCAGCTGCGACAACGGCTTCATCGCCAGCGAGGGGACCGCGGCGCCCTCGTGATCGATCGAGATCCGGCCGCTCCAGTGGAGCGGAGTGGAGGCGTCGGCCTCAGGACAACCAAGGGTTGTCGCTGTTCTTGCTGCTGCTGTCGTTGTTGATAGGATTTGGTGCTTTGCTTGGGTTTGCGATTCTTTGGGGCGTGATGTATGTATGTAACTCGATTCGTTCGTTCCGGTTTGGCTTGTTTGTTCATTCCTGCATCCTCTGCTGCTGCTGGTGGTGGTAGCTCCTGATTCTTCACTACTCCCCCTGATTTGTAATTTTATCCCGGCATTTTGGGCGAAGGTTGTAGCTAAGAATTGTGTAATTTCAGATTGGTTGGAGTGGAGTGGCTGGTCTCGCTTTGTATCTGATCAATCAAAATGCATGCTTTCTGTATCTCGATCTCGAGCGACTTTTATCTGTTCTTGTTGTTGTTGCTTTTGGTAACTTTTCGTGCGACCGACCAACCTTGATGAAGCTTTGTTAATCTTCGCGTGTAACTTACTGATGAAGCAGGTTTGGTTGCATTAGTGTTGTCACATGCAGAGCAATTGGGCGGGCCGTGAAGCGAACATGCGGGGGATCTCATTCCTTGCTGTTTCATCACAGGATTTTAAAACGCAGTGACAGCGAAGGAGGTGCCTTCCTTTTGCTGCAAGGGATAGGCATGTTCGTCTGGGTCATGTGCATGTGCGCGTGCCCGCTCTACCTGTACCTGTATCCGCCGCTGCAAGTTACAGTGTCCATCACACAGATTTGGGGACTGCCTAGCGTACATTACCGGTATCCTGCTGTGTTGGTATATGCTGGCTTCTTATCGTCAGCTAGTCCTAGAGGGACGAACGTTTTGGACAAATCCCTAGGTAGTAAAGAGAGTAAACAAGATCTCCGTGTCTCGTCTACATCTACTCAACTGTATCGTCTCCACAAAATAGTCTCAACCGCACATCGTTTATCAACTGTCTGAACTACATAGCGTACTAAACTACAGTACTTTCTCCGTTCTAAATTAGTTGACTTAAATTTATCTATACGAATGTATATAAACATGTTTTAGTGTGTAGATAGATCTATATATAGACAAATTTTGTCAATTAACTAAGAACGGAGGGAGTACAACTAAACGTTAAGGATGGCAATAGGTAGTATATGGCGCGGTAGAGCAATACTATACCCGTACCCGTATAGTTAGCGGTAGAAAAGTCTACCCAAACCTGTACCCCCGGGTATGAAACTCTACCCACACTCATACCTGGCGGGTATCCATACCCGTTGGGTACCTAACGGGTAGATAAAATAGTGCATAAGTTATTCACAATTTTACATTAGTTGATAACACATTTGAGAAAAGAATCATTTATATAAACTCAATAACAGATATATTATTACACAACAATTATCAAAATTTAGAAATCTTAGTCTCATTCTCATAAGTCAGTAGATGAGTCACATGACATTTATGACAGCTTGACGGGTAGGGTATGGGCAAACCCATGGGTACACGATGATACCCATGCCCTACCCACAACTTGACGGGTAGGGTATGGGGGTATTCCCCATGGGTACATAAGTGTGCCCATACTCTGCCCATGTGGGGTAGATACCCGCGGGTAACTGTACCCATGGGTAAAATTGACATCCTTACTCAACGTCTCAAATTCAACTCGTGTCTCTTCTCAATTGCCACTCGGTCTCAACTGCATTGTCTCGCCTGCAACCAACAACCACAACTCATGTCTCAACTAACTTGAGAAGATTGTTTAGTGTATTTTATGAGGCAAACACACACTACTTAGCAAAAGCCAAAAAAATAAGAAACATAACCGAGCCTTAACACGCCTTAAATTAATCTATGTTACATAGGTGGCGTGAGGAGAGGAGTCCACGTATGCCCCTTGTGATGCTACCAAGTTACTAATAAACGGTGTGCAGCACCACCAAATAGTCATGAAAAACTAAAACATCTTATTGAATATATCATAGCATAATCTAACTGTAATCTAAATACAACACATGTCAAGATACACAAAAGAGAAGGATAGTTTTTCGTGAACACTGACATATAATGTAATGGCATACGAAAACATATTTTGTATATTATCCAAAAAGTTGTTGTGATCTACATGAAGAACTGTGTCGAGACAAATAAATACTTCCTATGGATGGTTAAACTTTTAAAAATGCACACATACTTTTTGTTTCTTAACCATGACACTTATACAAATGTTTATCACAACCATGACCATTACATGTACTATTATTTTACTGTTTTCATCAAATAAATTTTGGTAGAAATTATTAAAATGTTTATGATACTTACTTTTTCATCGGGAGATTTTTTTGTGTTGAACTATTTTTTTGTTTTGAGCCAACAAAATGTCATCTCCATGTGAGCGAGATGAAATATTTTATTTAATACATAATATTATTTTTATTATATCAAAACATTTTTGACAAGTCATATATATTTTATACGATACATATTAACACATGGATGGACAAAATTTATACAATAGATAAATAATACGAAAAATGTTCATGTATTTTATAAAATTCATATCGATAGAGATATTTATGCATTTATTATTTCGAAATATATTGATGTGCGTATTAAAATTAAATAACACATAAAATAAAAAGCATTTTAGACACAGATGACTCATGTAATTGACATAGAACGAAATGTATTTTTTATAAATTATTAAAATAAAAGTTAGGATATATCAAGATAAAACATAACATTATAAATGATAATAAAACGAAAAGATGGAAAAAAACAAAAAGAAAAACAGCAAGAGAAGAAAAGTAAGAGGAATAAAAGAACAAGAAAAATAAGGAAGACCTCCTACCTTCTTGGACTGGCCCAATAGTACCGGATGGGTGCACGGAGCCTCCTTCCCGGCCTCCGGCCCGGCTCCACGAATTGAACATTCCCGCCGGATTCTTTGTGGTCTAAACCAGAGCAGCGAACATGGACTTACTCTAGTGGATATTTCCGAAACATGGTACGCAGCCCCATAGACTAATGGGCGGCTATTTGGTAGGCAATGGACTGGGAGAAACGTGATGCTCCTCCTATTCTTTCGGACTAACGTGCTATGAGACCGTCCTTCGTCAACTGCAAGCCTGAGAAAATGATCTACGACAAATTGACCAGTGGGACGAACGTCACTGAACACGCAGGCACCCACACAATGACATGCGGCGAGGCAGTAATCTATACAGTATATACGAACCATCTATTATAAGCACGGATACTTTCGGAAAATTCATCAGGACAGCGATACTTTCGTATGGAAGTTAACATCCACGCGTAGATTCGCGGTCAAATGGATGTATCTTGACCTTACGAATCGTTGTATCTTGACCTTATGAATGATATGACGTACTGCTTTCTTATGCAAATTAACATCCGCAGGTAGGCTTCACTTAAAATTAGAACATTCATGTGGTTTCTTCATCGCAAGGTTTTGTTAAGAAAGAATAACTTGTTAAAGAGAAATTTACTCTGCCTCCGTACGGTAAGCGAACCCAGTTTGCATATCACTGGTACTTGTGGTCCCGGTTCGGCTGGGCCATCAGTCCCGGTTGCCCAACCGGGACTAGCCAATCGGGACTAATGCTACTCCCGGTTGGGCCACGAACTGGGACCAATGGGTGCCCACGTGGCCAGTTCTGGCTGGGCGTGAGGGGAGACTCATTGGTCCCGGTTCTTGTTTAGAACCGGGACCAATGAATGTTTTTTTTGTATTTTGGGTTTAGGGTCTCCCTCTCGCCGGTGCCCCCTCTCACTCTCGCCAGTGCCTCCGTCGTCTCCCCTTCTTCGCATCGCCGACGTGCTCTCCATCTCTCACTCGCCGGCATATCGAGGCCAAGCTTCGATATTTTTGTGCAGGTACTACTCGCCGGCTCATCTCTCACTCGCCGGCA
Source organism: Poa pratensis (assembly GCA_947311845.1). Lineage (NCBI taxonomy): Eukaryota > Viridiplantae > Streptophyta > Magnoliopsida > Poales > Poaceae > Poa > Poa pratensis. Next base: position 14,008,348 of record CAMZMU010000110.1, read on the forward strand.
TGTCGAGGCCAAGCTTCGATACTTCTCAAATCCATTGTCAGAACAACCAGTCTCTGCCTTCCATTTCAGCAGTTCCAGTGTGGTACCGAGCTTTGTGCTGCCATCTTCACAATTTGGGTACAACAACTTCTTGTGATCCTCTAGCATGGCCTCCAACTTTAGCTTCTCATTTTCTGTATCGCATTCTCGCTTTGCATCAGAAATGACCCCACCAAGACCATCAGCGGGCTCATCTGATGCCCGATGTTCACCTCCTTCTCCTTCTTCAACGTTTTCCATTACAGTATCACCGCATTCGTCAGGGAACATAGAATAGTTGTCATCATCCTCCTCTTCTTCATTGTCTTCCATCCTAACCCCTCTTTCTCCGTGCTTGGTCCAACAATTATAGCTGGGCATGAAACCTCTCCGAAGCACGTGGTCTTGAATGGTTTTCGAGTTAGAGTACTCCCTGACGTTCCGACACTTCTCACATGGACAAGGCATAAAATTATCCACTTTGTTTGCCTCAGCCACTTCGATAAATTTATGCAGGCCTGCAATAAACTCGGAACTGCGTCGTTCGCCGTACATCCATCGCATCCGTGCATCCATCTGCATCATATAATTAAGTTTATCAAATACCTTTACAATAACATCTTGAATAGTGAAATGACCACCGTACATCGACACGTGCAATATTTATGTATCAATTACAGATGAAAAGGATAAAGTTGCTAACCTTGGCCGAGGATATCATCTTGTGTGAACTTAAGTGTGGCTCGGGCATTTCATCGAACACATCTTGTGCGTGGCAAAGGAAAAAAAACTAGCACCCACTTCCCACCAATCCAACCAGAAAAAAACAGAGGAGAGAAGAGAGGGGTGGGTTATTTATAAGCAGGGGAGGGGTATTGGTCCCGGTTCTTGCCACGAACCGGGACCAAAGCTCCGCGGCACACCACGTGTCCGGCACTGGAGCATTGGTCCCGGTTCGTGGCACGAACCGGGACCAATGTCCCCAACCGAACCGGGACCAATGGTCCACGGGGCCCTGACAGCTCGAACCGGGACCAGTGTCAGGCATTGGTCCTGGTTTTTCTATGAACCGGGATTAATGACTGGTTCGGCTCTGGACGAAAGGTGGTTTTTCTACTAGTGTATGGCGTCTGGCGATGCTTTTGACTAGGTAGCTGCATGTCGTCGATCTTTTGCCCCGGCTGCTTGCAGTGGTACAAACACGACAGCCTCAAGGTCATCTTCCCTTGCCCACGCCGATCGCTCCCTTGCGGTTCATGTCCTTTCAAAGTTCCGATCAGTTGACAAGCCCCCACAAAAGAAAAGCTAGACAAGCACACAAGGAGTTCCTTCGACAGGTTCAGCACGACCTTACCCTGACAGGGATATTCACGCACCAGCCTTACATCAGAGACACCGTCGATCAGGATCAGTACGTCCATCTTAGGACCCGCCTCATAAAGTGCAGGCTTGCCGCGCCCCGCGACCGGCCGTGTGATTCGCGTGCAACTCCTGTTGAGCCTGAAGCATCAAGCAATAGCTGAATTTTAACGACGAGTTGCTTTCTCCATTGATTTCACAATAGAAAGCTTGATTGACCGACATACAGGATAATGGGGTATTGAGCAACAGTTTTCCGACTACCCGGCCAGTTGGCCCCTACTGCATGAGGCCTCGCCCTGAGACGACGGCCGGCTGCGCGGCAGATCAGCAGAGCTTTTGCATTGATGCGTGTGCTGTGCTAGCTTGAAGAAGCTAAACGTGATGAACGATGTACTCCTAGTATTGGTGCCCACACGAGTTGGCAGACATTCATGCCAGCTCTGTGATCACGCATGCCGCGACCGTGCCATGTCATCGCCTCGTCACGGTTTCGCATAGCACCAATGCAATCAACTGGTGTCACTTTCGTTTCTCTGAATTAACAAACAAACAGCTATCCTTAAGAAAAACAAAATCAAGTAAACCACGCAAGTTTTAAAATTACACATGCGATGACAATGACCTGTTTTGGATGAACGAACAAGACTCAACTCTAGTATTTCAACGCTCTGACCGCTTCACATCCTCAAGCTGCCGGCCGCTCCAGAACCTTCCGCTGGCTGGTTTCAACGCGAAAGGGGATCGATTAGGGGAATGTTCTACTATTCTACTACGCCAAATTGAACGTCAGAAAACGACCGTCGCCGTCGGAATCCCGCGCGACCCGCGCCAAGATCAAATTTGCCACTGCAGGGATCAGCGACCGTTTAACCAAAACCAACCAGCCAGCTAGCCAGTCGTCTGACGGCGATTGCTGCCATCGCCGCCGCCGCCGCTGCTCCGCCTCGTTTGATCAAAGTATTCCTCTTCCCGGCGAAAAGCTGCACTATGGCGAATGGCCGGGCACCTGAATCGTGGTGTGGCTGCCAACGCCATGCATGACAGCACGAGGCGCCGATCGGTTAGACTTAGACGATTGGGGAGCTCTGTCGGCGCTGGTTGGTTCGTTGTCATGCACGGCGTATGCATGTATGCGCTGAGCCGATGGACCAAGCAAAACACTGTACAGGATCAATCTCCTCGATCTTATGTGGCGTGCGAGACAAATGAATAGTACTAAATTTCTCGAGGATTTGAACCGTAGACGGAAAAGATTCCAGCTTGACACTGTTTGGAATAATATTTGTGTTTGTTAAATCCACTTGGCTTTCTTTGGTTTATCTCTCCCCAGGGTAACACCTTGTGGTTGACTTGTAGAGTATAAAGTAAGATTGCATCTGGATAAATTATCTCATAAACAAAGGATCTACCTTAAAAATTACATAATGTCCTAATCATGTAGGGAAAGTCATACGGTCTACACCAATGGTAGCATATAGAGAGCTATGGTCAACCTACTACCACACCTATCTATGGTGGAGTTTGACAAGTTCCGTTGAGGGATTTTATCGACAATAGATAGATGGAGTTGATGAGCATAATAGATCCTGATGGTAGCACTCGAACACATGTTTATACAGATTTGAGTTTCTCGTCGATATATGAAAGCCCTACTCTTATTTTATGGCAGCTTTTATTTCTTATGCTCAATTACGATCTCGAGAGGCGATCTAGATCACATTATGGTGATGGTGTTGTGAGGGTTGATGATGAAGCTCATGTGTGGAGAGATGAGATGATGTTGTGTGCATACGACTCGTCAGGCCCCATCCCGCCCTATATACGCTGCTAGGGATTAGGGTAAACAATGACCGAGTGGGTTTAAAGATTGATATGACTAATCTAGATCCGATCTGAGCCGGTTACAATCATACCGTAGGAATTCTTACAAGTAATATTAACTTGTTTTGTACTCAAAGTTTATGAGACACTTGTCCCTGTCCTACACCAAGTGCTCACATCAGTCTACCCCGTGAGGGTATCTGAGTTTCATGACCTCTATAGTAGCCCCCTCCCCCCCAGTTCTTAGGGATCGTATTAAAGATTGACATCATGGAAGCACAAGTCATTTTCGCCTAGTGAAGGTGTTTTCTTCTCCTTGGCCGGATTGTCAAGTGCCTTGCTTCTACACCGTCATCTTCTAGTTTTTAGGCAGATCTTGAAGGACTCCTTCCTTGTTGAGTGTATTTTGGGCCCGAGTCATGAAGATACCTTGGGTACAATCACGCCAACTATTAGGGAATAGAGACCATCCAACTAGTTATAGCCGGGTTTCTGCATTACCGATTGATACTTGTGACTAAAAATTGGGGCAACTGGCTGGCCATATGGTTTTTGTCGGGTTTGGCCTAACGATTCTATTACCTCCGTTCTCATAGAACGTCATCATAAGGACGACTATTGTGATATAAGCTTGTTGGGACTTCTTGAACAACTGTTCGTTGGGTTTCATCTTAGCCTATCTAGCATCTCAAGATTTCACATAACTAGATATGGACATGCGTGCTTCGCCGCGATGCCTGCTAGGCGTACTTGCACCATTGCAAGTGATGTCTACTACACGCTTCTATTCTTGTAGACAGTGCTGGGCCTCCAAGTGCAGAGGTTTGTAGGACAACAAATTTCCATGAAGTGAGTAACCCAAAGTTTATCGAACTCAGTGAGGTAGAGGTCAAAGGTATCCCTCTCAAGCAACCCTGCAATTAAGATACAAGAAGTCTCTTGTGTCCCCAACACACCCAATACACTTTTCAGGTGTATAGGTGCACTAGTTCGGCGAAGAGATGGTAAAATACAAGTGATATGGATGATTACAAGTGGTATTTGTAATCTGTAATAAAAATAGCAGCAAGCGAACATGCAACAAAACTGAGAGTAAACGGTGGTTCAATGCTTGGAAACAAGGCATATGGATCATACTTTCACTAGTAGTCACTCCCAACAATTGTAACACAGTTGAACACAAGAATAAAACTTCCTCTTCAATATGCAACCTAGATGCTACTCGGGGACTGTTCTTCTCTTGGATAAGAAAAACATCATTCTACTGCGTAGGGTTACGAAAGCACACCTTAAAATTTGTATTCCAAGTCTAGGGACACCCCCACGCTGTCACTATGAGCACCCCAAGACAGTACTAAACAAACACCACAATTTCATAGTGACATCCAAGACAAAGAACAACTCATGTTAAGTATCCCTCTAATCTATTATCCATAGAGTCACACACGGCACATACACTGTCAACTTCGCACCGTGGGACAAAGGTGACTCCGGAAATTATAATAGATAAAACCAATTGAGTAGCATATCCATACATAATGACGGGGAAACATCTACGAATTCAACTAGAGTACAATGCTCATGATCACATAAAGATCTCACCATGGGAGAGAAAGATAAACCACATAGCTACAGCAAGAGCCCTCAGCCTCGATGAAGGACTACTCCCGGCGCATCATGGAAGGCAACAACGGCAATGAAGATGGCTCCGAGGGCAATTCCTCGTCCCGGCAGAGTACCGGAACAGAGACTTCTGTCCTGAAATAGGGTTTCGGATGGCGGCGGAGCTTAGAGTCGCATTTGGGAAAATCCTTTGGGGGTCGTCGTTTTTAGGTCAGGGGTGAATTTATAGGCGAAGATTTGATGAAAGGCGGTGGAAGGGGGCCCACACGGGCTGGGGGCGCGGGCCCACCCCTGGCGGCGCCCTCAGGCCATTTGGGGTCTGTGGGCCCCACCTGTAGCTGATTTTCGGGCTCCGTGGCTTATTTGTGCTGGAAATAATTCCCCTAAATTTCCGTCCAATTCCGAGCACTTTTATTTTTGGGTCTTTTCTGCAATGCACAGACAGAAACTGGCACTGGCCATTAGGTTAATAGGTTAGTCCAATAAATGTCATAAAATGATATAAAACTATAGAAGAAACATGTGACATTTGATATAAAACAAGCATGGAACATAAATAATTATAGATACGTTTGATACGTATCAGCAAGGCGTGGTCGGTGCGATGGATTTAGCAGCGGTTTGAGGTAGCTGTAAGGCATAATTGTTTGTTTGGCTTAACAAAGCAGTCAAGTATAAGATGATGGACGGTGTGATCTACATGGTCTCTGATGATCCCAAAGAGCAAGTCTTGATGCCTGCACAAATAACGGGATTTAGGTTGAGACTCCAAGTGCAGAGTGTATAGTATAGTGGAAGACAGTTTTCCCCACGAGGGGTGACTCGAGGGTTTAATATCGAACTCTCGGGGAATCTGCAGTGGTAGATTTATCTTCTTATCCTTCTTTTGGTTACCTACAAAACAAGGTTAGATGTTTTGGTCCTCAACCTCACCTGTGGTTGTCAAGCACAAGGTGTAAGAATGATATCAGGATAGTTATGCAATGCAAACAAGAAATAAATATGCAATGATGGTGGATGCAATGATAAATGATGTTTTTGGGTTTTTGAATGATGTATGCAGGATGAAAAGTATTTTTGTATTTTCGGATTTAATGATGGCTGAAAATAGAAAAGTGGTATATGGTGTTGGAAAGGTGTTTCTTATGATTAAAAATGGACTGGGGTTCATGGTTTCACAAATGCACTCTCTCTTTATAAAGTGGTAGACAATGGAACACACACAGTTAACATATGAGATTGCAACACAGGGTTTGATAACAAGTTACTTAGATATATGGGCATCACGTCCTAACATAGAGATCTTTTGGTTATTAACCTCTCTTATACTCCACTAAGATGCGAACTAAATCATAACACCTCAGTAATTAAGACAACTCAGAGTATAGCATTAAGTATCATGACATGAAGTGAAAATAAGAACATGCTAGATCTAGTCATGGAGTAGTGGCAATGGTCACGCCCACATCCCCGGTAGCATGGTATTTTAGTTTATCCCTAGTGAGGTAACAAAGTAAGGTAAAGATACCAAAGTGGATCGCAGAACTTTCTCTCACGTTCACTGCACTAGCCATCCCCCCGTTACTCCAACTAATGCACACGTTCCCCTCACACGCTCTCATAAACATGCTTGATCAAAACAAGTAGACAAGAACGGGGTACATAATATGCATCTATACTCATAACTGAAACAAACATTGCAATCTCAAACATATATTAACTCATGAAGATCCACCACAAAGGTATTACAAATATGACCGTAATCATGTTCAGCATCTCATACGGTGCTAATTAGTGAAGCTCAAGAGAGGAGAGATACATAAATTATTTCCACAAACCCATAGTCCAGAGGTGGACTACTCCCTCTTCATCATGGAGACGGTGGAGAAGTCGATGGAGAAGATGGAGACCACGCCGGCAGCGCCCCGCCGGAGTTTTCCCCCTCCAATCTGCAGCTCCTGATCTCCGTTTCGGTGTTTCTGTGTTTGTGCGGCGCTCCTTCCAGAGAACGACGGGGGACCTTTTTTATAGGCGTTTTTAGGTCACGACGAAGGCAGTGGAGCGAAGATCGACGGCAACGGTGCCACGAGGCCTGAACGGGTGGGTCCCACGCGGCCTGGTACTGTGGCCGTGTGGGCCATGCCCGTTTGGCCCTCGGGTCTCCGTTTGCTTGCTTCCTTTTTCCGTAGTTCTTCTTCCTTCCAAATATTGACGCCCGTAAATTTCCAGGTGATTTCGTTGATGTTTGGGTCCCTGAAACATTAAAATACAAAACTAGGATTTTCTGCCTGTGCAGGGTTAATTCCAAATAAATGGGAAAACTATGAAGTATTCCCAAAATCATGATAAAACATTGATATAACCCTTATATGATGCAAATATGATTGGAATATAAGCAATTACAGTGCAAAGTTCATGTATGCATTTTACATGCATCAGTCTCCAAGGGAGCTGTGCTGAAACTTATGCAAGTTCGCAATCTTACCCAGGTTTCGGAGGACAGCTCCCCAAGCTTCTTAATTATTATCTTCCCTGTCAAACTTGCGTCAAAGTTTAGTTTCTCCCAATCCATCTTCCAGGGTAGCTGGATCCTTTTGATTTCCATCTGTATGTTCTTGCATAAAAGACTGATCTGTTTGGCAATGTAAAAAATGCACCAATTAATGACACTTTCTTGAAGAATGCATTGGACCTGTGACTATCCAGTTCCCAGTTCTTCTACCGCTTCCATTAAGAACAAATTCGAATCTGCAACCTCCATATTCTTAGTAAGAACAAATTTTGGATCTGAAACACTATTTCTTCTCTTCACTATTCAGTTCAGGATTACAAATCGGCATTGCTTCAGCTGCGATCAGATTTTTTTCAAAAACGTATTTGTTGGTTTCTGCCCCAATACACACTACACCCCTCTTGTAATCAAGAACACCCATACCTAGAGCTGCAGATGCGCAAACGTTGGGCTCATAACAACTATATGGGCATGTTTGGTTACCCGCACCGTTTTTGGGCCTCCCGTCTCCGTGGCTCAGCTGGGCCTGGCCCCGGAGAAACGCGGCCTGAGCCATGTTGTGCAACCCGTTTGGTTGCCTGCATATCATTTTTCTTTTTTGCCTATTTTTTCGCATTTTCGTGTTTGGCTGCCTGCATACTTGGCTGTGGGGTTTTTAGATGCAACACTCGGCTGTTTGGTTGCATGGAGGTTTAGGGCTACTCTCACCACTTTCAAAACTGGTGGTCTTACCACCTCCTAACACTAGCGCACAGTCAGCAGCAGCAAGCAGCAATCAGCCTTAACACTAGCACACAATCAGCAGCAGCAAGCAGCAATCACAAGAACACAACCATGATGAACACAAACACAATCACAAGCAACAGTCAGCCTTAACACTAGCACACAGTCAGCAGCAGCAAGCAGCAGTCCATGATGAACACAAACACAATCACAAGCAACAGTCAGCTAAACACCATAACGACATGAACCATAACGACAAGCATATATACTAGCACAGTTGATGATCAAGTTCACAGCAATCTACTTAACTACATAACATCAGGGGAAAGAAAACACCCTGATGAACACACAGGGGAAGCACACACCCTGATCAAAACAAGTTTTGGGCATTGTAAGCCCGGGTTAACAGCTAGCAGGGCATCCCATGCCCCTGATCAACACACAGGGGAAGCACACAACCTGATCAAAATAAGTTTTGGGCATTGTAAGCTCGGGTTAACAGCTAGCAGGGGCATCCCATGCCCCTGATCAACACTAACAGGGGCATGACATGCCCCTGATCAAAATGTACTTGCTAAGCACGCTGGAACTAGCCGTGCTCAGGACAAGTGTACCCCCTCGCCGCCGAGTCCATGTTCTTGTAGATGTCCATCTTGAAGCCTGTTGCGGTGAGCTTGAAGACAAGGACGTCGTCCTCCTCCAGGCTGTACTTGTAGACGACATCTGGCCAGTTCCTCCTAATGATGATCTCACCGGTGTCCTTGTAGTACTGGAGCTGGCAATGCTCGTCACAGAACTTGCAGGCGCCGATCGCAATGCAGCGAGGAAGGGGATCATCATCCATTCCTTCAAGCTAGCATGGAATGCCCTTGGGATGAGGAGCATGTGCAGGTCACCCCGGTCTAGCTGCACGTAGAAGCGCCGAAGCAGGCCTTCTCTTGGTAAGTGGCTGATGTTCGGCTTCTTCCCCTTGACGATCTTGAGCAGCTCCTTCGCCTCCTCTTCCCTCCCAAGCAGCAGTGGCTTCTCAAGCCTGGTGTTGAAGGGGATGACGCCCGGCAATGGCACCAGCGGTGCAAAGCCAGGAGGAGGTCCATCTGGCTCGGCCTTAGGTATCTTGTCATGTAAGGTGACTTGGGTTAGCAATGCAGTATACAAGCAATGATGATCAACGCACAAGCAATACAACAAGGAACTCGCAGATCTGCATTTCGGGAAAAAAATCCCAATACAAGGAACTCCCAAATCAAGCAATGCACACGCACTATGTGCATTGCTTGATGACAAATAGAAGGACATCTAGCACTACGCAACACATGCAGAATGAGGTAATGCTCAAAAAACCCCATAGTGAAGAACATGTCGATATAGGGGGGGGGGGAACCCCAAATCGAGGCACCACGAAGCATGTACAGAAGTAGATCGGACCCGTTACAACCTAATTTGACATGTACTACACTAACTAAGCATCTACAAGCACTGATTGAAGACCTCAATGGGCCTAGAAATAACGGCGGATCAAACCCTAACTCACAAGGTTCTGTAGATTCGAATTTATCGTGGGGGTTGCCGGTGGCGCAGCCAATGCAGATGGCGCAGGGGGAGCCGGCGGCGCAGGTGGGTTCATCAATGCAGGCCGTGCCGGAGGCGGTGGAGGAGGCGGTGGCGGCGCCCGAGGTCCGGTCGATACTCCTGGCATCAAGATTGACACCAGCAGCGGCGCCGTCGCCCGCATCATGGGGCCGCAGGCCAAGCCGTGGATGGCCCTGCCATGGATGTGCCTGCCATTGCCGCGGCCGATGATGGCCGCGGGCGACAGATGGGGGAGGGCGCATGGAACTGGCGGCGGAGCTCCTCCGGTGACATCTCCTGCACCAGGACGTTATGCACCCACCGGGAGTGCGGGTCCTCGCCGGGGGCGGCGCGGCGGCGGACGAGGTCCCGCCATTCCGATGGGCGGTGGGGCGGTGAGGGAGCAGGCGGAGAAGTTGAGACGATGGAGAGAGAGTGGGCGGTGATTGGAGTGGGGACTGGCGAAATGTCGCGTCTCCCGCCCTTCCCAACGTGTGCAACCGTGCGGCACGCGTGGCTCGCCACAGCCTGGCTCTGGAAAAATGGCCGATTTGGCCGTTCCTCCAGGGCCAGGCCCAGCGTGCTTTAAGTTTCGTGTGCATGCAGGAACGCGGCCTGGCCCGGGCAACCAAACAGGCCATTTTTGCATCCACGGGGCCTGGTTGGGCTCTCCGTGGGCTACCAAACACGCCCTATCAAGCTAGGCGCATCTCTAAAACCTGCAAGCGGAACTTCAGGCAGTCATACTCCTACACCTCCATAGTATCATACTCCCCCTCCACTACCTCCTCCGGCTAGTCCGAGATAAAATAATAGTATAGATGGAAAATGCCTCACCCGCGCGTCCCCCTCCGGCTTGTCCTCACCATCTACTTCTTCCTCTGGTGGAAAATTCATATTGATTTCGGCCATGGCATGTAGCTAGAAGGAGGGGAGGAATCACCGTGTAACAGTGGAGCTTCTCGACGTTTCGTAGAGGAAGGAGGGGACGATCCGCGACCACCAGAACTGCCCAATGCTTCCTTTTTTTTCTCACGGGTGAATGACATGGAACATTCTCCTTGTTTGGTTTCCTATTTTACCAAGCGATAGAAAAAAAGGAAAGGAGAAGTTAATGCTGGAACAATTAAGATGACAATTCTAAGCCCATCCACCATGTTGTAAAAATGGGTTGAAAGAGGTTATTGAATCGATTCAATGCATAGCAGGACATCGATTCATCTTATCTGACAGGAAAAATGACGCCTCTTGTTGGTTCAACTCGTGGCAATAAAATACAATTTTGCTCGTCCGCACAAAGGAAAAAGGAGGAGAAATGAGATCTTTTCTTCCTAACAGGGCCCTATGATTGCACTTACTCTAGGCAACTGACAACCTTTGGATTGAAGGATTTTTATAGGAATATTGGAGGATTCCAATTCATAGAATTTTTTTCTAAGAAATCCTTTGGATCAAAGGAATGACACCTCCAAAATTACTATGGATTGCATTCATACACCCCAACTCTATAGGAATTTCAACATCCACTCTAACCTCTTTTTTACACTCATTCGCGTAGGATCGAGGCGTGTTTCCTGTGTTTCATCCAAACGACTGTTCCTGCAGTTTTACTCTGTTTTGTAATCCTCTGTTTTGCACCTGCAATCCTATCAAATTCCTGTGTTTTTCCAATTCCTGTATTTTCTAATCCTGTGATCCAAAGAAGCCCTTACTTTGAATCAACGTCACATAGTAGATGATCTAACGTCTTCGGGATTTGTCTGAGCGATCTTTGGTCCAATTTGACCATCTATATCCGAGCAGGAAGGTTTTTGGTAGCCATACACTTTTGTTGCAGATATTCAATCAGACGCTTTTATCGACTTTTGAGTTAAAGAGTTCCACGCCGTGTCTTTTCCTTTGTCGAATATCACTTCCATTCCACATGCATTTCCTTGTGTCGTCTAGACGCATCCTCGTCTAGAAACAAAGTTGAGTCTCTGGAAGACTTTTCCGGCGGCAACGCTGGACTTTTCAAAAACCGCCTGCCAGTGTGCGCCGCCGATCCCTGTCGCCGCCACCAACCTGCGGGATTCGTACTTCCCCATTCCTTTTCCGTGAATAAACCCAGAAGGCACAAGAAGACGAGGCCACGCTTTCCCCAGCGGCTTCGGCTTGCTTCACCTCGTTTCTTCCACCGCGCGCTCAGGCCATCAGCCAATCCGCCCGAGCCTGGCCGTGCAGCCAGCCCAACACGGCCGCCTCCTTTCGTTTTCCCAGGGCCAACCAAGCCAGCCTTTGACCGCCAATGCCCACCCAAACCTTCCCTTGTACGCATGGCTTAAATATGCCTTCTCTCATGGACCAATCCCATAACAATACTCGTGTTGTTAGTGTAGTACAGGTTAGGGAGAGCTTAAGCCTTGAGCTCCACGGTAACCCCAGAGAGCCAGCATTGGGTGGCCGGACGCAATGGTGGAGTTCGGTTTCCTGGACCTGCGCGCGGCGGCGCCGTTCTTGGCCGCGGCGGTTGCGCTCTATTTCCTGGTCGAGCAGCTGTCCTACCTCCGCAAGAAGGGCCCCCTGCCTGGCCCGTCGCTCGTCGTGCCGTTCCTCGGCAGCGTGGCGCACATGGTCCGCGACCCGACCGGGTTCTGGGACGCGCAGGCGGCCCGCGCGAGGGAGTCTGGCGCCGGGCTCGCGGCCGACTTCCTGATCGGGCGGTTCATCGTCTTCATCCGCGACTCGGAGCTCTCCCACCGCGTGTTCGCCAACGTCCGCCCCGACGCCTTCCACCTCATCGGCCACCCGTTCGGCAAGAAGCTCTTCGGCGACCACAACCTCATCTACATGTTCGGCGAGGACCACAAGGACCTGCGCCGCAGGATCGCGCCCAACTTCACCCCCGCGCGCTCTCCACCTACGCCGCCCTCCAGCAGCGCGTCATCCTCGCCCACGTCCGCAGGTGGCTCGACCAGAGCGCGGCCACCGGCGAGGCCATGCCGCTACGGGTGCCGTGCCGCGACATGAACCTGGAGACCTCGCAGACGGTCTTCGTGGGGCCGTACCTGTCCGAGAAGGCGAGGGAGAGGTTCGCCAAGGACTACGCCCTGTTCAACGTCGGCCTCATGGCCATGCCCGTGGACCTGCCCGGGTTCGCGTTCCGGCGTGCGAGGCTGGCCGTGGCGCGGCTGGTGCGCACGCTCGGGGAGTGCGCGCGGCAGAGCAAGGCCGGCATGCGCGCCGGCGGCGAACCGGAGTGCCTCGTGGACTACTGGATGCAGGAGACGGTGCGGGAGACGGACGAGGCCGCGACGGCTGGGAAGCCGCCGCCGGCGCACACCGATGACGAGGAGCTCGGGGGTTTCCTGTTCGATTTCCTCTTCGCGGCGCAGGACGCGTCCACGTCATCGCTCTGCTGGGCTGTCTCCGCCCTGGAGTCCCACCCTGACGTGCTCGCCCGCGTGCGCGCCGAGGTGGCCGCGGTCTGGTCGCCGGAGTCAGGGGAGCCCATGACAGCCGAGAAGATCCAGGGGATGAGGTACACGCAGGCGGTGGCGCGCGAGGTGGTCCGGTACAGGCCTCCGGCGACGCTGGTGCCGCACATCGCGGGCGAGTCGTTCCAGCTGACGGAGTGGTACACGGTGCCCAAGGGCGCCATCGTGTTCCCGTCGGTGTACGAGTCGTCGTTCCAGGGGTTCCCGGCGGCGGACACGTTCGACCCGGAGCGGTTCTTCTCGGAGGCGCGCAGGGAGGACGTGGCGTTCAAGCGCAACTTCCTGGCCTTCGGCGCCGGCGCGCACCAGTGCGTCGGGCAGCGGTACGCCCTCAACCACCTCGTGCTCTTCCTCGCGCTCTTCGTCTCCGTCGCCGATTTCAAGCGAGACAGGACGGAGGGGTGCGACGAGCCGGTGTACATGCCGACAATCGTCCCCAGGGACGGCTGCTCCGTGTACCTGAAGCAACGGTGCGCCAGGTTCCCATCGTTCTGAGCTGGTGGTCTTCCCTATCCCTGTCGCCCACACAGTTTCCTCCTCGTGTCCTCTGTCTCTCTCATGCCGTTTCCACCTCATTCGTCTCTCGTTTCTTTCTTCATATGGTCATGTCGATGTGATGATCTGTAGGCGATGGTGTTTGTTGTGTTATGTGCGTTAGTCCATTCAATTCATCAAATTATTTCATTTGTCATTCGTTTGGTTGGTGGTGTACCTTGAAACTTGAAAGTGTGATCCACATGTAAGTTGAAATGGAACTATTTAGGGGACGGGCCCTGGAGCTCACTGTGTCAGGGGCAGAAAAGTGTGATCCACATGTAATTTGAATCGCTATGGTACTGAAACAGGCTGCACTTATTGGGACGATTTTGGGACGATGTGCACTGTTGCATACAATTCTTTGTTTCATGAATATCCAACCCTCATAATACTCACATGGATATAGTTAGATTACCACGTCAGTATTAAAAACGGCTCAAAGCAACTGATCCGGCATGCTATTAAATCAACAGAAAGATACAAAATATTAGACAATGGCACAATGCAGACAACAGCGAACCTTGAGTGGTAACCAAAGCCTACGTGTTATTTCCAAGAACCAATAAGTGCATGTTCATCAGATCTAGTATAAATAAACAGTTCATGTTTTAGTGAAGGTGTGCATGATAGATATGAGAGGGAATGGTTGTAGTTTGGGAAAAGAGGGATTAAGAACTCTCAGATTGAGTGGAAGATTTTTTCATTCCTTCACTCGGCTAGTACAGAGAAGAAATACTACAGAGAAGAAATCACTCGTACACTCTCACAGTTCGTTCCTGATCTATATCCCTACTCTACACTTTTACATTTTCACCCCTTGACTTCTTTACATTTACAACTACACACCGTCCAACACTCCCCCTCAAGATGGGACAAATGCATCGTATAGTCCCATCTTGCTACATAAACTAGAAAATAACTTATCCGGAAGGCCTTTTGTTAAGATATCAGCTAACTGGTTTGCTGAATTTACATATGGCATACAAATGATACCTTGATCCAGTTTCTCCTTGATGAAGTGTCGATCAACCTCCACATGTTTTGTTCTATCATGTTGCACATGATTATGAGCAATATCAAGTGCAGCCTTATTATCACAATACAACATCAAAGGTTTTGATCGAAATAACCTCAACTCTGATAAAAGGATTCGCAGCCATAATACCTCGCAAATTCCATGTGCCATTGCTTGAAACTCTGCTTCTGCAGTCGACCTGGCTACTACACTTTGTTTCTTGCTGCGCCATGAAACCAAATTCCCTCCTACAAAAGTACAATATCCAGATGTTGATCTTCTATCATCAATCGATCCTGCCCAATCCGCATCAGCATAACATTCTACTTGCAAGTTTCCATTCGAACTATATAATAAACCTTTTCCAGGACATCCCTTGAGATAACGAATGATCCTAGTTACGGCATCCAAATGACGAGAGCGTGGATCATTCATGAATTGACTCACAACACTTACTGCAAATGCAATGTCAGGACGAGTGTGAGATAGATAAATTAGCCTCCCAACTAACCTTTGATAACGTTGTTTGTCCACTGGAGATCCCGCTGCACTAACCAACTTGTGATTTTGTTCAATTGGAGTAGAGGCAGGACGACAATTCGACAACCTGTTTCTGATAATAAATCCAGAACATATTTTCTCTGAGATAGATAAATACCCTTTGAACTCCTTGACACCTCAATCCCAAGAAAGTATCTTAAGTGTCCCAAGTCCTTGATCTCGAATTCCTTTCCAAGATGAGTCTTCAAATGATTTATTTCTTCGGTGTCATCTCCTGTAATAATTATGTCATCCACATAGACAATCAATATGACTATCTTGTCTTGATTGTGTTTATAGAACAAAGTATGATCATCATTACTCTGGTTGTAACCAGCTTGAAGAATAGATTTTTGGAAGCGTTCAAACCAAGCTCTGGGTGATTGTTTCAGACCATACAAAGATCTATGCAACCTTAGAAATTTGTTCTTTGTCTGATCTGTTTCAAAACCAGGTGGAATATGCATATAAATCTCCTCCCGAAGGTCTCCATGGAGAAATGCATTTTTAACATCTAACTGATGCAAATTCCATCCTAGGTTGGCCGCACATGATATCAACACTCTTATTGAATTCATTTTAGCCACAGGTGCAAAAGTTTCTTCATAATCAAGCCCATATGTTTGTGTATACCCTTTTGCAACAAGACGTGCTTTATATCTCTCCACTTTACCATCTGGATTTTGTTTGACCGCATATACCCATTTACAGCCAACGGGTGCCTTCCCTGGTGGCAACTCTGAGAGTTCCCAAGTTCTATTTTTCTCCAAAGCTTCCATCTCTTCCAACATGGCTGCTTTCCACTTGGGGTCTTGAAATGCCTCCTTCCAATCTTTAGGTATAACAATACTGTCCAAAGATGCAATAAAGCTCATAAATGAAGGACTACAGTGATCATAGCATACAAACTTTGCTATATTATGTCTATACCCAACACAGTCCTTTAGACGAGCTGGTATGTCAGTCTTCTCACTGGTTTTCTGAGTGCAATTGGACAATCAGTAGATGACGAACTAGCAGGTACAATTAAATTTTCAGTACCTTCGTTATCTGCATCATGTGTTGATTCATCTGTAGTTGTAGAACTCGTAGGAGCAATAGTAGCAGGAATATTGTCCATGTCTTCTGCTATTACATCATCACGTACTGGATCAAGAAGTAATGGGAGCTCAGATTGTATGTTTTGTTGGAGAGGTAACAGGTCACATACCTCATGATCGGTAGGATTTCCTTCAGCACCATTACTATTGGTATTATTCTTCCCATCTGTTGTAGAATTTGGTTGCACCTTTTCTAGGAAAGAAATCTCTCCACCATCATTCTCCCCCTGACGACCAGCTCCATGACCATAGCTTGGAGGTGTTGGATAAAATGGTTCCTTCTCCTGAAAGGTAACATCCATACTCACAAAGAACCGCTTCTCAGATGGGCACCAACATCTATAGCCTTTCTTAGTAGGAGAATATCCAACAAAAATACATTTGACAGCACGGGGATCTAGTTTCCCTACCGATGACCTGTAGTCATGAACAAAACATGTACAACCAAAAACTTTTGGTGGTACAATGAAAGAGTTAGTACCAGTTAAATATTCAACTGGGGTCTTGTAATCCAGAACTCTAGATGGCATATGATTTATCAGATAAGCAGCTGTCTTAACAGCTTCTCCCCACAAGAACTTTGGTACATTCATTGTGAACATGAGAGACCGAGCTACCTCTAATAAGTGTCTATTTTTTCTCTCCGCAACTCCATTTTGAGCAGCAGTATTCACACAAGTAGTTTGATGTATAATACCATTAGTGGACAAGAAGCAATCAAAGTCGTAATTGACATACTCTGTTCCATTATCCGAATGAAATATTTTCACCTTGGCATCATACTGATTAGAGACTAAGGCATAGAAATCTTTAAATGCGGAAAACACATCAGATTTTTGTTTAAGCAAATAAAGCCAAGTGCAACGACTGAATCCATCGATAAAAGTTACAAACCATCGCTCTCCTAAGAGAGAGGTCACAACAGAAGGTCCCCATACATCTGAGTGAACAACTTCAAAAGGCTCTTGACTCCTCTCACTACTGCTAGGATAAGTGGCACGTGTATGTTTGGCCACTTCACACACATCACATAATAACTTGTCCTTCTGACAAGAAGCAAAATACTCTGGAAACATCTGACCAAGGATCTGAAAGGACACATGTCCAAGTCTACGATGGAGTATGAGTAATTCATCGGTGGATGTGGAGGATGTCACTGAAAATGCAAAGGGGGATGCATTTTTATTAAGATAATACAAGCCATAACGCTCTATGCCAGTCCCAAGAATCTTCCCTGACTTCAGTTCCTGAAACATACAAGATTCAGGCTCAAAGCATGCTCTGCACTTTAGTGACTTAGTAATTGAACTAACAGATAATAAATTTAGCGGAAAGTTTGGGACATGCAAAACTGGATCTAAGGACAAGGAAGGAGTACAATTGACATTCCCACAACCCATTATTGAGGCTGTAGTTCCATCAGCAATTCACACTTTATCTCTCCAGATCGAGGCATATATGATGTAAAAATTCTTGATGAACCAGACATATGATTTGTAGCACCAGAGTCAATTATCCAATCATCTTTCGCATTATTATTTTGTTTATGAACATCATTCATACCTCTGGTTGCATGGAAGTTAGAGTTGTGTTCAACAGGTTCATCGGTAGAAACAGATGCAAGCATGGACTTGTACTCCTCAAGTGCCTTTTCATTTTCGGCTGAGGTGAAATGCACATGTTTTTGCCTTCTTTCTAGACTATTGCCACCACGTGATCTATTTGGTTGCCTTTGCTGCCACCCTGGAGGATAGCCAATTATTTCAAAGCAATTCCTCTTTATGTGTCCTGGTTTGTCACAATGGTCACATATTATTCTTGTCTTCCTTCTGTAATCGGTCTTGGCAGCAATAGCTTGTTCACGCATGAAGGTACCAGCAGATTGTAACTGAGTAGAAGAAGACAAAGCAGCCCGTGTATCTACATTTAATTGATCTGTTTTTGGTTGATTAGACAAACGAGTCTCTTCCTCCAAAATGCTCGCAACAGTGTCCTCAAGAGTAGGCCAGTTTGGTAGTGCAAATATCAACTGAGAACGCAAACGGAATTCTTCGTTTAAACCTTCCAGAAATGTTTGCACAAGTATTGGCTCAAACCATTCTCTGAGCAGGGCCAAGTCCCTTGTATCATGTGGTTTGAACGGCCTAAAAAACTCCAGATCTCGATTGAGTTTCTTGAGTTCCCCTGCATACTCTGTCACGGTTTTCTGATCCTGTCTAATATGGCGCATCTCATGAAGAATCCTACTAACCTGCATTTTATTGGATTTGCCAGAGAATTGTTTTTCAATGCTTGTCCACACTTCGGATGCACTCTGAAAATTTTCAACCTGTTCCCTAACAGTCTTCTCCATTGAGCTTAACAGCCAGACCATAACACGCTTTTGGTTCTGCTGCCACTGTTCCTTTGTTACATCATCTGGTTTCTTCTCATCCTCATTCAAATACTTGTGCAGTCCATGTGATTCCAAAATCAATAAGGCATTGCGAGACCAACTGAAGTAGTCTCCAGGACCAGTCAGCTTAACGGGATTCGGTTCGACGGTGATTTTGTGAAGTTCAGTTGTGTTGCTTGATCTTGCTTGTGCCTGCTCCATCAGCTGAGCAAACATTTTCTGCATACTTTCACATAGTTTTTCCACATTGGAATCATTGTTGTGTTCTGCCATGGTTTAGCTGAAAACACTACAACACCTTCACACAAACTTCAGCAACCAAATGGACTGAAAAAAGTACAACAGCTTCACACGAGATTCAAGAACTAAACAGACCGAACAATCCCAGCTCCTCTCCCAAAAATCACAGCAGCCAAGAGGATTCAACCCAGCAGACCACTCTTCAGATTCGAGCAGATTTATACCTGAGATGGAGAATCTCCACTTCTCTGTTCCGCTCCAAGACGATGTCACGACAGGGTCGAGAGCTACTCCAATCCTTGCAGCGCAGGACCAGCTTCAGGCCCACACAGCACGGCGATGGTGCGGCACAGCGGCGACACAAGGCTGCACAAAGACATCGGCGATGGCGACGGCGGCGCAGCACAAAGGCGGCCCCAACTCGGCGATGCACAGCACGATGCGGAGCAAAATCGCACAGAAAAATCACTCCCGATCAGCCCGTTCTGATACCATGTTGTAGTTTGGGAAAAGAGGGATTAAGAACTCTCAGATTGAGTGGAAGATTTTTTCATTCCTTCACTCAGCTAGTACAGAGAAGAAATACTACGAGAAGAAATCACTCGTACACTCTCACAGAACACTCTATACTTCGTTCCTGATCTATATCCCTACTCTACACTTTTACATTTTCACCCCTTGACTTCTTTACATTTACAACTACACACCATCCAACAGGAATCATGGCAGATTATTATAGACGAAAGCAGGAAAAACATAGATAAGAAAATACGCGGCCAGTAAAATTCTTCTTCTGTAGATCAGAAATACAGTGAAAGGTACCAAAGTACTAAACCAAGTTAAGCTTTCAACTTGTAAACACCTTCCTTTGCCTGAAGAATTAGTGGATCTATCATCAATTTGTCCCCCTGGGACAGAGAAATCAGAGAAGACATCAAAGTACTGACTAGCACAGAATAAGAACCTAAGCGTTTATAATGAATTGTTATCAATTCTTTCGCTGTACAATTCCTCTTCTATCTCTGTTGAGGCTGACTCCGTAAACATTGATTATTCTTCTACAAGCTCTAAGCCCTAACAAAATAAGCAGGGAAAACTTACGAGAATAGAAGGATTATACATTTGAAGAAACATTAAACTTATAAGTTTAAATCAAAAAGTGATGAAGAACATCATTGCATTGATAGATGTAGTGAAGAAAGTGGTGCACCGCCCAAACCTTTCCCTCTGACGGCGGCAGGGACGAACACAGAGAGGGGAACAGAGGATGAACAACCGGGACCAGCGGAGGGACCGAACACGATCATGGTGGTGGCGACAGAGGCGACACAATGACAAGGTGCCGTAGGCGATGACGTAGATGTCGATGCAATGTGGCGTTGGAGGCGACGCAGTGGCAGTGGCGACTAGACTTAACCACGCATTTGTATCAGCCGAAGTGGGACGATGGGTTCAGTACGTGAATCAAACTGAGGTATTTTCTATCTGTATCGAACCGCGCCACGTCATCGCCATATCAGTAGTACACTGCTCCCAAAACCACCCAGAATCTGCCACGGCTGCCGACTGAACCGGCTAGGGAGTGATTTATCTGGTTTAGGATTTAGGAAAATACAGAGTTAAAATCAGACCAAAATTTTGTTCTGGGGATTTCGCTCCAAAGTTTTTTTTTTTTGGAGATTAAGCAGTTTTTTTTGTTGAGAACCTCCGAAGCAGTATTCGGCTCTTTTGAATGCAGCCCATCTGCTAGAGCCCATTACAAGAACAACAACAGCAAAAGATATTGGAAGCCCGAGAAGGCGAGAAACAGAAGGAACCAAAGGAACAACAAGTAGCGACGGAATGTTGCAGTCCGAAGTGGTCTTAATGCCGAGGAGACCCTCGCAGTCGCTATCCGCACAGGGCTAAAGACGGAGGAGGAGATATATGCTTGCCTGCTCGAGCAGCTCCTGACCTTTTCCGATAAGCGAAGGGAAAAGAAGGACACCGATCTGGAGCGGTGGATACGCCCCGCAACAAGAGAAGAACAGCCCCTAAGTTCCCCTTCTTTCTCTTCAAGATGAAGGCAACCGCCAAGAAAGCGCAGGTATCCTGGTGGCAGAAGAAGTATGATCTGTTTCCTCCTGAGCGTCCGGGGTACACGTCTGCTTTGCGCATTGCACGTCTAGTGATCGGACCAGACAGATTTCGTCTGGAACAGGCAGGGGACAGTGGGCACAGGGGTGCTCTCTCCTACCGGACCGACATGGAGTACATGGGGTGGCCGCGTCCCAAAGAAGGCATTTTCAAGGAGGGCTCCTCTGTGCCTCTCAGGGAGGTTGCAGTTATCAAGAGGCTGCCCGACGGCATGGGGATTTCTATTATGTCTTACATCAGGGGGCTGGGTGTCAAGCTTGGTGATATTCTCTTTCTGTTGCACTCCATGTCAGTCACCGTGTCTCTGAGCTTCAC
The DNA here is from genome assembly GCA_947311845.1 of Poa pratensis. NCBI lineage: Eukaryota > Viridiplantae > Streptophyta > Magnoliopsida > Poales > Poaceae > Poa > Poa pratensis. The sequence goes on from CAMZMU010000110.1 coordinate 14,029,733, forward strand.
CGAGTGTGAGTTCTATGTCTCTACCAAGTTTACGGAGGAGCCATTGTGCGCCAGGGCTGATCTTGATTTCATAGTTCATAGATATTACTGTCCCTGTTGAGAATCTGATCAAGAAGCTTTACTGGTTGTATGAGCTAGATGAGCAAGATAAAAAGAAAATTCAGGAGAAAAATAATAATTAGGAGACAGTGGAGATGATGTGCGAGCAGGAGGAACCGATGCTCCAGCTAGAGGACCTGAAGAGGAGAAGAGATGAGAAAAAGAAATATGATGCCCTGCGTAAGGAAATGAAGAAGGCTGTTAAAAGGTATGAAGAAAGTGGCAGCTCAAGAAAACCAAATGTGGCATGAAGAATATGATGAAGCTTGCTTTACCGCCCCAATACATTCGCTTCTCGGGGAACCTGATTGGGCGAAACCAACAGATAATGAGCTATGCCAAATTGAGGAGAGGTGCATGGAAATGCTTGAGGAGTCTACTAAGCTGATAGTGCAAACGTGAGTGTTCTATTTTTACTACCCCCTGTCACCATATTTGCTCAGTTGTTAGGTAATTTATTATTATATGGATTATAGTAATGTCCTGGTAACGCTGAATTTCTCCGACTATTAACACTTGATTTAGTTATTTATATTATGCCCTGCCTTATTCTTCACTCTTCACAAACAAAATTAGGCAAATATCACACGGTGATCTATAGATTGTCAAATACACTGAAATCTCCGTAGATCTGAACCTTTCCAGTGTTGTATCAGTTTTGTAGGCTGTAGCTGTGATATGTGGCTTGTTGCGTCACTGTTGTTGGATGGAAATTCCAGTTAAGAGTCTCTGCAGTTACATAATTATAAAAGTCTCTACTGAAAATTTCAAGCTCTAGGGTTCACTATGTGATCCAATTGCATTTGATGCTGTTGCAGCAGTCGGTTTAGTCTTGGTGGAGGTGGAGCTGGGGCAGGTGAGACTACAGAGCAATCATCGCCATCGTGACCGATGATCATGAAGGTGCAGTCCTAATTCTTTTGTTAGTGTGGATTAAATGTTAATCCTTGTTAAGGCATTCCTATATTTAACTCCTAACCCGGGAAAAACAGTATAGTACAGGATACAGGGTCCACCTATTCAGGGAGCTCCCTCCCTAAGAAAAGGGAACATATTATGTGAACCCAGTGAGTAACCAAAAAAAAAAGCCTTATTGATCCAAAAACTACTGCCAAGATTCAGACAATGCAACTGATGCATGGCATAACTAGAACAGTTATTTTGCATCCCTGAGTTGTATATTTAATCATGATCTTCCATTTGTTGAAACTACTGTTTTGCTTTAACACCTGTTGGTTGTTACTAATGAACAACTTTTACTTTATGGTATGGTGATAAAACCATTTCTATTTTGTGTTAAAATTGTTCCAAGTTTTCCACCCCATAGGCTCATACACAAATTGGGATGTGCATTGGATATTCACGTTGTGCGCATATTGTCTATCCCTCTAATCAGTTTTTGCATGAATTTTGATTAGTTATTTCATGATGTTGATGCAATGCTATGCCTTAGTGCTTGACTTATCATATTTTTGGATTTACTTCTGCATACGCAGGGGCCACACCAATATTTAGGCAGGCTGCCTGCTATTATAGTACACCAACCTATATTATTCAGCATTCAGTCCCCTGCTATATGTGAACTGAATTTACGTTACAGTTGTGTCCTACTTGTTCCCACTACATTATAGTATTCAGCATTCAGTCCCCTGCTATATGTGAACTGAATTTACTTTACATTTGTCGCCTTTCTTACTTGTTCCCACTACATATTATATTTCTTGTTATTGGCATTCCCCACTTACCTTGATGTCTTTTTCTGGCTCTCCAGAAGTAATCAAAGTCTGTGGTCGGTCATCTTCTTAGCCCGGGATATTCTTTATGCTATGTTTCTGAACTCCTCAATTACATTTTACTTCGTCTTGCACCAGGGTACGCGAAGCTAGCATTGGACAGGGTGATTGCTGTAGTTGGTTGTTTTATTGACTCTTTTGAGTTTCTTAGACGTCGCATAGCTATTTTGGTGATAGTTGCTATCCTAAAACAAGCTGGTATCAGTACAGAAGTTAAGTTGATACATGTAGTTGCTAATTAGCTCAGTATATGACTTTTAATCTTAATTATTGTTCTTGTAAGAATTTGTGTCTTGCAACATTTTATTTGTACACTACATTCTCCGGAATTAAACTTTATGTGGAAGTATCATGGAAATAACAGAAAACTAATGATGTGGAAGTATACTTAATGAAATATACTTAAGGAAGCCGGTACGTCTATACTGGAATACAGTGTATGTGAATATGCTGGAATTATACCCGGGATAGTATAGAGTGGAAAGACAGGTTGTTCATATGTTGGCTATATGAATTGATTAAGGCCTGCGAATTTGAATTATTCAAATTCGGCACGTGATTCACACACGTGTGCTCGTGGGACTAATTGCAGATTGAAACTCCTAGATGGTTACTGATGATCGTGGTTGGTTTGGTTAACCTGGAGTTTCTGGAATAAATATCTGTGGAATTACGGTTTAAATAAAACCGGAATTAGCACTATATAAGGTGCCTAACACCTAGCCTCAAATTGATCATTGTGAGCGGCACCACGGAAAAGGATCGAGGAATAGGGGTTAGACCGAATTAGTGCTAAACCTAACATTGGTATCAGAGCCGAAGGTTCACCGACGCCGGAATCCGCTGCAAAATTCCCGTCAACGCCGTCGGGATCCTCCGCTGTGCAAACTCTGCCTTCGCTTCCGCTTCGCCCGTCTCCGCTGCGTCTCATCGCCTCCGCTCTCCCATCTCGAATCGATCGGCAGTCCAATACCGCGACATGTTGCGCGGTTGTGCGCCAAGTCGCTGTAGCCTTCTCGGTCTGGAAAGCGGAGCAGCTTCTCCTGTCGCTCTGCACGCACGGATCGAGGACGGTTTGCTGCCACGCAGATTGAGGAACGAGGACACTCGATTCTGGTTTGTGTTTGTTAGAATTAGATTCTAACTGCCCATGACAGTTACTTAGTGACCAAAGCGACGTACAGATGTGTCTGTCCGTACGGACGCCTTTTACTGTAGCAGACGCCTGTTCACTCCGAACAGGCGCCTCCACACCAACAGACGCCTCCTACAGGCGCCTCTTCCCTTGTAACCGACACTGCCAAGAGTCGGCAGCCTCCTGTATAAATTCCCTGTTGATGATCAATGAAGTACACAGTTCGATTCATTTGTTCGTTCTCTCGTTTGCTCTCGATTTGCTTCAACATGTTATCAGCACGCTCTGCCGAGAGCGATTTTCATCCATCGAGAAAGAATGAAGGAGCCGAAGAACGGGAAGAAGGCGTTGGCCCCCATCGCTCTAAAAATCGAAGCCCTCAACAAAGAACTGGTCTTCAAGATCATCGAAATCGAAATAGAACAGAACATCATACAAGAAAAGCCTGCAGAAGAAGATCGGGATATAGGAAGAACAGGCAAATCGGTAAGAAAAAAATGCTTGGAGTCACTGTTTCTTCTACTCATTGACGACGCCATCAAGAACAGACGAAGAACAGTGGCCACAATCCCAAAATCTCTACTGCTAATCGGTAAGAACATCAATTGCATCTCGAAAATCAGATTCGTCACCAAAGATTTCCGTGGTCATGGTCGCCGTGACATACGTACTCGGCCCGACGTGTCCAACGATGAGCACGAGGCCCGCCGCTGCAATCTCCAACCCCGCGGTCGTCGAGGTCACCGCCAATCACGCGCTCTCCTTCGTGCCGCCGGGATACATGCCTATGCCGTCCTCCACGGGCCGCCGCTCCCTGCCCTCGCCTTCGTGCCGCCAGGAAACACACATATGCCGTCCTCCACGGGCCGCCGCTCCCTGCCCCTCCTCCGTCTCCGCCGAACGCGGGGGTTCGACGCCGCCTCTTGGCGCTCGGCGTCCCGCTGGCGAGCCTGCCGTCGAGCAGCCGCTCCGGCCGCGCGGGCACATGGAGCCCGACGGCGCTCGGGCTCGTGAACGGCGCCTCCAACGGCGTTGCGCCCGACACCCTCCTTCTTGGAGGCTTTTCCGACGAGGATGAGCGCGGCGGGTGTTCTGCTCGCCGCCGGTGATGCGGCCGACCGGCCGTCGCGGTCTCTGCTTGACTTGTTTTTGCGAATTGGGGATCGAGTTGCTGGGATTTTTTTCCTCATCGGCCGCTCTCCCTTATCTATTCGCTTGACCAGGCTGGGCAGACAAAGCCTACCTTACGTGGCAGATGTACATGCGGCTGGAAATTTAGGCAGCCAGCAGCGATTGATTGATTGATTCTTTGCTTATTTGCTCATTGATTTAGCAGTTTAGCATATCAATCACTTAGCAGTCCTAGCAGTGATTTTATTCCTGTTTTAGACTGTTAAATTCGGTACATATATTTTAGTACTGTTTTCTGTTGAGTACCAATGTATTCTAGATCCTAAATTGATGTAATCTATTTTCACGTTTTTCACATGTCGAGATTAATTATGTCTATTTGCAATTGAGATTTTTAATTTCTTGCAAATATAAATTTAGTGCCTATATAGTACTGTCTATCTGTCGAGTACGACGTATTCCAGAATCTTTCTACGATGTATATATTTCCATGTTCCCCACATGTCGAGATTAATACGTATATTTGCGATAGACATATTCAGTTTATTGCAAATAAATTTCAGTTCATCTTAATTGAGCTCTTTGGCTTAATACGAGTAAGAATTGATATGCAAAATTTAAGTGATTTCTTTTCAAATTGATGTTTTGGGATCATGAGGTAGTGTGTAGATTTATCTATCACCACTGTTTAAGCCTACATTTTGTCATTTTTGACATTATGATTGCCAATGTGTTCTCCCATACATTTTAATTAAGTTATGACACAAGGCATTCGAAGTGTGAGTATTATACTCCGCTAATGCTGCTAGATCTACTCTGAAATTCAATTGGATAACAATTTGAGGTTCACACTAATGAGTTCAAGTCCACTTCTTGAAACTTCATTTATTTTGCATCGTTCATTACGACATAACCATGATGGAATTTAATTTACCAAATGGAAATTAATATTCTCTGGTTTACCCATATAGATAAACGATGGCTCAAGAGTTTTAAGCACTTGCTCTCAACAGCCACAACTATCCTAAATGGGTCATGGACATAAAGATCGCTCTTGCGTCCCGTGGTTAGTGCGTGCAATCCAAGCTCCGGATGTTTCACTCCCGGCTGGAGTCACGCCGATGACAGATGAGCAAAAATATGATGCTTTGTACATCATAAGGCACCATGCTCCTCCAGATCTCAAGTCTGATTACTTGGAGGAAGAATTCCCCAGTACCTTGTTTCAGGCCCTTAAAACGGTATGGGACGCAGAAGGCAGTTGTCATGCCTGAAGCACTCCATGATTGGACGTACACATCTCCGATTCAAGACTTCAAGTTTGTCGGGGAGTACAATACGAGGTTTATAAGATCAGTTCCAAACTGCGCTTTTGCGGGAAAGAACCTACTGATGCGGAGAAGATAGAGAAAACTCTACCCACTATGCTCCCATCTCTCAGGATCCTCCAGCAGCAGTACCGTGCTCACGACTACCAAGTCTATTGTGACGTTATTCGTATCCTACTTCAGGTTGAAAAGCATGATGAGCTGCTCGCTAAGAATGGCTCTCAGCGTCCGGTTGGTTCTCAACCTTTACCTGAAGTTCATATGAATGTCACGAACGGGCAAAAGTTTGATGCTGCCTTCAACGGCAAGCCTTCGAACTTCAATGGTAAGCGAAAGCGCAACCGGAACAGGAAGCCTAGAAACTCAGACCGTGGGAAAGGCACCGCAAAGCATGAGTTTGAAAAAACTAAGCTTTGTGACAAGTGTGGTTGCTACACGCATCCACTAACAAGTGCAAGACCCCAAAGCATCTGGCCATTCTGTACCAGCAATCCCAGGGATGCAAAGCACCTCAAGGGAAAAGGTTTGAAGCCAACTTCAACCTTCCTCCAGATGACACCAATGGAGCTGCTTGTTCGCGAGATGTTCCTACTGGACCTTGCAACCATAACTCTCCATAAGTCAGAGGACCCTACAGGCACGGAGAACATGATGGTTGAGTACGCCTCAACCAAAGTGTTTGGAGACTTAAACTAGTCCCACTATCTCCTTAGTGGTCGTTTTATTAATGTCCATTTGTGTTCTCGTAATAGAACGTATATATTGTATCAGCACTCTGATATAAATAAGATTGCATACATTCTATATATCTGATAAAGATTTCCATATTGGAACTTCTTCAATTATATATATAGATTTCTACGAGTGCCAATCCGATGGATGTGGAACAAGTATATGAAAATGTACCCCTCTATTGTCTGGATTGTACTACACGTACATCCAACTCGTAGCACATGTTGCATATAATGCAATTCCATCGGTCATGTTTTGCATGAGCTAAACTTTCCTAGTCATGAGATTTGGTTGCACATATTGTGCCAATGGATCACTTCAGTCCCTTGAACACATTCAAGGTGATATTTGTGGTCCCAACCAACCATTGTTTGGACTAAAATCGAATTAAATCAATTCGAATGGACAAATATTGTTGCAGAATTCTCTTCACATGCCTCCACTATTTAGTGCATGGCTCCGAGGATCGAAGTTCAGCACAATGTCCTATGTGTCCATACACAATTGTTTTTGGTCGTCTCTGATCAAAAGGATTTTCTCATTGCACGACCCATGTTAATGAATTGCAATTTACCAACTTACGTTGGAGTCATGCAGTTTTACACGCTGCTACTGACTAACTGCATATAGCAGTACTTCCCCTCTGCAATTGATACGTGAAATCCTCCGAGCATTTCCCATCTGCGTAAGTTCGGAAGCGCTTCACGCGTACCGATCTCACCACCGCAGCGTACATCATGGGCCCACATATGAGGGATCTATGTGGGGTACAGATATCCGTCGATAACCCAGTACCTTGAACCCCTCATAAGGGATGTATTCATAGCCAGTACGCTGATTGCTTATATTTAAGGAGGATTATTTCCAGGCATTAGGGGGAGATTTCAAGTACCACATCGAATGCCAGGAAATCAATTGGGACTTCACGTTCCTCCTCATACCCACGTACTCAAGAATCTGGACTCTACGTTCGATTCACAAATTTGCAACACATGCAAATAACCTGCCAGATTCATTTACTGATCTCAAAGGTGTTACAAAATCCTTCAATCCGGTTAGAAATGCGCCCGAAAGAGTGGAGGTACCAATAAAAACCACTCAACTCCCTTTTTATAAAAAGAGGGGGAGTAGTACGGCCTCTAACCAGGATCCAGCTTTTCGCAAAGCAACAAAGGAAATCGAGGATAAATCCTCTAAATCAGTAAATGCAAGTCGACCTTGCGTTGATGAACACCTAATGGGTAGTATACACCCAGTGGAAGGGAAACCTCCACAACCCCAGCTCCAGCTTGCACACACTGGCTGGGACATCGGAACACCCAGACTCACGCGTATTGGGAAATCACGAAGAGTCATCAAGGGTGCATGATATTTGCTCCAACTATATCGATTCTGGAGAATCATATAACCAAAGCCTACAACTGTCGACAAACATCTCTTGTATGATTGCAAACAACCTTCACAATGATTCAGATCCAAAGACCATGGCCATGGCAGAGTGTGAACACACTTGCTAGGACTGAACTCATCAAAGGATGCAATCCAAGCAGATATAGCCTCGCTCTTCCAAATGAATTCCCTATGGGATTATTCAATGTGTTTTCTTCCGGAAACGGAATGAGAAATACAGGTGGTGAGAAAGCAAGGCTTGTAGCATAAGGTCGGGTTTCCGCAGAGATCCGAGACCTACTCTCCAGACATGAGTGAAATCTCGTTCCGATACATATATCATTGGCAGTACAAAATCATCTATCTATGCAGTTGATAGGTGTAGTGACAACATATCCATGTGGATCACTAGATTCCGACATGTATGGTTCCCGATGGAATCTCTGTCCGAATCGAAACGCAAATGCAACATGTATTGTGTAAAATCAATAAGTCGCCACATGGCTTATTGTTGTCGGTACATTTTGGTACAACCGACGTAGTGAGTTCCTTATACAAGGATTACTCCTACATGATGATCACCCATGTGTGTTTGTCATACATAAGGATAACTCCTACATGACAAAACACGTGATCATCTAAAGACGGATTTGAGATGAAGAATTTGGATAAACCCAAATGTGCTTGGGACTACAACTCGAGCACCTTCACTCAAGTATTATGGTACACTAAGATGCCTATATCCAGAAAATTGGAGAAACTTAATATAGACAAGTCATGTCCATCTCAGGGATTGTTCGATCTCTAGACGTAGAGAAAGATCCATGGGAAGATGGAGAAGAGATGTTGGAACGTAAAGTTCCATATCTCAGTGCCATTGGACCTACCAACATAATTGGTTAGGAATCAAGAATATCTTTCGATATCTCCAAGGCACCAAATATCTTGACATGTTTCAATTTCGGAGAAATCTGAACTCCAATTTAGACACTGGTATTGGCTACTTACATGATCCTACAATGTGTACATACATGGTAGAACTGTCACTCCATTGATGTCTTCAAATAGACTCTGGTGACTATACTACCACGATCATTCTAAGATGCAATGCTTCATGTTAACACGTGTGGCTTCACGGAATGATAAACCGCATACATTAGTCATGTGGTGTTGGTTCTCTCGAATCACCTATCATTATCTACACAGATAATGTTGCTTATGTTGCATAGATGCAAAACAGGTTACATAAAGAGCAATATCGTTAAGCATATTGCGCTAAATTGTTTTATCCCCATAAACTCATGACGAGTCGGGAATAAACATCTTGCAATTAAAATCATGCGATATCCTCGCTGATCTATTCACCAAGTCTCTACCAACTATAACATTCCAGAAATGATTCATGGGATTGGTATGCGACGGCTTCGGGATTTGCAAGAGTCAGGGGGAGTATCTTCCTGAACTATTCTGTTCAAAGCATCATATTACACTCTTTTTCCCTTTATGAGTTTACTTTTCAGGTTCTCATCAGGTTTTTAATGAGGTAGTATCAACATAAAATTATATGTCATACTTTCTGTTTTCCCCACCGGGGTTTTTAGAAAGTATACACGACATATTTATTGTCCTCTAAACTCTATGGATTTCATTCATATTGAGTTAACAGAGACAATAATCATTATATGTTGTATCATTTTCTCCTTACTTTTCCCACTGGGTTTTAAAGGAGTTTTAACAACATATCAAATACAATTCTCCTCACATTTTTCCCAAAGGGTTTTTGGGGGAGAATTTCAAACATCATATGTCATACTTTCTGTTTTCCCCACCGGGGTTTTTAAAGGAAGTATACAAGGCATATTTATTGTTCTCTACTTCGCTATGGGTTTTCCCTTTTTAAGGTTTTCCCATATGAGTTATCAAAGAGACAATAACAATCATATGTTGCATCATTTTCTCCTTATTTCCCACCGGGTTAAAGGAGTTTTAGCAACATATCATACTTTACTCTCCTCATATTTTTCCCACAGGGTTTTTGGGGGAGAAATCGTCAACTTCTAAGATCATCAAGACTATACAGAATAGTCTCAAGATTATACAAGGGATACAAGACATACAAGACGTAGCTTTGTTCAAGGGGGAGTGTTAGAATTAGATTCTAACTGCCAATGGCAGATACTTAGTGACCAAAGCGACGTACAGATGTGTCTGTCTGTACGGTCGCCTTTTACTGTAGCAGACGCCTGTTCACTCCGAACAGGCGCCTCCACACCAACGGACGCCTCCTACAGGCGTCTCTTCCCTTGTAACCGACACTGCCAAGAGTCGGCAGCCTCCTGTATAAATTCCCTGTTGATGATCAATGAAGTACACAGTTCGATTCATTTGTTCATTCTCTCGTTTGCTCTCGATTTGCTTCAACAGTGTTTGTACGATCCAGGGAAGGCAGGCAAAACTACTAATTTGGTTGCTGCTGCACGTTCATCGAGAGAAGAGTAGCAGATTTCTTTTTTCATATCGATTGGATTCCATCCCGTGGAGGAACGAGAAAATAAAAACTCCGGCAGATTCCGCGGAACACGCTTTCTCTCTCCGATTGGCAGATCGAATCGACGCAAATGCGGCGACTTCCGCAGTTCGTTTTCCGCGCCGCGTCTGACGGCGAGACACTTCAGACGAGCTCGCCGCCCTAGCCCCGCCAAAGTTCATCACATCGCTGTCGCTACGCGCGACGCTGCCTACCGGCCGCTATGCTTGGCGACCACCCGCACCGGATGCCACAAGCTCTTCGGGTCGCCCGTTCTACAGATCGGTAACACTCTCTCATCATGGCATCAAATAATGTTTACTCTGAGCTATTTAAATAAGAAATAACTAGACTGGTGGTTCTAATTCACGGTTTGGAAGGAAAATCATGTACTTATTTTCAGCTGTGACTATTGATTATGTTATTGATATGTCTAAACCGGAAAAGTCGGAGGAAAAGGAAAATTATGGAATTTGGACAAGGAAAATAAACTAGTTCAATATTTACATTAGAATCACTGTTTGATTCATTAGCTGAGACGGACAGATTATGTGGAATATTTGCATGATCTGGAAGAGGACTTTTTATTTTTGAGACTTATCTTTTATTGGGCATCATTTTCTTGTGGAGGAAATTGGAATGCACTCTCTGGGAGAGGAATTAAACTCTTCGTCGGATGGATTTCCCCCCCCCCCCCCCCTGTGATTTCTTAATTGCTACGGGTTTTGAACTTGTCACCGGAATATATTTGGAACTCGTTGGCATACTCTGGAACCTATTGGAGTACTTAATAATTCACCGGAATACTCCCGTGTAACGACAAGGAGAAGACATCAAGCATGTTTATACTGAAATTGGCATCACTTATCTTTGGAGGAAAATGGGAAATACTCCATGGAAAAGGAAATCAATATTTACTCAACGAAATAAATATGTCTACATAGGCAATATTGCTAAATTGGATATACTTGGAATTTGGAAATATTGCAATCAAACTCCCTGGTGGAGGAAAAGTATTATCATTCTTATATTCACCTACGATGAGAAGGAATTTAATTTATACTTCTTGGTCGGAATTTGTTGGTTATGTATGCTATTTGGAAAAGGAAGAGTGGAATTATTGCTCAATGGAAATTAGTGCATTACTATGAATTTAACACAATGGTTTCATTTATCTCATTATAATCCATTGGAAGTTGGTTACCAAATCGTTTATTTAGCCAACATAACTCCATAGGGAGGAACAATGATAGTGGGAAAACATGCTCGGAATTTATTATTGATGTTATTTACGACTTGGTCATACTCTACAAACATAATTACACTTGTTAATTCTGAAATTATAAACTTTAAGTGGGAGAACTATCAGTTATGGATTTCTCTTCAGTGTGACATTTGGTTTTACACTCCCACTAGAGGTTCAATTATTTTTATATCATTTACAACTTGGTAACATATAAAGGAACATAATTAGTGGATTATTAATTCTGGAATTCTAAGCTTTAGTGGGAGGATTATGATACTTTATCAACACATATTTACGGTATTTTTGGACACTCCTACTTGAGGTGGATATATTTATTTATTTCATGATTCACTTGATATGGTTATTAATATCTTTGACAATACAAGTCGGAAGGTTTTTGTTGTATTAACATCTCATACTGAAGTGGAAAATCAGTTCATCAAAGGATTACATGGTTTGAAACTGATTGGTGGGGGAAGTACACTTCAGAAATATTAATTGAAACTAATGTGATGAGCATGGAATTATTCACAGCTGTCTTATGGGATATACTCCATGGTTGAATGGAGGAATACAACTCTTGGTTATTCACTGGATTATGAAAGCATTACATACTACTATTTGTTGAGTAAGTCATTATTTATCACAGTCACTGTTTATATTTTGTGAACTGGAAAGAAGTATTCTATTTATATTTTGATAGTATGGAATTGGAATCATTGTTTACTACATAGCACACCAAGATTTTATTTTTAATCTTTATATTCTAGTGGATCAAATGGTATTTCGTTTTTGATCTGGAAAAGGGAAAATTGGTGGAAAGTAGGAATATGATATTTTGTCATGAAGGGTGTGTTTATTAATAGTCACACCGAAATATATGTGCTAAACTCATAGGAAAACACCAAGTTACACTCCCAACACTAACATGCTGAGGAAAAGTGGGAGAAATTAAATTGGGCCATCATATCTTGCTACTATTGTGTGTTATTTGAGGAAGTTACTCTACATTTTAGAGGAAAGAAAAATACTAAAACTTGTTGCTAATGTTAACTATGGGTGGAAACATTGCGGGAAGGAATAAACTCAATGAGGAATAATAAAAGTTTGGGAACTTGTTATTTTACCAAACAACCGCATGCCTATAGATTGTTATTGGATTTATTTATAAGGAAATTTAATGCAACATGCTTAGTGGATTATAAAATTCTAAGCTTGTTATTTAATTCTTAACACAAAGAAAAAATTATACTTTGTGTAAACTCTGAAATTTAGAGGAAGGTGTTTTTTGTTTGATTCTTTACACAAAGGAAATATTTATACTTTGTGGAAACTCAGAAATTTAGAGGAAGTTGTTGTTGTTTAAGTTTTACACAAAGTAAATATTTATACTTTGTGGAAACTCTGAAATTTAGAGGAAGTTGTTGTTGTTTAATTCTTTACACAAAGGAACTATTTATACTTTGTGGAAACTCTGAAATTTAGAGGAATGTGTTGTTGTTTTATTCTTTACACAATGGAATTAATTATACATTGTGGAAACTCTAAAATTTAGAGGAAGTGGGAATAAAGATATGGTTTGCTAACTGATTAGGTTAATTCATGTTCTTGGAACAAGCTTCACATCAATGGTATATCAGGTCATACGGCTTTATTACTGATGGAAGATATTCATATACAAAGGTTAGTGTGAATTGTTTTTGTGTTATCATTATATGTGCTAACTTTGTTCTTATTGATTTTATAATATTACATTGATGGAAGTGAAAGCTTGGTTTCGTTCTAACTTTCTTATGAAAGGAATGTTCAAAGCTTCCTGCGTTTTGGGAGTGGAATTACATAGTGAATGTTTTGATATATTTTTTTATGGAAAACTGCAAACCTGCCAAATACATTTGGTAAAGGGAATGATACTCTGCGAGGAATTATACTTTAACTCGTGAGGAAAAAGGAATAGTAATTGTCATACCACTATTATTGTGGGATATTATTTGTGCGACCTGAGCTTAGCCATTCCGCTATAATTGTTGCTTTTGATTAGCATGGAAAACGATTTGCTGGAATTAGCAAACGGAATATGAATCTTATGAAAATTGTTGGCATCACATAATGGACTTGTCGTGCAATGTCAAGGAAACATGGATTACTCATTATTCATTAATGATCTCAACCTTCAACTACGTGGATATATTGACGCTATTTGTGATCTTGGTGAAAGGTAATCTATTTTATGTTATGTGTTAAGATTTACTTTTGTAGGTCTTTATGGTGTATAAAGGAAACATGATTTAGTACTTGTTATTTATGAAATATGAATACTTCAATGCATCTCAAGCATTGAAGGAAGGTCTATGGTTAAGGAATTTTCTTCGTAAACTTAAGGTCGCGGAAAGACGCATCATAACCTGTTACTTTGTGATAATATGAGTGCTAAAGTCACAAAGTTTATGTGCAACATGAATACACTGAAGGAAGGAATTATTTTATAACCATGCTATTTGTGTGGGAATTCACTTGTTGAAATAAAATGTTTTCAGTCAAGTGGGAGATGTAGGAATTTGTGTCTTGCAACATTTTATTTGTACACTACATTCTCCGGAATTAAACTTTATGTGGAAGTATCATGGAAATAACAGGGAACTAATGATGTGGAATTATACTTAAGGAAATATATTTAAGAAAGCCGGTATGTCTATACTGGAATACAGTGTATGTAAATATGCTGGAAATATACCCGGGACAGTATAGAGTGGAAAGCCAGGTTGTTCATATGTTGGCTATATGAATTGATTAAAGCCTGCGAATTTGAATTATTCAAATTCGGCACGTGACTCACACACGTGTGCTCGTGGGACTAATTGTAGATTGAAACTCCTAGATGGTTACTGATGATCGTGGTTGGTTTGGTTAACCTGGAGTTTCTGGAATAAATATCTGCGGAATTACGGTTTAAATAAAACCGGAATTAGCACTATATAAAGATCCCTAACCCCTAGCCTCAAATTGATCATTGTGAGCGGCACCACGGAAAAGGATCGAGAAATAGGGGTTAGACCGAATTATTGCTAAACCTAACAGTTCTGTGTTGGCCATGTGATCCCGTTTTACTTTTTGGAAGAGAAAATGGATTATGGATACAAATGCAGATTTTCCATTAAATAGTAGCAAGCACAGACATTATAATGAATGCATCATGATTTTTTCAGAACTGAAATATGCACTTGCATTTTTTTTGAAATATACAAATAAAATAAAATTGTGCATGTAGTTTTGATATACCTATACAGTAAGTTGCAAGTTTCCTGGATCTACATCGTTTTGCCTGTCTTTCATCTCCGCCCCACCACTCCATGGCATAGGTGGCATTTTTTGTCCACACGTCCTTACTAACACACATGTACTTACTAGTAGTTTTGATATTACTCGCTTAAGCAGCCATGTCCTTACTAGCACACATGTTTTTTCTTGTACTTGCGAGCCAACATGAAGTAAGTGAGCAGATATGCAGGGCAGCAGAGACATCATACAATTTGTTTTGAATGCCCCACCGATTGTCATCTCAGCTCTAAGGGGCATCATGCTACAGAGATTGTCCCGATTACTTGAATAGAAGGGTAAACAAAACCAATGCTGGCATGACATCCGATGCTGTATCCTTAATTCATTCACCATCACATTCTGGAGTTGTAGCCATTGCCCTATACAGTTCCTATATGTGAATGTAACCATTATGAATTTGTGATAATAATTTTATCTATTTGAAAGCATCTTGTATATCTCGCTGCCACTTTTCTGAACACATTTACGTGTTCGTATCTCAAGTTAATACTCCTCACCAAAATAAGTGCATAGTTTTTGCTCCTCACCGTGATTACTGCAATACTGCATAGTTACCGCGATCATACGCCATTTCCTGTCTATAAGCACTAGTACTCTGGCAGACTTCAAAGAGAAAATATCAAACAGTTGGGGTTTGCAGTTGAATTTTAAATTAAACAGCAGATTAAGACACCAAAAAATAGTACATACCATGTTTTTTTGTACTTAATTACACAAGGTGTTGATTTGGCATCTCTATGGCCTTGCTGTGGCATTTTTACTATTCTAATTATCTGATAGAAATATATATATATATATATATATATATATATATATATATATATATATCCATAATCAAGAGTAAATGGCACTGGCGGTCACACAACTCATCGCGTATGTGCACTTAAGTCACGCAACTCAAAAACGTGATTTTTTGGTCTCACAACTCACAAACGTGTGCAAATTGGTCACAAACGAACCACGTCATCCCGTTTTGGACTGAAATTTTTCAGAAAACCCCCTGTGTTATATTAGGAGGGTCAATATTGCAAATATCCATGTACATAATGATTTTTAAAAAAGATTAAAGATGGCTGACGTCATCAATGGATCCACCGCCGGATGCTCCTCTTAATACAAAATCAAACATATCTAAAAAAGAAAACTCTATCCCGTTGACTCGAGGTAGGCCATGCTCGACGGATCCAGCAGCGGAAGAGCGCGCCCAGCTTGGGGTCACCAGCCCGTTCAGCGCGCCGGCGCCGTCAACGACACGGAAGCCGAGGCCAAGGTTACGAGCGCGCCCACGGCGGTGCCCAGCCGCGCCTCACCGGAGTCGAGGCCATGGGAGGCAGTGGCGAGCGCCTCTTCCCCGTACAGAATCCCGGCCTCCAGGTGCTGCTCGCTGACCGCCGCCACGCCTGCGACGTCATCGGCGCCTGCGTATCGTGCAGCAGGCTGGCGTCCTGCAGGCTGTCGAGGATGAGCTCGAGCTCGACGGCCGGCCGACGCGGGGAGAGGAGTGGCGGCGGAGCTCGACGACGTCGGCTATGGCTCCGCTCACGACCGCGGACTGCCGGATGCTGCTGGACCACTACGGCCTGCACGTCGCGTCCGCCCGCGACCTGCATACGCTTGCTGACATGGGGAACACATCCGTCGAGCTCATGGCACAGGGATTCCTCGAGCAGGTGGAGTACGCCTGCGTCGACGCCTACCTCGCCTGCCGCCTCGGCGTCCTCTTCTGCCCCGCAATGCAGCGCGCCCCTCTGCCTCCCCGCGCGCCTCCACCTGCCCCACGCACTCCGGACCTCCGGTGATACCTCCTCGCGCGCCTCCTCGCGACCCCGTCCTCCAGCTCCACCGTGCGACGGGTCCCGCTCTGGTGCTACCCCGCCCACACGCTCTGTCTCGTGCACCAAGCGCCCTCCTTCTCTCGTGCGCACCACCGCCCGCTCCACCCGTTCCGGTGCGCCCCTGACCGCCGCGTCCCGCGCAATGCGCCCTTGTGCCGTCGCCCGTTCGCGTCCGACAGGGAGCGAAACCTCCACAAGTTCTTCGCCGACTGCCGGTGCTCGCCCCACTTGTTATATTAGGAGGGTGTGAGCAGGGGCACGGTGGGGGCGGCGGCGGCGCCCGCCCAGGACGGCGCTCGGCCGCTCGAGCGCGAGCAGGCGGCGGCGCGGCCACGGTTTCCGGCGGTGGATCCATTGATGACGTCAGCACCATCTTTAATCTTTTAAAAAAATCATTATGTCCATGGATATTTGCAATATTAACCCTCCTAATATAATACTGTTGGGTTTCTGAAAAATTCCAGTCTAAAACGGGATGACGTGGTCCGTTTGTGACCAATTTGCACACGTTTGTGAGTTGTGAGACCAGAAAATCACGTTTTTGAGTTGTGTGACTTAAGTGCACATACACGACGAGTTGTGTGACCGCCAGTATCATTTACTCCATAATCAATCCTTTTTATTTTTCTGTATACGAGTTCATTAACATACAATAGGACCATTATGCCACCTTAGAAAAACTAGCAGTGATGACAATTATCATTAGTATTATCATCTACCCTTCGTTTTTTAACATAAGATGTTTTAGTTTTTGTTCACATTCATATGCACATAAATGTATGTAGACACATTTTACTTTTTATGTTCACTCATTTTAGTGTGCATATAAATAACATGTATACCACCTAAAACATCGGGAGCGTCACGGGTGAGCACGCGCGCCAGGACCCGAGCGAGCGCACGCGGCCATCGCGCGCGTAGGACAGCAAGGGCCCGCCACGTGGGTGCGTCGGAGAGAGCGCACCGGCTCACACGCACATGGCCGTGCGCCCGTGCCGCGAAACGAGCTGGCACACACATGGCCGCGCGCCCGCGTCTGCCAAACGAGCTAGCACGCTAGCTCCGATCGATGATATCAGTTTGCTAGCTTAGCTGCGTAGCTGCATGTATTTTTTTCTTTTTAACGTGACACACTATAAAATAGTTGTACACAATTTTTTTACAGTGCACTGTAAAAGAGAAAATAGTGCACTGCCCATCTAGGCAGTGCACCGCGAAAAGAGTAGGCAGTGCACTGCCCTGCCTAGTCAGTGCACCACGAAAAGAGAAGACAGTGCACTGTGAAAAGAGAAGGCAGGGCACTGCCTCATCCAGGCAGTGCACCGTGAAAAGAGAAGGCAGTGCACTGTCCGTCTAGGCAGTGCACCGCGAAAAGATAAGTCAGTGCACTGCCCCATCCAGGCAGTGCACCGTGAAAATAGAAGGTAGTGCACTGTCCGTCTAGGCAGTGCACCGCGAAAAGATAAGGCAGTGCAGTGCCCCATCCAGGCAGTGCACCGCGAAAAGAGAAGGCAGTGCACTGCCGTGCACCGCAAAGAAATAAGGCAGTGCACTGTCCCGTCCAGTACACCGCAGAAAGAGAAGGCAGTGAAAGAGAAAAAGTTTTAATAAAGATCTTGAAGGGGGTACATTCGTCGTTGTCCCTTGTATTTCGTCGATGCATGTCTTGTCACGTGTGCCCCAGGCTGCGCCCTAGCACGGCGCCTTCGGCGCGTCTACCATTCATAAACTGCACCGGAAAAAGGCAGTGCACTGCCGAAAAAAAGGCAGTGCACTGCCGCATTCGAAGCAGTACACCGCAATAAGAGAAAGCAGTGCACCCATCCACGACAGTGCAAATACCCCATCTGAGGCAGTGCATCACAAAAAAGAAGGCAGTGCATTGCCCGGTCCAAAGTGCACTGCCCATCTGAGGCAGTGCACCTGAAAAAGATAAGGCAGTGCATTGTCCATTCGAGTCAATGCACAGTAAAAAAAGGCAGTGCATTGCCCATCCGAGGCAGTGCACCGCAAAAGAGAAGGCAGTGCACTGCATCCAGTAAAAAGAAAGGCAGTGCAATTTACACACTCCAGGCAGTGCCCAATCGAGGCAGTGCACCGCAAAGTGAGAAGGCAGTGCACCGCAAAAGGGAAGATATTGCAAAGGTATTGCACTACAGGAAAAAGGCAGTGCAATTTATACACTCCGGGCAGTGCACAAAAAAAGTTTGTCAAAACATATTAACATGAGATCTAGTTTTGTAGATCTCAACGCGACTAACCCATCCCTAAAAACGGATCGTGAATTGGAAACTCCGTTCGAAAGATATTTTACTTTTTGTGTTCGAATTGGAAAAGAAAAGGAAAAAAGAACACCACGTACAAACCAGCCAGAGAGCACAGCGAGCGACGTACGCTGGGCCAGCACGTGGCGGCCAAGGAGTGACTCCCGCGGGAGAGGCTCGCATGCACCAGGGAGCTCCAAGTGTTGGCAGCACATGCGACGCGGAGTGTGCTCCTGGGAAGTGCGCGCTTTTTCTAACAATTTCGTAAAACATCTTATATTAAAAAACAGAAGGAGTAACAGGTAACTCCGGAATCCGAGGACCAGCCTTTGGTACCAAGCCAGCATGGAAGTTGCTAATCCATGTCCATGGTGAGAGGGTTAAACATGTTGACTAGAGCAGAAGTGAACATATAAAGTGTGAGAAATTATCATGAAATATCAGAAATCCCGTGCACTTGTTCAAATTAATTTACGATAGTGTTTATATCTATGTAGTTGGACAGATATCCAAAGGGCTTTACTAACTCAGATAGAGACCACACCAATGAGACATGGTGCATCTAGTCTCCGGATCAAATCGCGGATCTTGTAAACCTGCATCCACTGCTTGGAGATGACGAGCAATTTTTTTCCCTCAGACTCCACAAAATCATCCGTTCTTTACGTTCTCACCCTGACGTGTGCCCTGAGATGGGGGGCATCCCGCGTTTCATCGACGCTCCAGCAACTCATCAAACAGAAGCCCCTGTCAATCCCCAGGAAAAGGAACTTGTAGCTGCGCGCAATCCGCTCATCATTTTCCAAGTCGGACACCACCGGAATCTCAACCACAGACAGTGAGCCAGCGCCGTCGTCGACATTGATCTTGTATCCGGTGATGGCCTTCCTGGTCCTTGATAAGGCGAGGAAGATCTCGGGGCTGTGAGGGTTGGCGCCCTCGACGAAGGGCAGTCTCTTGTCATCTATCGTCGACCACTTGTTTGCGTTGGTGTCAAACGCGTAGGTGGCCGCCTGTCCGGTGACAGATACCAGAATACGGGAGCCCACGACGACGTGCGACTTGACGGTAAAAATGGAGTAAAGTCTGTTTTAAACCTTGTATTCATAGACGACGTCGGAATCGAACCTTAAACTCTCAATCCCGGAAATCAGCACCCTCAACTTACAATCCCGGTTATTACTTGCTAGACTATTATTTCCATACCGGGATTGCCGACGTGGCGGCAGTCGAATGTTTGGCTGAGCAAATATGAGACACGATCGTTCATGCGCGGCGGCCACTCCTCGCATCGGCATCGTGTCGGTTGCCTGCCTCATCAAGTTGTGCTCCGCCATGGCTAGACCTCTTGCTCGCGCAGGCCGGCCGTCCTGCAGCTACTGACCGGCGAGAACCCTGAACCGCGGCGTCGGCGAGGTGGTAGCCCAAATCTTGACAGGCCGACCACTTGCTCGCGCAGGCCGAAGGTGCCTGCAGCTGCTGACCGGCGAGCAGCCTGAACAGCGGTGTCGGCGAGGTGGTAGTCCATACTGCTCCATAGGCGGCAACAACGCATGGCATCCATGACTCCTGGTCAGACCTCCGCAGCTAGAAGGCAAAGACGTCTAAGCCCATCTATGTGTGGCTGTGTGCAAAGATACTAGAGTGGTAATAAGGCTTCAAATATGTTAGAAGAGAAAAAAGGGAGCGATCGAGAGAGAATCGAGAGGGGGAAAGAATGAATCGAACTGTCTTTATTCCATCGATGATCGAGTATATATACATGGTGAATCGTCACCTCAACAAACTGACATATCGAGGAGGCGGCGTTTTGGGATCAACCGTCGGGGACGGTTTTACATCGAGGGAGCGTCGTGTCGGCTGCCGAAGCAACCGCACGGGATATTACATAGGGAGGATTATCCCTCTAATTAAGTAAACTAATTAAATCCTAACACTCCCCCTAATCCTTCCTTGTACTTGCGATTGAATATCCTTGGAAAAATCTCCTCCAAAAACCCTATGGGAAAAATGTGAGGAGTAGTGTAGAATATGCTGGTAAAACTCCTTCAAAACCCCGTGGGAAAAATAAGGAGAAAATGATCCAACATATAATGATTATTGCCTCGGTTAACTCGATATGAAGTGTATCCATAGAATTTAGAGGGCAATAAATATGTCGTGTATACTTCCCTAAAAACCCCGGTGGGGAAAACAGAAAGTATGACATATAATCTTATGTTGATATTACCTCATTAAAAACCTTAATGAGAACCTGAAAAGTAAACTCATAAAGGAAAAAAGTGTGTAATATGATGCTTTGAACATGAATAGTTCAGGAAGATACTCCCCCTGACACAGTGAAAGGTTTTCTTTCAGATGATGATGAGCTAGATGAGGAAGATAGAGAGCTAGACTACACTGTTAGACTTTTAGCTGGGATGGGGAGTAGCAAAAGAAGTTCAGTAGGTAAGAGTAACAGTAAAGGTGTTTATGTAGGCCGTAGTAGAGCTAGTGGTCCAATTTCATTTAAATTATAGATGGCAGGCTTTACTTGGAATGCTAGGGGTTTAGGGGAGATTGAGAAATGTTTTGATATTAATGATATCATAGTTAAACATAAAGTTAATTTTATAGGCATTCAGGAAACTAAGAAGAGTACTTTTACTGTTAACTTTCTAAAAAATATTAGTGGTTCATTTACTTTCTCCTGGGTTTGGGTTCCTACAATAGGGAGATCGGGAGGGATTCTTCTAGGTGTGAACTGTGATGTGTACGAGGTGTTAAGTTCGGAGATAGGTAGATTTCATGCTAGAATGTATGTGAGAGATAAAAATATTGATAAGTGTTATAATATTGTAACGGTGTATGGGGCGCCGCATGCTAAAGATAAGGTAGCTTTCTTGATAGAGCTAGTTCATATTTTCAGTCTACGCTCGTGTCCTTTGATTGTGGGTGGTGATTTTAACCTTATTAGAAAAGTAAGTGATACTAATAAAAATAGAAGACCATCTAAATGGTCCAACATGTTTAATGCGATTATAGAACAGTGGGACATGAAGGAGATAGAGATTCCTGGTAGAAGATTTACTTGGTCTAATAACCAGCAAAATCCTACTTTCGCTAAGCTGGATAGATTTCTAGTTAGTACAGAGTGGGAAAGCATGTTTCCTTTAGCCTTTATTAATTTGTTACCTAGAGACGTGTCTGATCATTCCCTTTAGTGATTGACTTCGGCTTGTCGAGGGAAGTAATCCATAGACCTTTTAAGTTTGAACTGTGTTGGTTTCTAAGAGAGGACCTGTTTGAGGTAGTAAGTAAAGCTTGGAATGCTTTTTTATTTCGGTAGAAATTCGATGGATAAGTGGCAAAACAGGGCGAGGAAACTTAGAAGCTCGTTAAAAGGATGGGATATCAATTACAAAGCCTTTTACAAAAAACAGAAGTCGGCGCTCTCTTTAGCTATTGATGAAATTGATAAAGAAAGTGAAATGCTAGGTTTAAATTCTGAGAACTATGTTTTAAGGAAAGAATTAGAAGAGAAACTGTTAGTTATTAGAAGAGAAGAACAAGTAAAATGGTTTCAGAGATCTAAGGAAACAGATTTAGTTAAGGGTGATTCTTTGACTTCTTATTTCATGGCAAAGGCAGTTGTAGAAAAAGGAAAAACAAGATTACTAGCATCTGTCAAGACGGGGTAGTAATAGTCGGTAATGCTGAAATTTTGAGTTATGCCACTAACTTCTATAAAGATTTGTTTGGTCCTGTAACTAATCGGGCGAGTGTAGGGATGGATATACCTGTAGATAATGTGCTGGATTGTAGAGATAGAAAAGAATTAATTAAACCTTTCACTATGGAAGAGGTTAAGCTAGCTGTATTTAATATGAAACTTAATAAGGCTCCTGGTCCTGACGGGTTACCTATTGAGTTTTACCAGAAATTCTGGAACTTAGTTTGTAAGGATTTAATGGCACTGTTTGATGAATTTTATGAAGGAAATTTAGACCTGTCTCGTTTTAACTATGGTGTTGTGACCCTGTTGCCTAAGGTAGCTGATGCGAGTTGCATACAACAGTATAGACCAATCTGCATGCTCAATGTAGTGTTTAATTTTTTTACTAAAGTAATTAACAACAGAGTAGTCAGTTTAGCTAAACAAATCATAGCTCCAGTACAGACAGCTTTTATCAAGGACAGAAATATTTTAGATGGCATATCTCTATTACATGAAACATTGCATGAAGTAAGGACTAAGAAATTAGATGCTGTATTTTTTAAAGTAGATTTCGAGAAAGCATACGACAAGATAAACTGGGATTTTGTCTTTGTCATCCTCAAGATGAAAGGCTTTCCGGACAGGTTTATAGAGTGGGTGCGCAAATCGGTAGAGAATGGTAAAGTGGCTATTATGGTAAACGACCATATAGGGAATTATTTTCCTACCATGAAAGGGTTGCGACAAGGGGACCCTTTTTCCCCATTTTGTTCAATATAGCGGTAGATGTAGTGTCTGTACTTGTAGAGAGAGCGACGAACTGTGGGTTAATTAAGCCATTGATACCACACTTGCTTGATGATGGGTTAGCAATGTTACAGTACGCTGATGATACGATTTTCATGTTTCAAGATGATTTAGAGTCAGCAAGAAACCTGAAAAAGCTCCTATGCATTTTTGAACACCTGTCGGGTCTGAAAATCAATTTCTTGAAGAGTGAAGTTTTTTGTTGTGGAAATGCTAAGGATAGAAGTACAGAATATACTTCGATCTTCACTTGTGTAGAAGGTGTGCTTCCTTTTAAATATCTAGGTATGCCTATGCATGATAAGAGGTTGAGAGTTATAGACTGGAAACCTTTGGAGAATAAGGTAGAGAAGAAAGCTGGCGCGTGGATAGGAAAATTTACTTCCTACGGTGATAGATTGATACTTTTAAGATCTTGTGTTACAAATGTGCCGTTCTATATGCTTTCATTCTTTCCGCTACCGAAAAGAACCTGTAAAAACTTCGATTTCTTTAGGAAAAGAATGTTTTGGCACGAAGAAGAGGGTAAGAAAAGGTATCACCTGGTAAAGTGGCAGGATGTATGCAAACCAAAGGATTTTGGCGGCTTAGGAGTACTGGACTTAAAAGTAATGAATATATGCATGCTTTGTAAATGGCTCTGGAAAATTGAGAATGAAGAGGGGCTGTGGCAGAAACTAATTAGGAACAAGTATCTGCATTCTTATTCATTAGCACATGTAAAGCTTAAACCAGTACACTCGCATTTTTGGTCGGGTATAATGCAAGTAAGAGATTTTTTTTCAGGTTCAGTAGGAAAATTATAGGTAATGGGTTAAGAACTAGTTTCTGGGAAGATGTGTGGATAGGAGATAGAGCACTTAAAGACAGTTTCCCTAGACTTTTTAATTTATCACACAGTAAGAAAATTAGTGTAGCTAGGGTACTTAGTGAAGGATGGGATGTTTTGAATTTTAGACGAAATTTAGTGGGGGATTTAGCTAGTATGTGGATAAAACTAAAAGAACTTTGTATTGGGACAAGGCTAGTAGAGGGGGTAGAGGATAGATGTAAATGGATACTTACAGAATCAGGACACTTTACAGTGAAGTCGTTGTATAATGCTTTAAAAATTGCACAAATAAAAGTCCCTTATAGAAGAGTTTGGTTTGTTAAAGTACCTCTGAAAATTAAGGTTTTTCTGTGGTTGGCGTTCAGAAAAAGCATCCTAACTAAAGATGTACTGTTAGCTAGGGGGTGGAAAGGGTCAGGCAAATGTATGTTCTGTTCGGAGGCAGAAACTATAGACCATTTATTCTTTAACTGCACAGTAGCCAAATTCCTTTGGGGTATAGTTAGATGTACTTTTGCTTTAAGTTCAGTTCCGGCTAGTTTTGATGGTTTACCTGCTTGGTTGGAATCTTTTTCTGTTAAGGATAGGTTCCTGATGTTAGTAGGGATTGCTGCATTATTTTGGGCGATCTGGAAAACCAGAAACAATGCCTGTTTTAATGGAGTAATCCTTCAGGATCCAACTACTATAGTTTTCCTTATGGCTCACTTTATATCATACTGGACTGGTTTGCAGAAGCAAAAACTGCGAAGCACACAGCGCAAAGGAGCAGAGCTGTTGGTGTTGGTGGCTACTGAGGTCTTCCATAGAAGTCGAGGATGGGGGCCTCTGGTTTTGAGGCTCACTGAATCCTGATGTGGGGAGATAAACCTCTTTTTGTCGCTCAACTAGAGAAAATGGCTGAGGAAAAGTAGAAGACAAAGCTCGGAAGTGAAAGAAAAAGGAACCTGGACTGTTCCCTATTCTGGCTAAAAATGCTATGTAATGTTAAGATTAGTAAAGAACTTCGTTTGTAATATGGACTGTAGGTTGCTGGATGTTTGCCTGGTTAGTAGTAGCAGTATTTCGGACAGTAGAGTTTTAGCTATGGATATTGTTTTAGCAGTTCATGGTGTTGTTGCTGTGGATGTTGCCAGCGAGCTCACAGGGGGGTCTGTACCCTGGGGTGTGAATTATGCCTGTATTATCAATTTCATTTCAATAAAGTGAAATTGGGGTGGGGCCCTCCTTTCAAAAAAAAGTAAACTAATTAAATCCTAACAAAATATTCAAAAAGAATTCGATCTACTTGACCCAATATATTGCCTCAAAATTCACTTGCTACCTCCGTGCAGCTCCAATGTAGCCTTTGTTTATTTGATTTCGTGCCTGCTATCATGCTATGGAGGCGAGGGTTGCTGCCCGGGACGAGCGCCGTGGATACTGATTACTGAAGCAGCAAAACTGCTGCAAACCCACAAAAATCCATCAATATCGTTGGATATCTCCAATAATCCGGCCTTCCTTGATTCGGTTTCATGCCTGGACCAGTTCGTGCTCCGACGCCTACTCCTCTGGCTGGACGTCAAAGGAGACAACCCGCTAGCTCTCGCCGGCGGGCGGGCGGCTCGTCACGTTGCACGGTGCTCACGCGCGCTGCACACCGCTTTGCAGGCACCTCACCATGGTTGTGCGGGATGGGGACGCCTCCGCTCCTCGAGATGGAACGCGCTGCCGCTGCTCGGACGCCGCGGTGGTGATCGGGATTCGGGACAGGTTATCGGCGTCCATAAAGAGAGATGAAAAGATTGAGATGGAAAAAATAAGCTTGATAGATATATGTGCGCCATGAATATCAGTGTGAGACATGGGCGACCACGGACACGTCAGCAATCCCCTGTTTGGGAACGAACCAAATGCTATCTTAGACCGGGAATCGAAAGTTGAGGGGGCTGATTTAAGGGATTAGAAGTTCAGGGTTTGATCCGGACACCCTCTACTACTTCAAGGTTTATTTCAGACTTTACTCGTAAAAATGGGCGGACAAAGGTACTGCCGCGGGGTGAGTTCCCAGGGAAAGAATGGCGTCCGCTTCAGGCGCCTCCACTTGCAGTTGGATAGGCAGCCGTCGACTTCCTCTGCCTTGGAGAGGTCGAGGACCTCGAACCAGGGCAGGAAGTTGAGCAGGCCCTGAAAGGCGGGGGATCGGGTGATGGCGTAGATCTTGTGGTCGATCGCTAGCAGGACTGGGTAGCTCTTGATCGACTTAGGCTCCGGTCCCCGGATCACCGACTGCTTCTCGGCGTCGAAGATGATGGTCCCGGGGCCGCAGTCGGTGCTTGAGCTGCTGCCGCCGACGCCGACGATCCAGCGGCGGTGCTTGAATCTGAAGGGGATGAAGCTCATGTTGGGTTTGCACTTGAGGCGGGCGACGCGGCGCGGGATGCTCACAGGGGTGTTGCCGCCGCCGCTGTGGGTGTAGGGTTCAACCTTGAACACGGAGAAGGCTGGGCTCTCGCACCCATGGCCTACCACCAGGTAGGGCGACTTCTCCGCATCGGACGGTCGTTGCTTCTTCTGCGGGCGCACGATCTCCTCCGCATCGGCCGTCCTCTGCTTCTTCTTCATCTCCGTGCAACGCCGCCGCCGCCGAATTTTTTCCTATTGAGAATACGCCGCTCGGGAAGTCGGGATGATAAAAGCTTGAGGTTTTACTAATTTGTTTTTTGAGCATCCTAATTTTTTCTTCCGAGATTGCAAGACCTAGGGGCGAGGCCCAACAGCCCACCTTGTGGTGAGCAACCTTAACAGCAGCAAAGAAGAAGTCTGTCTTGTCCATAGAAGTTTGCAGCGCCGCCGCCTTTTCCCGCGAGATGCCGAGCGAGCTGAAGCGCAAAGCAGAGGATAATGGTTCCGCTTCCCCCAGCCATCGCCGGAGAATCGACGACCCCGGCGACAAGCCTACGTACCTTGTAGTGGAGCACAAGGCCGCGAAAAAAAACCAGCCTGCTCCATCTTCACTGTCGGCACCGCCGGCGCAACGACGCTTATGGCCCCCCTGCACCGCGGCCAACGCGGCATGTCCTTCGCCGCGGTATCGTCGCCGCAGGGGTCCTGGATCGTTGGCGCGGGCGGGTCAGTTCACCGCACACCACCATCTACGACGTCGCGGTCCGCAAGGAGTGGCCCGGCCCCCGGCTGCGAAACAACATGATGGAGCCCGTCCTGATACCATTCCGTGGCCAGCTCTACGTGCTCTCTCGCCGGCCCTCCGTGAAGCGTGGCGCGATGGGCCTCGACTATCTTCCCTGGTTCAAGCGGATTTGCTTCAAGGATGGCCGCCCTATGTGGGACGTTTGCTGCCAACATCTCGAGCCGCCGCCCATCTTTCCGTGCCGCATCGACCCGTTCGAGTACAGTGACCCACCGGAGATTCGCGTCGCCTCCTACGCCACGGTGGGATCACATATCTTGCTCTCTGTGCGGCTGGAGAATGTTGGGAAGGTTAAGAGGAAATACAAGGGGACCTGCGGGTTCGACGTTGACAGGGATGTGTGGGAGATGGTGCACCGGAGGAATCTTCCTTTCCTCGGCCAGGCCGTGCCCCTCGGCGGCGATCTCTTCGTTGCCCGATCCAAAGTGAGGGAAGGTGCTGCTGTTGTGTACTCTATGGAGGTCGGCCGGTTAACAACTGGGACGAGCGAACTGGCCATTAGAGAGGTTAAGGTGGTGGTGGCGCCAAAGGGACGCATTGTTCTGGGGGAACTTCTCTTCCCTCTGGAAACTGGCAGGTTCTCTTCTGTTTGCGTTCGATCTGCTGATCCTGATTCGGATCCCAAGCTGGGCAAAGTTCGTGTTGTTCATCGCAACTACGCCATGGTGGCGTATAATGCTGCTGAAAGCAGTGTTATAATAGCGAGGCAGCAACGGAAAGTTTACGAACTGGGCGATCGATCTTGTCGTTTGGTTCAACCTTCCCGGGTGGTTGCTGCTTTCACAATGTAAGTGTGCCAGTTTTGCGCTCGTTCCTGCTCCCGCTACGTGTTCCTCCCAATTTTCATGATTATCTGTATATTCGTCACAAACTACTGGGTCTATCACTGTATCTACATAATAGGACACTACTGGGTCTGTTACAATTTGAGAATCAGACAGTGCAGACTGTGCATAATAGCGAGCTTGGTCTCGTTGTGACTTTCTCAGTAAATATGCTACTATCGCTTAGATCTGGTGCTTTCCTCGGTTCAAGTAGATATGTGATTTGCGCTCAGTTTGTTCTATGCTTTAACCACTACAACTTATCATGCAAATTCTACGTTTGGATATAGGATTGGAGAAACCAGAGCAGGTTTTCTTGAGGTGAGAGTAATTTTGCTTGTGTATGAAACTTTTGTTTCATTTTGCGTGAAATAGTCGATCGAGTGGTACTTGCATATGTTGCTTGTTACTCTATGTTGTTAATTGTTTGATCTTGTTCGTTAGCCAGGGCAATGCCCGCCCAGATGCGCTTGGAGTAGCGACAATGAAAAAGCACTCCGAGTCCGAGACTGTGGAAGTGCGCGCCCGAGACAGAGACTGTCTCCCACACCTGAGTCTTTGATCGAGTTGAATCCAACAACTGAGATGCCTCTTCAAAAAAGTCCAATAGAAGAAAGGGGACCCTATCCACTGCTCAGAGGTTCTGTGAGCAAGTAAGAGAAATGTGTACTGTGAGTGGGTGAGAGAACACAAAAGCCTGCACGTACCCTGCAGTGTCGTGCATTCACCCTGGTGCAGTACCATGCCATCACTCTGCCTGCCGTGCTGTAAACTGCAAACAGTTCCGATTAATGCTAGTAGTATTTCGATCCAGCCGACAAGCACACGTCGGCTTTAATTTTGCCAGATTTTTGTTCTTCTGGATCGACCTTGTACCCGACACTCATTCGCTCCTCTCGGATCATCTCTGGACGCGCCTCACGTGCAGCCTCCCGGTGCCTGTCAGTGACCAGATTTGGCGAATCCTATGCACGGTGCAAATGCTGCTGAGCCTGATCGAAGGCTGGATCAGCATGTATTGTTAGCGATTCTTATATATTTTTCTCGAGGAGATCGAACGAAGTCCATTGCTGATTGCGCAGAGTGCGACGCTGCAGGTTCAGCTTTAACTAGAGCACTTCTTTTTCGAGAGAATTAGCACAACTAGTTTCGGCTCCCAGCCCCAGCAGAGCAGACTTCGTATTGCTGCGCGTGAGCTTGCTTGAAGCAGCGGACGCCGGACGACGGCGCTGTTCTAGTACTGGTGCATGTACTAACTGCCACGTGCAAGCATGCCCTGACCCTGTGGTCAAGCATGGCTCTGCGACGCGCCGGCCGTATCACGGCGATTCATCATCCTCCGATCCGACCCGTCGTATTTTTTTTAAACTTGACTACTCCATTTTGTACCGAGAAACCACAAACCGGTTTCACATTGCCGCCCGCAGTCTCTGGCCAAAATGAATCTAGGAAACTAAGCCAGTTTGAACTTTGAAGAGTAGAACCGATGCCTTCTACGTTTGTGGAGCAACGTAGTGGAGAACTGAAACAGAGGATATGTGGTAATGGATGAAGGTAAAGTCATGGACGATTGAAGGAGCACGATTGAACGTTATTTCAAGACGGTTGACTTCTGAATGAAAAAACGAACATTCTACGCAAAAACATTTCTTTTTCCAAACTGAGCAGCACGCGGATGATCGTATTTGCGGCCGCAGGGATCAGCGACCGATAACTAACCAAGGAATCGCCGAGTGGATAGGTTGTGGAGGTCCAACTAGTTCTCGTTCCGCATGTCCCTTCTGTGACCAGAAACAGGAGACCTTACAACACCTGTTGTTGGGCTGCGTTTCCTCGAGGGAGGTTTGGCTCGAAGTTCTACGGCACTGGCATAAGCCAAGTTGGTGCCCCGACCCCGATTCGGAGATCATCGCATGGTGGACGAGCAAGAAGGCCGGGAGGAGGCAGCACCGAGACCTCTGGACGGGCATCATCCTTGTATTTTGGTGCCTATGGCAGCATAGGAACGACATAGTTTTCAACCATGCGCGACCCTCCCAACTCGAGATGAAACGGATGATCCACGCGGAGGCGGAGTCGTGGAAACGTGCAGGGTTATTGCGAGGTCAGGCATTCGGGTTTGAAGAGCCCTTGCCGGAGAGTGGGAGGTGGGAGAGTAGGGCTTTAGAGCGGGGAGCTGGCACCCCTTTGTTGCAGCGTCGAAAACAGCCTCGGACGGGTTGTAATGCCTCTTGGCATCTCTCTCTGTAATCTCGATACACCTTTCCAGGGTGTATTCTCAAAAAAAAAAGGAGGGAGATTTCGTGCTCCCGAATTTCAGTGATCTCACTATTTTCAAAAAATAAAAATATCGATATTTAAATTTCAAACAAATCTGAAAACAATCATCCATGTTCTCAATGATACGTCTTGCAAGCGTGTCAAATCTCAACACAAAATACTTTGCAGTTTCAGCTACACAAATATGACAAATATACATATATGAGTATAGTGAATAATGTATCTCTATCTAAGGGGACACGGATTTTGCGAGCTCGAGCTCACTCGGTGCCGTAATGGTACTTGATGGTTGGTCTGCAGCGGTGAGGTCTGAAGGTACCAGACGAATTGAATGCAAGGGGTGCATATATGCAATATGTTACTTGTACCACGTATATTCCAGGAGAGTATTTCGGTAAAAAATGTACCCTCATGGAGGGGCACGGGTGAACCATGGGTGTTAAATACGTTTTTTTCCCTCGGCTGCACGATTCATGGTGCGTCATTTTTTTTCTCTATTCTTTTTCCTTTTTCTGTTCTTTTTTATTTTTCGTTCATTTCGTATTTTTTGCATATTTTGTTTTATTTCTATTATTTCGTTGTTTTTTATTTAATATATTTTCATGGTAAAAAATGTCCATGTGCTGAAAAATGTATAATGGTTTCCTTTTCAGAAAAGTAGTATATAACATATTCACGTGTTCGAAAAATTGTTCACGGGGTTTAAATATATTAATAATTTAAATACATATTTCCGGTGTTTGAAAACTATGTTCATGATGGTTAAAAAAAGTTCATTGTTCACAAAAATATTTTTCCAACATGATTCAGAAATTTTTCACACGTTAAAATAATTCATGGGATTTCTAAAATTATTCAAGGGCTTCATAAAAAATTCAGGGTCCAAAAAATATACATGCGGTTCCAAAATACTTCCACGAGATTCAGAAAAATATTCGCGGGTTAGTAGATATTTTCACGTTTCCAATAAAATGTTCATGTTGTTCCAAAACATGTTAAGGGTTTAAGTAAATATTTGTGTGGTTCAAAGAAAATGTTCATGGTTTTTAAATATTTGTTCATGGTTCACAAAAATATTTGCACATGGTTTAAGAAAATGTTCACATGTTAAAAAGGAAATCATGAGGTTTCTAAAATATTCTAGAGCGTCTAAAAAATTTGATGGGTTCAAAAAACATTCGTGGGTTTACAATAGATATTTTCACATAATTCAATAAATGTTCACTCGTTAAAAATATTTTCAAAGGTTCCAATAAAAGCTTCACTTTTATAATGCACATTTGTTCCAAAATATCATCGCTTCTAAGAATATTCATCGGTTCTAAAAAAGATAGTTCACATGAGGGTTTATTAAATAAATATTCACTATGGTTCAAAATAATTTTATGATTTTTTAAAACTTGTAGTGGTTAAAAATCATTCACTAAGTAAAAAAAATACTTTCATAGGATTCAGAATAATATTCATGGTCAGAAAATATTTTAATGGTTCCAATAAAATGTTTAAGTGGTTCCACAAATGTTAAATGTTTAAATAAATATTTGTGGGGTTTGAAAAAATATTCATGGTTCTAAAATATTCGTTCATGGTACACAAAAATAGTTGCATGGGTTTCAGATTATGTTCACATGTTTAAAAGAAAATCATGATGTTTATAAAAATTTCTAGGGGATAGGAAAAAAAATTGAGGGGTTAAAAAATATATTCATGGGCTTAAAACAGATACTTCCACCGGATTAAAATGTTCACGATAAAAATATTTTCACCGTTTTCAATATAAGGTGGCTACGCTGCCACGTTTTTACCTGATCCTTGCGAGAGAAGGCTCTCTCTAACTCCTCGCAATGCATTAAATGCATGGAAGTTACACGTAACTTTGTCCGGTACATGTACTTATTTCATACAATCCTTCAACAAAATGCATACATGTCTTACTGTATTACTGAATGGTTGGTGTAGTGCAACGCAGGACCAAACGAGCTCGGGCTCTCTTCTGAGTTTTCGTACCTACGGAGTATATATAATACGGCTTAAGGTGGTGATGGTTGCCGATGGTTCGTTTTCTTATTACCTCTGATTTGAATCAAATTTACAGCCACTGCCACCGCGTAAGTCAAAACAACGATTGACATCGTCCCCATCACATAGAAACCAGAGAGGACCGACGCTTCGGTCGATCCGGGTCGGCGCGGGGTGCAGGGGAGCCGAGAGGCGGGCTGGCGAGGCGTGTCGCGACAACCTGTGCCAATCCTCGCCGGTGATCATGATTCCCTCCCACGCCTACGAGAGCCGAGAGGCCGTATCAGTGAGGATCAATCCCCGATCCCACCAACCACGGTAGCAGCCAGAGAGCCTCGTCAGGAGGCAATTTTGACATATTTAACCATTTTTCAAATTTATTTCATAAAATGGACTCAATTTCAAATCAATTCACGATCTAACCCTTTTTCACGGCGCCCGGCCCTGGGGCGCCATGCTAGTTTGCACGACGCCCCAACAAAAGGCGGCATGGATCCTGCGACGTCAGAATGGATGGGACCCATCTCGATAGCACGACGCCCCGGGCCATGGCGCCTTGGCCCGGGGCGTGGTGCTCTTTTTTCTTCTTGTTGGGTGAAATCCAAAAGAGAACAAAGAGAGTTTAGGTACAAATCCTTTAGATAAAGTATGGTCTACTGTAGTGGTGTGGAGTTTGCTGGTGTTCTCTCAGGTTGTGAGTTCGAGTCCATGAACTAAACGGAATATTTTTTCCAACCTTTTTGGTATTTTTTATTTTTCAGTCAACCAATATATGCAGTATATCGTACAAAACACAAAATTATTATTTTTGGTTGTTTTGTTTCTTCACGTAAGTAGGCGAAGCTGCAAATCTTGACATATAACCACACGTATGTGTTGAGTTTATAGCTTGTCAATTATTTGTATGGTTAAATACTGAAGTGTAAATTGTAAATACCAGGAGGACGAGAATGTAAAAAAATAGGAGAAGATAAGGAAAGCTGGAGACAAAGGTCGACAACTCTCTCCAGTCCTATGTTCTGAAGCGCTCATGTACGTGGTTGAACTCCTCTCCAAATCCTAGTAAATTTACATCAAACCACGTGTGTGTGAATACAACAGAGCAAAATGGGGTGGCTGAGAGGAAAAATAGACATTTACTAGAAGTTGCTCAGGCTCTCATGTTTATGATGAATGTATCGAAATTTCTTTGGGGAGAAGCGGTAAAAACTGCTGCCTATCTAATAAACCGTATGCCTTCTAGAATTTTGGGGCACAAAACTCCAATTGAATGTTTACATGGCTCTAACTCCTTTATTGTGCCACCAAAAGTATTTGAATGTACTTGTTTTGTTCATGATTACAGGAGCTCAGCGGGAAAACTTGATCCAAGAGCCGTCAAATGTATCTTCGTGGGCTATTCTTCCACAAAAAAGGGGTATAGGTGCTGGAGTCCTGCCGAAAAGAAATTCTTTATGAGTATGGACGTTACATTTCATGAAAAAGAACCATTTTATTCCTTAAAGGAAAGTGATAATGCTACAGATAGCAAGGGGGAGAATCTCATAAAAGAGATCAATGATAGGGGAACTGTAATGGTACCTATTCTGGACATCATACGCTCAGAAGATGAAACCGAGGGGGAGAAAACCGCCAGTACAAACGAAGATGGTGATAATACATTAATACCTGAAGTGTATGAAAATCTTTCAAGTCAACAGGGGGTGGAAACAAATGATGACGAAGGTGTACCTCTTGAAGTTGATGAAGGAGTTGTTAATCAACCGCAAGTACTAGAGGAGTTAACAACAAGTGAAGAAGTGACCCATGATGAGGGTGATGATGAAGGTACTGAAACCCATATACCATCCTCAATACCATCCTCTAGTACTCGAGTAAGTGATGAACCAATTGCTTTGCGAAAGTAAAAGAGGACAGTAGATATTCCTGCGCGTCTAAAGGATTGTGTAGGACATAAACATGACCTCTGCAAAATTTGTTTCATATGACAGATGTAATTCTGCTTTTAGAAACTTTATTGCATCCGTGGATTCTACATCAGTACCTAAAGATTGGAAGGATGCAATAAATAATCCAAAATGGAAGACGACAATGTTGGAGGAAATGGATGCTCTAGAAAATAATAAAACTTGGCAATTGGTAGAATGGCCGAAGGGCAAGGAACCAGTTGGTTGCAAATGGGTTTTTACTATCAAGTATAACCCTGAAGGTAAAGTAGAAAGGTATAAAGCTCGGTTGGTGGCCAAAGAGTACACACAAACTTATGGTGTGGATTATGAAGAAACATTTGCCCCGGTAGCAAAAATGAATACAATAAGAACTTTGATATCTTGTGCAGCTAATCTTGGCTAGAATTTATTTCAGATGGACGTAAAAAATGAATTCTTGCATGGAGACCTTCAGGAGTAAATTTATATGCATATACCACCTGGTTTCAACACAACACGAACTGAAGGCAAGGTTTTGAAACTTCATCGCTCATTGTATGGCTTAAAACAGTCTCCTCGTGCGTGGTTTGATCGATTTAGAAAGGCTATGCTGAAATTGGGTTTCAATTAGAGCAATGGCGACCATACTTTATTTTATAAAAGATGTTCAGGGAAACTGATGATATTAATTGTCTATGTTGATGATATTGTTATTACAGAAGATGATGATCAAGGTATTGAAAAGGTGAAGCAACATTTGACCAGTGAGTTTGAAGTAAAAGATCTAGGACAAATGAGGTACTTTCTTGGTATTGAAGTCTCCCGAAGCTCAAGAGGTATCTATTTATCTCAAAGAAAATACGCGCTAGATCTATTGTCTGAAACTGGTATGTCTAGGTGTCGTCCAACATTAACACCAATTGAACAAAACCACAGATTGACTAATCAGTCAGGGGAACCTGTTGACCGAGAGCAATATCAAAGACTTGTTGGTCGTTTGATCTATTTATCACATACTCGCCCTGATATAGCTTTTGTCGTAAGCATGGTAAGCCAGTTTATGCATAATCCTAAAACTCATCACATTGAAGCAGTAAATCAGATCATTCGGTATTTAAAGGGGTGTCCAGGTCGAGGTTTATTGTTTAAGTCAAGTGGCAACCTGCAAATAGAATGTTATACCGATGCAGATTGGGTTGGTTCATTAGATGATAGAAGCTCTACATCAGGATATTGTACGTTTGTTGGAGGGAACTTAGTTACTTGGCGTAGTAAGAAGCAAAATGTTGTTGCAAGGTCCACTATAGAAGCTGAATTCTGAGCTATGGCTCATGGGATATGTGAAATCTTATGGCTAAAAATCATAATGATGGAGTTGGGTCTATTTCAAGCAAGACCAATGATGATGTATTGTGATAATAACGCTGCACTAGATATAGCACGTAACCCAGTTCAACATGGTAGAACGAAGCACCTAGAAATCGACCGACATTTCATCAAAGAGAAACTAGACCAAGGAATAATTTGTATGCCTTATGTGAGCTCTTCAAACCAGCAGATATTCTGACTAAAGGTCTAGCTGAAAAGGTGTTTTCTGATTTATGTACCAAGATGGGGCTATATGATGTGTTTTCCCGAAAATATTTTTTAAATAATATTATTTAAAATATTTATTTGAAAAGTAGCACGTTTTTTCAAGAATTTTGGAAAATAGCGCGCCGTCGGCACGGGCCGTGCCGAAAGCAACATAACAAAGGTATGTCCCTCTTTTACTGTGTAACTTTTTGATTAAAATGAAAGTTGTTCAACCGTACCATTTTTCGTGATAATATATACATGAAATATATGCGCGTCGACGAGTAGATTCTATTCCCGTGATCGGTTTCGAGTTTGGTCGACTCTAACTCCTTAATTTTGGATCCAAATTCGCAAAAACATTTGACGAATTTTATCAAATTCGTCACACTCAGTCGCCTGTTTGAATTTTCCTTTTACGAGTGGATGGATATAACCCTTCTAAACAACTTTCATGTTTTCACCTTTTTCCTTTTACGAGGGTTATATCCAACCACTCGTAAAAGGAAAAAGGTGAAAACATGAAAGTTGTTTAGAAGGGTTATATCCATCCACTCATGAAAGAAAAATTCAAACGAACGACTGAGTGTGACGAATTTGACAAAATTCGTCAAATGTTTTTGTGAATTTGTATCCAAAATTAAGGAGTTAGAGTCGACCAAACTCGAAACCGATCACGGGAATGGAATCTACTCGTTGACCCACATATATTTCATGTATATATTATCACGAAAAAGAATATGATTAAACAACTTTCATTTTAATTAAAAAATTACACAGTAAAAGGAGGAACCTACCTTTGTTATGTTGCTTTCGGCACTAGCTGTGCCGAAACCATATGTTTAGGCATGGGCCGAACTGAAAGCCTCTGGTTTCGGTACGGCCCATGCCGACAGCGCGCTATTTTCCGAAATTCTTGAAAAAGTGTGCTACTTTTCAAATAAATATTTTAAATAATATTATTTAAAAAAATATTCGTGTTTTCCCCATCTTGAGGGGGAGTGTTGAGTTTATAGCTTGTAAATTAGTATTTGTATGGTTAGATACTGAAGTGTAAATTGTAAATATCAGGAGGACGAGAATGTAAAAAAAAGGAGAAGATAAAAAGCTGGAGACAAGGGTCGAGAACTCTCTCTAGTCCTATGTTCTGAAGCGCTCATGTACGTGGTTGAACTCCTCTCCAAATTCTAGTAAATTTACATCAAAATTCGAGTGTTTCTTGAGGGATTCCAACAGTATGAAATATATTTTGTTTTTATCTGTTGCAACATCCACCTACAGATCTAGACTTCCCAGTTTTCTTTCTTTTTTCTATGATTGATTTTTGCAAAGAAAAACACCAGCTAGGTAGTACGTATGTGTACATGCATGTGCACGTACATATGTGAAACTAGCTACGTGCTTAACCACACGCCGAATGTATGGGGTGACAGACCTAGAATTTTTGCCATTTGGTATGCCACACAAAAAAATTATTAACATTTCGATATAACTCATAGATTACCGTGGTGTCTGTATTCGTTCTTGTGGAATAAAACAAAATATATATTGTACATGTTCTTATAAATAAGGATTTGAAACGTCACCTACCTACGTGAAAAACAAAAAAATAGAAAATTTAATTTTATGTTTTATACGACATACTGCATATTTAGGTTGAGTGAAAAAAAACAACAAAAAATTAGGAAAACATCTTTGTTCTCGTGGGATAAAAACAAAGTATATATTATATGTGTGCTTATAAACAAGGATTTGCAACTTTGCCTACTTACGTGAAAAACAAAAAATGATAAGAAATTAATTTTATGTTTTATATAACATACTGCATATTTAGGTTGAGTTAAAAACAAAAAACAACAAAAAATTCGGAAAAGTCTTCGTTCTCGTGGAATAAAACAAAATATATATTATACATGTGCTTATAAACAAGGATTTGCAATTTTGCCTACTTACGTGAAAACAAAAAATAATAATACATTAATTCTATGTTTTTTATGACATACTGCATATTTAGGTTGAGTGAAAAACAAAAAAAACAAAAAATTGGAAAAAAAATATTTGGTGCAGTACATGGACTTGAACTCACGACCTGAGAGAACACACAACATACCACAGATCACTACAGTAGACCATATTTCATGTACATGATTAGTACCTAAATTATCTTTGTTCTCTTTTGGATTTCACCCAAGAAGCAAAAAAAAAAAAAGGCGCCCCGGGCAAAGGCGCCATGGTAGTATGCACGACGCCCTAGCTTGGGGCGCCGTGCTATCGAGATGTGTCCCGTCCATTCTGACGTTGCAGCATCCATGACGCCTTTTGTTGGATCGTCGTGCAATCTAGCATGGCGCCCCAGAGCCGGGCGTCGTGAAAAAGCGTTAGATCGTGAATTAATTTGAAATTGAGTCAATTTTATGAAATAAATTTGAAAAAGGATCAAATATGTCAAAATTGCCTCGTCAGGAAGGCGGCGAAACGGTGGCGCGGTATCGGCGAACACGAGGACGGCCGTGAGCAGACAAGGCTCTCCCACCGGATCTTGACCAGATCGCGCACCTCCGCTGCTCATAGTTAAGTAGGTCGCGTACCTTTGCCGCGATGGATTTCGATGGAGGGGAGGGGATGCACCGGGGGAGGCGGAGCAGGGAGGAGAAGATGGGGAAGGGAGGCCGGCTGTCGGAGAACTGGAGCAGGGAGGAGATGGGGATCGGTGGGGGTCGCATGGGAGAGGTAGTGGATACCGTTCTTGTGCTACTGCTCGGTAATTATCGTGGCTACTGCTTGTCGTGGTCCTGCTCTGCCTCAGCTTCTGCCAGCGAGAGGGATCGACTGAGAGAGAGATTAAGCGGCTCCACTCCTGCATGTGAGATTGAGAGCATAGATTAGACAGAGAGATTGGTGCGGCTTGGTGTACATTGCTGCTATTGCTGATTGCTACCTCTCTGGCCGTGTGTTTTGCTGATGATTGCCGTTTCTGCTGATGCTCTCTTCTTATCCCCTGTACTCTTGCTGATGATTAAACAGATGTGTTGGAGCATCTGCTACATAAAGCTGGTGCCCTTTATGTATTCTCTTCAGTCTTCTCACTTGTAAACATTGTAATTGAAATTCTGGATGGCTACAATTGCTGTTCGTGTCCAAGTTGTTCAACTTGGTTGTGACATTGACTGAATTGGTGATTGGTTAGTTGTAGATTGACTTGGTGCGGACCTCCAGCTCCTGTCTACCTCACGCTTGCAGCATGGTGCCTGATTCCTAAGTTTCTGAATGAATCTGACCGCACCTCTTATTGTTGGATGTACTCCTACTTCTTAACAATGTCGTGCTTGATGGGTGACAAAAAAATTCAAAATAATGCGGGCAGATTATTCTTTGTTGTTCATAAATATATGTTGGGAATATTTGTTGGGATTATCGCAAAAAAGAGTCCAATGCGCCGATGGAATAAAAAAAACTCCATGCAAGGCTCCGGCGTGCCACTAAAGACCGACGTGGCGATATCAGAAATATTTGATTTTCACAGAATTTATTATTTTAAAATTTTCGGCAACCATTTATGATTTGTTAACCCGTTGCAACGTACGGGCATTGTGCTA
This sequence comes from Poa pratensis, assembly GCA_947311845.1. Classification (NCBI taxonomy): domain Eukaryota; kingdom Viridiplantae; phylum Streptophyta; class Magnoliopsida; order Poales; family Poaceae; genus Poa; species Poa pratensis. The sequence goes on from CAMZMU010000110.1 coordinate 14,069,302, forward strand.
GTAGTTTTAAATCTGCAACTTTTGTTATTTTGTGTATCCCATGATACAAAATTACGCACTGTGATTTTGCACGCTTATAGCACATCATTGACGACATGTAAATTTTTTCAGAATTTTTTGAAACTTTTAAATATTTTTTAAATGTAAAAAATTGTGAGATCACTGAAACTCGGTAGCCGAAATGACTTCGGGTTGCGCTAGCTGCTATTCTTTCAGTCTTGTTTTGACAAAGAGTATGGCTGGCCCATCATAAAAGGACATGGCGTCAAACTCTGCTCCTATCTCGCTTTGGTTGGTTGACATGGATGTCGTATGCGCAGAGTAAGTTACTTGCTCTGATACTAACAATATTCATTAGTACAGAACGACACATCGGATACCCCTCTACATAAACGACACGAGATAGGCGACGAAAAGTCGGGATTTTGGCGTTGCGGATGAGGCCTGTAAGAACTGGGGCGCGGCTGGCCGTCAACATTGGTTACGGAGATATTCTAAACTCCGTTACCTATTATATTGGCAATGGTCACAAATTAGCCTTCGTGTCCAATACTGGTCTCTATGGCAACAATTGGGGATGGATATCCGCTTGCGATGTGCTTGGGAAATTGCAGCTGCAAACTGGAAGCGCGCCGGTTCAATGTGGCTTAATTCACGAGGGATTGGAACCGCCTGCTCGCCGCTAGTAAAATGGGATTGGAACCGCGTGAAGCCAGGCAGTTCTCGCAGTCTCCCATTCGTTCTCTCCACGTTCTCTACAAGACTAGCACAACCGCCATGGAGGAACCCTGGTGGCAGAACAAGGAAGTCCCGAGCGACAACGCGAGCGGTGAAGACCGCGGTGACGTCCCATGGTGGGATCAAGACGGGCCGCCAGACTCGGACCCCGACGACTCGGACCAGCCGTCTTCGAGCGAAGGAGAAGATGACTCCGACGAGGAGGACGCGCCAGAGGAAGAGGAGCCGAAGGAACCGCCGGAGCCGTATTCTAGCCAGGAAGAAGATGACTCCGATGATGACGAGGAACACGCGTCGGAGGAGGCGCCGGACGAGGAGGAGCACGCATCGTAGGAGGTGCCGGAGGAGGAGGAGCAGGCGCCGAAGAAGGAGTCACCGGAGAAGGATGCGTTGGAGGAGGAATAGCACGCGCCGGAGAAGGTGGCGCCAGAGAAGGATGCGCCGGAGGAGGAGAGGCACGCGCCGGATGAGAAGGCAACCGACAAGAAGCGACGCTGTGCCGCAGACGACAATGACACGGAGGCCGGGCGAAAGAAGAACAATTAGAGTAGATAATTAGTTCAATTCTACTATAAATTAGTATCTGAAAATCTATTTATTTCTTGTTCTGCATCGTTCTTTCGTAAGTAGGCCCAGTGTGCTATAAATGCGCCTCCGTTGTTTATCGCCTACGTTGGCGATGTTGTAGTTGTGCTATAAATGCGCCATTCCAACAACCTTAACGATCTCACTCTCACTGTCACTCTCACTCTCACTCTCACTCTCACGCTCACTCTTACTCACAGTCACAGTGTGGCGGTGATGTCTACGCACGCTTCTATTCTTGTACACAGTGTTGGGCCTCCAAGTGCAGAGGTTTGTAGAACAGCAGCAAGTTCTCTTAAGTGAATCACCCAAGGTTTATCGAACTCATGGAGATAGATGTCAAAGATATCCCTCTCAAGCAACCCTGAAATTAAGATACAAGAAGTCTCTTGTGTCCCCAACATACCCAATACACTTGTCAGGTGTATAGGTGCACTAGTTTGGCGAAGAGATATTAAAATGCAAGTGATATGGATGATTATAAGTGGTAATTGCAATCTGAAATAAAAATGGCAGCAAGCAAACATGTAGCAGAACTGGTTGTACACAGTGTTTCAATGCTTAGAAACAAGGCATAGTGATCATATTTTCACTAGTGGACACTCTCAACAATAATAATATAATTGAATGCATAGATATTTCCTCTTCACTATGCTACTCTGAATTATTCTCTCGTTGGATAACGAACACCAATCCACTGCGTAGGGCTATAAAAGCACACTTTAAAGTCGCATTCCACATCTAGGGAACCCCACACTGTCAACTTGAGCGCCCTAAATAGTACTAGACAAACACCGCAATTTCATAGAGACATCCAACGCAAATAATAACTCATGATAAGTATTTCTGTAATCTTTAGCCTAAGAGCCACACACGGTGCGCACACCGTCAACTTCGCACCGTGGGACAAAGGTGACTCCGGAGTTTACATTAATAAAACCACTCAAGTAGCATATAAGATAATGAAGAGTAACATCTATGGATTCAACTAGATTACAAAGCTCATGATCACATAAAGATCACACCATGGGAGAGAGAGATAAACCACATAGCTACCAGTAGAGCCATCAGCCCCGATGAAGAACTACTCCCTCCTCATCATGGGAGGCAGCAACGGCGATGATGGAGGCGGTGGCGTCGATGGAGATGGCTCCGGGGGCAATTCCCCGTCCCGGCAAGGTGCCAAAACAGAGACTTCTGTCCTCCGAATTAGGGTTTCGGATGGCGGCGGAGCTTTGGAACTTTTCTGGAGAAATCGTCGATTCTTCTATGAGTTTTAGGTCAGGGGCAATATATAGTCCAAAGGGCATCGCGAGACGGTGCACGAGGTGGCGACACCACCCCTGGGGGCGGCCAAGGCCCAAACACGCCGAGGCATGGTGTGGAGGCTGTGGGCCTCCCCAGACTTGTACTTCTGGCTCCCGGAGTCTTCTGGCGTTTTAGAATTTCTGTAATTTTTTCAGATTTTTCTGAGCACTTCCATTTTAGGACCTTTTCTGCAATGCACAGACATAATAAACAGAAACTGGCACTGTGGCATCTTGTTAATAGGTTAGTCCAATAAATGTCATAATATGATATAAAGTGCATATAAAACATGTGGCAATTTGTATAATATCAGCATGGAACATCAAAAATTATAGATACGTTTGAGACGTATCAGCATCCCCAAGCTTAGTTCCTCCTCGTCCTTGAGTAGGTAAACGATAAAAACAAAATAATTTTTGAGGTGACATGCTACCATCATAATCTTGATCATATAATATTGCAAGGCACATGTAAATGAATGAAGTGATCCAATTCAATGGTCTATAGTTTGCTACCAAATAGATAATGAGTAAACAATGAATCACACAAGCTAAACGTTTTCATGAATAGTACTTTCGAGACAAGCATCAAACCGTTTTGCATAAGTGTTAACTCATAAAGCAATAGTTTCTAATAAAAGGTATTTAATCAACACAAAGGAAGAATTAAGCTTCATCATTTGCTTCAACTTTCAACATATTTATCTCATGGATATCGTCAACACAAAGTAGTATAACAAGTCCAATACGTAGCATATAACGCATGTTGTAACAAAGTTGACACTAGTGTTTGCTTGTGGAAGACATAAAGAATAGGAAAACTGACTCAACATAAAAGTAAAAGAAAGGCCCTTCGCAGAGGGAAGCAGGGATTAAGTCATGTGCTAGAGCTTTTAGGTTTTTGAAAGCATATAGAGATTGCATAAAATATTTGATACTTCTCCTAACCTTGCTAACACAAGCCATGGCTAACCGAATCCTCGGGTGCCTTCCATCAATCACATACCATGGAGGAGTATCTATTTTTGAGAGGTGTTTGTTAATTGTCAACAAATGGTCGCGGGTGAGAACAGTATTCTACCTGTCAGACGGACTTTTAAGAGCGGCTCCCATGAAGGACGTTATTTCTACCAGCAAGGCAGATCATCCCTCTTTCTCTTTGGTTTACACACATGCAGGTATTTCACTGTTTGTCATTGCTTACTGATGAATCAGGCCAAAAGTGTGAAGAGAATTAATGGTTAAAGTTATATTAATTGGGACTGGGCACCCCGTTGCCGGCTCTTTTTGTAAAATTAGAACATAAGCGGATGTATATGCCACTAGTTCAGGTGTAAAAGTCCATTTGACAAATAGAATAAAGAATAATCACACTAATTCCTCATGAGCTAGTAAACATTGACACAAAAAGGGAATATTAATAATTTGAATAATTTAAATGTAGCACATGAAAAATTTAATTGGAGTGGCAAAGAAATACCACATAAAGGTAGTTATGGTGGACACAAGTGGCATGGAATTTGGCTCAAGGATTTGGATGCACGAGAAGCATTCCCTCTCAATACAGAGTTTAGGCTAGGAAGGTTTATGTAAGCAAACAAGAATATCAACCCGTACACCAAGTTTTATATGACAAACATATTGCAAACGTTATAAAACTTCATACTGTCTACCTTGTTAACCAAACCCTGTTATTAGAAAATATCTAGACCTTAGAGATATGATGTCTACGTGTGCTTCTATTCTTGTAGACCGTGTTGGGCCTCCAAGAGCAGAGGTTTGTAGAACAGCAGCAAGTTTCCCTTAAGTGAATCACCCAAGGTTTATCGAACTCAGGGAGGTAGAGGTCAAAGATATCCCTCTCAAGCAACCCTGCAATTAATATACAAGAAGTCTCTTGTGTCCCCAACACACCCAATACACTTGTCAGATGTATAGGTGCACTAGTTCGGCGAAGAGATAGTGAAATACAAGTGATATAGATGATTATAAGTGGTAATTGCAATCTGGAATAAAAATGGCAGCAAGCAAACATGTAGCAGAACTTGTTGTAAACGGTGTTTCAATGCTTAGAAACAAGGCCTAGGGATCATACTTTCACTAGTGGACACTCTCAACAATGATCTCATAATTGAATAAATAAAAGCTACTCTTAAACACTCTCTTATTGGATAACAAACACCATTCATTGTGTAGGGCTATAAAAGCACACCTCAAGCCGGAGTAAACAAGCGCCACAACGTCATAAAGGAGTCACACATGGTGCACACACTGTCACCTTTACACCGTGGAGAGTACCGGAGTTCATATTAAAGTAACCTATAGAGTGCGTAATAGATAAAGAGTAACATCTACATATTCAACTAGATTAGCACAACTGAACACAAGTAAATACTGCTCGGGATTATTCTCCTTCTTGATAACACAAGAGTACTACGTGTAGGGCTGCAAAAGCACTTCTCAAAGTCTGAGTAAACAAACACCACAGTTCCCAAGAACAAGCCATGATAGATATCTAAATTATTCATAGAGTCACACAAGTACCCACACTGTCACCTTGATACCGTGTTGTCACAATGACTCTAGAAACTAGACAAAATCACTTGAGTAGCATAAACATTATTAATGTATTCAGCGATACTAGCAATACACATGATCACATAAAGATCACACCATGTGAGAGAGAGATGAACCACATAGCTACCGGTAGAGCCCTCAGCCTCGGGGGAGAACTACTCCCTCCTCATCATGGGAGTCAGCAGCAGCGATGAAGATGGCGATGGAGTTGATGGAGATGGCTCCGGGGGGCAATTCCCCGTCCCGGCGGCGTGCCGGAACAGAGACTTCTGTCCCCTGAAACTTGATGTCGATGGCGGCGGCGCTACGGAACTCTTCGTGGAATATGGCTTTGTATTTTAGGGTTTTCGCGTCGGGAGGAATATATAGGCGAAGGGGCGGCGTCGGTGGAGGTCCAGGGCTCCCTCCTCACCTCCCGGCGCGCCTGTGGGCCCAGCCGCGCGAGCAGGTGGTTTGGAGGCCGTGGGCCTCCCCCTGGCTTGCCCTTCTGGCTCCGTGTGTCCCTCGGAAAAATAGGAGGTTTGGCTTTTGTTTCGTCGAGTTCCGAGAATATTCGCAGAAGTACTTTTCTGGAACCAAAAACAGCAGAAAACAGGGAACTGGCACTTCGGCATCTTGTTAATAGGTTAGTCCCAGAAAATGCATAAAAGTTTATATAAAGTGTATATAAAACATGTAGCAATTGGCATAATATAAGCATGGAACATCAGAAATTATAGATAGGTTGGAGACGTATCAAGATACCACCGATGCAAACCAAATTTTCAACAAGCTTTACAGTAGTTCTTCACTAATAGGCTTGACTCATGTGATGCACAAATTTAATCATGATCTACTTGTTAACTCAAAACAATTGACAAGCATCAAGTTATCCAAATTAGTGATCTACAAGATTATGCAAGTTTTTCCTTTATACCAATTACCACATGCAACATTTTCTGTACCAACCAAACACCAATCAATTTATTTCAACAACTCTCCAAACAAATATAAGTGAAGCAAGAGAGTATTTTCTTTAAAAGAAAGCTAATAGCTCTGACAAGAGATACATGAAAATAAGAGCTAAAAGCTGAACAGCGCTAGATATGAATACTCAACAAATATAAGTGAAGAATAGGAGTATTCTCATGAAAAAAGCGGAGCGTATCTCTCTCCCAATCAAGAATGCTAGGGTCCAGTCAAACTTTATTGAAAATAAAAGTACAATACTGAAAATAAAAGCACACAAACGCTCCAAGAAAAGCACATATGATGTGAAAGAATTAAAATATACTTTCACTAGAGATGACCTGATAATTTTGCTGATGAAGAAGGGGATGCCTTGGGCATCCCCAAGTTTAGACGCTTGAGTCTTCTTGAAATATGCTGGGGAGATCCATGGGAGCCTCCCCAAGCTTGAGCTCTTCACTCTTCTCCATCCTATTATATCACTCTTCCCTTTTGACCCTTGAAAACTTCCGTCACACCAAACTCAAAGCAAATCTGATTAGAGGGTTAGTGCATAATCAAAAACTCACATGTTCTACAAAAACGCAATATGACTTATTACTTTAAACATTAGCTACTGCCACTGATGTTACGTGAAGCTCTTTCACCCAAAAAAAGAATTTCACTCAACACTAGTAAAAGAGAGAATGCAAAATAAAAGACATAATCTGTCTAAAACAGAATAGTCCGCAAAGACGAATTTTTTCGAGACACTTACGACGCTCAGATCGAAAAACTTTGAACTAAGGAAAGATTCAGACATACATAAAGATTACGCACACAACTTTTCAGATTTAATTAACAACTTGGTGATTTTAGGAATTTCGTACAGTGAACAGCAAAAATCTGTTTCTGCGCAGCAATCAAAATTTAGCATCATCTTCCTATTAGAGGTCTTACTTGGCACAACAATGCAAGAAAATAAAGATACAAAGGAGTTGCTACAGAAGTAAACAGACTCCTTAACTCAAATAAAGAAAAATTGCAGAAAATAAAAATAATGGGTTGCCTCCCATAAGCGCTTTTCTTTAACGCCTTTTAGCTAGGCATAGTGATTTTTATGATGCTCACATAAAGATGAGAGTTGAAACATAAAAGAGAGCATCAAGAAGCATATATAAAACATGTTTAAATCTAACACTCTTCCTATGCATAGGAGCCTTATAAGAAAACAAATCAATGTAGCACAAAGAGACTAGCGTAGGAAACCAAAACAAGTGCAGATTCAAAATTTTCAACATGAAGAGAGGAGACTTAATATTATTGAGATATATGAAACCGTGTCTCCCTCTCTCATAATGACCAGTAGGTCTTAAAGAAACCATCATATAAAAGCAACACAAGAGAAAGCTCAAAACTTTCATCACAAAGAGAGGAAGTTTAATAACATGAAGATTTCTATACCCATATTTTCCTCTCTCAAAATAATTTTCAGTGGCATCATGAATAAACTGAACAATATAGCTATCACATAAAGCATTCTTATCATGATCCACATGCATAAAATTATCATTACTCTCCACATAAGCATAATTAATTTCATTAGTAATAGTGGGAGTAAAACTATCACAACCATCATTGTAATCATCATAAATTGCAGGCATAGTATAATCATAATAAACTTTATCCTCCATAGTAGGTGGCACCAAAATACCACTATCATTATAATCATCATAAATTGGAGGCAAAGTATCATCAAAGAAAATTTTCTCCTTAAAACTTGGGGGACTGAAAATATCATATTCATCAAAACCAGCTTCCCCAAGCTTAGAGCTTTGCATAACATTAGCAATAATGGTGTTCAAAGCATTTATAGTAATAACATTGCTACCATCATGCAAATAATTTTCCATAGGTTTTTTAATTTTCTCTTCAAAAGCATCATGTCCTAACTCAAGATAAATTTCATAGAGCTCTATAATTTTGTTGTTGTTTTCCATTAAGCCTAACTAGTGAAATAAAAACAAGAAACAAAAAGATATAATTGCAGAATCTAAAGGAAATACCTTCGAGCACTCACACGTCAGCAAGAGTGCTAGAAAATAGCTAAGTAGCTGGAGGATGTGAGTACCTTTTACCTTACCTCCCCGGCAACGGTGCCAGAAAATAGCTTGATGTCTACGCACACTTCTATTCTTGTAGACAGTGTTGGGCCTCCAAGTGCAGAGGTTTGTAGAACGGCAAAAAGTTTCCCTTAAGTGAATCACCCAAGGTTTATCGAACTCAGGAAGATAGAGGTCAAATATATCCCTCTCAAGCAACCCTGAAATTAAGATACACTCTTGTGTCCCCAACACTCCCAATAAAATTGTCAGGTGTATATGTGCACTAGTTCGGCGAAGAGATATTAAAATGCAAGTGATATGGATGATTATAAGTGGTAATTGAAATCTGAAATAAAAATGGCAGCAAGCAAACATGTAGCAGAACTGGTTGTACACGGTGTTTCAATGCTTAGAAACAAGGCCTAGGGATCATACTTTCACTAGTGGACACTCTCAAGAATAATAATATAATTGAATACATAGATATTTCCTCTTCACTTTGCTACTCTGAATTATTCTCTCGTTGGATAACGAACACCAATCCACTGCGTAGGGCTATAAAAGCACACTTTAAAGTCGCATTCCACATCTAGGGAACCCCACACTGTCAACTTGAGCGCCCTAAATAGTACTAGACAAACAACGCAATTTCATAGAGACATCCAACGCAAATAATAACTCATGATAAGTATTCCTGTAATCTTTAGCCTAAGAGCCACACACGGTGCGCACACTGTCAACTTCGCACCGTGGGACAAAGGTGACTCCGGAGTTTACATTAATAAAACCACTCAAGTAGCATATAAGATAATGAAGAGTAACATCTATGGATTCAACTAGATTACAAAGCTCATGATCACATAAAGATCACACCATGGGAGAGAGAGATAAACCACATAGCTACCGGTAGAGCCCTCAGCCCCGATGAAGAACTACTCCCTCCTCATCATGGGAGGCAACAGCGGCGATGATGGAGGCGGTGGCATCGATGGAGATGGCTCCGGGGGCAATTCCCCATCCCGGCAAGGTGCCGAAACAGAGACTTCTGTCCCCCGAATTAGGGTTTCGGATGGCGGCCGAGCTCTGAAACTTTTCTGGAGAAATCGTCGATTCTTCTATGAGTTTAGGTCAGGGGCAATATATAGTCCAAAGGGCGTCGCGAGACGGTGCACGAGGTGGCGACACCACCCCTGGGGGCAGCCAAGGCCCAAACGCGCCGAGGCATGATGTGGAGGCTGTGGGACTTCCCCAGACTTGTCCTTCTGGCTCCCGAATTCTTCTGGCGTTTTAGAATTTCTGTAATTTTTTCAGATTTTTCTGAGCACTTCCATTTTTTGACCTTTTCTGCAATGCACAGACATAATAAACAGAAACTGGCACTGTGGCATCTTGTTAATAGGTTAGTCCAATAAATGTCATAATATGATATAAAGTGCATATAAAACATGTGGCAATTGGTATAATTCAGCATGGAACATCAAAAATTATAGATACGTTTGAGACGTATCAGGCGGTGGCTCCAAGCAATGCCAGATCTAACCCTTATCTCGCAGATCTGAGCATCGCATCCGGCCGGCATCGCCGCCGCACATCTTCCCCGAGCGGCGTTGCCGGCATCGCCGACGCGGATCTTCCACCGGGGGCAAACACAGATCTGCTAGTCTATTGCCGGAGTATGTCCGTCCCTCACTACTAGATCTTACACTCTATTTAAAGTAGAATAGAAAACTTGTCTAGTATTTGAAGTCTAGTATTTTATTGTGTATGTTTGTAGTACTGCCGATGATGAATACATCCCTCACTACAGCCGATGATGAATATTCTGTTTTAGCATATTTAATTTCAACTCTTTGTATTGCTGCCGATGATGAATACATCCCTCACTACTAGATTTTACACTCTATTTAAAGTCTAGTAGGGTAAATTAATTTCAACTCTTTGTAGTACTACCGATGATGAATACATCCCTCACTACTAGATCTTACACAAGTTTTTGTCAATGTGCTAATCCGTGTTATGATTTTGTGTAGCTAATTTGCAAGTGTATGAAGTAATAGTATGTTTCGGTGACAATGCATAAAAATGGTGAGGTTGTTGAAAGAATCATGGCCTTCAAGTTTTGCCTTCAAATCGTTTAGACCGGACTGCAAGCACACGGATATAGGCGCTTAAGGTGTACACTGTTTTCATCTTAAAATATATTTCGGTCATCATCATATTTGGCTCTTTTCTAACTATCCATCCATGTATTTTTTTATGCAGAAACGCCATGTAGATCCAAACAAGCTTTTAAATGAGATAAATACAAAGTGGGATCATATCTGTGAACCGTCGATGTTGTGATGTTTCGCTGCACTGTACAAAACACTTTTTTTATTTAAGTGTGTCTTGTACGGTATGGCCGAAACGTCACAGTGGTGACGTTATTATATTTCGGCGACACCGTCCAAGAAGAAGATCGAATTCATGGACTTGCCACGGCTGTGGAGGCAAATGTAACAGCAAGTCATGAATATAAATGAATATAAGTTTAGGAATGACAAGGATCAGTTTTAGTGAGGCATGACAATGATAGAATTAGCTAGTCATGTCAGAGATAGAGCGAGGCATGACAATGAAGATAAGCGTAACTGGTCATCTTGTGATGCAATGTATCGATGACATTTGGTATACCTTATGAATGAATTTGCTATCATTTTTGTGCTTGTGCTGTGAGATTAAACGTCCAGTGGCATCTGTATACATGCTATAATAGGCTTCTGAAGAAACCTCAATTCAAAGGGTAAACTCAAAGACTCCGTTACTGATGAGCTTGACACTGAGGAAATGAAGGTATGCGCACAACCGTTGCCAAAAAGAGGCTCATCGGTGACGGTTTTTGGCCTCCGCTCCCGATGAGGGCCTTCACATCAACAGCGGGGGCGGGGACACAGACCACTTCTCTGTTTCCGATGAGGGTTTTGGCCCGTTTCCGTTGCGTCGTTCTATCCTAGTGATTACAACGATGTGATCATTTAGTATATAGTTTAGTTGATTCTGTCCAACACCATTGTTACGTCAACAATGTGCTCTCATTGTTGGCGGCATCCATATTACTTTAATAAATCCTATGATTAGACAAACAGAACCATCATGCAACATATGAGTTGATCTTACATGCGAGACTAGAGAAACTCCTTGTGTTTTATGTTTACACACATGCTAATGATTGTTTTCCGAATCTCACATTCAAGAACCATAGCAATTATAGGACACAAATATTAACATTAATTATGAACTTGTAAATAACAATAACATTTATTATTTCCTATGGGCATATTTCCAACATACATATGCCATTGAATTTTTTATTAAACAATGTTATAAATGGAGCTGATGAGAGCGTTGAACAACCGAAGCAAATTTCCTCCAAAATCGTACAACCCGTTTGACGAGGTGTGGACTCGGCAAATCCCTGGGTTATGCACCCCGGGTTGATTGAGGGGGAGAGAGTTGAGCGCTGGTGATCACGACGGCTGACAAGCGAGGCGTTTTACCCAGGTTCAGGCTCCAAGAGGATAACACCCTACTTCCTGCTTGTCTGGTTATTGATGGCGAGTTGTGGCTACAATGGTGAGATGGCGATCTCGCTAGGGTTTGTGGTGGCGGCTATGAGCGTACCCTAGAACGAGGGACCCTCCTAGCCTTTATATGGTAGGCTAGGTCTCGGGTGAATGGTGCTGATGGCACTTACAAGATAGGTATGAGCCGCATGACCTAGTCGACTAACTTGGGCCACACGTTGTCCTTGCTGGGCTTTCCTTGGGCCTTTGTAGTCTTGGCGTGACCCAGGTACCTTCACCGTGGGATAGTCGAAGGGTAGCCCCACGACAGGAGCCCCCGAGTGCTTGGTCGAATCGTAGAGTCGGCCAAAGGACTCCTTTCGCCTGGGCACGCCTTCGAGTTCCTGAAAGGAACAAGTAAAATTAGTCGACTCCGGCCATTCAGGGCTTACGGAGGATTCCTTAGTCGAACTGTCGACTGCAGGGTAAAACACTGAGTACAACCTTAGCCGGTGATTTTTCGACTGCTTTAGTTCTGAGTCACTCAGGAGCGTGAACAGCGCTCCCGATGGGAGTAGCCCCCGAGATTAAGCTTAATTGCTCGCAATTGAGGTTAAACTCAATTTTCTTCAGTCGAAAAGCCCGCTCCCGATGGGAGTAAAGAAGGGACTCGACTTGGAGTCGCGACTGGCTTTGTGTGACTTACTGTGTATTCGGCCGGTTTGGCTTACTACACGAGTTTGTTCAGCTCTTGGAGCTTACTGAATGCTCTTGCACTCGAATGAATTGTTCGAGTTCTCAATCAGCTCGTTGGCTTAATGTACGAACTCATTCAGCTCTAGGAGCTTACTGAATCTTCTTGCACTCGAATGAACTGTTCGAGTTCTCCATCAGCCCGTTGGCTTACTTCCTACGCCTTCGTGGTTGACGTCAGTGCTGACGTTTTTGGCGCACTCTGTGTCTGATGAGACGTGACAGTGCGGTCCCACTGCTAGTATTGACTGGAGACAGCGGTTGCCGCTTTTTACTGACCGTTGGGCGCAAAAATTGCGCGGTGTGATGATGGCGCCTTGATTCCCGTGCATAGTGGGCGGCACGGCCGGCGACGGTTGCTCTCTCCGCGCGACATGTGGACGGCCAGATGCTGCTGCAGAGTGCGGTTTCAGCAGGGACGGCCAGGATTGACTGACCACGCGGTATATAATTTTTCACCGTGGTGAGGAACAGTCCATCCTCTCCATTCTGCCATCGTCTTCTCCCCTGCGCCGTTCTCGCCATTGTTGCGTTTCTTGCAATTTTCTTTCTCCACCACTGCAAGCGAAGAGGTGCGATGAAGAGGGCGAAGGCTGCTGCCGGCGCCACCGCCGCCGCCGAGGCGAGCGTGATGAAGAAGCCCGACGGCGACTGGAAGAAATCGTCGGTGAAGAAGGCCGAGCTCGAGGCCCTGCGCGCGCAAGGGCTATTGCCGCCGGCGAATCAGGCGACTATGCGCGCGCCTGGGAAGGAGGTGTTCCCCGCTCCGCGCAAGGGGGAGCGCGTATGCTTCGTGGACTTCCTTCCACGGGGCTTCGGGTTTCCTCTCCACGATTTCGTTCGTGGTCTCTTGTATGCCTATGGGGTTCAGATCCACGATCTGACCCCAATGGCGTCCTGAGTATCGCGAGCTTCATCGTGCTCTGCGAGTGTTTCATGGGGATCGCACCCCACTGGCTGCTGTGGAAATCGCTCTTCATGGTGCGGAAGAACGTCGGGAAGAACGGGCTGGTGTATCCAGTCGGCGGCTTCGGCATCCAGGTACGCGGCGACACCTCGTACTTCCAGATGAAGAAGTCGGACTCCGTCCAGGGGTGGCGGAAGAAGTGGTTCTACATCAGGTGCGACCAGCGGGGTTGCCTGACTTTGATGGAGAACGCGAGTTGCGGAAGACGCGCGCGTGGGCGCACCCGCTTTCGAAGGAGGAGAAAGATACAGTTCAACCTTTGCTGAACATTCTTCGCGGCTTGTTGAAGACCTTGGGGCGCGAGTCGGGTGGATTCACCTCATCGGCACCTTCTTCAGACTTCGGGTGCAGCCACTCCGTTCTCGCGTCCACCCGATGTGGGCGCACGAGGGCGTTGGCGACCCCGAGCTTGACGACGAGGACGTGGAGTCGAAGGTGAGGAGCGTCACCAGTCTCCGAGCCGCGGACCCTTGCAATGTCAAATGTCCGGTCGAAGTGTATGGATCAACGAACCCTGTCCCTGAGGTAAGCTTCTTTCTTCTTTTTTTGATTCTATCTTGTGCTTGCTTTATCGAGTCCGTCAGTTTTTTGATTCGACTGCTGCTTGCTTGCAGGGTCGGGGTGCCTTTGTCAGCCTTCCTCCGTTGATGGAGGACGGCCCCCATGATGAAGCAGCGTTCCTTGAAGAGGAGGAAGGTGAGGAAGATGACATTCCTTCCGCCGTCTCTCCGAGTGAAGAGGTGGAGGAAGAAGAAGATGATGTTGAAGAGCCAGCGCGGAAGAAGCTGAAGCGTCGAAGTGGCGACTCCGCTACTGCTTCGTCTTTGCAAAGGGGGCAGGTGAAGAGATGCAGGAGGATGGCGAGTCATCTTCGGGTGCCAAGCACCTGGACGACCCGACTGAGCCATTGGTCGTGCCTCCTATCGACTCCGCGCCGCCGGCTGTGTTTGCGACAATGTGCTCTGTCTCTCTAGGCAGCGAGGATGATGTGGACATCACCAGGTTAGTTGCGTAACCCTTTGCTTTTCTTCGAGTTGCTATTTGGTTTCTCGAGTTGTACTTCAGTTTCCTTTCTGTCTTGTCAGCGAGCGTGTTGATGCTGCTGGTTCGCCTATGCGTGACGTGGAGCATACTTCTGCTCCCCCAGTCGAGCCAACTCCGAAGGTGGTCGAGGAGCTCGCTCGGGTGGATGATCTCGTGGTGCTGAAGGCCTCTTCCTCCGTACAGGCGTGTACAGCTGACGCGACTCCGGCTGGAGCTGGACTGATTGATCATGTAAGCACATCTTCAACTTGTCCGTCTGAATTCGAATCGGGTGCGCGAACAGCGCTCCCGATGGGAGTAGCCCCCGAAGGTGTGGTTGACTAGAATAGTCGAGTGCAACTTTGATAAACCTTGTATGCTTCGCAGCCCTACTATCGCCAGCAGGTGGAAGGTGCCGCCGCCTTCGTTCGCATGGAGAAGGAGAGGGATGAGCTCCGCACTTCTCTGCAGCAGGCCACGAAGCGGGTGTCGGAGTTGGAGCAGAAGCTTCGGACTCATGCTGAGATGGAGAAGACCCTGTGCGAGTTGCAGGAGCGCGAAAAAGCTCGGGATGACTTGGAGAAGGGCCAGGTCGAGCGCTTGCTCGCCCTCGCCAATGTCCTTTGACGTAAGTGCTTCGGCTTGATGCCTACTTTGCCCGTTTGCCGACTGTTGATGGCTTATGGGTGTAACTGCTTTTCTTCCTTTTGTACAGAGACTTGCGGAGGCGCTCCTCCAGAAGGAACTTCCAGCGACAACATCGGCTTCGTAAAGGTTGTTGGCTTCGTCGACCGCGTCTGCGCGTATGCCTCGGCAGCGCTGCAGCAGTCGACGGCGGCACTGCAGAAGTCGACGGGGGCCTTAGCGGCTGTGCACCGGAACATCTTCCCCAACAAGCCTCCACCAGCTGCTGTTGACGCACTCGCGGCTCCATTCGAAGGCGATTCGAATGTCCTGGCGGACTTCATGCGCGCGCAGACGGTACGCGGCTCAGAGCTCACTTTCCAGCTGCTTCTTGGTCACCAAGTCGTAGGCGATTTTGAGAAGGTTGTCAGCGACTTCCCTCGAAAGCCTGATGGCAAGACCGCGTCCCTTAGCGGGGTGAAAGCGCAGGCGAGCCGTTGGCCGTGAAGCTTGTCTCCACCTTCGAGAAGAGGATTGCTAAGATGGCCGAGTTGGCTGCTGCTAGGAAGAGCCGGTCCCAGTCGGAGTCTGTAGTGTAGACTTTTCCTTTTATGACTATGCTTCTGCTTTTGGGCTTGAGTCTGTAATGCACTTTATATTGTGCGAGTGAACATGCTGATGATGAAGTGTGAATTCGTTCCTTCGGGGGTGCAGCCGCCGAGTCTTTTTTGATATCTAGCTTGTATGAATTATGTTGGTTCTTTTCCTGGCTTGACGTTGTCAATTCTTGACAGTCTGATATGGGCGAAGCTCCTGATGTTGCTGGAACGACTGGTGCGGACGATGAGGAGGACACCTCTTCGACTGCGCCTACTCGTCGCCGCCGTCAAGCTCCTCCAGCTCCCGCGAAGCGTAAATGACCAGCGAGTGATCACCTTCATGAGGAACAAGGTGGTTGAGCTCGAGTCGAAGCTGAAGAGTGCTGAGTTGGAGCTGGAGCGATTGAGGTCGCGGCCCGTTGCTCCATTCTCCCAGCGTGAAGAGTTTCTGCTTGGCGAGATGGACTTGATCAGTCGACAGCTGCAAGGTTGGCCTTCTGGCATTTCTGCTTCGGCTTCTGTGTCTTCTTGCTATGCTTAATGCTTGGCCTTGATGCAGATGTGAACTCTGACTGGAAGGCTGAGGAGCTTCGAGTAGACGAGCGGGTAAAGAAAGAGGCCGCCGGTGACTCACCCGAAGCGCGCCAGTTTTGGTCGAACAAATCCAGAGGTAGTGTACTGGTACGAATGCTGGATCGCACCTGGCGGGCTGCTGTGCTCTTGGAAGGTTACAGAAAAACCCTCTGGCAGATCAACAAGGTGTTCTTTCCTCACAATGAGCAGCCGAATGGACTGACTGCGCTTCTGGAGAGGTTTCGTGAAGGCAGTGCGTTGAAGGAAGTCGTGCACACTCGACTTGTTACCGGGGCGAACATGGCATTGGCATACGATCGACTGCACCGGCCTAATCTTCCATTGTACAAGGTGCTTGAAGGCTTGCCTGGAGAGGGTGACTATGCCGATACTCTTGCGGCTGCACGCCAGATGATTCAGCAGGTCCAAAACTTTAGCGAGCATCTTGTAGGGCCACTTGATGCGCCAAAGGGCGAGCCTGTAGAATAAGAGTAGCAGACTGTTTGTTGTATACCGTTATCTTGTAAAATCAATTTTTCCAAGTGGAAATATGAGTGTATGTATGCCGAGGTGGGGGTAGCCCCCGAGTGAGTAAATTGTATCTTGTAGACTTCTGTAAACCTGTATGGCGCAACCCCGAGCGGATCGGGCGTGGCCTAGGACTTTGAGAGTCGAACCGTAGGGCGCAGCTCCCGAGTGCTTCGGGCGCGGCCAAGATGTTTCGAGTTAGACCTGAGCGGCGCAGCCCCCGAGTGCGTCGAATGGCGGCCTGGGTTTGGACTTAGACCTGTGCGGTGCAGCCCCCGAGTGTTTCGGGTGGCGACCTAGGATTTTCGAGTTGGACCTGTGCGGCGCAGCCCCCGAGTGCGTCGGGTGACGACCTAGGTTTGGACTTAGACCTGTGCGGTGCAGCCCCCGAGTGCTTCGGGTGGCGACCTAGGATTTTCGAGTTGGACTTGTGGCGCAGCCCCCGAGTGCGTCGAGTGGCGGCCTAGGTTTGGACTTGGACCTGTGCGGCGCAGCCCCCGAGTGCGTCGAGTGGCGGCCTAGGTTTGGACTTGGACCTGTGCGGCGCAGCCCCCGAGTGCGTCGAGTGGCGGCCTAGGTTTTTCGAGTTGGACCTGTATGGCGCAGCCCCCGAGTGCGTCGAGTGGCGGCCTAGGTTTGACTTGGACCTGTGCGGCGCAGCCCCCGAGTGGATCGAGTGGCGGCCAAGGTTTGGACTTGGACCTGTGCGGCGCAGCCCCCGAGTGCGTCGAGGGCGGCCTAGGTTTTTCGAGTTGGACCTGTATGGCGCAGCCCCCGAGTGCGTCGGTGGCGGCCTAGGTTTGGACTTGGACCTGTGCGGCGCAGCCCCCGAGTGCTTCGGGTGGCGGCCTAGGATTTTCGAGTTGACCTGTGTGGCGCAGCCCCCGGTGGATCGAGTGGCGGCCAAGGTTTTTTCGAGTTAGACCTGTATGGCGCAGCCCCCGAGTGCGTCGGGTGACGGCCTAGGTTTGACTTGGACCTGTGCGGCGCAGCCCCCGAGTGGATCGGTGGCGACCTAGGATTTTCGAGTTCGACCTGTATGGCGCAGCCCCCGAGTGCGTCGGGTGACGGCCTAGGTTTATGTTGCTTTTTGACTGAAAAAGTAAAGGGGAGAGCTTGTTCCACAAATCACTTCATTGATTTTTGCGAGCAGGCCGCCTCATTAAAACCCTTCCAGTCCCCTCAGGTACCCTGGTAAGGGAAAGAGTGCGTCTGAAACCTGCTGCCTTGACATGTATGCTTTGTTACAACAGGGGAGTCGACTAGGCGTAGAAGCGGCGCAGCTGCGCAACGTTCCATGGGTTGTGGCAGACTGTCCTGTCTTCGAGTCCTTCAGGCGGTAGGCTCCTCCGCCGATTGCTTCTGTCACAATGTATGGGCCCTCCCATGGGGAGGCGAGCTTGTGCACCTTCTTCTGCTTGAGGCGAAGGACCAGGTCGCCTGGAACGAAAGCTCTTGGCCGCAGTCGCCGTCCGTGGTAGTTGCGCAGGTCCTGCTGGTACACGGCTGAGCGGGTGAGGGCGATGTCGCGTGCTTCGTCCAGGGTGTCCATGTCGTCCTCGAGTGCTTCTTCTGCGTCAGACTCGTCGTAGGCCACCACTCGAGGTGCGTCGAACTTGATGTCGCAAGGCATGACCGCCTCTGCACCATAGACCATGAAGAATGGCGTGTACTGGGTTGATCTGTTCGGTGTTGTGCGTAGACTCCAAAGCACAGATGGCAGCTCTTCGACCCAGGCGCCTGCGGCGCGCCTCAACGGTACTCGCAGGCGCTTCTTGATTCCTTTGCAGACTAGGCCGTTGGCCTTTTCGACTTGCCCATTGGATTGCGGGTGCGAGACAGATGCGTAGTTGAGCTTGATGCCTTGTTCGGAGCAGAAGTCCTTGAATTCTTCGGCTGTGAAATTCGTGCCGTTGTCGGTGATGATGCTGTTCGGCACCCCGAACCTGAAGATGATGGACCTGATGAAGTTAACTGCTGAGGATGCAGTCGAACTTGTGATGGGCACGGCTTCGATCCATTTGGTGAACTTGTCGACTGCTACCAGGAGGTGAGTGTGCCCTCCTGGCGAGGATTTCTTGAGTGGACCCACCATGTCGAGCCCCCACTGAGCGAAGGGCCAGGCGAGTGGTATGGTCTTCAGTGCCGATGCTGGCGCGTGCGGCTTGTTGGCGAACTCCTGGCAGCCGAGACACTTCTTCACGAGTTCTTCGGCATCTTGCATTGCGGTGGGCCAGTAGAACCCGGCTCGCAGGGCTTTGGCCACCAAGGCACGACTGCTGGCGTGATGCCCGCAGGTGCCTGTATGAATTTCGAGTAAGATGGCTTGGCCGTCGACTGGATCAACGCACCTTTGCAGGACTCCTGAGATGCTTCGCTTGTATAGCTCCCCGTTGATGACGGTGAAGCCTTTGGAGCGGCGAATGACGCGCTTGGCTTCGACTGGTTGACTGGCAACCTTTGGTGCAGTATGTAGCCAGATATGGGCTCGTCCAGGTGGGTCGACCAGCAGAACCTCCATGGCTCCTTCTCCTTGCTTGGCGGGTCGGGTGCTCGTTGATGGTGTAGAGGAGCCGGGCGGGTCGAAGTTTGACAGACCGCTGCGTGATGCGCTCAAGGAAGACGCCGGGTGGCACCTGCGCCTTGTCTGAGCCCAGGTTGGCGAGGGTCGGCTTCTTCGTTGCTTTCGCGGCCGATGTGCCGCAACTCGCAGCCGTCGAAGGTGCCCTCCAGCTGGTTGTACAGGTCTCTGTAGGCGATCATGTTGTCGGCGATGGCGTCACAGGCCTTCATGGTTTGCTGCACGACGAGGTAGGAGTCGCCGTAGATCATGAGGTGAGTGGCGCCGCAGTTCTTGGCCATCCGCATGCCATGGATTAGGGCCTCGTACTCAGCCTCGTTGTTGGAGGGTGTTGGGAAGTCCATCTGTAGCACGTACTTCAGCTTGTCGCCTTTGGGGGAGATGAGGATGACTCCTGCCCCGGCTGATCTGAACTTTTTGGAGCCGTCGAAGTACATTGTCCATGCGTTGGACAGGTCGGGGACATCTGGCAGCTGGGCCTCTATCCACTCGGTGGTGAATTCTGGGAGCACTTGGGCCTTGATTGACTTCGGGTGAGCGTATTTCAGCCCCCAGGGTCCTAGCTCGACGACCCACTTAGCGACTCGTCCTGTCGCGCATTGGTTGGTGAGGATGTCGGAGAGCCCGGAGGAGCTTACCACCGTGATCGGGTGCTCGGAGAAGTAATGGATTACTTTCCTTGAAGTCATGAAAACTCCGTAGGCCAGCTTCTGGTAGTGCGGGTAGCGCTGCTTGGACAGGTTAGAACCTCGCTGAGGTAGTAGACGGTCGCTGGACAGGGTGGCTGTGCCCTTCTTCTTCTCGTTCGACTACGAGTACCGTACTGACCACCCTGTTTGTGGCTGACACGTAGAGGTATAGCGGCTCGTTCTCCAGTGGTGCCACCAGTACTGGGGAAGTCGTCAGGTTTTCTTGAGTTGGTCGAACGCGTCTGCGCTTCCTCTGTCCACTCGAATTTGTCTGTCTTTTCATCAGTTGGTAGAAGGGCAGGGCCTTCTCACCCAACTTACTAATGAACCGGCTGAGAGCTGCGACTCGGCCGGCTAGGCGTTGCACCTCGTGGAGCTTGGTCGGTGCTGGCATCGCGAGTATGTTTTGCACCTTCTCGGGTTGCTTCGATTCCTCTTGCAGAGACGAGGTACCCTAGCAGTTCTCCGGCTGGCACGCCGAAGACGCACTTGTCTGGGTTCAGCTTGATCTGGTACTCGTCGAGGGCGGCGAAGACCTTGCGGAGGTCGGCGATGAGGGTGTCCTCCTTGCGGGTGGTGACGACGATGTCGTCGACGTAGACTTGGACGATTGCCCGATGAGCCCTTTGAGGCATGCTTGCATTGTGCGCTGGTACGTGGCACCAGCGTTCTTCAACCCGAAGGGCATCGTCTGGTAGCAGAAAACGCCGTCGGGTGTGATGAATGCTGTCTTCTCCTCATCGTCGACGTTCAGTCTGATCTGCTGGTAACCTGAGTAGGCGTCCAGGAAGGACAGGCGTTCGCAGCCTGCAGTCGAGTCGATGATCTGATCTATCCGCGGGAGCGGGAAATGGTCCTTGGGGCAGCATTTGTTGAGGGCGGTGAAGTCGACGCACATGCGGAGTTTCTTCGTCTTCTTCTTCTCCACCAGGACCGGGTTGGCGACCCAGTCCGAGTCCTTGATCTCTCGGATGAACTTGGCATTCAGCAGTCGATCGATTTCTCTGCTGATTTCGTCTCGCTTGGGCCCGGAAAAGCGTCGCATGGCTTGTTTGACGGGTCTGGCGTCCTTGTGGACCTTTAAGGAGTGCTCGGCGAGGTTCCTGGGTATTCCTGGCATGTCAGAGGGTTGCCATGCAAGATTCTCCAGTTCTCACGTAGAAACTCGACGAGCGCGCCTTCCTATGCGGGAGTCAGACTCGACGATACTTTGACCGTCTTGCTGGCGTCAGTCGGGTGGACCTGATGGGTTGTTGTGTCGTCAGTCGCGTTGAAGGCAGCGTCCTTGGCTGGTTCTTGCGGGGGGAAGATGGTCTTGTCGTTGTCGACTGCCATCGCCTCGAAGTGCTCTTCGACTCCGAAGAATTCGAGATCTTGCTGAACTCGCGGTCGCAGCTGTTGGAGCGGTCGAAGTCGCCAAGTACCGTGATGACGCCCTTGGGTCCAGGCATCTTGAGCATGAGGTAGGCGTAGTGAGGTACTGCCATGAACCTGGCAAAGGTTGGGCGCCCGAGTATCGCGTGGTACTGTGACTTCCAGTCGACTACCTCGAAGTCGATCGACTCCCTCTTGAAGTGTTCGGGTGTGCCGAAGATGACGTCGAGTGTGATTGTTCCCATGGGCGTGATTGCTTGCCCTGGTACTATGCCGTGGAAGGTGGTCTCGGACTCCGCCAAGTTCTCCGTCGACCTGTTTATCCTTCTGAGGGTGTCGGCGAAGATGATGTTGATGCCGCTGCCTCCGTCCATGAACACCTTTTTCAGTGTAGTCTCCGATCAGAGCTTCGACTACCAGGGCGGCGTGCCCGGGTCGAGGTACTGCAGGCGGGTGGTCTGCTCTGGAGAACGTGATTGGTGTCTCTGACCCTCTCAGGTAGTCTGGTACCGCGGGTGGACAGGTGATGGCTTGGAAGACTTGGCGAGTGATGAGTTTCTGGGCCCTGTTTGAGGGGCGCCCCTTCTGTATCATGTTGAGCTGTCCGCGTGCTGCAGGGTAGGCGTCGTGGGCCGCTGGCTGGGCTTGTTGCTGCGGTTGCTGCCGCTGCTGCTGAGGAAAGGCTCCCGCCGCCTGTGCTGGATTAGCAGCTGCGGGTGCGGGTGCTGCCTGGATGGCCAGCTGCGCGACTGGCTGCGCTGCGGGTGCTGGGGTGATGATCTGCTGCATGGCCTCGTAGATCTTGCGTGCTTTGCGGCAGTCCTTCAGCAGGTGGTTGGAGCCCCACTTGCCCGTTTCCGGGTTCCGGAACATGTGGTGCTTGCAGGGTTGCTCCAGCTCCTCGGCTGGGGTCAGTGCGCGCTTCCACTCGCGCTTTTGGCCTCCGTCGCTGCGGTAGTTGCTGCCGCCGCTTCGATTGTACTGCCCTTGGCTGAACTGGCGACCTTGGTCGCCGCTGTTTCGGTTGTACTGGTGACCCTGATCGTATTGGCGACTGCTGTCGCGTGCTTCTTCGCGGGGGGTTTGGTATCCCGCCGCTACTAACTCGATTGAGTCGAGGCTGTTGTAACATGGCTTCTTCTTGTGGCGTCCTTCTCGCCAGTTGCTCGGTCCGGCTTCATCCTTCGGGGAGTAGTGAGGGTTGTCACGGACGTAGTCCTCTCCTTCTGCCCACTGGTTAGCTATCTTCATAAGCTCGATCATGCTTTTCGGCCGGAGCCTTCCAAACTCTTCGCGGAGGTCGCGGCGGGAGACGACGTGCATGAAAGCGTCCATCACCCGGTCCTCCGAGACAGTCTCCATGGTGTTGCGGAGCAGGGTCCATCGTTGGATGTACGATCGGAGCGACTCGTCTCGCCCTTGTTTGCAGGCCTGCAACTCGATGTAGGTCGTCGGCCTCGAGTATGTTCCGAGGAAGCTCTTGACGAAGGCCTCCTCGAACTCTTCCCAAGTCCTGAAGGAGTTCTTGGGTTGGGTGTTGAGCCACCCGCGTGCTGAGCCCGTCAGCATGAGCTGGATGTATTGCATCACCGTAGTCGAAGTTCCTCCCTGGCAGGTGCAGGCGATGAGGTAGTCTTCGAGCCAAAGTCGAGGGTCTTGTTTCCCATCGTTCTTGGCCGTCTCTGCCGTGAGCTTGAAGCCCTTGGGCATTCGAGTGTTGCGGATGTTGAAGCTGAAGCACGCGGCGCCGCATGGCTCGAAGTCACCATCAACCCGATCGTCCGGGTTCGGCGTGCTGACCGTCCGCTGGGTGCGGTGACGGTCCACCGTCCTCTGCGCGATGACGCTGCGGAGGTCTTCGCCTGGCTGCGGTTGTCGTAGTGGTCTGGCTGTTGGGCCGACGAGCACTGCGGGCTCGCGGGCGTGGCGGCCTCGCTCTTCTCGTGCTGGTTCGGTTGGCGCTTTGTTCGCCAGGGCGTCTTTGACTGCCTTGATGGACATGATTTGCTGTTTGTGGAGGAGAGCACGCGAGTCACCCTCCGGCGGCTGCGTGAGTCGCAGGTACGTCTCGACTGCCATAAGCGCGGCGCCGGGTGTCTTGGGGACGGGTATCCCGTTCTCGTCCTCGGTTACGTAAGACGATTCGAGGTTGCGGGTGACTCTGGTGCGGTCGACCTCCGTCATCAGGGGCACGCGAGCTCTGTGGCGCCGCGCTCCTTGGTTGACCTCTGTTGAGGAGGTGAAGGAGTAAGCGGCCCTCCTGGCACTCGATGCGTCGGCCACCCTTTTGCGTCGGAGCAACTCGGCCTTCTCGGCGTGGAGTCGCTCGCCTTCCTTGCGTAGCAGGTACTGGACTGCCAACTGGTCCTCTCGTGGCGCGTCCGGTGGTGGGTACGTGCCGTCGTCGACGTGCTTCATGGCTCGGATCGCCATGTCGCGAGTGATGGTGAGACGCGTCACCTGGTCAGACAGGACCACCTCCAGTGGGTACACGGGTTCGTCGTCGTTGCCCTGCGGCGTCGGGCCGATCATGAAGACTTGCGCGGGGTAGATCTGGGCAGCGGGATGGACGCTGCCACTGCTGCTTCCTTCGTCCGAGCCGTGCTCAGAGTCGAAAATGGCTGCAACGTGGTGGGTACCACAGTCGCTGCCGCGGCTTCTTTCTTGGAGTTCTGCGATCTTTGCCGCGGACATGAGGAGCGATGTCGTCGTCGTCGATGCGAGCGTGGTTGGTTCGGTGAAGACCTTGCGGGTCGGTGGAGATGCGAGTGGCGCGGACGAGGACGGCGCGACCTTGGTCACTCGCGAAGGTGTGGTCGACGCAGTCGAAGCTGATGCAGATCTTGGTCCTGCCAACGACGCGATCGAGGTAGTCGGAGTAGACTCGATCTGCGCGGTGGTCGCCGAAGTGGTCGATGTAGTCGACGCAGATGCGATCTTCTCAGCAGTCGAAGATGCGATCTCCACAGTCGCAGCGGGCGCGATCTCCGCAGCAGGCGGCGGCACGGATGGCGCAATCACGGCAGATGCGGGTGCCGCCACCGCGCGTGGTGCGATCGCCGTGGATCTGAGTACTCCACAGCTGTCTACAACGTAGTGCATGGTACCGAAGGTGAGGCACATACCTACATGCAGATCGGCGTATACCGAGCGGTGGGCCGGCAGGTGGAAGGTGTACTCGAAGGAGCCAAAGCAGATTGGCTCCTTGGTGATGCAGACGTCGGTCTTCAAAGTCGATGGAGCCGGTGCGACCATGGTTCCAGCGCTCGTCCTTTCCCACAGACGGCGCCAATTGACAAGGTGTGGACTCGGCAAATCCCTGGGTTATGCACCCCGGGTTGATTGAGGGGGAGAGAGCTGAGCGCTGGTGATCACGACGGCTGACAAGAGAGGCGTTTTACCCAGGTTCAGGCTCCCGGAGGATAACACCCTACTTCCTGCTTGTCTGGTTATTGATGGCGAGTTGTGGCTACAATGGTGAGATGGCGATCTCGCTAGGGTTTGTGGTGGCGGCTATGAGCGTACCCTAGAACGAGGGACCCTCCTAGCCTTTATATGGTAGGCTAGGTCTCGGGTGAATGGTGCTGATGGCATTTACAAGATAGGTATGAGCCGCATGACCTAGTCGACTAACTTGGGCCGCACGTTGTCCTTGCTGGGCTTTCCTTGGGCCTTTGTAGTCTTGGCGTGACCCAGGTACCTTCACCGTGGGATAGTCGAAGGGTAGCCCCACGACACCATTCCGAACGTCTAAGGAAGATCTAATAAAAGAAATTTGCTTTAACTTTCATTAAGCATTTCCAAAATGATGAGTCTAATGGTTTTGATTTGACCTATGATAAGGTTTAGAGTGAAGGTATTGTTTTGTAACAACTCTTGTCACACCCGTTCCTCATTTAGAAGTTTAAATAACCACTTCTTGAGTAAAAAATGATTTTTATATATATAATACCTCCACCCCTGGACCGCCTTGGTCTTTAGGTTGACATATGATGTTTCACTTAGTTAGTCTATAATTTGTTTTGTGGCCATCACTTTGCCAAAAGATTCTTGATCTAACAAAAACCAGTCCAGTTGCACCACTTAGGATCTAAACCCTTCATATGTAACGCTTGTTGTGAAAGGTGCCCATTTACCTTGTCATATTTTGTTTCTTGGCATTTCTACTTAGATATTGAAAGATACTGAATTCTGAATTGATTTTTCCTTAATTTTTGTGGATAATACAAGATTCTTTTTAAAAACAATCCGTATTAAGTTCAAGTTTCTCGAAATCTATATTAAGAAGAACACTATCCATTTTCATACCATAAAGTTTGTGATTTTTTTCCTGTAAAATAACTACCACTTCAAGAACACTATCCATTTTCATTTCCGCGGTTTGTACCGACCTTTGTGCATATCTTAAAACTCACATTAAGTAAACATAAAGGAGGGTACTATTGTATTTGAGCATCATCTTCAGTTTGGAGAAGGGTGATGAAACAAAGGCAACTGCTCTACTTAAGAACAATGCAATAAGTGCTACTTTAAAACTTAGAGCATCTCCACTGGCGTGCCCAATAGCGCTCTCAATAGACCTATTGGGCACGCCAGCACCAAATTGGCTCCCAGCGGTGCAACTAGTAGGGAAAAGGTCATTAGTGGCTCACCTCTTTTGGTCTTCTGTGGCGCATAGTGGGTGCGCCACAGATATGTCGCCACTAAATTCTAATTATGTCGCGCACGCTCAGATGCGCCACAGAAATACCATGATTCTGTGGTGCACCCACCACCATGCGCCATAGAAATATTTCAGTGGCGCATCCCGCAGACATGCGCCACAGAATTGTTTTTTTGAATTTTAAAAAAAGGCGGCCAGATCTAGATCTGGATCTAGTGCCGCCGGAATTTCGCCAGAATTTCGTCGGAGATCGTCGAAGGCCATGGTGCCCGTGGCCATGGCCGTAGGTGGCTTGGTCGGAGGTGGGTGGAGGAGGGGGTCGCCGGAGGTGGGTGGGTGGCGGATGGGGGTCGCCGGAGATGGTGGAGGAGGAGGAGGTTGTCGCCGGAGGTGGTGGAGGAGGAGGAGGAGGATGTCGCCGGAGGTGGTGGAGGATGAGGAGGAGGAGGTTGTCGCCGGAGGTGGTGGAGGAGGAGGAGGTTGTCGCCGGATGTGGTGGTGGAGGAGGAGGTTGTCGCCGGATGTGGTGGAGGAGGGGGTCACCGGAGGTGGTGGAGGAAGAGGTCGCCGGAGGTGGTGGTGGAGGAGGAGGATGTCACCGGAGATGGTGGAGGAGGAGGTCGCCGGGGTTGAGTTGAGAAGGAGGGAGGAGAAGGGGAGAGGAGAAGTGGAGGAGAAGAGGAGAAGTGGAGGAGATGAGGAGAAGTGGAGGAGATGAGGAGAAGTGGAGGAGAGGAGGAGGAGGAGTAAATGAGAGGAGAGAAGGAGAGAAGGAGAAAAGAGAGGGAGAAGAGGGGCGCCGGCGGGATTCAAAATTCGAATCCCGCCCAACAATTCTGTGGCGCATATGTAGATACGTGCTACAGAATTTCTTCCCCAATTTTTTTGATTTTGTAGAAAAAAATCTTCTTTTTGAAACAACTTTTTTTTCCTTTTGGAATTTCGAGGATCTGAGAAAAGTTCACCAGGTAAACCCTGGTGAAATCGAGCTCCAGTTTTTCTCTAGTTTTTTTATATATTAAACGCATTTTTTGACGTCGTACGCAAAAGTTATGGCCGTTCTAAATTCGCATTTGTCCATATGCGCCACAGAAAGCTAATTTCTGAAGCGCATGTGGCCACATGCACAGAAAAGTCACATTTCTGTAACGCATGTAGCCACATGCGCCACAGAAAGTCACAGAAAGTTGAAAGCCAATCATTGGTGACGGGCCCCACCATATTTCTGTGGCGCATGTGGGTGTATGCGCCACAGAAAGCTATCATTCAGTGGCGCATTGGCAAAGGATGCGCCATAGAAAGTGGCAGAATTCTATGGTGCACCACTTCCGGTGCGCCACTGAATATATTCTGTGGCGCATGGCAATATTGGTGCGCCACAAAAAGTGGTTCTACCTATAGCCGTTTTCCTACTAGTGTGCGCCCAATAGCCCAAAAGTTGCCGGCACGCCCAATATAGCGTCCGGCAACCCCGCTTCGCGCCCAGGTTCTAGGGACGCAAGCGGGCGCGCCGACAACTCGTGACAACGCAGGCATGTCGGATCCTGATGGGCGGGGTCGACAGGCCAGTGACACAGACCATTTCTTTTCTTCCCCGACGTCCTTTGTGGCCCAAACTCCTCTCCTGCATACTGAATTGCCGGCGCCGCCATCCCTCCTTGTCGACAACGCCTCCAGGCACTGCTTACTATCTCCCCCGTCGTACTGTCCATAGTATCTTCTCATTCGGTCCGCAGTTGAAGTCCGGCGCTAGACTGCCGCCATGTCCCAGGACCACTCCGCCCGCAAGGTGTTTGTCGCATTGTGCAGCTCACTTTTTTTGCTAAATTCGTTGCTACGTTTTTTTTTCTTAACCTAGCTAATTGAATATAGATGGATAGCGACAACGATCTTGACATGGCCGGCGCATTGCTCACCGCCCATGCCGATGAGCACTTGGCGGTCCTCACTTGCCTGCTTGGTTGGTGGTTCGAGGCTGGGGAGGAGGAAAAACAAAGATCGCAAACGGATGGAAGGTCATATGACGCTGACGACTCCACACACGGAGAGAAGGAATTTCGGCGGCGGTTTAGGATGAACAAAAACCTCTTCATGGATATTGTGACGGGCGTGCTGGAGTATGATAACTACTTCAAGCTGAAGAGAGACTACACCGGGCTGGTTGGTTTCTCTTCAATTCAGAAGTGCACGACATCCTTGAAAGTTCTTGCATGGAGCTCCCTCAGATACAGTGGACGACTACCTCCACATGGCTGAGTCCACATGTATCAAGACCATGTATCGGTTTTGCTGGGCGGTGGTTGCAGTGTTTGGACCAAATTATTTGAGACAGCCAAATGAAACTGACACGGCTAGGCTCATGGAACAAAACGGAGCGAGAGGATTTCCTTCGATGCTTGGATGCATCAACTGGTTGCATTGGGCATGGAAGAATTGTCCATTCGCCTGACAAGGAATTTATAAGGGTCATGTTGGAGAGTGTAGTGTCATACTAGAAGCTGTTGCTGATAAGGATCTGTGGATCTGGCATGCTTTCTTTGTATGGCTGGAGCTCACAATGACATCAACATCCTGCAATGCTCAACGGTTTTTAACCGACTTTCTGAAGGCGAGGCTCCACCATGCAACTACGAAATCAATGGCCATGGGTACGACAAGGGGTACTATCTACCAGATAGCATGTATCCAAGATGGTCTACATTTGTCAAGACCTTCTTCAACCCTCTAGGTTATAGCCAATCTCATTTTGCAGCAGAAAGGAGGGTGCCAGGAAGAATGTCAAGCGGGCTTTTGGTGTGCTACAATCTCGATTTGCTATTGTCAGTTATCCTGCTCTAACTTGGTCCAAAGAGCAGATGTTGGAAGTGAGAATGACTTGTGTGATCTTGCACAACATGATCATCGAGAGTGAACATGCTGATCCTCCACAAGATGACCATCCATACTATCATCAGGGCCTCTTACCCAGGTTGATCATGATTTGCCTCCGGGTTTGACTGCAGATTTTGCCACTTTCCTCACAATCAACGCTGAAATCCGAGATGAAGCAGCACACGAGCAATTGCAAAATGATTTAGTTGCGTATCCGTGGGCACTCAAGGGACAAGAAGCCGACCATCCTAATTGATTGTCCAATTAATTTTAATTTAATCATTGTATGAATTATTTTAATTATATTCATGAACAATTTTATGTGTTTTACTTTGTAATATCATTTTATTCTAGACTTCATTTGAGAGAATAATGTTTTAAATTTAACTGGGAGCGTCTATTGGGAGTGTCCGTTGGGCCCGGCGCTCCCAATAGGCGGCAACGCTTGCCGGCGCGCCCAATAGCACATGTCCGGCAAATTTGCCGAACGCTCTATTGGGCGCGCCGGTGGAGATGCTCTTACTCCCTCCAACTGGAAATGATTGACGCTTATTTATCTAAATATGGATGTATCTAGACGTATTTTACTGTGTAGATAAATCCATATTTTAACAAATCTATATCAATTATTTCTGATCAGAGGGAGTAATCGATAACATTCAACGGTAAACTTGTCTGATGCCACTTTTCCATTTAAATAATACCTTCGCACAACTGCTCTAGCTCAAGGTGATCAATTGTGACGAACAACCATGGCCAGGTCTCGCCCCCGACATGAACATGTCTGATCGCTACTCCGTCTCCATGCCCGACAACTTGACAATCGCCATATTAGTTCATTACTAGCAAATGTGCCCGTTGCAACTGATTTTTAAATTTAAAACTATGGGGCTCGACAAAGTGCATGAACATGCAGATTGTTGAACAACCTATCTATCTACTCTACTACAACTCACCAATTTGATTTCCCCACTTGTTAGCATTTTATGTTTTACAAAATTCAAAAAACTCCGTTTCAAAAATTTGAAATTTGCTAGATTTGTCATTCTTGTGAACCTTAGCTAAAACTAATTTTGCATTGAAAATTCGCACAGTAGTAGATCTCGACATTATGTACACGTTGAATTTTTTTTACAATTTTGTGAAACATAAAAATGCAGATTTTCTTCATACCTTGTTCAAGAAAAAAAGATAATCATATTTTGAGAACCATGTGCACTAAATCCTGCTCTACAAAAATGTACACTAATCCGATTGACCATAGGTAGAATCATTTCAGTTGCCAACTGTGTGAAAAAGAAATTAGGCTGCATTGTTCGAAAAGGAAGCTTACCCTCAAACCCAAAAGAAAATCATATATATTTTCAGTTTGAAGGAGCCTCCTAAAAAATTCAGGCATTTTTCCTAGCAGCCTTGTTTTTGCTCTTTCGATAGATAGATATCTCTAAAAGAACTAAGCTCCCTAGGATTGGTGTCTTCTCCTTCTCCCACATATCAACATCATGGTGGACCCCTCCTCTCCTTCTCCCACATGTCCACATCATGTGGATCCCATTTATTTATATTTATTTATACTTTACAATTTTAAATGCAGTTTGAAACAAATTCTATTGGATGTGTACATATGTTTTACTTATATGCTAAATTTTTTGTGAAATAAAAAAAAGATTCCCATCTATAAAAAAATTGTGGTTGTAAAAAAAAAGGAAAAATAACTCCATTTCCCCTCAAAATTATTCTTTTTGTGTAGACCAAAATACAAAAAAGTTTCTAGAGCGCGTACAACATACACGTAGTTGTACGTTTTATTTCAAAAAACTGAAACGTAAACAGTTGTTTTGATTTATTTTTTTAAAGAGTTGTGGTGAGTTTGGAGCTACCGATTCTATCTGAGAACTCTCTCTTATCTCTGCCGTCACCGTCCATCATATCGTTACGCAGCCTGTGCTACGCGACACTATTTCTCTCCGCACACACCTCTGCCTCCATCAATCACCTGGGACTATAGGGCACCTCCATCCCTGATGTCGCGTCTCAAGTCCGTTGTTAACTTGCACGCCACCTGTGCTCCCTCTGGTGGTCACCCAACGCCAATGAGCTGAAAGAATTACTACAACCCTCGCAGTAGTTGCACATGAACACCTATGTCATCTCTGGCACCGTCCGCCGCTGTCACCGTTGTTGTTAGTAGCGCTTGACTCGGTGGTGGTATTAGCTGCGGTTGAACGACAAATTGATCGTGAATGCGGGTGAAATGATGAGTTATATGACTTGTTGTTGGATGCCACATATTACTGATGAAAGATGATTTAGGTATTTATCCGTGAACTTTTTTATGTGGTATATTTAGTTATATCTTACTTGTCTTCAGACAACGAGCCAGATTATATAATAAAATGCATGTGTGTATTTTGCAGATGGTTGAATGCATATACTAAAAAAGTATCTATGTTTGCCTAGCCTCGGTTGCAATTATTAGAGTATAGAAAAGTCATAACCATGAGGGTACACAATTTAACTTTTATGACATTTCATAATAGTCGTTGTATCCTCATCGTCTAACTGAGTCTAACCTTGTTTAAAGTGGGGTCATGTTCTTTCTATTGAGTGGTGTACTCTTAACCTTACTACAACTAAATATTATATATTTCTCTATGTTTATGTATGTCTGATTAATTGTGTTGTAAAATAGTGAGTCACGGGTAATATTTTCTCCATAATTGGTAATTTTTTATATATGTTTCCCTAAAAAAATTGTTTGTTTATATATTACTGTTCGTATTAGGACAGACGCGGCAACGCGCGTCTTTTCCTTCTAGTAGTATACTAATTCCTAAACAAATCCAATGCAACTATGCAAGGTAGAGGCCCTGCGCCTGCTGGTCATCAGGAGGCCAAGAGGCAACACTTCTCAGACGACATCCCAACAGCGAGTAGCACGGCCAAGCATCATCAGCGCCCTACACCAGCAGCAACAAAAGCAGACAAATTACCAACAACAACAAATCTGGTTCTTGTTCCAACAGAAACTGCAACAGCGATGCTCCCCAGCGCACGATGTCGTTAATGCTGAGACAGACAGTGAAGCGCGTCCTACCGACATATGATCTCTCTTCAGCTGTCAAATGATCAAATTTGGAAATCATTGTATAAAGAAATCGGTGGTGAAATTACGCACAACTGCACAAGGCATCAATTAAGCCCAACCATCCTGACAGACATGAAAAGAAGGGAAGAACACACTGGAATTTTTGGCAAAATTGAACTTAGTTCACTGCTATTCCAAGAAAACCCATCTACACAGTATGCCTACGTGGTAACCTTGAACGGGAGAACGGCAAGGAAGAAGTTTGGGCTTGCTACGCGCGCGGTGCAGCCGTCCATGGCTGGAGAACGCTCGCAGCCGTGACCACATGGTCGGCAACTGCCGGAGCAGAGCAAGGGATGTAAATCTTTGTGAAGATTGATTGCACCTGTTGATCAAAGACGGAACGGCAGTGAAGCGGAGCAAGGGTACTGTAAGTGAGCATGGTCGACGACAAGCACGGCCGGCGACCACAGGCACCACAGGACGAGCACGAGAACAGGGAATGACTTCTGCCTTCGACCAGCGTCCATCGGCAGGAGGAAGGACGCGAGGAGAAGAACTTTGGGCGGCGCGTTAGGCACATGGAAGGAGGCCAGGAAGGCATCGACGAGGGGCGCGGGATAAGCAGGCGAAGAAGGCAACGGAGGCAGACCGGCGGCGGAGGAAACAGAGAAGACGAAGGGGACAGCAGCCTCTGAATCACGCTGTTGCAAGGGGAAAAGAGGGACAGCTCGTCCATGGCCAGGCGATTCCGACGGACGCGAGGAGAAGAACTACGGACGCGAGGAGAAGAACTTTGGGCGGCGCGTCAGGCACATGGAAGGAGGCCAGGAAGGCATCGACGAGGGGCGCGGGATAAGCAGGCGAAGAAGGCAATGGAGGCAGACCGGCGGTGGAGGAAACAGAGAAGACGAAGGGGACAGCAGCCTCTGAATCACGCTGTTGCAAGGGGAAAAGAGGGACAGCTCGTCCATGGCCAGGCGATTCCTCCCGTCGCAGAGGCCGGTCCATCGGAGTCCTCGCCGCGGGCACATCCATGGCGCGGTCGCCCTCAAGGAGAGGCGCAGCATTGGAGTCTTTCTAATAACGAACCGTCTATTTTACTTAGCGGTGGCACATAATGTAATATTCCAAAACCTATAGGGGTAAAATCGGAATCAGAAAAACGGACCATCACCTGAAGACATATTATATAGTAGAGATTACTAGGGTACTCTATTCCGCCTCTTTCTCAAATTCATGCTCAACTTGGTCTAATATTTAAATTCCTCTCTGCCTCACCCTCCTAGCACCATCCTAGGCTAGCTATAGCCATTTTGAAAACTCCGAAGCTCCATGACCATGAGAGAGACAGAGGTGCCATGTGCGTGGAAGCCTCGAAGCCTAGCCAGGAAATAGTACCATCAAACTACACCGCGTCAAGAAAGAGAGAAAAAAAAACTTTC
The DNA here is from genome assembly GCA_947311845.1 of Poa pratensis. Lineage (NCBI taxonomy): Eukaryota > Viridiplantae > Streptophyta > Magnoliopsida > Poales > Poaceae > Poa > Poa pratensis. The sequence goes on from CAMZMU010000110.1 coordinate 14,102,861, forward strand.
GCGTGCCATCGAGGTCATATTTGAATGGTATATCGACACCTCATCAAGAAGTACTGTAATATTTTTCTTTAATTAATGACTTGACCGACGCATTACTTCTATAAAAGCTCAAGGTCTACCCGCCTCCTGCCCCCAGTTGCCCCTCCCGATCATTTTCGTGCGTTAGATCCGTAAAAACGTGCTGCTGTTTCACCTGTGGCCGTTGGATAAGGTCAAAACTTTTTTCACCCGTTTCAATGAATAGTAACATCTCGTAGTCCATGACCGATGGGTCCAATGGTCCAAACGTCAGTGGGCGAGACCTGCTCCCTGCGTCGCTCTCTTTTGCCTTTTCCCCGCAGCCACACAAAACTCCAGCCCGGGTGAAACCCTAGCCCCAATCCATGCTCGCTCTCCTCCCCCACTCAGCCGCCTCTCCGCATCTTCCTCTCGCTCTCTCCCCGTGCCATCACCTCTGCTCCGCCCCGTAGGAGCTCGTGGAGAAGGAGCAACAAGGTAGGCGGTGCATGGACGAGCTCGACTCCCTACGCGGGCGACCGGACGGAGCGGTTGCGGGGCGCTGGAGGCGCTGCAGGACCGCGTCCCGGAGGAAGGCGGCGGCGCGGAGGACCAGGCAACCTGGCGGCGAGGAGGACGGTGAGGGATAGTACCAGCAGCGGGGATAGGGACACCCAGCGAGGCCAGAGCTGCAGGTGAGCATCTCCCAATCCATATTTCCACCTGCTCCTGATCTATCTTAGGCTTTGACACGAATCTGGATTTAGTAGCTGATGACCTGACGTGAGCTCCTCGCTGTCCTTCTCCGTCTCTTTATCTCTAGATTTGCCACATAATTAGGTTGCTGCATCTGGTTTCAGTCCAACGAATAATTACTTGTTGATTTGCTCTGGTAGTGAGTAAATGGCTGATAGAAGTGGGAACTTGTGAATTTAGCCTATCTGGTGGATTATGTCCCTTGATTATTTTTACCTTTTCTCCATGTGCCATTGTGAGGTTTTTCCTTTTCCGATTGACCTTTTTTTGATACAATTTTCCATAGGTTTCTAATTAATTTCTTCTGCTCAGCGTGTAGTGGAATCAACAGGCTGAAGAGCTGGACCAGCGAGCCCCACAACCATCTCCAGCAGGTAAGATGTTGTCCTAATCTTAACCTTTTTTTTCAGATTTTCTTCACATTGGTGCATGTGATTTAGGTTATTATGACGATTATGCTATTTTCAGTTCTTGGTACTTAATGTTTTCCCAATAATTGTTTAGTTATGTATCACCTGCATCCTGGTAGATCTACTTCGTTATCAATTTGATTTATTTTGGTCTTTTTTGTATAGTTTCAGGTTTTATATTAGATGAGAATTTTTTGTGACTTATGACTGAATGGCGAAGGCCATAGTGGATAGCTTCGCTTTGGGATCGAATTGGCTTGGCTTTGATCTGTTCCTTTTCAAACCTGGGAAACGAATGCGTTTAGCTGGTCGATGGCACCAGTTTCTTCCATTCCATCATCAGTGAGTTGAATAATTCAACTAGCTATTTATTGTAAATTTCAAACTGCCTAGCTTATTTCGTATCTTGTGTGCAAAATAAATACGAGTTGTATGGAGTCTGCATGAATTTGTCAATGTTACAAGATTCCAGGCTTAACTATTATATTTCTACATTAGCTAATAATAATTGTTTCTCTAAAAAGAATTTCATTGCCGTTCCTTACATATGCAGTTTAATTTGAACAAGGTATAATATTTTGTGCCAGATGGGAGAGGCGCCACTGCTCGGCGGCGAGGCACAACGTGGCGGAGCTGAGCAGGAGGTGCGGCCCATGAACTGTGATGTGAGTTTCTCCCCATATTTATTCCCCTCTTATCCTTGTCTCTCTCAAACATATTTGGTTTTGTAATCTCAAACAATGTATTTCCTTACCATGGTTTATGGTCCTGGCATAATGTATTTCCAAACTTGTCAAGCAGCAAAATTTTGTGTATCCTACCTCCATTTGATTGAAATTTATAGGTTTCTGATTAAATGGTGTAATCACTAATCAGGGTTGTAGTCTCTCTAGATAGAATACATATATATTGTTCTCAAACAAATTGGCACATATTAACCTTATAATTTATTTTTCTTAAGATCTGCGTGCCTTTGGTCTCATAGGTCAGATATGTTGCTATGCTCTCATTAACTTGAATATGCCATTCTCATGCCTCATTTCATTTTATGCAGAAATTTGAAGAAACTCTTTGCACACGTTAGTGATCCCTGTTCAAGGTACTTCATTCTCCCCTAAATTTAATAGCTATGATAATGCTACTGGATAATTGCTCGGTCAGCGAGTAGGTTATTGAGCCATTGTATTTTTTCTCTTTAGTATGATAAACAAACTGCCATGTTAAATCTAATTATCGTTTGTCCAATGTCAGGATATGGAATACAAAATCACCTGTCAGAGAGATCGTTTCTGAGGAGGAGCAGCTTGATACTAGGAAGATTGGAAGAATGGGTCCCATTGTTAGTTCAGGTTCGCTTAACAGTCTTACACTGTCAATGCATCATTTGCTGATTCTGTGTGTAGATTTATCTCTTTTGAAGCTCTGATGTTGATAGCAACAGAAATCAGGGAATGGTATGATCCACATCTCCTTCAACTTCTGGTTTGGAACAAGTGCATTTGTTTTGTCATGAAATATGGTCTCGCCATGAGCCTGATAGTTTCAGCACCATGTAGTTGTATTTGTTCTCAAGTGAGTTCTAACTTCTGATTGGTACAGTCTGATGAATGTTGGAATTACTTTAGAGCTATTGCAAGAAGGATTTTGTCCGGGCAAATGACCAAACTGAGAGTTAGCATTTTTTCCCATCAGGTTAGAATGACCAATTCTGTATGTCCTGCCAAGACATAAGAGTACGTACTAAAACATCACCCATTCATCAATGATTTTTTATGCACCAGGTCTAGCATTCTTGCTAAGTGTGGCTGTTGTGTCACTGAGAAGGTGCTAGAACCATTGTGTCACTGAGAGAGATATTTAGCTTTTTGACTCTTCGACTGAACTTTTCTGCTGCTGCTTGTTGAACTTACGTTTCTGAACAGAGGGGACATTTCCTTTGTTGGGTCAGTCCTTAGATCTATATGTTGTTTTTTAAACATGATTCTTGCTGAATATTGTGACCAAGCAAGCGGGAGAAATGGTTTATGTGCGTTGAGTGAATTAGGTCAGAATTGTCTGGTACGACATCGATTTCTTCCTCTGCTAATGATTTCTACCTGGTTTAGACTTCAGATTTTTCTTTTTAGAATCTTAGTATTGATTGAGAATGTTGCATCGCATAAGTAGTATACCTCTTACCTTGGAGTTGTCAACGATCACAAGTTGATTATTTAATTGCACCTGCCAATTTGGTGATAATTACTACTACATAAATAGCTAGCAATCCAAACAGGGCAGGGCTTCCGTAGTATATTTGTCTTCTTTACAGTGCTGGGACAGCTTGTCTCTCACAAGATGATTAACCTGAGTTTTTTTCGATCAGAACAAGTTTGGGTAAATCAAAACTAAATAAATATTAGAATTGATTTGTCTTGTAAGATTCTTATACTGATGGCTGATGTAAATTGTCCATAAATGAATTAGCTCTTAGTGCTCGATTTAGTTCTATATCCAACACATGTTGTTCCTTCACTGGTATGCTTCAGTATAGCATATTATTTTTCATTGTTGCTCTCTAAGGGGATTCGGTCTTTACATGATCTTTGATTTACAGCGAGCTGATCGACAAACCTCAGGTTGTCCAGTTGATCCGAAAAACGCTGATTTGGAGGCTCCAGGCATGAAACTCCAATTTTGTTTGTAGTATGTGTACGGGGTACGCTACCCCATGCTAATAAAAGGTAAAACAACAAACAAATCAATGCAGATTTTTGATCGCCCTGCTTTCCTGTATTTTCCGTATTTGATTTTATATCAACACTTGAATCCAGTAGCATATCAGGTGGTTTATCAATTGGTTCCCATTTCAGTCGTTTGCAATAACTCGTGTATACACCAATCTGCTGCTTTTGGTGTGCAATATTTTCCTCTCTCTGGCTAAATTGGGGCTTAGCAGATGATGAGCTTACTCAGATTCCCCGCTAGGACATCAATTGTATGATGCAAAATCGAGTTTCTGATGCTTTTATGCCCAAAGCCAGTTATTTTCCTTGAGTGCATCATTACATTTCTATCTACTTGGATTTTATCACATTACCCATTGTCCCATTCTACTGACTTGGTGTATAGACGAATTATTGCAAATACCCTGGTCTGTTTATTGCGTGTATACTTGGATGAGCTTAAGTTTGTATATTTGGTAACAAATACCTGTTCCCCTTCCCACCCCAACAAGATTGTAGTTTGTCTGCATTTAATTTCAGGCACCACTATAGTTTGCAGCTGATACATTAGTAATGCATATTATTATAACTTTAGCTTCTCGAATATTTTTGGGCTTTGATGATAGATGCTGACATCAGTTTGACTTCTCAAGTATACAAGAGATTTTAAATTATTACTTGCATTTTAACACATGGAAGGCTCCATTTTTTTTAGAATTTCCTGTTCTTCCGAATGTTATTGTACTACATCTGTCTTTCTAAACTGATTTTTGAATACTTGGCAGCCGTGTTTATTAAAAATGTATTTTTCAAATCTGGATTGTCAAGCGTAGGTTTATCTTGCTATGCAGCTAAAATATATTGGGCCCCCTTGAAACATATCAGTGACACTATTGATTTATTCTTTGCTGTGAGTGAGCTAGGTTTCAAATCTGGTTGCTCAAGCCTAGGTTTATGTTGCTATGCAGCTAAAGTATATTGGGCCCCCCTTGAAACATATCAGTGACACTATTGATTTATACTTTGCTGTGAGTGAGCTAAAGTCACCACTTGCATGGGCCATCACTTTTAATAGAGTTGATGACTTGCAAGAGCTTAATGAGAAGCTAGGAAACTTTATCTGGGAAGGCTACAGAAGAGGTGTGGTTAATGCCATGCAAAATAGTGGATATCATCTCAGAAAGGTATGTCCATTTCATCCATGAAAGTTTCCAGATTACCCAGCCTTCAGAAAACATTTGACGCATGGCTTTGTTACTATGTATAATAGGTCATATATGTACGCAATATTTTGTTGGCATTTTCAGGTTTGCAACATAACCTAACTAAGTTCAGGAACTGTTCGCGCAGACAAAATACAAGGAAGCAGCAAAGCTGGCTGCAGAATCTCCTCAGGGTCTTCTGGGAACTACCGAGACTGTTGCCAAATCCAGGTGCTTTTTTTTCATGTTGCGTATGAAGCTCTTAATGCTTATATACTCGGTATTTCCTTAAGATTTTCTTTACAATGTTTGATAAACTCCGGTTAGTTATCATTTTTTGAAGTATTATTGGATAAGAAATGTTCAATTACAAAGATAATATCATCTTCTTTGCACTGGTCTATCTATTTAAAGTGTTTACTTATTCTGTATTAGAAATTATTACCTGTTCAGAGAAATCTGCACCACTCCTGTGTTGATTGAGTTTTGGTTCGCATAGAGCCTTGTTGCACCAGAGATGAGGACCATGGCGTGATGCAACAGGCGTGGGCACGGCGGTGAAGAACACGGGCTTGGCTTGAGGAGCAGCACACACATTGAGTGACTGTTGATGTCGAGACGCCATGGTGAGATTCTCTCACTCCCTATATGATGATGAAATATGCCTACACCTGAATTGGGCGTCATAGAGTTTTGCGCTATCTTTAACATTTTTCCTTCTAGAACTTGTCCATTCGAGCTTTCATTATCACATTGTTCTGCATTTTTCTTCTTTTTTTCCTTCTTGAGCTCGGGTTACTCGGTTGTTAGTTTCCGGTGCGGTAAATAATATTTGTTTTTCCTTCTTGAGTGTCTCCTTCCGATGTCAGCTGTTCTGTCCATGTCCTTGGGCGAGGAAGACGTTCCAGGTCTACCGATCTCTCGGAATGCATGATTAATTCTAGAGCAAGCAACAATGACCTCATATCTTTCCCTCTGTGAAAGAATAAATGGAGAACTCCAGATTTTAGCACCTTTAAGGTATAATACTTGTAAGTTTTCATTTCTTAGGGAAAACATGCAGTCAACTCAACGCAATTTATTTCCGGCTTTTACTTGTGAAAATTGTTAATACAAGTGCCTTGCTGTAGCAATATTTTTCAATGCCTCACTGATTCTCTTATCTTGGTTATTTCTTCGAGGTTTCTATATGGTGTAAGCTAAATGAAGGCAAATAAAATTAATTACTTTTCACCAACAAATATGCTTTTCTATTTATCCTTAGAGTAAGCCGTAGTAAAATGTCTGTGCGACTATGTTCTGTGTAATAGACAAATATGGAATCCTTTTTATTCTCATAGCCTACGATAACAATGTGGTCTTGCTTTCAGCTGTTGCGTAGTGCAAGTGCAGTGTTCAAATTTCCACTGTTAATTCATGCATGGAAATAAATTTAGGTCCAAAACTTTCAAAATCAAATGATGTTGAAATAGTGTGGTAGTTGCATCCGGCGGTTGCGCAGTCACGCAACGGGTCATCTAGTAGATACAATGCATTGAGGAGCTGTTGCATCTAGTGAGGTGGCAAGAATATATACACAACTTAAATAATCGTACTGGGACTGCCCTGATGAAGACATCAACTTATCCAATATGCCCATAGTACCATACATTACTATCCAATATCACACTTGTATTAAGTTCACTAGTCGTCAACCCGTGCGCTTGCACGGGCTAGACAAATTATTTAGTATGATTTAAGAGTATTTGCGTCCTCAAAGTATAGGAAAAACATAGTAGTATGCTTTCGAAGAATTGGGGAAATATGTACTTTCATCTACACCCATGTGACAATGATTGTGTCAGCCTGATTACTACGTACTTTAGCGCCTATTTCAGCAGGTTTTGTACTTCATTGTAACTTTGGTTAAGTACATGCTTGAGAATATATATAACTTATCTTATCATGGGGTATATTCGTATATTTAATGAATAGACTTACATCGCAAAAAAAAAATGGGACATATTCCATATATGTTGTGTTGTTCTTTTTCTACAACGGTCACATGTTCTAGATTAGTTAGACAAACTCCATGGAAAGTATTTTGTCGGTACCATGTGAGTATCTGTTTTCAGGAATAAGGTGGGCATTATGGTGAAAGGCAGCCTTCAGACTTTATATAAAATACCTCTTGGTCTAGAAGCGGCCATTTTACCATGATCATGGCTTTGTAATACAACCTTACAACACTAATTTGTTTAATTATAAGTGTGCATTATGATGAGAAGGGCGAATTTACGCACATACTATTTAAAACGTCTAATCTTATTACTAAGAAGATATTATTAGTATCCAGAATGAAATTATTGAGGAATAATCAAATAATGCATTCATTTACTAACATGGAAGGAGATTCTATTGAAATGTAGAGTACAACAATTAATCTGAATTGTATGTGTTTATTAAATTATTTTCAAACATTTTTTCAATACAATTTAGCACCAAAGCTAAAATATCTTATTTGATAGAAATTTCTGGTATCCAGATTTATAATGTGCTCATGTTTTACTTCCATAGTTTCCGGTTAACTAATTTTAGACGATCCGTTGGAGAACCTCTTAAACGACAGTTTGACCCCACCACTTTAAGCAAACTCAGGTGTTCCAAGCAGAAAAGTAAACTAAAAACACATATATATGTTTCTATATTATGCACCATCGCGTACAATTTATGGGAAGAAACAGAAGAACTTCCAAAATTAGCAGTTTTAACGTACACACTGACCTCATTAGTGAGCCCCACACTAAATTCCACATGGAGATGCGATCAGGTTTATGTGCTGACTTCGCCGCGGTGCAAGAATAATAGTAGGAGAGATTATATGTCATGATCGATTCGGGGACAATACATTGAGCAAATTAGTTGAAGCTCAAAATAATTCTATGTAGTAAGTGCGCGCAGGTATGCTTGGGCTAATAGAATACTACAGTTAGTGATAAAAGTAGTAGTTGAATCTTACTGTTATTGTGCCAGCCCAAATCAACCTCGTCTGCGTTGTTAGCCGTGTCTCTAGCTCTGAGCAGCCTACAAATACCGAAATACAAATATTATGCTGCCATATTTTAATCAAGAAAACAGAAATTGGCCATCGTTTGAGGTGCCTTCTTAGTCCATAACCTGTAGTATGTCGACCGACGCCGAGGAAAGTGATCGCAATTTCTTCCGACGACTGCATCCTTGTCTCCGTTGTGTCCGAGGAAAGTGATCGGCAATTTCTTCCACCGGCTGCATCCTTGTCTCCGTTGTGTCCGTGCATTGGGCAGCGATTGTGTATGTACACGGTAAAAGCCACCATCCAGTCACTATTTGGGCTACCCGGCCGGCTGCCGTGCATGCGCATCACCTGGCCAGTGGGCAGTGGCCACTCGAATCTGCATGCATGCTCATGCAAGTGGAGCTGAGTTGATTAAGAATATCTGTCTGTCCAGCTACATGAAGCTCAATCTGTTCGATTCTGAAAGTCGAAACAAATAACGTCTAAACTCAGAACTCCAGATGCAAACGGAGCTTGGCTCTGATGGTTGGGTTCCCTGTGGTGGAACCAGCCCACCCAGGTTCAAGTCCTAGACTTGGCATGGGCGTTTGCATTTACCTGGATTTATTCCAGGATTATCCGGCGCTATTCTTTCAGTGGTAGGTGACGTGCCCGTCAACAGCGAGGCGCCTGTGGTGACTTCGTCAACCTCAAGATCTGCCGGCTCAGTCCTTCAGAGGTGCTCATAGGGGTAGGGTGTGCGTGCGTGCGTTCATAGGGGTGAGTGTATGTGCGTATTTGTGAGCGTCTGTGTTGTACTGTGTTCTCAAAAAAAAAAAAAAAACTCAGAACTCCAGATCGCAACGGTCTCCTATAGTTTGTTTTGTATTTGCATACATGTGCGATGCTGACTTGTTAGTTACGTCTTTGCAGATTTAGTGTCTCACACGGCTGATCCTACCGGCAAATCAAATATCTTTTTTAGTCGTTTTGGAAACTTTGTTCTTGACCTCTTTTTTCCTAAACCAAGAAACATCCGTCTGGCGCTTAAATACTACTCACTCCGTTTTTTAATATAAGATGTTTTAGTGGTTGCACATGTTGTCTAGATACATACTAAATTAAGTGGACACACATACTAAAACATGTCTACATACACTTGTACACATGTGAATGTGGACAAATACTAAAACATCTTATATTAAAAAACGGAGGAAGTACATTATTTGAATACTACAGTTTTAAGAGAACTGAGCTCCCAAACTAAGCCTAAGTCCAACCTTTTACCTTCTTAGATTCCCTCCTCCCTGCTAAGAATGGCTTAAATAGACCAACACACCGCAATACTCGTGTCCACCCAGGGCCTTGAGCTTGAGCCACGGGAGCATCAGAGGAGCCATCCATCATCGGGCGAGCGCAATGGTGGGATTGCTGCGAGCTGCCGGTCTCATGGACCTGAGCACGGCGGCGTCGTTCGTGGCGGCGGCGTTGGCCCTCTACTTCCTGGTGGAGCAGCTATCGTACCACCGCAAGAAGGGGCCCCTGCCAGGCCCGCCGCTGGTCGTGCCGTTCTTCGGCAGCATCGTGCAGATGGTCAGCGACCCGACGCAGTTCTGGGTGGTGAAGGCCGCACAGGCGAGGGAGTCCGGCCTCGGGCTCGCGGCGGACTTCTTAGTCGGCCGGTTCGTGCTCTTCATCCGCGACTCCGAGCTGTCCCACCAAGTGTTCTCCAACGTCCGCCCCGACGCGTTCCATGTGTTGGGCCACCCTTTCGGGAAGAAGCTCTGGGGGGAGCACAACCTCATCTACAAGTTCGGCGACGAGCACAAGGAGCTGCGCCGCAGGGTGGCGCCAAACTTCACGCCGCGCGCGCTCTCCACCTACGCCGCCCTCCAGCAACGCGTCATCCTCGCCCACATCCGGAGGTGGCTCGACCAGAGCGCCGTGGCCGGCGCGGCCATGTCGCTACGGGTGCCCTGCCGCGACATGAACCTGGAGACCTCGCAGACGGTGTTCGTAGGCAAGTACCTCACCGACAAGGCCAGAGAGAGTTTCGGGGAGGAGTACAACCTCTTCAACGTCGGCGTCATGGCCATGCCCGTGGATATGCCGGGCTTCGCGTTCGGGCGTTCGAGGCTGGCCGTGGAGCGACTGTCGCACATGCTCGGCGAGTGCGCACGTGAGAGCAAGGCGCGTATGCGCGCCGGCTGCGAACCGGAGTGCCTCGTGGACTACTGGATGCAGGAGATTGTGCGAGACATAGACGAAGCCGCGGCGGCGGGACAGCCGCCGCCGGCTAACACCGATGATAAGGATCTCGGGAACTTCTTGTTCGACTTTCTCTTCGCCGCCCAGGACGCGTCCACCTCCTCCCTGTGCTGGGCAGTCTCCGCCCTCGAGTCCCACCCGGACGTGCTCGCCCGCGTCCGCGCCGAGGTGGCCGAGGTCTGGTCGCCAGAGTCCGGCCAGCTCATGACCGCCGAGAAGATTCAGGAGATGAAGTACACACAGGCGGTGGCGCGCGAGGTGGTCCGGTACCGTCCCCCGGCGACGCTGGTGCCGCACATGGCCGGCGAGTCGTTCAAGCTGACGGAGTGGTACACGGTGCCCAAGGGCACCCTCGTGTTCCCGTCGGTGTACGAGTCGTCGTTCCAGGGGTTCACGTCGCCGGAGGAGTTCGACCCAGATCGCTTCTTCTCCGAGGAGCGCAGGGAGGACTTGGTGTACAAGCGAAACTACCTGGCCTTTGGTGCAGGGGCGCACCAGTGCATTGGCCAACGGTACGCATTGTACCACCTCGTGCTGTTCCTGGCGCTGTTCGTGTCCGTCGCCGACTTCAAGCGGGACAGGACGGAGGGGTGCGACGACCTGGTGTACAATCCGACCATCGTGCCCAGGGACGGCTGTACCATGTTCCTCAAGCAGCGCTGCGCCAGGTTCCCAACGTTCTGAGCTTGTTTTTCCTTGACGTTTCCTCACCGGGGGTCGTCTCTCTTTCTCTCTCTTTGCCGGTTACTCGTCTATTTATCTTTCGGGAAGAAGAAGAAGAAGAAGTAGAAGAAGAAGATACAAATGGTTTTGGCTGCAGCGTGTGTGGTGTACTCGTAACTGGAGGGTTAAATTCGTCATATCTGAAAGATCTAGTGCGTAATTTGCTCGACTGGATTTGCTTTCGACCCTTATTTTCGAGAAAGTATCTAGTGCTACCACACATGTATCCCCGTGCTACCGCTGAGAAAAACAATTTGAAGTATTTTAAAAAAAATTACGAAAATGTGTGTATGTTCACAAGATATGTGTCTACAACCTCCAAAGATCAGTTCAGGTCCAAAATTAAAATGAGCATTGAGAAACAAAAAAGACAAATCCAAAATGAATAGTGTCACAAAATATATTCTCGAAAAAAAACTAGTCACAAAAGGATAAAAAGCAAAAAATGTCACTATTCATGCTAGATTTTCCTTTTTTTCTCAATTTTCCTTTCGAATTTGGATCTAAAAGTTTTTGAGGTTGTAGACACATACATTGGGAACACTCACAATTTTTCTTAGAATTTTTTAAAACATATAAAATTGATTTTTTAACGGTATCATAGGGAGCACCTAAATAGGTGGTAGCACTAGATATTCTCTCCCTTAGAGCATCCACATTATTGCCAAAAGCCAAATATGCCACGTAATGAAATATGGCAGCGATGTCAGATTTCCAAGTTTCCCATAACGTATAGGCTAATGCCAAAACCCAAATAATCTGATTAAGGGCCCACATCAAGTTAAATATTCGGCTTCCCTCTCTCCTCAATTGCCTCCAACATTCTCTCTCTCCTCATATTCTATTTTTTTTTTTTTGCGGGGAAACCTGGTTACATCAAATCCGAACAATTACAGAAAGGACCTCCTTGAAAGTAAAAATTACACATAAGACCTTCTGCAACCCTAGGTCGTCGCCGACGATGAGGACGTGCCGATGGCGTGGCCGCCGCCGCTTCTCCACGAAAGCTTGGATACGGAGAAGACCCCAGGCGCGCGGGTTGTCGTCGAGCCTCGAAATCCGAAGATCCTCCATCCGCCGCCGCCAGCAACCACCCAGCCCAGATCTGACACCAGATCTCCGAAGAACTCGAACCGGCTCCGCCGCACCGGACGCCGGGTGGGGTAGCTCGCACACAGAAGCCCCGAGGCTTCGAGCACGAGAGAAGAGATGCTCCACCATGGATCTCCACCGAGCTCCACCGTCGACGAGGACGAGCATCTCCAGCAAAACCAACTCCGGCCGCGCCTCCATCGCCAAAGCGCCGCCGTCTTGGACCCTGCAATCTCCTACGCTATATACACACTGGGGATCGGGTTCCCCCCACCTCCCGCCGCCGGAGCGGCCGGCGGAGGAGAGGGGAACCAGCGATACGCCGGCGGTGAGGTGGGGAAGTGATTAGCAAGAAAATGGAGCAGCTCTTCTAAAAACCAAATACTCATTTGGCAACATTATTTGGCGACACACTGTGCCTGCCTTTATCTTCGTAGTTCTGGTTTGGAAACATGTTACTAAGTACTAACCATGCAAAGGACTCGAAGGCACAGAATGGACCAACGGTACTTTGTACTCCATTATTATTGTACTTTGTAGTGTACTTGAAGTAGTACAGTCGTACATTTGTATCATCTGTATGGCGAACCATGACACCGTTGTAGTGACATCGAGGCATGCATCGAACTTTAGAGTGCAGCATTTTTGAGGCCGAGTTCCATGTAACTTTTTATTTTGTGAAATTTAAAAATCATATTTTAAAGTTTAAAAACTGGAAATAATCATGGGTGTAGATAATATAGTATTTTATCAACGTGTGAAATATCAAATAGAAATATCTTATACATTTGGCTGTGCAAAAAAAAAATACAAAAACTGGAATTGATAATAGTGAACGGTGCAAAATTTGAACTCGCCAAAATCTGTCAGATTTTGTTATTCTGATGTAGCCAAGAATATGACTTATTTTGAGTTGATACTTTGCACGTTGGAAGAATGTATCATTGCCTACCACCATGATTTTTTTCAGATTGTTTCGAAACTTGAAAAATATGATTTTTGAATTTTCAAAAATAAAGGGCAACATGGAGCTCGGCCTCCATTTGCACTTTCTGGTACTCTAGAACATTATGTTATGGGAGCGGATGAATGGCGATCGGGCGCATTTGCTCCTGCATGCTCCGGCGTGAGCGAGTGGTTGTGGTTAAATGGGTAGTTGTAAAATCAGGTGTAATAAATGCTCTGGATGTTCGGATTTGTGCATGTAGGTTTACTTGTCTAAGACTAGCCAAAATGGGGATATCATAGGTGGTATCATGCATGCCATGTTGACAAAAAATTGATGTGTCACTGTAATTAATTATGAGAGAGGTTATAATGGTATCATATGTAGATACCGTAACATAACGGATTCCAATGCAAGATGAGTCTACAACCTAATAAATGCAGTAGTATACGATACCACAAATATGTTACTACCCATTGTGGCATTAGTACCATTGTGACTAGTCTAACAGATTTAGGATTAATTAAGAAAATGATGATTTCAAATCCTAATTTGCAAAATGATTTTGGTGCAAAAAAATGTCCTACCATATTTTCATTTGTCTAGCAGATTTGTCAGAACGACTGCATTTCATAATTTGCAAAATGAGAATTGTTCATGTTCGTTGTGCAAATGACGATTACATTTCAATATTTTAATATTAGGATTTGTTCATGTTCTTCATGCAATTATATTTAAAATTTAAAATTAGGATTTGTTCATGTTCGCCGTGCGAAAAATGCCCTAGCACATCGTCTGTTCTCTACTGATAGGTTTGGCGTTAATTAATTATTAAGCAGGCTTAATACAAAAATCTAGTACGGGATGCATTGAAGAAGCTGGCGTCACATCGGGACTTTTGACAGAGAGCAAGCGAGCTCGGGCAATCATCGGAGTTTCCGACTTTTTCTTTTTGAGGGTTAAAAACTCTCTTTATTCATTAATAACCATAGGTACAATAGATTGATCTGGTGATTGCAGGAGCCATAGGCGGCGACCCAGCAACAAATCTAGAGAGCTATGTGCTAAATCATGAGCATGAGCGTTAGAAGCTCTGCCTTCGTGCTTAAAAAGAACCTCTGCAAAATGTTCCCGCCTAATGAAGATCTCTCTTAAAACTGAGGCATATCTAGGGAGACAGTTATTCTTCAGAGAGTTTATCACTTCCAAGCAGTCCGAAGCAATAACACATCTCGTTATTTGAAGATCATCAGCAAGAGCTAAGGCTTCTCTGCATGCAATTGACTCCAACGTCGCAGGATCGGATATTCCAGGGCAAGCCAGAGCTGAAGAACCCAAGTACGTACCATCATGGGATCGACATATGGCTGCTACCACATCGGAGTTTCCGACTATGTTATACGGGCCGTAAAACTAAAAGTGGCTCATCTTTCTCCCCTTTTTTTGAACAAAGGCCGGCGCCGGGAGCGCCAATTTCATTTCAGCTCAAGCACGATATACAGAGTTTAGTATATAGCGTGGTATGTTTAAACATTGGAAAACAAATACATAAAAAGGACAAAGGCTACTGCTGTGAGCTGAACAACTGCACCTAAAGATAGGCTCAGAAACATATGTGCACAATTATTAGCGACTCCATTGAGTTCTCATTTGACATGGAATACAGCCGCTTGGAGTTGAGCAGGTATCTGGAGAAATTAAGTAGACTAAGGATCCCTAATTTCCCACGGCACCTGCTTCTCCAATATGGATTTCGATGTGGCAGCCCTCTTGCAAGTGTAAGGGTTGTCCGTTAAAAACGTTACTTGCTAAAGTTGAAGACACGGGGGAACCCTAGCCACCGGCCGCCCTTCAGGCCTCCCCCTTCCACCCACCGCATCGCCGCCACCGGAGTGAGCGCAAGCAAAGCCACGCGCGAGCAGGGAAGGTGGCGGCGGGGCGTCGTTTTTTGGTCTCCCACTCGGGCTCCAGGCACGGAGGCGCGGCGTGTTGTGGAGGGCGCGGCGAGCTGGCGACGCGGCGAGATGGAGGCGATGCTGGTGATGCGCTGAGCAAGGCGGCGGCGCTGCGTCGGGGCGGTTGCTGCCGGTTTTGACCCGGGCCCGATCTGGGCCAGGGGACGGGCCATGCGGGCCGCAGTCGCCTGGGGCTTGTTCTCCGGCATGGTACTGAGCGCAACGGGGATGCGGCACCCAGGCTGCAGGGAGGCCAGTGGTCTTCAGCGGGTTTGGAGGCCGGTGCAGAGGCGGAGGCGGATGATCCGGGGCGGCGAGTTTTCACGGGGAAGAGCAAGCCGAGGCGGCGGCCCCGGAGCAGCGGCTGCGTCAGCGGCGTGGCCGGCGGTGCTTCAGCCGTGGCGTGAGGTGACACGGCGGCGGCATGCGGAGGAGTGCGGTGGTTGGCGGTGGAGGTTTTCTTTCTTCCGGCCGCTCGCCGGACGCAGAGGTGGTGGTCGGCAACAAGGATATCTGGCTAGGCTTGCTGCTCCCCGTGCTTCGTGGACGGATCGAGCTCCGGGGCGAAAGCCTTGCCCCGACTTCGTCGGGGCCGACGACGGCGGCGCCTCCGGGCGTCGTTTCCTTCTTGATTGCGTCGTTCGTGGAGTTTCGTGTCCATCCGACGCGAGTGGTGTCAACAGTTCCGGGTGAAAGCCTAAACTCCGTGGGAGCGGGCGGCGGCGACGGACGCGTCGTTTCCTTCTTGAAGGCGCCGCCTTGGAGTTGTTGACCCTCACGGTGCAACGGTTTCGCGAAGGCCTAGCGGGATGGAGTTGCTGTCGGGTGGTGGACGCCGGGGCGGCGGCTCCGGACGGTGGTGGACGTCGAGGCGGCGGCCTCGGTCTCCCACGCTACGACGGGTCTACGAGGCAGAGCCGTTGTTTAGCGTGGGTCTGGGTGGCGACCTGGATGAGGACTGCGTGGGCAGAGGGTTCGTCGACCTGACTGGATCGTTTTCGGGCAATGCGAAGGTAGATCTGGTTGCTACACCGGGGCGGCGGCCTCGGAACATGTGGTTTTGGTGGCAATCTGGATGAAAACTGCGTGGGCAGAGGGTTCGTCGACCATGACTGGATCACTTTCGGGCAATGCGAAGTTCGATCTGGTTGCTACGTCGGGGCGGCGGCTCCGGAGCGGGTGGTGTGTGTTGTGACGTTTGTCGACTTGAGCCGTGTGGGCGGTGGGTCGCTTCGTCTGTGTGATTCTTTTGTATAGTTTGTATGGTTTTTGGACCCAATTTTCCTTATAAACTGGGTCAATTCTTTCTATCTATTCGAGCGGTGGTATCGACCACTTTGTCCAAAAAAAAAAAGTTGAAGCTGGTGCGCCACTTTCGCTGCTAGAAGTCGTAGAGCCGCTGCTTCCGCCTGTACGTAGTGACGAGGGAACATGATCTGTGAACGATTGGATCATCATCACGTTGCAGGTGGTTTGAATCTTTCTCACTTGGGGCTCCATCATGCATGTGTACTGCAAAGTTAGGACACTACCGCGTCACGATCACGCGTCCCTCATGTACTTTGTCTTGTACTTGTTGAAGACCTACCCAAAAAAAGATAAGAAAGATACGTCCTCTGGCATCTCGATCTATAATACTGGGGTGGCCAGTCATTATGGACCAACAGGCTAACACTGTACTACGTTAGTACGTCCAGATCACGGTACCATCCCGTGGAACCCACTGCATGGACGTACAGGTCAAGCTGACGGCAAGCTGTCGGCATAGAGCGCGCGAAGGAAAAAAATTGGACACAGGGCTAAGCCAAAAGCCGTCGGCATAGGTTCACCAGGGCTAAGCCGTCGGCATAGGTTCACCAGGTGAGCCGACGGCAAACCAGGGTCCATCTCATTTTTTTCTATTTTTCATTTAATATGAAATAAATCATATTTTTAAATTTGTAAATCGAAATTTAACAAATAAAAGATCTAAATCGATTAGAAAAATGAGAGGAATCCAAATATGACATCCATATCATCATTTTCACCATGCATATTACTTTTTGCAACATATTTTTGGTACTTGCTTAATAAAAAAGTCATTTTTAGCACTTAAAAATGAAAAATGATATTTATAAAAATAATTTGGAATTTTTTTGCCAACAATGTTTGCCATACCAAGACACACATATGTATCAAATATGGACACATTATCACAAACTATGGCACGGAGATGGTCATAACTTGGTCATTTGACGCGAAACTTATACATGTCTATAGATGATAGACCTTTTTGTGAAGGTTTTTTCTGAAATATTTGTCAAAACTCAAGTTTATCATTTTTGCTAGCAACTAGTCCATATAAAAGGACTCAATGCCAAATGATTTCACTTTTTGAGTATTTTCTCCCTAATAAGTTGGTGGACTTATAGCTGAAAACTCCCACTTTGGGCAAAACGGAGGAAATCTTTGCAATACTTGGGTGGATCTTAGTTTTGGATCTTCCTATGTCCTAACCTAACACAACCAAGAAAAAAGTTCACTGGCCTACCCCCTTTCGACTCCGTTCAAAGGGGTACACGAGAATTTTGACTTTTTTCCAACGGGTCTAGGGTTTCGTCGAAGCGGTGCTTCGGAGCGTCGGAAACCCACCAAAAATCTAGTTGGTTCCATACTATATGTATACAAGCGTGTTGGGTGTTGTACATGTCCAAGATCCTACTCCGGTATGTGACCGGCTTCACCGGCTTCACTTTCTCTCTAGTAAGTTGGTGGACATAGCTGAAAACTCCCACTTCGGGCGAAACGGAGGGAACCTTTGCAAGAGTTGGGTGGATCTTGGTTTTTGGATGTTCCTATGTCCTAACCTAACACAACCAAGCAAAAAATTCCACTGGCCTACCCCCTTTCTACTCCGTTCAAATGGGTACACGGGAACTTTGACTTTTTTCCAGCGGGTTTAGGGTTTCGCCAAAGCGGGGCTTCGGAGCATCGAAAACCCACCAAAATCTAGGTGGTTATGTATACAAGTGTTTTGGGTGTTGTACATGTCCAAGATCCTACTCCGGTGTGTAATCGGCTTCACCGGCTTCACTTTCTCTCTAGTAAGTTGGTGGACGTATAGCTGAAAACTCCCACTTCGGACGAAACGGAGGAAACCTTTGCAAGAGTTGGGTGGATCTTGGTTTTGGATGTTCCTATGTCCTAACCTAACACAATCAAGCAAAAAAGTCCACCGGCCTACCCCCCTTTCGACTCCGTTCAAAGGGGTACACGAGAACTTTGACTTTTTTCCAACGGGTCTAGGGTTTCGCCGAAGCGGGGCTTCAAAGCGTCGAAAATACACCAAAACCTAGGTAGTTCCATACCATATGTATACAAGTGTGTTGGGTGTTGTACATGTCCAAGATCCTACTCTAGTGTGTGACCGGCTTCACCCGTGTGTTGGGTGTATATTTTGAAACTTATAGATGTTTATACATGATAGACCTTTTTATGAAGATTTTTTTGAATAATTTGTCAAAGATCAAGTTTATCATTTTCCATAGAAACTAGTACACATAAAAGGACTCCATGCCAGAGGATACCTTTTTTTGAAGGTTTTTTCACTTTATTTGATTTAAAAAAAAAACTGTCAAAATGGCCACCATGACTATTCATCGTAAGAGGTCAAATTTTCTAACTATTGATGTTTATGTGATGCAAAAGATGATATGGATGGCATATTTGAATTCCTCTCATTTTTCTAAGTGACTTAGACATTTTATTTGTCAAATTTCGATTTACGGATTTAAAGATATAAATTATTCCATATTAAATGTAAAAAGCAATAAATAAAGTAAAATTCATTTTATTGTTATTTTTTCAAAATATACTATTACATAATCATTGTTACTTATTCAAACACAGTTTTAAAATTTAAACAATGAAAAAGTGTAACATCGTAAACGAGGGGTTAATATGATTGATAGGATACTAATATCAGTAAGTTCTAACTTCTCATTTGGAAGCTAATTTGAAAGGAACTCAAAAGTTAAGCGTGATTGGGCTGGAGTAATTTTAGGATGGATGACCGAATGGGAAGTTTGACCAGGATAAGTATTTTGACCTATGACTAAGTGTGTAACTAAAGATTAAGTATGTGGCTAAGTGAAAAATTTCGAAATAGAATTAAAAAAAGTAAAAAAAAAGATAAAAAAAAGCATCGGCTTAGCTTCTCATTCATGTAGTGCCAAGTTATCTTTTTTGACAACCAATACCATATATTATATTATCAAATAGTACATGGTAGAGATACACGAGCTGACTACTGCGATTACAAAATAAAGACTAAAAGAGACGAGCAAATCTTCAAGATCTTCAAGCTCTTTCTTTTTCCATGACATAATCTTGTACTTTTCTGAAGGCAGTCGTAGATCAATGACAAATATACCAAATCATAGACCTGTGAATACCAACGAAGGTTCTCCCATAATTTTATTTTTGAGCCGCAATGGCAAGGCTTTGTGCACGTACGCAGCCATTAAAGTAATCAACCAACATCGGCAAGAGTACCAACACTGATATTCGAGGGAAAAACAACCGAACAACTTGGTCGACGTCGTTGGGAGCCGAGAGAACGAATCACCATTGTCGAGGACGTAGTAGCCGGGACAAATATTGTGAGGACAATTCTCCTCGCGGCAACCATGAGAAAAAAATCCAAAATCGATCTGGCGAAGCAAGATCTGAATAACCATACCTAGACAAATATAATCTTTCAACACCACCATTGACGCCGGGAAGAAGATCTCGTCGTCGAACAAAGGGCCAAAATTTACTTATTGTAGACGAAACCATCTCCATTGAAGAAGAAGACGGCTACCAAAACCCTAATCCAAAATCTATTGAGAAACACTAATTTTATTGGAAACTCCACTCTAGATCGGGTTCCCCACCCCTCCGACGCCAGCCAGGCCGACCGGAGGAGGGGGAACCGACCTATGGTGGAGATGGAGCGGTGGCGACGGCTAGGTCACAAGGCCAAGGTATCTTGTGTAGCCCAAAAAGGGTTTTAGTTGTAAAGAAAATCTTTGATGTAAGGTTTTTTTGTAGTTGTAGTTTTAAGCAATTTGCTTTGGTTTCGTCGAGTTTCTTTCTTCCAAGAACGTCTTTACTCTCCTATGATCTCTTCAGTATCATCCAACAAGAGCCTGGTCAGAGCTCCCAGGAGCTTGCGCTTGGATGTTGAATCTCAGGAAGAGAGCAACAACTCAGCGCACATTATTTGAACTTATCTTTCAAGTATGGAAATCCGTACGTCAATCCATTGAGATCTCCGAACTCAAAAGAATATAAGCTTCTCTCCACCACAACATTTTCTGCGAGTCTTTGGTTGTTACGGAACCTATCAGTATGTTGTACTCCCTCCGTTCTAAATTAGATGACTTTCATTTGTCCACATGTGGATATATCTAGACATGATACAAGTATAGATACATCCACATTTAGACAAATGGAAGTCATCTAATTTAGAACGGAGGGAGTAAGTTGCAACAATAGTAGTCCAGTTTACAGAGAGGCTACAGTTTTGTGTAGTCGGAGGATACAACAACTCATGACACACCATACTATTTTCACGGTGAGGTGTCCTACAAACTCCACAACAAAATAAGAGCTTTTCTGTAATAGAAGTAACGAAAGAATGATAACCTAAGCTTTCTACTTACGCGGAGACAAGGCCAAGGTATCCTGCCAACACGGTTAAGAAGCATGACGTGATGTATGCACCTGCCACGATATAGGGCTCTTTTATGCCCCACAATCTAAGATAGTAATGCGACGGGAGAATGCGCAGAAAATATCTGTTTCTCCCATGGATGTGCTTCAGAGTCATATTTAAAGGAACCTGGGATAGAAATGGTGCATTATGATCTTGTCAGCTGAAATGGTTGACTCATATAAATGTATCACTAGCAAAAAATACAGAATCAAATATGCTAAACCGCATCATACTTTGTTGTAGATAAAAAAATATAGTTTGCATAGCATATGATGTGGTCTTTACAAGACTGAACGGCAAAAAAATATTGATAAAATGTGTTATAGAAACAATTAATAACTGAAGTTTGTAAATTGGAATAAGCTGGGAGTATCAGTATGGAATTGTGGATAATGGACGAAAAACTCAGTTCAGCTAATTTTGTTTCCATCTGATGTTTCATTGTTCACAAACTGATGTTTAGTAAAAGAGTTGCCAATTGCCAGAATATCAAAAGGGCTTCACAGAAGGCCCTTGTTCAGTACTTCTCTTTTCATCTCCACTCAATGATCTAGCACAGAACGTTAAGAATTTCGGGCCAGAAAGACGCAGAGGATAACACGAACTAGAGGGTTTACTGGTGCAGGATCAGAGCAAATTCGATAATGGCCAGATACAGGTTATGATAAAAGCGGGTCTAAAGAATATCCGTGCACATTTGACGGAGAGAGGATGATCAGTGACCAAATCCTCATTGTTTAACCATTATCCACTGGGAAGCAAATAAATATCATAATGTAACTTATGCAGTTCACTGCAGGTGCAAATGGTGTATAACAGCAACTAAAGGGTATCAACAATAAGCATATATCATAATTATTATTTTTTAGATCATATATTATCATTACTGAGGTAAAACAATAATACAAACAGTACCATACCTGCAATATCACCAAGAGCAACTCGAGAAAGAAGACACTACATGCAATTAACATAGGAATGAACATTCCACTACATGCTGCAATTGTAGCAAGTGCTCCTCCAAGCGCAAAAGAACCAACTCGGCCCATAACTATTGAGGCCCTATACCTGTTATGGAAAAGAAAGCCAGTGCAAGCGCCAGACATTGATGCTCCAAAAACACTCAGTTCTGCAACAATTGTGAATAGTTGATTCAGCCAAAACCTTATGAGAATCAAAACTAAGTATTAGACATGCAACCACTAGTGTTTTTTACTTTATAGTAGAAATAGAAGATTAAGAAGATGAACTAGACAAAGTCAACAGGGTGGTATACATTTAGGTGATCCCTTTGCATCATATTATAGAAAGTTCAGTTCTTAACTTCTGATACGCTATCTATCATGTCTAGTGACTACACATAACATTCAATTGAAACTTGTTTTCCCTTTTTTTTTCCTTATTATACCCTAATGAGATTGCACTGAACAATTTTCAGCAAATTGATGCACATATCCTTTAAATGGTCCAGAAGAAACTATATGGGTACTGACATGTGCCATGAGTTCACTCTATGCTTTTGTTTTTACACATTTAATATGTTAAACAGTAGGAGTCTCTCCTACTGTGTTTTGGTCATGCTGAAGTAACGAAGTACCTGAGCAAACTGGGAGAGCAGCAACAGACAGTCCAGCCAGCGCTAATGCCGCAACACCACCAGCCAAACCATCAAGACCATCAACCAATGTTACTCCAGTACCCATGGAAAGAGAACATATTGTAGCCAGAACCAGATAAAGTTTTCCCATGAATGCAAGACCAAAAGGAGGAGGGAGAGGAACAAGGAATTTCCTTCATGAACAAACTGGAATCAGTAATGTTGAAAGCGTCCAAAAGTACTAGAGTAGCATGAACCTTAGTATAAAACTGGAACGGTCTCAATACATGTTCCTTGCAATATGATTGGTCAGAGAATTTAAGGCAACATGATGTGCTCGGTATACCAAGATATAAGCTAGGAGTTAGACTTCTTCGAAGTATTAACTAGCTAAGCACCTGATAGCTCCAAAATTAGCATGTAAACATTTTTTTCTAGCTACTAGCATGTTGGAAAATCAATATTAGTTGCGTAAGTTGGCAGTAACATAAGGTGACATCATCGATGGCCGTAGCCCACGGATACAATGTCGTATGGACTGTACTCTGTGACAATCCTTTAATCAATTAAGATTTTTTTTTTTTGCTTTTGATGTTAACAACAGCAACTCGAAAGCTAACCGTAACGACAAGATAGCATAACTGATCAAGGACTAAATCAAACTGCACCTGGCTTCAAGACACATATCAGTAGCAAGAATGCTTACATGCTGTATGGTGTTGAAATATTTGCAGAGCCCAACCAGATAAAGAAATAAATCCCAGCAGCAGTCTGCAAGGTATACGAGATTACTTCTAATTTGCATTTAACCTAACATGTAAAGGACCTCATATAGTCTGATTTGAGAAAGCACCACTTACCTGAACCAAGAATCTTATCCACTGAGGTATTTTATGGTTGTGATCCAAAACAAGATTTGAGATATCATCAAGTAACCCAACTACTGCAAAGATGAGGGTTATTATAGCTGCTCCATTCACTCCACTTGAGTTGGAACCAACGTGTCTTCTTGCAACACAAATACCAATAGGAATGAAGAACAGTCCTCCCATTGCTGGGGTTGGCTTTCCATAGGATGGAGAAATAGGCTTTCCTCTCCTCCGGAAATGATGTATCTTCATGATATCAGCAATTGGTGCAAAAATAAATCCAGCTAATGTTGATAGAACTGCTGATATTAAAAAGGGCGTGTCAAATAAAACGAGTCCAGAGGTAGCCTAACAATCCTCCATGAACACCAGTCGACAAACAAAAGTAACATTGCTAGGAAAGCAATCAGTCCAACATTATTCATCAGCCCTTGTTGAGTTCTGGGAATTGATGCAAGAAACTTTAGTCAGAAACTAGCCAGCACAGTTCTAAAAGCCTATATGTTCTTATTGGATTGACATCATCTGTGTTACATTGATCATGGAGAACAAGGATTGCAAAATCTTTCTAGCGCTACGTCAATCTGGAATATCATAGCATATGCTCTTAAGATATCGCGATTACTACTCTTCCCTGGCAATTACACTAAATATAACGCAGTTCATTGCAAAATAATGCTGGCACCTAGTCGTATTCCTATGGTGGTATATGATCTATGTCCATACATCTACATGAATTAGCTACACTTGTTTACATTCCACTTGATCTGAAAAGCTAGAGATCTTACCTGCTCTTCCTATGCCCTTTCTCAATGGTAGCGAGCCTATGGGCAGCCACAGTTATAGCACCTTCTGCCCCCTTGAAGCGTGTCTGAGTCATCATTGGCAACTCAATATCCCCAAGAGCTAACACAACATCGTCATCGCTCCATTCACTCTCACTTGAATACAAAACAACACCAAATGCATCATCATCCCGTCGTCATGATGCACCAGCGAGAAATCTCCGAAATCCTACACCAAGTCACTTCAAGTAGTAAAATAAGTGCAGCATGTGGTGTAGCACTGCCAAGTGAAGAAAAGAAATAGCACAGTACATCGTCAAAAGATGTGGCAATCTGAATGGAACCACGCCTGCGTTTGGGTCCTGATGCTATGCTTCCAAATTGGGAATCCTGCAGAAGGGTAATGGCAGTGAGATCAGTTCCATCGCTCATGTATCTGGCTATATGCAAGTAAATTCACAGCCACCTGCATCAGTTTGAACTGAAACACAAACCAACATACTTATACTAGTAGCGGCCGAAAATCCCTGATGCTGCACATGATATTGCAACAACTTACAGCCTGACTATTTCGAACCAAAATCTGAATAAATGGCACCGAATCTAATGGCATGGACATTCAGGCAACCTCGCCAACGCGTGGATTGGCTAACGCATGCGAGAGATAATTACTCGGCAACACACGTGTATTGCGCTTCGATGAACAGTATAGAGGCGGCAATAACGAGGCGAAAAACTAGCTGTACGAGAAACGGGCGCGGCGAGAGATCTCGGAGTCTGACCTGCGGAGCGGAGGGTCGGCGGGACGACGGCGAGTAGAGGCATAGCCGCGGGAGAGGCGGCGGCCGGAGAGATCGCCGGAAGCGTCGGCGTGGCTGGTGAGGTGCGGGGCACGAGGAATAGTAGCAGGAGTAGGAGGGGGCAGAAGACATAGCATATGGCTCGCCGGCGGTGAGGGGAGCAGGCGATGGCCGGAGAATGGAGATCACGGAGTATTTTCAGACCGCGACCGGAGGACAGCGACTGTTCTTCGAATGCGCCGTCGTTGCTGCTCCCTTCGAACTTTTTGGTAGTCGCTTTCTGAGCGGTGGATCTGAAATTCTGGATACGTTGGAAATGTCGAAACCAAGTCGGATGGAAAAAGAAGGGTTTGCTTTTCCCTTCTACTACAAAGCTTAGCTGAAAAAGAAGGTTGTTGTTTTCTCCTTCTGCCAAGCTTAAACTTTGTACAAATTCTGACAAACAGTATACAGTTTAACCAAATTTGTAGAACAAGTCATTAGTATCTATAATACCAAATCAATACCATTAGATACATCATAGTATATATTCTTGCTTGATATCTAGTTGTTGATGATCTTCTTATAAATATCATGTTTGATTGGAAGCTAACTTTGTCATAGTTTGCCACATAATTATTACCAAACTTGTCAAACCGTAAGGGAATCCTATCACACATTTTGTGTGCATGGGTGGATTTAAGGCCCCTTCACCCGCGGGGGGGGGGGGGGGGGGGGGGGGGGGGGGGGGGGGGGGGGGGGGGGGGGGGGGGGGGGGGGGGTCGTCGTAGCTTGGGTTACATTAATTTATATAACAATAAGTTCAAAGAATTGGCACTTAGACACGTTTGTCAAAGATTCAAAAAGTTTATGGGTCCGCCATGTTTGAGTATATGACATATAGAGCTTACTTGTCATAAGAGGAATATTATCTAATATGCGGTTAGAACCAAACACTCACCTAACTTGACCAAACTTGGCTATGTGGCAAGCCACACGACCCTATATGCAAAGCTTTGCATGATCCACCCCGAGATAGTTCAACATTTGACCCTGGATTGCCACTTTGCAACCACGGTGAGAGACTGAGAGAGCAAGGCTTTGCTTGGAACGAAACGCTAGGGATTCGTCCACCGTCGGGGGGTAAGGACCTGATCGCTTGGTGGGACGACACGATCTCGAACTTCCCCAAAGAGAAGCGGAGAGAGGCGAGTGGGGTGATCATCTACTCCATGTGGGGGTCTGGAAGGAGAGGATGTTTCAGAACGCCGCGCTGCAGCCAGACGTCGTGGCCGCTCTGGTGAAGGAGGACATCGATCAGAGGGCGTACGCGCACAGATCCAGGAGATGTAGTTGCGCCTTGTGTTGTTTTCTTTTTTCTTGCCGATACCTTCTGTAATTAAACACTCTTTTCCTATCTAATCAAATGGTAGAACAAATGCCTTTTCCTTAAAAAACAATCAAATTATACTTTGATTGACTTTGAAAACAACCTATACTCCTTAGTTATAAAACCAGGGGGAGTATTTTTGATTGATTATTTTTGTGGTGAAGATATTTTTTGATTAATTTTTAGCAGAACATGTTTTAGTAAATGTCCAACAGAAATTCCCTAAAAAAAATGTCCAACAGAAAAAATTTCCTACCAGTTGACAGTTGGGCCCAAAAGGTTGGGCTGTAGGCCCATCTCTGATCATATTTTGTTCTTTAAGAGTAGTGGGTTAATGGGCCAAAAATGTTGAGCTCCAGGCCCGTCACTATTACTATTTTTATTTAACCTGCCCCTACCCCAACGCGGCAAGAGTGATAGGATCCACGGCAATTTAGCGAGGCTTGGTCCAAAAAGTTGTTTTAGCACCCTTTTTCCAAAAAAAAATCTAAAATCACACTTTTGTGTTTCAAAAAATCTAGGGGAAAGTATACGAGTACATATATATATTATCTACGTACGCACCAAATTTAGTTTAGAAATACATACAGAAAAAAGAAAAATTCGAGGCAAAATAGGGGATTTTTTACAACTTTATACAGCCACAAATTTTGTTATTTTTCTGTAGCCAGAAATAACATATTTTCATCCAAAACTTTGCACAAATATATATGCTATATATATGTGTGTATTCACGTTCAAAAATAGGAATTTTTTGAAACTCAAAAGTACCATTTTCAAAGAAAATCAAAACCGGGATCACTTGTGCCTAGGTGCACCAAATCTTTGTCGGCTTGGTCGAAATGATACAGAGATGATATGGTCATATGATCTGTTTCCTTGAAACATGAACTGGTTAAAAGTTGTTTTTAAGAAAATAGTTACATGGCATATACCATGGTGAGCACACTACCTCGGGGCTACTGAATTTCAGGAGTAAATAATAGGCGATGGTTTCACCAAAAAGTCCCCATCTGTGTAATTCGAGGGTGAAAGAAGACACTGAACGACACAGTAAACAATAGGGGTGAAAACGGAGTGGATACGATAGAATAGTACTGAAACCATTTCCGTAACCATATTATTTCCTAATACAGAGTCGGAGCGGATAGTGTGCGGATACGAATACGGAATCGGATCCCACCGGTTACGAATGTGGATCGAATACGGGGCTAGTACGGGTCAATCGCGGATAAACATTTTGTCGGATGTCGCTTTGAAATATGACTAACATATATTTTAAGAGAGAGAGAGAATGTTTTAATAACACATACTTCCATTTCTAAGTTGCTACTTAATTTATCGCTTGAATCACCTAAATGTGCCTCCAACAAATGTGATTCAGAAACATGGTATTGACTTGACAAGATTATGCTGAAGTTGTGTAAGTACATAAGTTTTGCCTTGCCTAAAGCTCCTGAGGTTCGAGGTATTAGTTTCCGGGTATTGCGTCGGATACTTGTCGGATATAACCATGAAATATGGTATATCTTCGGATACGGAGTATATTAGTAAAACCACTTCCTTTTACATATCCTTGTATGCTATCCGTATCTGTGACCGTATCCGGTAACTATCCGACAAATCCATATTTGCCTTTTGTGAGCCTCGGTCGGTCGGAAATAATCCGTACCGTTTTCACCCCTAATAAACAGATCAGGATCAACCAGGCCAAACTGTCAAAGAAAAAGAAAACTCAGCTAACACTACCTGCCCTTTTGTTTGCAGGAAAAACGATCCGTCTTTGCCCAAATCTGTATTTTTCTTCAAGAGATAAACACGGCGGTCTTGAACCATTGGTTTCTATTTCCAATTAAAACCCGATCGCACGCAATATGTACGGGGTGGAACCTAATCCAACCGGTCAGTGGTTTCCAAAAAAAAATCACACGCATTCTGCACGGATGTGTCCAGTGGGAGAGCCCAGAATCATCTCCGATCTCCACGAGTAGGCATTCTCAGCCAGATCATTTCCAGCCCTCCAGAACCCAGCTTCACAAGTTAGCAAAGGCTGAGAGTGACATACGTAAGAAAGGTGATCAACAAATAGCTACACGTGATGAAGATGAAAAAAAGTACAGTATAAGGCATCGATGTCAGCCAAGGCCTCCCAGGAAGTCCGTGATGGAAGTCAGTGGATTGTTAGGCAGGCTTAAGCTCAACACATTTGCTCACAGGCTCCAGAAAAGCTAAGCCATTTCTCCCAAGTAACTCTCACATCCATTTCCATATACCAAGAGTGTTTGGCATAAACTCCTGATGCCAAACTTCACTCTCGGCAACCCTGCAAAAGGAAAATTAGCAAGACATTATCAAATTGTTTCATGTAAAAAAGTTATCCAGTAATAGCCATGCTTTGCAAGAAAGGTGCGTGAAAGTTCCAGTCGTGGAGATAATGTATACCATGTACAAGGGTTTATTTAACCGAAAATAGCAATTTTAAGAAGAGAGGATCCGTGGATATATGAAATATAAATAACACAAGTAACGCGAGGTTCTTCACCTGGGGTCAACAAGAAAAAATATATTTAATGTCTGATACATGATTAGATTGCTCAAGGATTAGAAAGTAATGATAGTGGTGACGGGCCTTCACTATTCTCAAAAATGGTCCCAAGCATATTTAATACACCTATATACTGACCAGAAGAAGTAAAACATAACTGCCTAAATGCAGAGGATAGAAAAGGATGTCAAGACTTGCAACAGCATTTAACCTCTACTTTCACAGCCTCACAAAACACAAGCTAAAAGCAGTTCTGGCTAGCTAAGCTCTGAAGCAAAAGAGAAGCACTGTAATTGAATCCCCTACATGGCCATGTCTTGGCTTTCTCATGAACAGGTTTGGCATATACATGGTGTAAGCTATTCTTTGGAAAGGGGACAAGAGTTCAGTTTTTCCACTTGACCCAGAACCATTGCCAGGAAAGTTATAATAATAATTCAGCTATGCTTAGCTAGCATGTGCAATCTCTTATCTCCAACTAGAATGTTATATCCAGTAGGCACCGTCAGATGCCATATAAAAGGTTTCCAGCTAACTTCACGGCAAGAGTAGTACCTCATATAGCATGACTTTGTATGTAGAGTTGTAGACAGCAAAGCATGATATTTATATCCATAGTTCATATGTAGAAGCTTGAAACAACATAAATAAATGGATCAAATTAATGATATTTCATCTTCTAAACTTCAAATTTTCATACTTCTAATTAATTTTGTCCAACTTTGCAAAATCTGTCTGTCAAGTCCGGATAGTAATACTTCCCAAAAGACGGGCAAAAGTCTCCTAAACTCTGACCACAATTGCTAGTCGGTACATCAAAACATTTACAGCCCATTCATGGCTAACCTACCAAAGCAATGAACAGTAAGCCCAGACCACTTGTTTGTTTATTTTCAATTAGAAAAAAAAACAAATAAACGTCATTATCTTTTGAAGTCCACATCAAGTATCTCACTTCTGTTATTTCCTCCATCCTCTTCTTCCTTCGAGCCAAACCATACTCTTATTTATTCTGCCTTCAAAGGCTTACAGACAATACTTCAACACAGAATAGTACCATCTATAATCCTCTTCAATAATCCAAACAGCCTGTAGGAACTACAATCTTCAGTTGGTACACCCTGCTTCTACCTAGGAACTCCAATGGATAATGTTAGCGAGATCTTTCAAAATGACCTACTGCCATCTCTAGGAGCAAGTGCAAACCAATCTATCAAGTTGAGAAAATTCATCATTTCTCCTTATGATTCCCGTTACAGGTAAAATCACATTCTTTGCTATCTCTTGCATCATATCTGTATGTTTATACAAATACTTTGCATAACTTCCCACTCTTCTGGGCCTGCAGGACCTGGGAAACATTCTTGCTTGTGCTTGTTGTTTATTCAGCTTGGATCTACCCATTTGAACTAGCATTTCTGAGACATCTCTCATGGAAACTTTTCCTCGTCGAGAACATTGTCAACAGCTTCTTTGCAATCGATATTGTTCTCACCTTTTTTCTAGCATACCTCGATCAGAAGTCTTATCTTCTAGTGGATAATCCAAAAAGGATTGCAGCTAGGTCAGCACTTGCTCCTCAACTATTCTCAACTACGACACTCTGAATGGTAAAGCCGAAGTGCAAAGTTAAAAATTTGAACAGCACTGACGATAGCTTGTATGCAGATATCTCTCTTCCTGGTTCATTTTTGACTTATGTTCAACGATTCCATATCAGCCCTTTGGGCTACTCTTTAACAAACATGGAAATGGCCTTGCTTATAGGATACTTAACATGCTACGATTATGGCGTCTCCGGCGCCTCAGTGCATTATTTGCCAGGTACGTATTTTTTTACTTAAAACTTGAAAATAAGAGGGATGAAAATTATATAAGTTAATCGCCCTTCCAGGCTTGAAAAGGATATCCGGTTCAACTACTACTGGATAAGATGCACCAAACTAATTTCTGTAAGTTTGCATGCTCCCCTCGCCAAGTATGTAACAAAGTGATGTATTACTGTCCCTGATGAATTAAACCTAGTTTTGTATGTTCGAGTGAACTTGCAGGTTACTCTTTTTGCAGTACATTGTTCAGGATGTTTCATTTACTTAATAGCTGATAGATACCCTGATCCAGCAAAAACCTGGATAGGAGCAGCAAACCCAAACTACAGATCGGAGAGTCTATGGGTTCGATATGTGACAGCAATTTACTGGTCCATTACAACACTCACAACAACTGGTTATGGCGACTTACATGCAGAGAATCCAAGAGAAATGACATTTAGCATATGTTTCATGCTATTTAACCTGGGATTGACAGCATACCTCATAGGTAACATGACGAATCTGGTTGTCCAGGGAAGCTGCCGTACCAGGAACTTTGTACGTACTCCAAATACCCACGATTTTTTGTTTGTTGCTCTGGCATTGTTGATATTCCTGCTTGGCTTTACAAAAGGACTGGAAAAAAAATGGAAGTAAGAAAACAAATATGCGTATGTGAGATCATCTGCTCAAAGTTACATGTGAACCTGGTTGTACTGTAATACATATGCACCTTAAAGATTGCATGCCAGGATAGGTTGAAACACAAATGACACCTTGCTTATATATCTGTCAGTAGCATGTTCCATTTCTGGATTTCACCTGTATGTGTACAGTGTACAACCACATGCGTCGATATGCATAGAAGCAAGGCCTTTATTTCAAGAGTATGATATACTGTTTTATACCTCCTAACCTTCCTGTCTTCAACTCTGTAGAGAGATACCATCAATGCTGCCTCTCAGTTTGCTGCACGGAATCAGTTACCTGAACAAATTAAGGATGAAATGTTAGCTCATATCTGCCTAAGGTATAAGACAGAGGGGCTGAAACAGAAGGAAACATTGGATAGTCTCCCCAAGGCAATCCGTTCAAGCATAGCGTGCCACTTATTCCTCCCTGTCCTAGAAAAAGTATATCTTTTCGATGGTGTTTCCTTTACTTGCAGGCTCCAATTGGTATGAACACGAATGAGTTAGTTATTCTAGAGCAACTGTAAAATAGTGTGCACTGAATATCATCAACAGTTGGAAGGTAATACATGATCGTCTGGATGTAGGTTACCACAATGGAAGCAGAGTACTACCCACCAAGAGAAACTGTCATACTCCAGAACGAAACACCAACTGATGTTTACATATTAGTTTCAGGAGCAGTGGTTAGTCCAACTACAAATTTGACAATTTCACGATTCTGGAGTTTTTTACAACTATGTATACTATTATAAGTTTGCTATTTTATTTGGCAGGAAGTACAGATAATGGTTAATGGAGGAGAAAAGGTATGAGACGAAAAATGATCAGAATATTTTAAGGAGAAAAGTGAATACATGATCTGATATGTATCATTACAAAATCCAGGTTGAGAAACTACTATCAGGTGGTGACATATTTGGTGAAATAGGAGTGCTCTGCAACATTCCCCAGCCATTTACTTTCCGCACGTCCAGAGTTTCACAACTATTGAGGCTGCACACGACAGTGCTCAAAAACATTTTGCTGGAAAACAGATACGACAAAGAAATTATAATGAACAATCTTTACCATGTGAGTTCACAATTTTTATCATTATGGCATCATGTTTTGATAATTATTTGTTTATACAGAAAGAAATTAATATACTTGTGCAATCGGCAGAAAATGAACTCAGATCAAAGTTTCCCTACTGAGATGATGGAGATATGTCAATGGGATCAAAATTTTGGAGAGTACAGCCGATGTTCTAAATCCAATCAATTCAATGTAAACAATGAATCAAAAGCAAGAGAAACATTAGCATCACGTTGCAGTGAAGAACGTTGTAAAGAACTCAATGAATCAGACAGACATGGAGAAATGTACAAGACTATCGAGCAGGGTTTCTTCAATAGAAACATTGATTTGCCTGCTAAAGGTGCAGGTATGGAAAATCGTGTTTCTACAAGTCAGATTGTGGACATAAGAAAGGTAGATGCACATCAACATATATTGACTGACAACTGCATGACAGGATATCGAGGGGCTCATGATAGATTTAGAAACGGGCAAGACACAAAATTAAAGCAGTCAAGGATCCAAGATAAAACGATAACAACCTCAGTTGCTGAAGAGCTCCACGAGATCACTGATTCATGCACAGAAGCTGGTTCTGTGGTTTCAGAAAGAAAAAGAGTGACAATTCATATGCATCCACAGCAAAACAAAAGTTCAGGGGTGCCCTGCGCAAAAGTCATAAATCTGCCAGGATCTCTTGATCAACTTTTCAGCATAGCTCGTAAGTATTCTCTAATTTAGATGCATTACTAGGAATTAAAGTCTGGTATAGGATGGCTTAGCTTCTTCTGAACTATAGTTTATCAGATAGGTGACGAGATTCAGCTTGTCAGTACACATGAGGTTGCTTAGGTTTCTGATCGCTAGAGTATTCTGACTTTGATTTTATATGAGAACAGAAAGGAGTTGCATAATGACAGATAACAACCAGAACATAACTTTGTTACACAGTATTGGTTAGCAACATCACTGCCATCTGATAACCTGTCTTAGATCAGTATGTTAATATAATATACTTGCATGCTAAATGAATATTTTTAGGTTGAGTTGTCCAAGCTTTACTTATAATTATTCAACCAAAGGTTACTTGTGTTGATGTAGTCCTACAACAGATTTTTTGTTTAACTGGACACTAGTGCAGGGCCCCCAGTACGCCAAATGTTGCCCATATATCTCTAAAGCACCAGGTCCAGGCCTAGCTACCAATACCACAAGTCGATGAACCAATCCCACACACAGTTTGTACCCAAATAGCTAAAACCCAACCATCTGCTATCAGTCATTCATAGTTGGCATTGTACTGGAATATTTTCTGGATTGAACTGTGCCCTGGCTGAATTATCGATTTTGTCAGTTCCTTTGTTGTTCTAATAAATATCAACAGTAGTTGTACTACCTTTAATAGCCTGAAGGACCCATTAGGACACGCCTAATCCATGATATCAGTATTGTGTACGGTCTAGATCACGTGGTGCAGTGCTTGTTTTAGTGTCAATGTACTTATCCTGCAATTTTTCTGTAGGCCAAAAGTTCGTCGGTTATTGTCCTACCAAACTGTTCAAACAAGATTTTATTGAAATTGATGATATAAGAGCAATTCAAGATGGTGACCATTTGTTTCTTATGGAGATTTGATTAAGCAAGCTCAGAATCATAAAGCGTGGAAAGATCAATGCATAGGGTATGGGACTTGCACTTGAGAAAGT
Organism: Poa pratensis; assembly: GCA_947311845.1. Classification (NCBI taxonomy): domain Eukaryota; kingdom Viridiplantae; phylum Streptophyta; class Magnoliopsida; order Poales; family Poaceae; genus Poa; species Poa pratensis. Next base: position 14,136,898 of record CAMZMU010000110.1, read on the forward strand.
TGTGATTTATAGATCTCAGCAAACACGAATTGAACAACTTGGTGAAATCATGAAGAAAATGCCACACTGGAATTAACTGGAGTTACAGTTTTAGAGTAGAATTAATCTTATTTAGAATGTATATATGGATATAATGACTCTGGCTTTAATATAAAGCTGAGCTATAAGGCATTTTCTCTAGAAAAGGTAAATTTGGAGATGTGATGGAAAAACTTTTAGCACGAGTGAAAGATGCGATTTCATGTTGTGACAACAACTTAATTTTTTTCGACGGATAATAATAACTCTGGATGTTCAAATTGGAAGTCATTAGATATCACAGATTCACAACAGATAACTGGCTAATTAGCAAACTACTACTGTATTTTCATTTCATTATTGCACTAGGAAAACTAATTTTAGCATAATGACGAGATGCGGCGAGATATCAAATAACATGACTAAATAAATAGGAAATCGCACGGATTGAAATAGCCACTTCAACTTACCAAAGGAATCAGTTGCAGGTAGAAACCTGCAAACTCATCTCGTAGAAAAAAATCCATTTGAGGCAGAAGCTTACAACTCTAATCTGACACGGAAGGAGACCAGCTCGAATAACTTGACTCCACAGTTTAAAACTGTAGATGCTAATGATAAATATGGTCGATCTTCAACAAATTAGCACGAGTGAAAGCTGCAATTCATGTTGTGACAACTACTTCATTGGATGTTCAGACTGGAAGTCATTAGATAGATTCACAACAGATAACTGGCTAACTTGCAAAACTACTATTTCGTTTCATCATTGCACTAGGAAAACTAATTTTAGCATAATGACGAGATGTGGCATTGAACGACTAAATTCGATATACTTTCTAGAACATGACAAAATAAATAGGAAGTCGCACAGATTGATGTAGCTACTTCAACTCACCAAAGGAATCAAGTGAAGCCGTGAAGGTAGAAGCCTACAAACTCAGCTCAACGAACAATTCCATTTGAGACAGAAGCTTACAACTCTAATCTGACACGGAAGGAGACCAGCTCGAACAACTTGACTCCACAGTTCAAAATTTCAAGAAGGGTCGCTGAGGGACGGACATCGACACACACACTTGAACAGCCCAGCACGAATCCAACTTGTCAAAACTACAGGTCGAATCCAAGATCAATGGAGGCTAAAATCCATTCGCCGCTGCGACTCTTGGGCCAAGCAACCGCCCAGTAGCACAAAATGCACAATGCGATCCAAATCTGCCTCTCTGGCGGCCAGTCCGCCAGTGCATTGTCGCGGTGTAGGATACTACACTCTTTGTTAAAACCGAGCCAAAGTAATCCACCCAGCCACCCAACTCGTCGGAAAGCCACACAAAGCTCATATAAATGTGTTGATAGGTGGGCCAATGTATTAATGAAATTGGATACGATTTCACCCGCGAGCGAGCGCTGGCCAGTCCGCCAGTGCATTGTCGCGGTGTAGGATGCTGGCACCCGCAAAGCTCGGTGGGAGCGGCGAGTTGAGGAACGCCGGGAGTGCGCGTGCGCGGCGGCTGGTGGGGGTTTCTAGAAGCTGCCGTCGTGGGGGAGGAACGGTGGGCGAGCAGCCGCGGCGTGCTAAGGACACCTCCAACGGCGTGGCGCATACGGACACCCCAATGTGTCCCTTTTGGTCCGTTTGGGAGCGGACTGCGGACATGCTTTCGTTTTGGGGTGGAGGGGCCCCCAACGGCGTGGCGCAAAAAAATGGACAAGGCGAAAAAAAGAAATAATTTACATATATAGGAGGGTTCAGTAGTAGGGCCCCACGGGCCAGTGACACAAATTCGAGAAAAAAAACTTAAAACCCTATCTATGGGTTTGGGGGTGGGGCTGGCTACCGGAGTTGGCGCTGCCGCGGCCAGGTGCTCGCCGTGGCCTTTTACTCCTCGTCATCCGAGAGGATGACGTACGGCGGCACCTCGAACAAGTGGGCCGGTGGCCCTGCAGGCGCTGGCGGAGGCGTAGCCGGCGCCTCGGGCTCTTGCGGCCACGCCGGAGCGGGCTGCCACGGCCTTTGGGGCTGCCACGGTGACCACGGCACCTGGCGGAGCCCGTACGCCGCCGCCTCCTCATCCTGCTGGCTGTTGTAGGCTTCCGCCTCGTCTTGGCGACGCCGGCCTCCGCCTCGCCGTAGAGGACCCACCCCTCCGCCTCCCGCTGCGCACACCCCTGTTCCGCCACCGTCGCCGCCTCCGCCGATTACCGAAGCGCCTCCGCGAGGTCAGGCCACTGGCCCAGCTCCTCCAGGTTGGAGGCGTCGATGGCGGCCTGCAGGTTGGCCTCCTCGTCCTCCATGGGCGCTGCCGGGTTCGGCATCGCTGCCCAGTTCGGCGGCGGGGCCTCCACTTCCTCCATCTCGTCGCCGCTCCAATCGAAGTCGGAGGAGGAGGAGCCATCTTCGACGGCCGGCTCCTCCTGCGGGGCCTGGTACCCCTCCGGCGCGTAGCCCGCGAAGACCTGCCGGCGGCGCGCGTCGTGCTCCACCTCGAACCAGCGGTCCCAGAGCGGGGACTCGATGTGGTAGGCTGGGTCGTTGACGAACTCCGGCGGCAGGAAGCTACGCCGCCAGAGGATCTGCCGGAGCGAGGCACCGCAGGCACGGGCACGCGCTGCGGCCCGATATGCCATCCATCTAGCAGATGGACATCTCTCCACGGCAGGGGCGCGCGGATCTCCCAGTACATCTCCACGACGCCCTTGGAGACGCGGGCTCGCGCGGCATGGCGGCGGGCATTGCGAGCCGCCCTCATCTCCTGCCGTCGATCTGCGGCACGGCGGGCCGCGTCGGATGTCGGAGGTGCGCGGGAGCTGCTGGCCACCGCATTGTGGCGGCCGGGCTTGCTGAAGAACCACCTGCGTGGCTTCATGGCGGCCGGTGGCGGTCGGTGGTCGCTAGGGTTTGGAGTGGAAGCGTCGAAGTGAAGTGCGGATGGATAGGGACGGGTGGGGAACGCGTCGAGTAGGTGTCCCCATTTAAGAAGGACCAGGGGCGGCCGCGGTCGCTGGCACGTGGGCCAGGGGCGGACATGGGAGGACACTGCGCGTGTCCGCGTCTCCCCCAAAGCTGGCCCAAAATTGGGCCGCGTTTGGGTCGAGATCGCCTGTCCGCGTGGACACGAGGCCTTTTGCGCCAGGCCGTTGGAGCACCCCCCCATGTACGATCGGACAGATTCGGACTGGGCTGGTCCGTTTGCGCCGGCCCGTTGGAGGTGCCCTAATCGAACAGCCCAAGTGCAAAGGGGAGCCTAGGACTGGGGGTGTGGGACTTGCTTTAGGATTGCAGCTAGGGTTCGTGCACCATTAGATATGACGTTTATTTTTGAATGAGTTTTTAGCTCTAATAAGCGATGTTTAAGTTATCAAATCAATTTCTAAAAGATTTAAAAAATCCATTCAAAAAAATCGTTGTTATTCAATAAAGTCATCAGAATCGTGGAAAACATAAAACAAATGATACAAGTCGATCATAGCTACAAATATGTGTTGTCTAAAGTTTGTAAGACAAATCGATGGTGAATGGGGTGGAAGGATGAGGTATACGCCTCTTGTTGGACGCCACCTATTACTGATGCAAGATGATGTGGGTATTTATCCGTGAACTTTTTCCTACAGTATATTTGCTTATGTCTCATTTGTATTCAGACAACGAGTCATATTATGTAAGAAAATGCATATGTGTATTTTGTAGATGACTAATTGCATACACTAAAAAGGACCTATGTTTGCCTAGACTCAGATGCAATCATTAGAGTATACAAAAGTCATGGCCACGAGGGTATAATAATAAAATAGCATGTGGTGTTGAACCGTGTGGCAAACATGACATGACAAACTATATGTTAAGGGAAGGGCATGCCTGCAATTAGATATATAATTTTGGTGGTATTGATGCCAGTTTATTTTTTTTTATATTTTATTTATACAATCTAGATCCAATGCACATATTAATATGGCATGTAAACGGTTTAGGATCTCAGTTTTCTCTATATTTTTGTGAATTATTTAGTATTTATTGGTGAAATGTTCCTCTGTTTTTATATAGTACCAATCATATTCGATGCAATTTATTTAAATATATAAAATACTTAGGCCTACTATTATAATTATTAATTTTGGGATAATTATGTCTGAAAAGTCTACTTGATTTCATTATATTAAAAACAATAAACCTTTATTGTAGGATCTCGATGGCTAATCAAATCTTGGCTAATCTATCTCTCCGAGTTTGCAATTTTTATCATATCGTACAGTGTCTACGGATTGTTGGAACTTTGATCAATTTTTTTGTTCGAATCATTATAGAACCATGTACACAATTTAACTTTCATGACATTTCATAATTGTCGTTCTATCCTAATCATCTAATCGAGTGTAAACTTTTTAAAGGGGTTATGCTCTTTCTGTTGATTGGTGTACTCCTAACCTTACTATAACTAATAACCGTGTCCCTTCTCTACTCCTCTATGTTTATGTGAGGATGTCTGAATAATCTTGTTGTAAAATAGTGAGTCAGTGATACTGTTTTATCTATCTTTGATACTAACTTTTATTTATATCTAGCTAAATTTATTTTTGTTCATCTATCATTGTTCGTATTAGAACAGACGCGGCAACGCACGTCTTTTCCTTCTAGTTAAAATTAAAGAGAGAGCCCTACGGTATCTTATTCTCTATACGACATTTTTGTTGACAGAGCTCGATACTACACTCTTTGTTAAAACCGAGCCAAAGTAATCCACCCAGCCACCCAACTCGTCGGAAAGCCACACAAAGCCCATATAAATGTGTTGATAGGTGGGCCAATGTATTAATGAAATTGGATACGATTTCACCCGCGAGCGAGCGCTGGCAATCGAACTCTGGCGGGCGGGCATCACGGGTATCAGCACCTAGTAGCCATCCTGGTTAGGCCTCGGTTAACTACTCCGCATAGTAGATTTGTTTTATGTCATATGTTGTAAAGTTTGACCAATTTTGTAGGTAAACATAAACATTTATAATAGCAAATCGATATAATATGAAATATATTCCATGATGAATCAAATGATATTGATTTTGTATTGCGAATGTTGGTATTTTTTCCTATGAAATTGATCAAAATCTAGAAAATTTGACGTAACATAAACCTAACATGCGGAGTAAAAATGATGAGATGGAGTAAGAGCGAAGCATTGAGAATGTCTTAATTATACTCTAACTCCCCTAATTAATTTCCAAATTTAACTCTATGCATTATGTAAGCTATTAGTATGTGATAATAATAATACACTTGTGGTATCGGTCAACATAGAGGATATGTTGTCTTTGATTCATTTTACTGGAATACACCTAACCACGCTATCATGTATTTTGTGATTTGTATATCTCTTACAAACTTTAGACAACACATATTTGTAGCTATGATCGACTTGTATCATTTGTTTTATGTTTTCCACGATTCTGATGACTTTATTGAATAACAACGATTTTTTTGAATGGATTTTTTAAATCTTTTAGAAATTGATTTGATAACTTAAACATCGCTTATTAGAGCTAAAAACTCATTCAAAAATAAACGTCATATCTAATGGTGCACGAACCCTAGCTGCAATCCTAAAGCAAGTCCCACACCCCCAGTCCTAGGCTCCCCTTTGCACTTGGGCTGTTCGATTAGGGCACCTCCAACGGGCCGGCGCAAACGGACCAGCCCAGTCCGAATCTGTCCGATCGGACATGGGAGGTGCTCCAACGGCCTGGCGCAAAAGGCCTCGTGTCCACGCGGACAGGCGATCTCGACCCAAACGCGGCCCAATTTTGGGCCAGCTTTGGGGGAGACGCGGACACGCGCAGTGTCCTCCCATGTCCGCCCCTGGCCCACGTGCCAGCGACCGCGGCCGCCCCTGGTCCTTCTTAAATGGGGACACCTACTCGACGCGTTCCCCACCCGTCCCTATCCATCCGCACTTCACTTCGACGCTTCCACTCCAAACCCTAGCGACCACCGACCGCCGCCGGCCGCCATGAAGCCATGCAGGTGGTTCTTCAGCAAGCCCGGCCGCCACAATGCGGTGGCCAGCAGCTCCCGCGCACCTCCGACATCCGACGCGGCCCGCCGTGCCGCAGATCGACGGCAGGAGATGAGGGCGGCTCGCAATGCCCGCCGCCATGCCGCGCGAGCCCGCGTCTCCAAGGGCGTCGTGGAGATGTACTGGGAGATCCGCGCGCCCCTGCCGTGGAGAGATGTCCATCTGCTAGATGGATGGCATCTCGGGCCGCAGCGCGTGCCCGTGCCTGCGGTGCCTCGCTCCGGCAGATCCTCTAGCGGCGTAGCTTCCTGCCGCCGGAGTTCGTCAACGACCCAGCCTACCACATCGAGTCCCCGCTCTGGGACCGCTGGTTCGAGGTGGAGCACGACGCGCGCCGCCGGCAGGTCTTCGCGGGCTACGCGCCGGAGGGGTACCAGGCCCCGCAGGAGGAGCCGGCCGTCGAAGACGGCTCCTCCTCCTCCGACTTCGATTGGAGCGGCGACGAGATGGAGGAAGTGGAGGCCCCGCCGCCGAACTGGGCAGCGATGCCGAACCCGGCAGCGCCCATGGAGGACGAGGAGGCCAACCTGCAGGCCGCCATCGACGCCTCCAACCTGGAGGAGCTGGGCCAGTGGCCTGACCTCGCGGAGGCGCTTCGGTAATCGGCGGAGGCGGCGATGGCGGCGGAATAGGAGTGTGCGCAGCGGGAGGCGGAGGGTGGGTCCTCTACGGCGAGGCGGAGGCCGGCGTCGCCAAGACGAGGCGGAAGCTTACAACAGCCAGCAGGAGGAGGAGGCGGCGGCGTACGGGCTCCGCCAGGTGCCGTGGTCACCGTGGCAGCCCCAAAGGCCGTGGCAGCCCGCTCCGGCGTGGCCGCAAGAGCCCGAGGCGCCGGCTACGCCTCCGCCAGCGCCTGCAGGGCCACCGGCCCACTTGTTCGAGGTGCCGCCGTACGTCATCCTCTCGGATGACGAGGAGTAGAAGGCCACGGCGAGCACCTGGCCGCGGCGGCGCCAACTCCGGCAGCCAGCCCCACCCCCAAACCCATAGATAGGGTTTTAAGTTTTTTTTTCTCGAATTTGTGTCACTGGCCCGTGGGGCCCTACTACTGAACCCTCCTATATATGTAAATTATTTCTTTTTTTTCGCCTTGTCCATTTTTTTTGCGCCATGCCGTTGGGGGCACCTCCACCCCAAAACGAAAGCATATCCGCAGTCCGCTCCCAAATGAACCAAAAGGGACACATTGGGGTGTCCGTATGCGCCACGCCGTTGGAGGTGTCCTTAGCACGCCGCGGCTGCTCGCCCACCGTTCCTCCCCACGACGGCAGCTTCTAGAAACCCCCCAGCCGCCGCGCACGCGCACTCCCGGCGTTCCTCAACTCGCCGCTCCCACCGAGCTTTGCGGGTGCCAGCATCCTACACCGCGACAATGCACTGGCGGACTGGCCAGCGCTCGCTCGCGGGTGAAATCGTATCCAATTTCATTAATACATTGGCCCACCTATCAACACATTTATATGGGCTTTGTGTGGCTTTCCGACGAGTTGGGCGGCTGGGTGGATTACTTTGGCTCGGTTTTAACAAAGAGTGTAGTATCGAGCTCTGTCAACAAAAATGTCGTATAGAGAATAAGATACCGTAGGGCTCTCTCTTTAATTTTAACTAGAAGGAAAAGACGCGCGTTGCCGCGTCTGTTCTAATACGAACAATGATAGATGAACAAAAATAAATTTAGCTAGATATAAATAAAAGTTAGTATCAAAGATAGATAAAACAGTATCACTGACTCACTATTTTACAACAAGATTATTCAGACATCCTCACATAAACATAGAGGAGTAGAGAAGGGACACGGTTATTAGTTATAGTAAGGTTAGGAGTACACCAATCAACAGAAAGAGCATAACCCCCTTAAAAAAGTTTACACTCGATTAGATGATTAGGATAGAACGACAATTATGAAATGCCATGAAAGTTAAATTGTGTACATGGTTCTATAATGATTCGAACAAAAAAATTGATCAAAGTTCCAACAATCCGTAGACACTGTACGATATGATAAAAATTGCAAACTCGGATAGATAGATTAGCCAAGATTTGATTAGCCATCGAGATCCTACAATAAAGGTTTATTGTTTTTAATATAATGAAATCAAGTAGACTTTTCAGACATAATTATCCCAAAATTAATAATTATAATAGTAGGCCTAAGTATTTTACATATTTAAATAAATTGCATCGAATATGATTGGTACTATATAAAAACAGAGGAACATTTCACCAATAAATACTAAATAATTCACAAAAATATAGAGAAAAATGAGATCCTAAACCGTTTACATGCCATATTAATATGTGCATTGGATCTAGATTGTATAAAATAAAATATAAACAAAAATAAACTGGCATCAATACCACCAAAATTATATATCTAATTGCAGGCATGCCCTTCCCTTAACATATAGTTTGTCATGTCATGTTTGCCACACGGTTCAACACCACATGCTATTTTATTATTATACCCTCGTGGTCATGACTTTTGTATACTCTAATGATTGCATCTGAGTCTAGGCAAACATAGGTCTTTTTTAGTGTATGCAATTAGCCATCTACAAAATACACATATGCATTTTCTTACATAATATGACTCGTTGTCTGAATACAAATGAGACATAAGCAAATATACTGTAGGAAAAAGTTCACGGATAAATACCCACATCATCTTGCATCAGTAATAGGTGGCATCCAACAAAGAGGCGTATACCTCATCCTTCCACCCCCATTCACCATCGATTTGTCATTCACAGTTTCAACCGCAGCTGCCACCACCACCGAGTCGAGCACTACTAACAATAACAGTGACAATGGCGACGGATGCGAGAGGCGACAATAGTGTTCACGTGCAACTACTGCGGGGGTTGTAGAAAGTCTTTCAGCTCACTGGTGTTGGATGGCCACCAGAGGGGAGCACACGTGGCGTGCAAGTTAACAATGGACTTGAGTCACGACATCAAGGATGGAGGTGCCCTATAGTCCCAGGTGGTTCACGGAGCCAGAGAGGTGTGCGGAGAGACGGGCAAACTTTGCATAGGGACGACTGTTTTTTGTTTGAATACTGCTCGACGGAGGCAGAGGGAGAGAAATGGTGTCGCGCGACACAGGCCGCGAGATGCTATGGTGGACGCTGGTGGCGGAGATAAGAGAGAGAGAGTTGTTGGGTAACGCCAGTAGCTCCGAAGTCACTGCATTTCCTTGTAAAAATCGAAACGACATGTTTAGATTTCAATTTTTTGAAATAAAACATACAACTACGTTTACATATTGTATGCACTTTAGAAGAATTTTTTGTATTTCGGTCTACCCAAAAATAGTAATTTTGAGGAGAAATGGAGCTATTTTTCCTTTTTTACAGCCACAATTTTGTTTTTTTTATAAATGAGAATCCTTTTTTATTTCTCCAAAAATTTAGCAGATAAGTACAAACATACGTATATATCCAATAGAATTTTTTTCAAATTGAATTTAAACTTTGAACTTTAAATAAATAATATGAGCTCAGTGGGGTTTACCATGAAATTGACATGTTAAAGAAACTACGAACTATAAATAAATAATATGAGCTAAGTGGGACCTACTATGATGCTGACATGTGAGTGAAGGAGAAGGCTTCAATTCTAGGGAGCTTAGTACTTAGAAAGATTAGACTTCCACATTGGATTATATCCTAGCTGGTAGATATAAATACGATCTGATTCACCGAGTTGGGAGTGCCCTAAAAGAAACCATCAGCGTGTTAATAGCGAATACTTTGGGAGAATTAGTAAAGGTCCAGCTGAGTTCAGGGGCGGTTAGATTAGAGTATGGCGGTCAAGATGGGTTGAATTCTGCAAACTTGTATATTTTTTATATGTCATAAATTGCGTGTATTGTGGCTGAAACTCGTTTTTTGGGACAAGTTTCAATGTTTATGAACCAGCATTTTATATTGGCATTGTGAAATAAATCAAAGATAATCACATGATTAAGTACTAATATATTTGTTAAGACAAACTTCAATTTTTTTGTGTGAAAAGATATATTTTTTGAATATGCAAGATCATCAAACTAGAATCATAAATGTGAAAGGGTCATTTTGATGTCAGTTGGAGACTAGTTTCTTACACAAAAAATCAAAGTGGTATTTCTAGGTTTAATTTTTTATTTTTTTCATGGATACATATTGACATGCTCTACATACATATATTTTTTTATGAAATAATACGTCAATTCATAGCCTTCATCATGAGAAAAATATTTGGTAAAAAAAAGCAAAAGGTAACTTTATTTTGATAATCATATTTGTCTCTTTTTTTCTACACCACGGATGAGAAGATATATTAGTCTAGGTACTTGATCCCATATATTTGTACATGTACAAGAAATTAAAATATTTTTAATGTTTTCAACTATTGTTTTCTATTTTTTTATGAAAATAAAGGACTCTGCCTGTCCCATGTTCGTTTCCACTTTCGGAGAAGCCTGCATGTTATATTGATATCTGGTGAGTGTGTTTTTCACTCGTCATTTCCTAAATTTAGCATGGTATGTTTTTATAATCTTTATATATACTTTAAATTTCATACTAATCACCAAGTGATTGCAAGAATATGCAAATCCATTTTTCAATGGTATAGTTTCGTAACATACTATCCATGTTTCGTTCGTCGAATTGATGCTCAAAATTAGACCACAAAAAAGCCATGTGCCACGAAAATGAGGACGGGGGAGTAGTTGAAGGGAAAATAGGGACATATATGTAGGTGGCACGTCATGAGTCGTGACTCCGAACGCCAAGAAGACCTCCCGAATGATCACCACCATTTGTTCGAGAGCAAGTTCGAGTTGCTTGTTTCCATGAATCTTAATCCAGCTGCCAAATCTATTTAAGAAGGATAATTGACGTCGAATGGAGTTTATTCAATTAATGGTTTTACACTAGCAATATATCGCCATAGTCACAACCATCACGATCATGACCATAGCCACCCCATTTCAATACATTCAAGCCATGCGCTACCTGAATTCTGATTGCCATGTGGAGGATTGTAAGACGGTTATTAAGCATTTATCTCAAATACCTATTTGCAATGTCATGTGTTCATGGTGACTAAAAAATGTGAGAGTAGTTTCCATGGGCTAAGGATGGAGACGTAGCCTCGCACTCCATGTAAACAATGAGAATGGATTCATTGCATGATTGGTATTTACTATCTATTGGTTACAGTTTTGTCTCACCTCGGCCTAGTACTTGATAGTAGACGATGCTCAGATAGCTAGCGCGAGGAGGATACACTTGATAATAAGGGGAAGTAGGGTGACCAAGGAAATTCCTTGGGGAATACTTCCCAATCATGAAACCTTAAGTGTTGTTCTGGATACGTGAATAACATGTGTCCGTAGACGTCTTGTTGGGCAATGATTTTTTTGTGCAACGCTTGTCGATGTGTTATTTGGACATATCGCTCTTGTATTCTCAATTAGTGTGTTTATTTCATAATCATAACAATGTTTATTTGTTTATTGTATATTTCTCACATGTGTTCAAGGTTTTATTTGAAGCTCCACCCTAGGGTTGTTTCTATAAACTGATTACAACCATTTGGTTGTTTATTGTGTTTTTTAATACTTAAGTTACAGCCTACAAAGTTCCAGCAAAGATTCTCCACACTACTTTGAGAACTATTTTCGTATTTTTAAAACAATCATTAATGCAAATTTTATCAGAACCGGTGACCAGGACCATCTTTCAAAATTTAAAAGGCGAAAAATCTAGCAAATTTCCTGCTATATGAGGTAATCATAATTAATTGCAGCTAAATGGGTTAATTGATGTGAGAAGTGTCAAAGTAAGGATAAAAACTGGAATTCACAGCTTTTTATTTGTCACGAGAACCTGTAAAAAAATATAGACATTGGTTAACCAAAAAATGCCTTTCCTATTTTTGTTGCGGGAGGTTTAGTTGCATTTGGTATTTTGGTATGACTGATGTATCACACCAGCAAATGACATCTAGAATGAGCACACAGTAGGCCCAAGCTGTTGTTCAGTACGCTAATGACATCTGACATGCTAATAATGGCTCAATCTCCAAATTTGGAGCCTATACCGAATGGAAGTGGGACATGTTCGCACTAGTAGAAACAAGACCTTTGGTCCAGAGCCCCATTGGGTTCTAGTCCGGGATGGATTTTGAACCGGTACTAAAGGGGGGGACTAGTCCCGGTTCAACGGCTACGAGGCCGCACCAGACTAGTCCCGGGTCGTGACAGACCTCTAGTCTCGGTTTGAGCCACAAATCGGGACTAAAGGGGGTGGGCCAGGCTGCATCCTGATGCAGCCTCTTTAATCCCGGTTCATGTCTCAAACCGGGACTAAAGGTCTGTCTTTAGTCCCGGTTCATGTCTTGAACCGGGACGCAATTGAAAACCTGTAAGTCTCCCGCCGACGGTGCGCTTTGGAAGTTGATCAAGCCGCCGTTTTAATTGTGCTTTGGAAGATGATCAGCCCGACGTTGATTCATACGCGAATTTAATCACTGCGCCGCCCGCCGGCCTCCCTCTCTCTGCCCGCGGCCTCCCTCTCCACCCTATATAAAAGCTACACTAATCCATGGCCTTAAGCACACCTAAATCTCTCTCTAATCCTTGCAAAAACTCTCTCTCTCGATCCCTCTCTCGATCCCTCTCTCTATTCTAATGGAGCCACTCGCGCGCGTACCTCCGTCTCGGTTGTACTACTTCATCAAAGAAGATATGCACTTCAAGGTATGGGTCACCCTCCGTGCATCACACGTGGAGAGGTGGATCCGTGACGTGAAGAAGTTCTTCCTCGACGCCGCATCGATCAAGTGCGTTGGACTCGACTGTGAGTTCACCCACCCTCTCCCAGGTCGACAGAGGGATCTTCCACCCAAGAAAAGGCAGCGCGCCGCCGTCCATCAACTCTCGGTGGTGTCCGAGACTCTTGTCTTCCAGATCTACAAGGCCAATGGGGTGCCGCAGCTCCTCGTGGATTTCTTAGGTGACGAGACCATCAACTTCTATGGCGTGGCTATCCACAATGACGTGCGGATAATGCGCTACTACGGAATTGTTATTCTGTCCGCGGTAACCTCCAGAGGGATCACCGGAACCCAACCGGCAATCCTACTCCGAGTCTCTATGCTCTCTCCAATGCTATCATTGGGACAAAACTTGAAAAGAAGAAGAACAACAAGAAGGACAAGAAGAAGGGCAAGGACGACGATGACTTAGAAGACCTCCGAATTTTCAGTTGGGGCAACGTTCCATTGAGCTACGAGCAAGTCTTGTATGCCGCTCTGGACGCTCGCCTCGGCTTCGAGATTGCACGGAAGTGGGATAGTCAACGTGGCTATAATACCAATGACGATCGTCTTAATGTCGTTGATGAGTAGACTAGCTATATAGTGATGTGTGTGCTCCCGTTGTATGTTCTCATGTAAATTTCGGTCAATTCGGTCCATTCGGTTACCTAAAACTAATGCCCGTTCCTATCATTTTTCTGATCAATTTATACATATTATTTGTCAAATTTCGATTTACGGATTTAAAGATATGAATTTATCCATATTAAATTGAAAATGGTAATAATAATGTAAAATTCATTTTTTTTTGTTATTTGTTAACAATTACTATTACTTAATCATTAATATTTATGCAAAAGATGATATGGACACAATATTTAGATTCCTATCATTTTTCTGATCGATTTATACATATTATTTGTCGAATTTTGATTTACGGATTTAAAGATATGAATTTATCCATATTAAATTGAAAATTGCAATAATAATGTAAAATTCATTTTTTTGTGATTTGTTAATAATCATTATTACTTAATCATTAATATTTATGCAAAAGATGACATGGACACAATATGTAGATTCCTATCATTTTTCTGATCGATTTATACATATTATTTGTCGAATTTCGATTTACAGATTTAAAGATATGAATTTATCCATATTAAATTGAAAATGGCAATAATAATGTAAAATACATTTTTTTGTTATTTGTTTACAATTATTACTACTTAATCATTAATATTTATGCAAAAGATGATATGGACACAATATTTAGATTTCTTTCATTTTTCTGATCGATTTATACATATTATTTGTCGAATTTCAATTTACGGATTTAAAGATATAAATTTATCAAGAACCTCTAATCCCGGTTCGCGATACGAACCGGGACTAAAGGTCCGTGGCAGGGCAGCCACAGAGGGGGGCCCATGCGAGACCTCTAGTCCCGGCTCGTATCACGAGACTTCTAGTGCCGGCTCGTATACCGAGCCGGGACTAAAGGTTCCCCTGTATATCATCTCTTCCACCCGAGCCAGCTCTCCATTTTTGAGCTCAACCCACATCTCCATTTTTCTCCTTTTTCACTCTCCAAAGCTCAATTTAATCCCCATTTTTTCCACTATTTGTCAATATTGGCGGCACCCATCTATCCAAGGTTAGGAACATCATCCTTTCTTCCGGCGTTGCTAATTTAGCTCATTTCATTGCTAGTTTAGCTCATTTCATTTTTCTAGTGCTAGCTAGGTGTTTGATGAAATACCTAAGTAGGGGATTTTATTTGTTTTATTTGCAATTTGAGTTGAAACTAAATTATGATTTGTGGGTTTTATTGTCGTTCCGTCCCCGTCCTCACCGCCGTCGATCGCCCGCGTCGTCCCGTCACCGGCACCACCTCGGTGAGCCTCTTGTTTTTATCTTTTATTTTAAAAAATCTTAGTTGTAGGATTTAGATACATTATTATTACTTGTATAATTTTCTTAGTTGTATAATTGTTTGTTATATATAGTGCCATGGTTTTGACATCTGTCCACACCGGCTCTCGTCCGCTCTATTATTCGGATGTGATATGATTGTTTGTTATAACTATATATTTGTTTCATTTCGTATTTTGACAATTATGCCGACCAACTTGACATAGATATATTTTTATCTAGAAGGTAGTTGAACCGGAAATTCCAACCGACCCTATTATCGAGTTTTTTGAAAAAGAAAACAATCTTATATTTACTAATTGGAGGCACCATTAAAGCCTCCACGTTAATCCACATCATCAAAATTAATTAAGCTGTTAGATCTTGGATTTACGGCTAGGATTAACCGTTCAAAAAAGTCACGTAGGCCATGACAAATAATCTGTCACGATAGGTTTGAATCGTACGTGCCATGCGATCTTGCCGAAAAAAAAGTAACGAGACTGTTTACTATCTGGACTCTTGAATTTGAACATTAATAAAAAAATAGTTAGCCTAATAGATATTTGGACAAAAAGTCACGTAGGAATCTGGCACGATAGTATCACATCGAGTCGTCTGTGCGATGCGCTCATGCAAAAAAAAAAAAAACGAGATTTAGGCTGCTAGATATTTGATTTGCCGGTAGGATCAGCCGTGTGAGACACTAAATCTGCAAAGACGTAACTAACAAGTCAGCATCGCACATGTATGCAAACACAAAACAAACTATAGGAGACCGTTGCGATCTGGAGTTCTGAGTTTAGACGTTATTTGTTTCGACTTTCAGAATCGAACAGATTGAGCTTCATGTAGCTGGACAGACAGATATTCTTAATCAACTCAGCTCCACTTGCATGAGCATGCATGCAGATTCGAGTGGCCACTGCCCACTGGCCAGGTGATGCGCATGCACGGCAGCCGGCCGGGTAGCCCAAATAGTGACTGGATGGTGGCTTTTACCGTGTACATACACAATCGCTGCCCAATGCACGGACACAACGGAGACAAGGATGCAGCCGGTGGAAGAAATTGCCGATCACTTTCCTCGGACACAACGGAGACAAGGATGCAGTCGTCGGAAGAAATTGCGATCACTTTCCTCGGCGTCGGTCGACATACTACAGGTTATGGACTAAGAAGGCACCTCAAACGATGGCCAATTTCTGTTTTCTTGATTAAAATATGGCAGCATAATATTTGTATTTCGGTATTTGTAGGCTGCTCAGAGCTAGAGACACGGCTAACAACGCAGACGAGGTTGATTTGGGCTGGCACAATAACAGTAAGATTCAACTACTACTTTTATCACTAACTGTAGTATTCTATTAGCCCAAGCATACCTGCGCACACTTACTACATAGAATTATTTTGAGCTTCAACTAATTTGCTCAATGTATTGTCCCCGAATCGATCATGACATATAATCTCTCCTACTATTATTCTTGCACCGCGGCGAAGTCAGCACATAAACCTGATCGCATCTCCATGTGGAATTTAGTGTGGGGCTCACTAATGAGGTCAGTGTGTACGTTAAAACTGCTAATTTTGGAAGTTCTTCTGTTTCTTTCCATAAATTGTACGCGATGGTGCATAATATAGAAACATATATATATATATATATGTGTTTTTAGTTTACTTTTCTGCTTGGAACACCTGAGTTTGCTTAAAGTGGTGTGGTCAAACTGTCGTTTAAGAGGTTCTCCAACGGATCGTCTAAAATTAGTTAACCGGAAACTATGGAAGTAAAACATGAGCACATTATAAATCTGGATACCAGAAATTTCTATCAAATAAGATATTTTAGCTTTGGTGCTAAATTGTATTGAAAAAATGTTTGAAAATAATTTAATAAACACATACAATTCAGATTAATTGTTGTACTCTACATTTCAATAGAATCTCCTTCCATGTTAGTAAATGAATGCATTATTTGATTATTCCTCAATAATTTCATTCTGGATACTAATAATATCTTCTTAGTAATAAGATTAGACGTTTTAAATAGTATGTGCGTAAATTCGCCCTTCTCATCATAATGCACACTTATAATTAAACAAATTAGTGTTGCAAGGTTGTATTACAAAGCCATGATCATGGTAAAATGGCCGCTTCTAGACCAAGAGGTATTTTATATAAAGTCTGAAGGCTGCCTTTCACCATAATGCCCACCTTATTCCTGAAAACAGATACTCACATGGTACCGACAAAATACTTTCCATGGAGTTTGTCTAACTAATCTAGAACATGTGACCGTTGTAGAAAAAGAAGAACTCAACATATATGGAATATGTCCCTTTTTTTTTGCGATGTAAGTCTATTCATTAAATATACGAATATACCCCATGATAAGATAAGTTATATATATTCTCAAGCATGTACTTAACCAAAGTTACAATGAAGTACAAAACCTGCTGAAATAGGCGCTAAAGTACGTAGTAATCAGGCTGACACAATCATTGTCACATGGGTGTAGATGAAAGTACATATTTCCCCAATTCTTCGAAAGCATACTACTATGTTTTTCCTATACTTTGAGGACGCAAATACTCTTAAATCATACTAAATAATTTGTCTAGCCCGTGCAAGCGCACGGGTTGACGACTAGTGATTTGAAAGCAAAATTGAAAAGAAGTGAAGATCTTCGTCTCCAATGCTCAGAAGAGAAGATGAAATTGGAGTTCAACCTTACCGACGTCGTCGGTGATCACGAGATCAAGATGGTTGCAATGCGCTTGAAGTTTAAAAAGATTAGAAAATATGCCATTAATCAAGAGGCTTGGTATCATTATGATGTTGGTTCAATAATTACCTTAGTTGCGATTTTGATTGCATTTGTTATCGGATTTAAATTCTTTAGATAGTTGTATGTTAGTTTCAATTAATTTATGCTTTATGAGAACTATGTATTACATTTGGTCACTACTCTACTTTGGTTTTAATGTGGTGAATTTGTATTAATGAATTTGGTCAGTTCTCTATTCTATTCATGATGTAGTGTGTAATTGGTCGATTATGTTCGTTTACCGTAATAGGTTTTAGCGGTGATTGCGTTTGATATACTTATATAATGCAGATGAGCCATCCATGGATGTACGCTGACCGACGCTCTAACGAGTACATTCAAGGCGTGCGTTCTTTTTTCGATGTGGCTGAGGCAAACACGCGGAATGGTTTTATGTGTTGTCCATGCCGTAACTGTCGGAATGAGAAGGATTACTCTTCCTCAAGAACCCTTCACATCCACCTGATTCAGTTCGGTTTCATGTCCAGCTATAATTGTTGGATCAAGCACGGAGATAGAGGGGTTATAATGGAAGACAATGAAGAAGAAGAGGATCATGACAACTATCCTATGATCCCTGAACACGGTGGTACTACAATGGGGGAAGACGAAGCTGAAGAAGAGCCCATTGTTGATGAGCCCGATGATGATCTTCGTCGGGCCATTCATGATGCACAGATAAAATGCGAAAGTGAAAATGAGAGGTTGAAGTTAGAGCGCATGTTAGAGGATCACAGAAAATTGTTGTACCCAAATTGGGAAGATGGGCAGAAAAAGTTGGGTACCACACTGGAATTGCTGCAATGGAAGGCAGAGAATGGTCTATCTGACAAGGGATTTGAAAACTTGCTGAAAATATTAAAGAAGATGCTTCCAAGAGATAACGTATTGCCCCACAGTACGTATGAAGCAAAGAAGATTGTCTGCCCTCTAGGATTAGAGGTGCAGAAGATACATGCATGTATCAATGACTGCATCCTCTACCGCGGTGAGGAGAACGAGAATTTGAATGCATGCCCGGTATGCGGTGCATTGCGGTATAAGATCAGGTGAGATGACCCTGGTGATGTTGAGGACGAGCCGCGCCCCAGGAAGAGGGTTCCTGCCAAGGTGATGTGGTATGCTCCTATAATACCACGGTTGAAACGTTTGTTCCAAAACAAAGAGCATGCCAAGTTGTTGTGATGGCACAAAGAAGACCGTAAGAAAGACGTGATGCTAAGACACCCCGCTGATGGGTCGCAGTGGAGAAAAATCGACAGAGAGTTCCCGACATTTTCAGATGACGCAAGGAACTTAAGATTTGGTCTAAATTCAGATGGCTTTAATCCTTTCGGGGAGCAGAGCTCCAGTCATAGCACCTGGCCTGTGACTCTATGTATCTATAACCTTCATCCTTGGTTCTGCATGAAGCAGAAGTTCATTATGATGCCAGTGCTCATCCAAGGCCCGAAGCAACTCGGCAACAACATTGATGTGTACCTGAGACCATTGGTTGAAGAACTTTTACAGTTGTGGCGTGAAGAAGGTGTACGTGTGTGGGATGAGCATGAACAAAAGGAATTTGACCTACGAGCGTTGTTGTTTGTAACCATCAATGATTGGTCTGCTCTTAGTAACATTTCAGGACAGTCAAACAAGGGATATGATACGTCTCAAACGTATCTATAATTTCTGATGTTCCATGTTGATATTATACCAATTATTATATGTTTTATATACACTTCATAGCATTTTTATGTATTTTCTGGGACTAACCTATTAACAAGATGCCACAGTGCCAGTTCCTGTTTTCTGCTGTTTTTGTATTTCAGAAAAGCTGTTCTGGAAATATTCTCGGAATTGGACGAAACCTGGACAGGACCTCCTATTTTTCCAACACGTACACGAAGTCCGAAGGAGAGACGGAGGCGACCGAGGAGGGCGCCACGTGGTGGGGTGTGGGCCCCTCGGGTCGCTCCAGCCGCCGCCCTTTCGCCTATTTATTCATCTTCACGGGAAAACCCTAGACACCCGAGCCTCCATCTACGAAAAGTTCCGTAGCCGCCGCTGTCGTCAACCCTAGCTCGGGAGGGTTATGAAGCTCTTCCACCACCCTGCCGGCGAGGGGAATCATCACCGGAGGGCTCTACATCACCATGCCTGCCTCCGGAGTGATGCGTGAGTAGTTCATCTTTGGACTACGGGTCCATAGCAGTAGCTAGATGGTTGTCTCTCCACTTTATGCTATCATGTTTAGATCTTGTGAGCTGCCTATCATGATCAAGATCATCTTATTGTAATGCTACATGTTGTGTTTGCTGGGATCCGATGAATATTGAATACTATGTCAAGTTGATTATCAATCTATCCTATATGTTATTTATGATCTTGCATGCTTTCCGTTACGAGTAGATGCTTTGACCAAGTAGATGCTTGTAACTCCAAGAGTTAGTATTTATGCTAGATAGTGGGTTCATGCCTCCGGTAATCTAGGAGAGTGACAACAACTTCTAAGATTGTGGATGTGCTGTTGCCACCAGGGATAAAATAACCGATGCTTAGCTTAAGGGTGCGCCGTTAGGACTAATGCATTTGTTTACATTACGCACATTACTTAATGCGATTATCTGTTGCTTGCAACATAATACCAACGGGGAACTCGGTATGACAACCTGGCGGTGGATTATTAGTCATAGACGATGTTGGATAATGGTCTATGTATTTTGTCGTAATGCCCACATGAATATCATAGTAATTATCATGTCATATATGCATTGTCATGCGCTCAATATTTTGTCAATTGCCCAGCTGTAATTTGTTCACCCAGCATGTTAGTTAGCTTTTATGGAGAGACACCAGTAGTGAACTGTGGACCCCGGTCCATTCTTTTACACTGATAATACAACCAACTGCAGTCATAGTTCCTTTTCATTCTCTGCAATTAAACACTATTTTCCACAACATACGTTTAATCCTTTGTTTTCAGCAAGCCCGGAAGATTGACACCCTTCCTGTTTCGTTAGGGCAAAGTAGTTTGATTGTGTTGTGTGCAGATTCCACGTCAACAGCCGAACTCCCTTCCACACGCAAGTACTTTTCTGTCACCATTGACAACCTTCAGAAGTGCTTCTTGCTCCTACTTGATCTGATAACCTTGGTATCTTACTGAGGGAAACTTGCTGCTGCACTGCTTCATACCTTCCTCTTGGGATCTCCCAACGAACGTGTGTCCCACGTCATCAAGCATTTTTCTGGTGCCGTTGCCGGGGAGCAAGGATATTTCTGCAAGGGGAGTTTCACGCTTCCAATCTCTTTACTTTGTTATTGTCTTGCTTAGTTTATTTTTATTTTATCTTGTTTGCTTTATCTATCAAAAACACACAAAAAATAGTTTCTTGCATCTAGTTTATTTCGGCTTGTTATTATGTCTAGTTGTTTATTTACTATCAATGGCTTATCTCTATGAAATTAGATCTTGTTGGCAAGGTGGGTCCACGGAGGATGAAAGAAGATATTATAGGAATTACCGCTTGTCACAAAAAGGGATATACTTATGGAAAATCTTAAATCAACTAGAGGAATATGCTAGAAATTTATGCTTTATATTTGGCAAATCTTTTTGCTTTAATGAATCTGATTGTTATAGGAAGTCTAAACATTTTTCTTTCCAATTTGCTTGTAATGATAATGAAACCTTAGCTTCTTATGTTAAAGGTTACTATAATGGGTATGAGGTGGAAAGAATTGAAGAATTTAATGTTTTTAAGGGTGCCCTTTGTCGTCGTATCGGCATTTTGGATAGGAGACGGGGTCCTGCTAGCCGAGGGTGAACGTAGGGCAAGAAGGTGGACGTCGTCAAGGTCGGGATTGTACACGGCGGTTTACCCAGCTTCAGGCACCACGGCGGTGGCGGTGCCCTACGTGCTGCTATAACTCACTATAAGGCAATATCGCCGTGAACAGGTTACAATGAGTTGGTTGTCTATCAAAGGTTGCCCTAAAGGCGCCCGAGGTCCAGCTTATATAGGCGGCTGGACCTAGGGTTACAAGGTGAATACGTATCCAGCAAGTATACGGAGTCCTAAACCTAGCCGGCAAGTATGCCGCCTTCCGTCTTGGTCTTGGTGGCTTCATGGGCTTCAGTCTTGGGCCTCCTCCTTGCCGGCATCCGCCTTCCTTGGTCGTCAGCTATCTGGGCCGCCCGGTAGGCAAAGCCTTCACCACCACTGCGGGCCACCCTGGACTAGCCGGATTGATCCATGCTGGTGATACCCCTAGTAGGTATATCCCCAACATTAGCCCCTGGGAGGGTTCGAGTTCTTCAGGCGCCGTCTTCTTTGTCGGCAACGTCCGCCTTGTCTTGTAAGCGTCTGAAGAGCTTGAAGCATTCCATAGTTGAAAGTAAGCGGCGGTCCGCCTAAAGTAGTCGGACAACTTGCCGCCATCATGGGAAAGACGGCCTGACCATTGTCAGGAATCTTCCTGGCACCAGTCTTGTCAATTGACTAGGCTCGTCAAATGTTGACGGATGACGCCATGCAGTCCACGACAGTTTGGACTTGGGCATGCGTCATGATGGTTTCTCCACCACGCACAGAAATCGGAGCGAGGCCGCAGACGCCGTTGCCACGACGTGCAAATCGTGGGCACGTGGCGGAAATCTCGCGTCCCCCTAATTTTAGGCACGGATCTTGGCGCGTGGGGATAAATACCTCCAAAGGGCACATCGATGCACTTCTTCCTCATTCGCACACCCACCGTGGCCTCCTCACCTTCCCGAGCTCAACTCCTCCTCGAACTCAACTCCGGCGAGCACGAGCAGCGCCCTCTCCCCAAATGGCGAGCACTCAGCAGGATGCGGCGGCGACGGCGGCACTGGCTGCGGCTCTTCGACCCCCGCCGGATCTGGATCTGTTCCAGCGGCGGCGGCGGCGGTGCCTGCAGGCGCATCGATGACCTCTCCCGCGGCCACCGTGGCCACGGGCGGGGTTTCTACTTCTTCCCAGCTCCGACGGCGCCTGCGACCGCCGCTCCAACTTTTCCCCTCCCATCCCTCGCGGCTACCAGCTCAGAGGCCGCGGCGGAATCTGCCGCCGACGAGGATGACGACGTCGAGGAAGAGGAAGAGGCTGGAGACCTGGGTTCCAGGTACTGGCTGCCGTCAGTTATGACGTCAGCATATCTGAAGGAACTGGAGGAAGGCGGATACATTCCGCCAAAGACGGAATGCTCCTGGAGGGTTCCAGGCGACGAGGCGGTGCCTGACCCCCAAGACGGCGAGCGTGTCATGTTGGCTTCGCATAGCCTTCGCGGTATGTCTCTGCCGCTTTCCGCCTTCTTCTTGGCGGTGCTTAGTTTTTATGGGCTGCAGCCACACAACATAGCGCCCAACAGTATTCTAGTGCTAGCCGGCTTCCAGGCTTTGTGCGAAGGGTACTTAGGCATAGCTGCGTCCATAGAGCTGTTTAAGTACTGCTTCCTGTGCCGCCGGCAAACCATACCAGGCGGCCACCTAGCAACCTGCGGTAGTGTTACGTTCAACTGCCGCCAACCCGACTGGTACCCAAAAATACCATACATCGAGTCGGTGAAGCACTGGACCAGCACTTTCTTTTACTGCAAGGACATCCCGACACCTGGCAGCACGCAAGGGATGCCAGCCTTCGTCAACGGTCCGCCAACCCACAAGGCTTGCTGGACAGCAAAAGTGCCGCTCAGCAGCTTGCCGGAAGAACTTCGAGTTGCCGTTAGGCGGATCGATTCTTGACGAAGACGATGTTGGCTCCACGACTTGACGGAGTTGACACCGTCATCTGCTGGGTGTCGAGGAAGATTATGCCTCTCCGCCATCGCCCACTGAAGATGTGCGAGTACAAGGCGGACGACGCCGGCAACAGCACCCTTGATCAGGATGCCTTGGAGTACCGGCTTAGAGAGCTTATCAAGCCTCTGTCGGTGAAGGCGGCTGAAGGCGTCGCCATGTTCACTCATAACAACCCAGCCCCAGCGGTAGTGAAAGCTACTTTGTTATTTCACTAACATCCTTGCCCACTAGGTACTGAATTAATATTGTCTTGCTTCCTTTTCAGCTACAAACCTTGGGAGAGGACGAGCTGGCCCCAAACTGGTATGATACAGGTGCCAGCAAGTCGAAGAAGCGCAAGCTGAGCTCCTCCACCAAGGATTTGGAGAAGAGGAAGAAGGCGGCCACCTCTGCCGACGCAGAGGATGAGACCGTGGGGAACGTTCCCTTGAAGCGGTTAGCAAACTTTGGCTTCCCTGACTTGGATATTTTAATATGTTTGTGCTGACAAACTTGCATGTTTCTGCTTACAGAGGCAAGCCTACCATGCCCAAACTCCGCTCCAACTTGAAGATTGCTGCCGGCAGGGGCAAGCCACCACGTTCTTCTCCAGCTGCTGCGCCGACAACGCCCACAGTTGGCGTTCCCGTGGTTGTGTGCCAGGGAACGTACACAGCTGCCGGTACCGCAGAGGCGGCTACAGAGAAGATGGCGGGCAAGAAATCAGTTGCCGGCATAACTTTTTCCAAGACGGCTGAAGCTTCGGCTAGTGATGCCGCTCGATTTATCGCCATGAAGCAGGAGATGGATGACCAGATGGCGGCCGAACAAGGCGGATCGTCCACTCATCCTGGCTCCCAACCTGGCAAAGGGTTGCAAGACCCCCGGCAAACACTGAAGACCATGCGTGACGGTACCCGCAACTGGTACGCACACATGGACGAACTCCACGACACCCTGCACGGACAACTTGAGGTAAAATAGCCTATGGTCCCAGCCCCCGAGCACTTTGGCGGCTGAAAAATTTAGCCGGCAAAGTGGTCTCGTTGACTAAATAGCGCTAACCATAATGTTGCTTTCGTGCATGCAGGCCGTTCTTGCTTCCAATCTTGAGCTATTTCGTGCTCAAGAGATGAAGAAGAAGGAATGCGAGGAACTGCAGCAGGACGTGGAGTTGAAGAACGCCCAAATTGCGAGTTTGGAAGAAGCTCGCAAGAAGGATGAAGGTGACAAAGCTTTCTTTGCCTTCTTTTCGTCCGACTTCTTTTCCTTTTCCGACAAGTATTTTAGTCGTCTTTTCTTTTTATTTGTAGAATTATTAAACACTGCGCAAGATATTCTCAAGAACTCCACTGACATGCAAGCTTTGATGAACGAAGCTGCAGATCTTGCCGGGCTGGTGACCAAGCTGAAGGCGGATCACGCCAAGGAGCTGGATGATCGTGCGTTGGCTCATGCTGCCGAAGTTAGCAAGTTGACTGGACAACTTGAGGCCATGAGCAACAACCTTGACCAGGTGAACAAGAACGCCAAGGAGCAGCAGGACCAACTGTCAAAGGCGGTCCAGCTAGCCCAAGAAACGCTTGAGAACCATCTGGATGAGGTCAACGCCATCCACGACCATGTCTTGGGTATGCCTCCAGTCCTTCATTTTTGTCACCTTGCTTTCTTGATACTTGAAGCTGCAGTGTGTAACTTTGTGTTTGTGCAGTGCCGGCTAGCTGGGAGATGACCTGGCCACAACGCCGCGCCTTGCTCGGATCTTGAAAATTGGCGAAATCGTCAACCAGATTGTCGGCGCCGGCAAATCATTTGCCGCCAAGTTCTACCCTGGGGAAGACGGCGATCCCGTCATCTTCGATGCTCTGCCGGAGTTGCTGGAGAAGGCGACAGCTGAACACGACAACACACTACGCTCAGCAGCACGAGGCGGTGCCAAGTTGGCATTGGCGATGACGGCGGCGTGGTACCCGGAGGCTGATATTCATCAAGTCACCGAGTACTTCCCCACCGAAGACGAAAACAGCCAAGCCATCGTGATGCAGGACGTGCTGCGGTCTGTTCGCGGCTATGCGACCCGGGTTGCCAACATGGTTGACATCCGCAAGTTCTACAAGGAACACCCGGACCCGCATGTTGCCGTTGCTGATCCCTCCTTGGCAGATCCTGAAGCTTCCCGCGGCGAAGAAGGCGAAGCCGGAACCGACAAGCGCAGCCCCAAGGATGGCGGAGCCAGCCCCAAGAATGCCGGCGTTAGCCCCCAGGATCTCTCCACCAGCTCTACGAAGGCGGCAATCCCTTAGACTTCCTCCTGCAAAGGCAGCACAAAACACTGCGTTAATCTGTTAACGCATAAAACTTTATTTTGGGTTGTAAATATTTATGGGCCAACTTTTATGCTACACTTGGCGGTAGGCTTACTTAAGTGGCCCGCCTTAATATGTATCTCGCCTGCATGTTTAGCTTTTTCATATGTTGGCGGAACCTCATCTTAGTTACTTTAGCTGAGCCAACCAGGTGCAATACCAACTAATTTAGACTCAGAGACCAAAGCCAGCATGTTGGTGCCAACGACATACTACTAGGCGACCCACATACAAACAGACAGATAAGCATATTAGGCGGTGCAAAGATTGTTTGCGTTTTTAGCCGGCAGACGGCAAATGTCAAAAAAGTTTGGACCTTAGCACGGAGCAAAACTTATTTTATTTGGTAACTTTTATGACAACAGATATATGATTGCGAGAAAAGACAAAAGATGGCATGATCCCAAAACTGAATGAGCAAACCACAGACTTTTATTTCATAATCATATAGTACTTATTACAATGTGGAAATTGCTAAGTGTAAAAAGGACGTAGCTGCTCAATGTTCCAGGGTCGCTTGGTTTCTTCGTACTTGTCGTCAACCTTCCTTTTGCGCTTGCGACCTCGCTTCTTCTTGTATCCGTCACGTGCATCGACCAAGTAATAAGAACCATTGAGCAACACCTTACTGACCACAAAAGGTCCTTCCCAAGGCGGGGATAACTTATGCAAGCCCTTTCTATCTTGGATTAGGCGGAGAACCAGGTCACCCACTCTAAAACTTCTTTGCCTCACCCTTCTGCTGTGATAACGCCTCAAACTTTGCTGATAGATGGCGGATCGCGCAAGGGCAACATCTCGTTCTTCATCAAGTAGGTCAAGGCCATCCTGTCTTGCATCTTCTGCGTCCTCCTGGACGTAGGCTTGGATTCTGGGAGAATCGTACATCATGTCGGTTGGCAACACTGCTTCTGCGCCATAGACTAAGAAGAAAGGAGTAAACTTGGTTGATCTGTTTGGAGTTGTGCGTAAACTCCAAAGGACAGACTGCAATTCATCCACCCAAGCCCCAGCCGCTCTGTGCAATGGTACTTCGAGACGTGGTTTGATTCCTTGTAGGACTAAACCATTTGTACGCTCTACTTGACCGTTTGCTTGCGGATGCGCGACGGAGGCTAGATCTAGGCGGATACCATGCTTATAACAGTATTCCTCGACTTCGCCTTGCGACAAGTTAGTGCCATTGTCGGTGATAATGCTATGAGGCACCCCGAACCGAGAGATTATTCCCCACAGAAAGTTTGCGGCTGTGGCGCCGTCTAGCTTTTTGATAGGCTTAGCTTCAACCCATTTGGTAAACTTGTCTACAGCCACAAGTAAATGTGTGTAGCCACCAGGCGCCGTTTTAAACGGACCAACCATGTCCAAGCCCCAGACTGCGAAAGGCCACGTGATGGGTATTGTTTTAAGCTCTTGAGCCGGCATATGTGATTGTCTGGCATAAAGTTGGCAGCCCCTGCACCTTTTAACAATGTCTTCTGCATCTTGCTTGGCTGTCAACCAATAGAAACCTTGTCGGAAGGCTTTTGAAACAAGGGCGCGTGAAGAAGCATGATGTCCACATACGCCGGCATGTATCTCATCCAACAATCTCTGCCTTCTTCGGGCGAAATGCAGCGTTGGTAAACACCAGTGGTGCTACGCTTGTACAATTCACCTTTGATTATTGTAAATGCCTTGGCTCTTCTTATTATTTGCCTTTTCAAAACCTCATCATCCGGTAACTCCTGATTGATCAGGAAGTCCAAATATGGCGTCGTCCAATCCGGCTTTACCAAGTAGACGGCATAGCTAGCACTATCAACTGGTTCTGCCGACTCTGGGTCAAGGAGGTCTGCTCCTTTAATTGACGGCTTGTGTAGGTGTTCCAGGAAAACATCTTTTGGTACCTTTTTGCGTTCAGATCCCATTCTGGCAAGTGTATCTGCCGCCTCATTTTGAGTTCTTGGGATATGGCGGACCTCGTAGCCTAGAAAACACTTGGCGAATTCGTCAACGGTAGCTCGATATGCCGCCATTGTTTCGCTCTTTGTGTCCCAAGTACCACGTATCTGTTGCGCCACCAAATCTGAATCTCCGTAGCAGAGGACACGTTGGACGCCAAGTTCCTTGGCAATGTGTAAACCATGAAGGAGAGCTTCGTATCAGCAACATTATTAGTTGCCTTGAAGTGTATTTGTAACACATAACTAAGCTTGTCTCCTTGAGGGTTTCTTAAAACAATGCCAGCCCCCGAGCCCTGGAGCATTTTTGATCCATCAAAGTGCATGATCCAGTATGCATCTTCAGGGAGAGGTACTTCGTCCATGGCCTCCGTCCAATCAGCTACGAAATCTGCTAAGGCTTGAGACTTAATGGCCGTTCTGGGCTTATACGAGATGTCGAAGGCGGCAAGTTCAATGCCCCATTTGGCAACGCGGCCTGTTGCATCTGTATTATTGATGATATCCCCCAGAGGTGCCTTGCTCACCACGGTTATTGAATGTTCCTGGAAGTAGTGCCTTAACTTCCTGGCGGCGTAAAAAACACCGTAGACCAATTTCTGGTAATGCGGATAACGCTGTTTTGAGGCGGAAAATACTTCACTGATGAAGTAAACCGGACGTTGTTCCGGCAAGTCTGAAATTTCCGTCTTGCGTTCCACAACCAGTACCACACTAACAACTAAGTTAGTTGCGGCAATATAGAGCAGCATTGGTTCCTGCGAACGAGGAGCTGCCAAAATTGGAGCAGACGTTAACGCGTCCTTGAGTTGCTGCAAGGCGGCGTCTGCTTCGTCTGTCCACTCGAAGTTGTCGGATTTCTTCAGAAGCCGGTAGAGAGGCAGCGCCTTCTCACCAAGACGGCTAATGAAACGACTGACGGCAGCCGCCGATCCGGCAAGTCGCTGCACGTCCTTCAGGTCCTTGGGCCTGGATATGTTGAGGATCGCTTTGATTTTTTCTGGATTCACCTCTATCCCTCGTTCGGAAACGATAAAGCCAAGCAATTTGCCGGCAGGAACCCCGAAGACGCATTTTTTCGGGTTGAGTTTCATCCTGTATACCCGGAGGCTATCAAAGGTTTCTCTCAAATCATCAAGCAAATCTGCCTTCTTTCTTGACATGACGGCAATGTCGTCAACATAGACGTGAACATTGCGGCCAATTTGCTCGTGAAGGCATCTTTGCATACACCGCTGATACGTTGCGCCGGCATTTTTTAGACCGAAGGGCATCGTGATGTAGCAGAAGGTCCCATAGGGTGTAGTGAACGCTGTTTTGATTTGGTCGGATTCTCGCATTTTGATTTGGTGGTACCCGGAGTACGCATCCAAAAAGCACAGCAGCTCGGAGCCGGCTGTGGAGTCTATGACCTGATCTATACGAGGCAAAGCAAAGTGGTCCTTAGGACAGCACTTGTTCAAACCGGTATAATCAATGCACATTCTCATTTCCTTATTAGGTTTTGGAACCATTACAGGATTTGCCAACCAATCAGTGTGTACTACCTCCCTAATGAACTTGGCTTCTTGCAACTTGATGATCTCCTTGCCTATTGCTGTCCGCTTCTTCTCACCGTAGCGTCTTATTCCTTGCTTCACTGGTTTGGCTCCTTCGTAGACGTTAAGAGAATGCTCGGCAAGTTCCCTCGGGACACCTGGCATGTCGGCTGACGACCATGCAAAGATGTCCTGATTCTCACGGAGGAACCTGACGAGCGCGCTTTCCTATTTGTCGTCCAAGCCAGCCCCTATGGTGACTTGCTTGGAGCTGTCACCTGGGACCAGATCCGCCTTCTTTGTGTCTTCGGACGCCTTGAAAGTGTTCTTTTGCTCAGCGGTCTTTACATGCTCCGGCAACTGTGATGTATCGAGCTCTTTCTTCAACATGGCTAACTCCTCTGCGTGGAGGACTGCCTCAGCGAAGGCGGCATTGCCACGCTCACACTCCTTTGCTTTCTTGAAGTTGCCACTGATGGTAATTGTACCATTGGGTCCCGGCATCTTCAGCTTGCTGTATATGTAACACGGGCGAGCCATGAATTTGGCGAAAGCTGGCCGTCCAAAAATGGCGTGGTAGGCACTTTTGAAGGGGACTACTTCGAACCTGAGATACTCCGAGCGGTAGTTTGTCTCAGGCCCAAAAGTAACCTCCAATCTGATGCTTCCCATTGACTTGCCTTGCTTTCCCGGAACAATGCCATGAAACTTGACTTTGCTATAGTCAAGCTGGCTTTCCGACAAGTTCATGCGCTTCAGAGTGTCCGCGTAGATGATGTTGAGGCTACTGCCGCCATCCATCAACACCTTGGTGAGCCTGAAGTTATCGACAATAGGGTCGACGACAAGGCCGTATTTGCCGGGGTGAGGAACGTGATCTGGATGATCATCTCTATCCCAGGTTATTGGCTCCTCTGACCAGTCTAGATACTGGGGAACGTCTGGTACTGTGGCGTTTAGCTCGCGCATCTCCGCCTTTTCTTCTTTTGCCGAAGGAGTGCCCAGGAAGCACACCAATTGGCCATGTACCTTGGGATATTTCCTTTCTTTACGCATCAGCTTGGGTTCCTCATCCTCTGACATGGACATAGCCCCATCATCGTCTTCCTTCTTTGTCTTCTCAGCCTTTTTGCTCTTTTTTGATTTCCAGCCAACCTCGGGGTCTTTCTTGAAGTCCTCCATGAACCGGCATTCCCCTAATGTGTGGTTGACTTTGCCTAAGGACGCGTGGATTGGGCAAGGCAAGGCTTTCGCCTGATCATACGTCAGGCGCTGCTTGCTGGAGCCGCCATCTTTACCCTTTCCTTTCCACTTGCGGTTGCTGCCTTTGCCTTCGAAGGCGGCGGCGACCTCGTTTGATGGTCCGGCTTTGTCATCCTGGGGAGCCTTGCGTTTGTGACTTGCCGCCTGTTTGGCGCCATATCATGTGCGCCATCTCCATCGCGTGCATCGTCATCCGCCTGTGCGTACATGGCTGCTACTTCGAGCATGACTCCGAGATCCTTGACTTGCATGCGTACGAGCTTATGTCTGAGACTTGAGCCCTTCAGGAGGCCCGTGGTGAAGGCATGGATTGCTTGATTGTCGTCTACGTTCTCGCAGCTTGCCTTTGTTTGAATCCACCTTGCCAAGAAGCTTGTAGCTGTTTCATCTGGCTTTTGCACGCAACGAACCAAATCTGTGTATGTATTGGGTCGCTTGTACGTGCCTTGGAAGTGCTGCGTGAACACCTTTTCCATGTCATGCCAGCTATGAATGCTTTTCTCCGGCAAGTTTTCGATCCAGCTTCGGGCTGTCCCCTCCAACATGAGGGGAAGGAAGCGTGCGCGACGAGGCCATTGCCTCCAGCAATTTCAACTGCCAGCGCGTAGTCCGACAACCATGAGTTTGGCTTGTCCGCTCCATTGTACCTTTGATGAGTTTTTGACACTGACGTCATGTCTCTGGGTACTTGAACGTTGCGGATGGCTGGGCCAAAGCACTCAGGTCCTAGATAGGCATCTTGCTTTCCAGCCTTGATGTCATTGAGACGATGTCTCGCGTCTTGCGGACTGAGCTGTTTGCCAGATCTATCAGCATGTGGCTCGTCCTGCGCTGCCCGGCTGTGCCTAGGCTCATTGTTGTGTCCCCGGCTTCCGCCTTCGTGCCTGGGCACTGGTGGTGGGGACTGTGTGCGGTCCCTGCTTCTTCTTGGCGGCGGGGCATCGTCGCGGTTGCCGCCACCCTTGGCGGCTGCTTGCTGCCCCTGCTTCCGCCTTCATCCCGCCTAGGCGGAGGAGGTGAGGCCTTGCGCCTGTTGCCGGTCCTGGATGCCTCATCACGCTGCCTTTTTGGAGGTGGTGATTTGCGTGGGTCTTTCTCCTTGTCCTTCCCTTTTCCGTGGCTACTGGAACCGGACGGATCTTCTGGGTTGCCACCGGCCGCAGCTTTGCAAGCGTTGGATTTTGATTCCAACTTTCCTCCCCTTGCGTCCGCCATGTCGGCGCGAGAATCAGCACGGGCCTGCTGCTCTAGAGCTTTGCGAGCAAGGATCGATGCGTAGTAGATCTTCTCGTCCTTGTCATAGTCATCATTGTTGAGGATGTCCAAGGCGGCCGCAGTGTTGAGGACAGGTGTTGCGAGGATGACGTCCCCGTTCTTGTCCTTACGCTGCGGTGCTGTAGCCCACTCGAAACCAAGCTTTTGGGCAGGGGATTTGAAGGTGTCATGATCCCTGCCTTTCCTACCTCTCTTCTCCGCCACTTGTCCTGCCGGCTTGGGCAATGGGGTGGTGGTGAAAAGATTACGCTTGGGGTCGCACTTGGCAGTTATCTTGGCGTTTTCCTCCTTGGCTTCGTCGAGGAGGCTCTGGACCTCTGCTTGCTTGCTTTTGAGGTACTCAGTTTGCTCCACCAAGGTGTTCCGAAGTTTCTCCAAATCAGCCGGATTGGTTTTGTCGTTTACCGGCGTGTGAAGAACTTCCGCCAGAGCCGCCATGCTTCCTATCTTGCTGGGCTCGCCCTTCTCCAGATTTTCTTCTTTGGAGCCCCAGGAGGCTCTGGAAACTGTGGATCGGTTGCCGGGGTCCCCAGGTTGGCGGCGTCAGTTGCCGCCTTCTCTGAAGCTGCGCCGGTGACATCCGCCACAAAGATCTGCTGCATGTTGACGGAAGAGCCCGTAGCCGCCTCAGATGGCGGAGGATCAGGTGTAATAAAACACTTCTTGACCCGTTGCTCAAACATGCTGGCAGAATCTTCTTCGGAATCAGAGTCTACGTTGACGTGAACGGTAGATCTGGATCCGGCATCCGACATCACATCATCCTGGAGTGCAGGAAGAATAGATTCGGGATCTTGACTGTTGGGCTGGGAGTCTGATCCCAGTCCCGTCATGCCGACAAAGTGTAGATCTGAATCTGCGGACTCCTCAGAGGAGGCAAACTCAGATCCGTCTTGATTGTAGGGCGGGTGGGATGGCGAATAAATTCGCGGCAAACCATACGCCTCAGAAGTGTAGCCGATGAACACATCGACGCCGCCAAACGGCACAACTCCGCATCCGACAATGTAGTCGTCTGCGGGGATGTAGGACTCGTCGCAGCTGATGTAGTGACTGTCGCCGTAGCGAACAGCGCGACCGACGGCGATTGTTTCGCCGATGCCGCCAAGAGTTCCCGCCTGGAACGTGACGCCTGACGCCTTAGGCCCCACGGTGGGCGCCAACTGTCGTCGTATCGGCATTTTGGATAGGAGACGGGGTCCTGCTAGCCGAGGGTGAACGTAGGGCAAGAAGGTGGACGTCGTCAAGGTCGGGATTGTACACGGCGGTTTACCCAGCTTCAGGCACCACGGCGGTGGCGGTGCCCTACGTGCTGCTATAATTCACTATAAGGCAATATCGCCGTGAACAGGTTACAATGAGTTGGTTGTCTATCAAAGGTTGCCCTAAAGGCGCCCGAGGTCCAGCTTATATAGGCGGCTGGACCTAGGGTTACAAGGTGAATACGTATCCAGCAAGTATACGGAGTCCTAAACCTAGCCGGCAAGTATGCCGCCTTCCGTCTTGGTCTTGGTGGCTTCATGGGCTTCAGTCTTGGGCCTCCTCCTTGCCGGCATCCGCCTTCCTTGGTCGTCAGCTATCTGGGCCGCCCGGTAGGCAAAGCCTTCACCACCACTGCGGGCCACCCTGGACTAGCCGGATTGATCCATGCTGGTGATACCCCTAGTAGGTATATCCCCAACACCCTTGAAATTAGTTCTTATCTTGAGCATAAAATTGATGCCCCTTATAAATCTGAAAGTTTTGGCATACTTAAATATTGTTATGATACCTATAAGGATAATAATTCTTATATTACTGAACATCTTAAGAGGATGAAACTTATGCCTTGCAGGAACCTGTGCAAGAAGAAATTGCTGAAGCTGAAAACTCATTGGATGAAAAAGAGGAAGAGAGTGATGAACAAAAGGAGGATCTACCTTCTAATGATAGTAACTCCTTAACTCTTACATTATATGATTTCCGTCCATGCCTACCTAAGGAGCAAGAATGTCATATTGTTGAATGTCGTGATTCTATTGAAATATCTACTTTTGATAAATTTGAAGTAACAAACACCTTGACTCAAATGAAAGAGGAAATTACAGAAAGTAAAATGTGCTCCCTAATCTTATATATGATAATTCTCTTGATGATGGTCCTATGTTGTCTAATGATATTAATTATACTACTATTGTCAAAAGTGGGTTTAATAACCCCACTATTTTTGAGCTTAATAAAAATTATGTGTTTGTAGATCATGAAAAGCATGCTTTATGTGATAGTTATATTGTTGAGTTTGTTCGTGATGCTACTGAAAGTTATTATGAGAGAGGAAAATATGGTAGTAAAAGTTTTCAAGTTACTAAAACACCTCTCTTTTTGTTCAAAGTTTTGAAGTTGCATTTGTTTCGTCTTTCTATGCTAATTGCTTTATATTTCAATAATATATTCTATTACAAGATTCCTTTGCATAGGAAGTGGGTTAGACTTAAATTTGTTTGATATTTGCATCTTGATGCTCTCTTTTGTTTTTCAACTCTTATTTTTATGAGAGCATCATTAAAATCTTCTAGCCTAGCTAAAAGGCATTAAAGAGAGCGCTTTAGGGAGGCAACCCTTATCTTTTGTTTTAAGTTTTAGTCAAGTTGCTGTTTACTTCTGCAACAATGCCTTTGCATCTTTATTTTCTTGCATTGTTGTGCCAAGTAAGACCTCTAATAGGAAGATGATGCTAGATTTGGATTTCTGTGAAAGAACAGATTTCTCCTGTTCATCGTTTTACTTCTGTAAAATCACAGAAAATTTATTTAAATCTGAAAAATGTTCTGCGTGATCCTCAGATATGTACGCATCTTTTGTTAGTTTTGAGTTTTTCGATCTGAGCAACGTAAGTGCCTCTAAAAAATTCGTCTTTACAGACTGTTCTGTTTAGACAGATTCTGTCTTTTATTTTTCGCATTCTCTCTTTTACTAGTGTTGAGTGGAATTATTTTTTAGGGTGAAGAGCTTCACATAGCATCATTGGCAGTAGTTAATGTTAAAAGTAATGGTCATGTTTGTGTCCTTATAGAACATGTGAGTTTTTGATTGTGCACTAACCCTCTAATGAGAATTACTCTGAGTTTGGTGTGGCGGAATTTTTCAAGGGTCAAGAGAGAAAGATGATATAATGTGATCAAGAAGAGTGAAGAGCTTAAGCTTGGGGATGCTCCCATGGATCACCCCAGCATATTTCAAGAAGACTCAAGCGTCTAAGCTTGGGGATGCCCAAGGCATCCCCTTCTTCATCAGCAACTTATCAGGTCATCTCTAGTGAAACTATATTTTAATTCTTTCACATCATATGTGCTTTACTTAGAGCGTCTGTGTGCTTTTATTTTCAGTATTTTATTTTTCTTTTGGTCAACTTGATTGGACCCTAACATTCTTGATTGGGAGAGAGACACGCTCCGCTTTTTCATATGAATACTCCTATTCTTCACTTATACTTGTTGAGTATTCTTATCTAGCTATTGATATGCTTTTAGTTCCTGTTTTGCATGCATCTCTTATTCAGAGCTGTTAGTTTTTTAAAGAAAGTACTCTCTTGCTTCACTTATAATTGTTTGGAGAATTTATGTTGAAATAAGTTGATTGGTATTTGGTTGGAACAGAAAATGCTGCATGTGGTAGGTGGTATAATGGAAAAAGCTTACATATTCTTGTAGATCACTGTATTGGATAATTTGATACTTGTCAATTGTTTTGAGTTATCAAATAGTTCATGTTTAAGCTTTTGTATCATGTAGTTAAAACCTATTAATGAAGAACTACCGTAAAGCTCGTTGAAATTTGGTTTGCGTGATTGGTATCTCTAAGGTCTAGATATTTTCTAGTAAAAGGGTTTGGTTAACAAGGAAGACAGTGTAGAGTCTTATAATGCTTGCAATATGTTTTCATATAAGTCTTGCTGTGTCGGTTGATATCCAGTGTTTGCTTCAAATAACCTTGCTAGCCTAAACTCTGTACTGAGAGGGAATGCTTCTCGTGCATCCAAAACCTTGAGCCAAAATCCATGCCATCTGTGTCCACCATAACTACCTATATGTGGTATTTCCTTGCCACTCCAAGTAAAACTTTCATGTGCTACCTTTAAAGTATTCAAAAACTATTACTCCTTTTTGTGTCAATGTTTACCAAGCTCATGAGGACGGGGTGGATGTCTTTATGTCACCTGTCAAACAGACTTTACCACCGGACTAGCGGCATATACATCCGCTTATCCATTAATTTTGCAAAAAGAGCTGGCAAATGGGGTGCCCAGTCCCAATTAATTACAACTTTTACCGTTTAATTCTCTTCATATTTTTGCCCTGATTTATCAGTCAAGCAATGACAAACAGTGAAATATCTGCATGTGTAAGCAAAAGAGAAAAGGGATGATCTGCCTTGCTGGTAGAAATAACGTCCTTCATGGGAGCCGCTCTTAAAAGTCTGGTTGGCAGGGGTCATATTGTACTTTTCTATTCTCCGATTCGTTGACAATTAACAAACACCTCCCAAAACTTATTTTTACTCTCTATATGATTTCAAAAACTTAAAAAGCTCTAGCACATGATTTAATCCATGCTTCCCTCTGCGACGGGACTTTCTTTTACTTTTATGTTGAGTCTGTTTTCCTACTTCTTTCTATCTCAGAAGCAAACACTAGTGTCAACTTTGGTGCAAGAATTTTTATATGCTTGTATATTGCACTCATTATATTGCTTTGTGTTGACAAATATCCATGAGATATATATGTTGAAAGTTGAAAGCAATTGCTGAAACTTAAATCTTCCTTTGTGTTGGTTAAATACCTTTTACTTAGAATCTATTGCTTTATGAGTTAACTCTTATGCAAAACTCTTTGATGCTTGTCTCGAAAGTACTATTCATGAAAAGTTTTTGCTTATATGATTCAGTTGTTTGCTAATTATCTACTTGCTAGCAAACTATAGACCATTGACCTGGATCACTTCATTCATAACATGTGCTTTACAATACTATTTGATCAAGATTATGATGATAGCATGTTACCTCAGAAATTATTTTGTTTTTATCGTTTTACCTACTCGAGGACGAGTAGAACTAAGCTTGGGGATGCTTGATACGTCTCAAACGTATCTATAATTTCTGATGTTCCATGTTGATATTATACCAATTGTTACATGTTTTATATACACTTCATAGCATTTTTATGTATTTTCTGGGACTAACCTATTAACAAGATGCCACAGTGCCAGTTCCTGTTTTCTGTTGTTTTTGTATTTCAGAAAAGTTGTTCTGGAAATATTCTCGGAATTGGACGAAACCTGGATAGGACCTCCTATTTTTCCAACACATACATGAAGTCTGAAGGAGAGACGGAGGCGACCGAGGAGGGCGCCACACCCTAGGGCAGCGCGGCCCCCCTCCAACCGCGCCGTGGTGGGGTGTGGGCCCCTCGGGTCGCTCCAGCCGCCGCCCTTTCGCCTATTTATTCATCTTCACGGAAAACCCTAGACACCCGAGCCTCCATCTACGAAAAGTTCCGTAGCCGCCGCCGTCATCAACCCTAGCTCGGGAGGGTTCTGAAGCTCTTCCTGGCACCCTGCCGGAGAGGGGAATCATCACCGGAGGCTCTACATCACCATGCCTGCCTCCGGAGTGATGCGTGAGTAGTTCATCTTTGAACTACGGGTCCATAGCAGTAGCTAGATGGTTGTCTCTCTACTTTATGCTATCATGTTTAGATCTTGTGAGCTGCCTATCATGATCAAGATCATCTTATTGTAATGCTACATGTTGTGTTTGTTGGGATCCGATGAATATTGAATACTATGTCAAGTTGATTATCAATCTATCTTATATGTTATTTATGATCTTGCATGCTTTATGTTACTAGTAGATGCTTGGGCCAAGTTGATGCTTGTAACTCCAAGAGTTAGTATTTATGCTAGATAGTGGGTTCATGCCTCCAGTAATCTGGGAGAGTGACAGCAACTTCTAAGATTGTGGATGTGTTGTTGCCACTAGGGTTAAAATAACCGATGCTTAGCTTAAGGGTGCGCCGTTAGGTCTAATGCATTTGTTTACATTACGCACATTAATTAATGCGATTATCCGTTGCTTGCAACTGAATACCAACATGGAACTCGGTATGACAACCTGGAGGTGGATTATTAGTCATAGACGCTGTTGGATAACGGTCTATGTATTTTGTCGTAATGCCCACATGAATATCATAGTAATCATCATGTCATATATATGCATTGTCATGCGCTCAATATTTTGTCAATTGCCCAGCTGTAATTTGTTCACCCAGCATGTTAGTTTTTCTTTTATGGAGAGACACCACTAGTGAACTGTGGACCTCGGTCCATTCTTTTACACTGATAATACAACCAACTGCAATCATTGTTCCATTTCATTCTCTGCAATTAAACACTATTTTCCACACCATACGTTTAATCCTTTGTTTTCAGCAAGCCAGGAAGACTGACACCCTTCCTATTTTGTTGGGGCAAATTAGTTTGATTGTGTTGTGTGCAGGTTCCACGTCAACAGCCGAAATCTCTTCCACACGCATGTACTTTTCTGGCACCGTTGACAACCTTCAGAAGTGCTTCTTGCTCCTACTGGATCTGATAACCTTGGTATCTTACTGAGGGAAACTTGCTGCTGCACTGCTTCATACCTTCCTCTTGGGTCTCCCAACGAACGTGTGTCCCACGTCATCAGGATACAATGCCTGCACGCACTGTTTAGGTCAGACTGAAAGTATACATTTAGGTGACAAGAATGTGTACCCAGGGCATCGTCGATTTCTTCCAAAACAGCATCCCGTCAGAAAGAAAGGCAAGCATTTCATAGGTGAGGCAGATCACCGGACGAAGCCTACCTGCCCTACTGGTGATGATATATATGACATGGTCAAAGATTTAAAAGAAATCTTTGGAAAGGGTCCTGACGGACTATCTGTTCCGAATGACGCTGACAATCACTGACAAGGGTATACATCTCTGGTACCCTACCGTGAGGGTACCTGGTGCACGTGACGACTAAGGCCCAGTAGCGAAGAACCCACTCGAAGCCCAAGACAAGAGGCCCAAGAAGATGGAGTACCCTCCAAGATTAGACATGTGCATAGTCGGTTTAAATCTTTCCTTACGTGTAAACTGGGTCGGTTACGAACTCCCGAGACCCAGCCTATTTAAAGGCTGGGAGGGGTGCCGATCCAGGGACAAGCCATACTCGAACCACCAAAGCTCTAGCGAGATCGCCATCTCGCCGGAGCCACCTTGTAACCTCATAATCTCCCACGATCAATAACAGACAGCAAGAAGTAGGGTCTTTACCTCCACCCGAGGGGCCTGAACCTGGGTAAATCTTTGCCTCTGCTTGTCAGCCGATGAAACTACCAGTACTACCACGATCTCTCCCCATAATCTCAACCCTAGGTCCTTAACCATGGGATTTGATGAGTGTACCTCTCATCAATTGGCGCCGTCTGTGGGAAAGAATAGTGCTGGACTCACGGTTTCTTCGGTTCCATCGGAAAATGGCGACTCGCCGATCGGATCTACAAACGGCAACTCGCCGGCTGCATCAACAAACCAGAACTCGCCGACTCAGGCGGCACACGGCAACTCGCCGACTCACTCGACAAACGGCAGCACGCCAGCTTCACCCGCAAAAAGCGCATCGGATCTTCTGATGGATTTCGAGCCACACTCGCCAGAATTCCAGGAGGCCTTCTCCGATCTCGAGTCAGGTTTGGGTTTAACCGTTGGTTCGTTCAATTTTTTCGTCAACAAGCTTGGTGTGCAGGACTTGATGGATCCACGCCAACTCGCGACTTCCACACCCGAGGCTCCATCGGCTATGACTCCTTCGACTGCGGATCCATCAACTGCGTCCATACCATCGTCAACTCTCCAAGCCTGTTCATCTGTAACAACCATGTCGACTCGAGAGATGAATGAGCTCATCAACGAACTCCAAGGAGAGGAGGCCGAATCAGCATACCCACAAACGATCCCGAGCTCGATCTCCCACTCGAGGATACTTTCGACTGCGGGATCTCCCTCAGCGACTTCGACGAGCCCGAAACTCATATCGACAACTACGTCGACTCCGAGATCTGCACCAACAACAACTTCGACTTCGAGATTCATAACAACGTCAACACCGAGATGAGCATAGGCGATGAAGGCATCGACAGCGAGATCCGTCCAGACGGACCACTCCGACATGAGCCTTGATGATGATGTCGAGTCCATGACGGGACTCGAAGACACACATACATACCCTCGGGTAATACCCCAGGAGTCTTCGTCGCCATCGCCGCAGAATCATGAGATGCTGCGGCCAGCCGCAGGCCTACAGAATTCCCGTACACAGTTACTATGCCGGACGGAGTCACAACTCTCACACTGCTGAGATGGCAGCAAAAGCAGATAAAGTCATCAAGAGTGCACAATGATGCCCAGACGCAACACGGAGGAGATGTTGACCTTCCAGTACTTCAACTGGCAGGAAACACTTCGACTGCAGCAGATCAGAGCAACACTCGAAGAACGTAAAAAGCAAGCTAGCTTGTCGAGTGCGCGAAGAAGACAGCTCTCCCTGAGCTCCACCGGGCAGCAGACACAAGACCCAGATCAAGGTTGTCACACCTCTCGCCGGACAAGGCGGCACTCACCCGCAACTTAGGCAACTCTTTCATGACATACGACGAAGAAGGAGTGCCAGTACCCAAAAAGCTGCGGGTGCCCTCTTTACTGCTGCTGCATACCTAGAGGCAATCAAGCCTCCAGCTGATGACCCAATGCAAAACTACATCGCCAACAGATCAAATCACTCGCCTAGCAGCAAAGGCCATACGCCAAATCCCAACAGCTCCAGCAGGGAGTCGAGATCGTGCCATAGTTGACACACGTCGAGAAGAGCATAACCAGTGGCCGCCGCCAC
The DNA here is from genome assembly GCA_947311845.1 of Poa pratensis. Taxonomy (NCBI): domain Eukaryota; kingdom Viridiplantae; phylum Streptophyta; class Magnoliopsida; order Poales; family Poaceae; genus Poa; species Poa pratensis. Next base: position 14,177,650 of record CAMZMU010000110.1, read on the forward strand.
CACTCGAAGGAAAGAAGCAGCTCACCCAGGCGCAGATCCAGGAGCAGATCACGCAGATCTTATAGTAGCGACTCATACTCTGATCGAGAGCCTGAGCCACATGGAGCTCTGTGCTTCACTCGACGCGTCCGCGAGACACGGATGCCCAAAGGGTTCAAACTCACATCTGAACAGCCCAAGTACACGGGTCGACAGGAACCTTCGGGTGGCTGAAGACTACAGGCTGGCTGTCGCGTGCCAGCGAGGCACAAACACCACAGCCATGCAATACATACGACTCATGCTCGAAGGCACAGCCCGCGACTGGCTCAAGGCCCTACCTCCATCAAAGTACGACTCGTGGGATCACTTCCGCATGACTTCATCAAAAACTTCGAGCCTCTATGTGAGCGCCCAAAAACATTTGAGGAGCTTCGAGCTTGTGTTCAACGATCAGACGAAACGTTGAGGTCATACATCAGACGATGGACTGAGATACGCAACTCAGTCGGAGTAATTTCAGAAGATATGGCCATGGACGCTTTCATAATGGGACTCGCCAGGCGAGACCTCAAAGAAGCACTTGGTCGCAAAAAGCCAACCTCTGTGGCTAACCTCTTGATGACCGCGACTGAGTGGGCAGACGGAGAAGACATGGCGCGCACCACACGCGGGTCCTCACCCCGTGACAATCATGAAAGCGGCAGTCGAAGCCGCAGAGACTCGTACAGAGACGACCGAAGGCGCAAGCGTTCAAAACGTCACTACGACGATGACAGACCCGAGTTCATGGCGGCTGGGTTCTCCACACCCCGCAACGACCAAGACAGAAGCGACCGACGGTCAGAAGATCGACGGGACAGTCGAGATGATCGACGGACAGTCGAGATGATCGCGAGACAGTCGAGACGCGGCCAACGCAGTGACGCTACAAGAGGAAAGACTGGCGCAAGTCACGATCCGGAGCACAATCCGAGCGATCATTCGAAGAAAAGATGGATGCTGATTGCAGATTCCACCTGTACAAGGGAAGACGGAAAACTGCGCTCCAATCACTCGATGAGAAACTGCAGGGAGTTCGACCAAATGGCGACTGATTACATAAATCTCAGAAAGGCAACAGCCGCAAACGCACCTGCACCCGCGCCCGTGCCTCAGCCAAACAATGTGCCCGTTCTGATGGCACCACCTCCACAGCCTCACGCAGGCGGAACATCGCGGGTGCCATACAACTGTACCTCGGGTGGACGAACCTCAGTACCCTCCACCCCAAGGGCAGATGTACATGATACAGAAAGGTCGCCCTTCCAACAGGGAGCAAAAACTTCGCACTCGACAAGTAAACATGGCGGTCATGTCACCTCCTGCTGTAACTGAATTCTTGAAGGATCCGAACTGCAATAAGCTTCAGCAGAGAGGACACCCACCATCGGTGTTCGTCCAGGGCACTCTGCTCTGGTACTCGACGCCAAATTGGAGGCTACGCCATGTCCAAGGTCTTCATGGATGGTGGCAGCGGCATAAACATCATCTTCGCAGATACGCTCCGCAAAATGAACAGGTCAGTCGAAAACCTGCCAAATCTCAAATACCTTTCACGGTATCGTCCCAGGCAAAGCAATAAGCCCAGAAGGCACCATACAACTCGACGTAACGTTCGGGGACAAGAACCACTTCAGGACAGAGTCGATTGAGTTCGAAGTTGTCGACTGGAAGTCACAATACCATGCTATACTTGGACGCCCGACGTTCGCTCGATTCATGGCGGTGCCACATACGCATACCTCCAGCTGAAGATGCCTGGACCAAAAGGAGTAATCACAGTCAAGGAAACTTCCAAAAGTCTGACTCTTGCGACCGAGAGTTTAGCAAAATCTCTGAGATGTTCGGCATGGAAGCAACACTCGCTGATCTAGCGGTCTCCAACGATCGAACACTTATGCCGGAGCACAAAAAGGTGGCAGTCGACAGAGCATTCAATGCCACCAATGACACAAGATCGCATCAGGTGCACCCGACTGACCCGACCAAGACAGTCAATGTCTCGTCGAGTCTGCCTATCGCATAGGAAAGCGCGCTCGTCGAATTCCTCCGTGAGAACTGGGATATATTTGCATGGTGTCCAGCCGACATGCCAGGTATTCCCAGGGAATTCGCCGAGCACTCTCTCAATTATTTCCAGATGCTAAACCAGTCAAGCAAACAATGCGCCGCATATCCGGCCCAAAAGAACCGCAGTCGAAGCCGAAGTCGACAGACTACTCGCAGCAGGTTTCATCAGAGAAATCAAGAAATCACAATGGGTGGCCAACCCCGTACTCGTAGAGAAGAAGAACAGATATCCTTCGGATGTGCGTAGATTTCACGCACTCAATAAGTGCTGTCCAAAGGATCACTTTCCACTACCTCGAATCGACCAGATCGTCGACTCCACCGCCGGGTGCGCTCGCTTGTCCTTCCTGGATGCTTACTCGGGTTACCACCAGATAAGGATGAAGGAAGAGGATGAAGAGAAAACGGCGTTCATAACCCCACTCGGGGTCTACTGCTACACAACAATGCCTTTCGGGCTCAAGAACGCAGGCGCAACCTACCAGCGCATGATGCAAGACTGCCTCAAGAAGCAAATTGGGCGAAACGTCCAGGTCTATGTAGATGACATCGTCATCACAACAAGGGAGGAAAACACACTACTCGATGATTTGCGAGAGACGTTCGCAAACCTCAAACGCTTCCACATCAAGCTCAACCCGAAGAAGTGCACGTTCGGCGTGCCAGCCGGGCAACTCCTCGGGTATCTAGTCTCGGCTCGAGGAATCGAGGCAGACCCGGAGAAAATACAGGCCATCTTGACGATGCAAAGGCCTTCAAAGCTCCATGACGTGCAAAAGTTGGCGGGTCGAGTAGCAGCACTCAGTCGATTCATCAGCAAGCTGGGAAAAAGCACTCCCGTTCTATCGACTGATGAAGAAAGCAGACAAATTCGAGTGGACGCCAGAAGCCGAAGCAGCCTTCACGGACCTCAAGCGAGTCCTCACAAGCCCTCCAATCCTCGTCGCACCAAGAGAGCCACTATACCTATATGTCTCCGCAACTAACAGGGTGGTGAGCACCGTACTGGTAGTCGAACGCAGGGAGGAGGGACACGCCCAAAGCATACAACGTCCAGTCTATTACTTGAGTGAAGTGCTCTCCATATCAAAGCAGCGGTACCCGCACTATCAAAAGCTGGCCTACGCCGTGTTCATGTCCTCAAGGAAGCTGACGCATTACTTCTCCGAGCACCCGATCACTGTAATCAGCACCTCAGGGATCGGGGACATCCTCACAAACCCCAACGCAACTGGGCGAGTAGCAAAATGGCTCATCGAGCTAGCACCACGAGACATCAAGTATGATTACCCGAAGGCCATCAAAGCACAAGTCTTACCTGACTTCCACACCGAGTGGATCGAAGCTCAGCTGCCAGGAGCGCCAGATGTGTCCAACTCATGGACTATGTACTTTGACGGCTCGAAGAAAAACGAAGGCGCAGGCGCAGGTGTCATCCTCATATCACCAAAAGGCGACAAGCTCCGCTATTCCTGCAAATGGGGTTCGAGTTCCCATCAAACAATGAAGCGAGTATGAGGCCCTGATCCACGGCATGAGGATGGCCAAAGCCCTCGGGTGCACTCGACTGATGATCTATGGTGACTCGAATCTTGTGGTGCAGCAAACAATGAAGGCCTACGATGCAATCGCAGATAACATGATCGCCTACCGTGACCTGTACAACCTCATGGAGGGCAGCTTCGAAGGCTGCGAGTTGTGCACATAGGACGTGAGAGCAATGAAGAAGCAGAAAGCTAGCCAACATTGGAGCGACCAAAGCACCAGTACCACCTGGTGTCTTCTTCGAGCGCATCGAGCACATCCATCAAGAAAAAACGAGCATCTCCTACATCAGCCGCACCAGCTAAGAACAAAACACCTAGCACAGAGGACCCGCCAGTCGAGGTGCTCCTCGAGCCAACATGGACTTAGCCTTTCCTTGCATACATACTCCGTGGCGAGGTACCCGAAGACATAACAGAGTCAAGACGCGTCACTCGACGATCTAAAGCACACACTGTCATCAACGGTGAACTATACAAAGCAGCATATCAGGTATGTTCCAACGTTGCATAGCATTTGAAGATGGCCAAGCCATCCTTCGTGATATTCATGCAGGTACTGCGGGCATCATGCCAGCAGTCGATCACTCGTAGCCAAAGCCTTTCGCGCAGGCTTCTACTGCCCACAACACTCAAAGACGCGGAGGACATAGTCAAAAGGTGCATCGGCTGTCAAAAATTCGCCACAAAGCCGCACGCACCCGCATCGGCGTTGAAGACAATACCATTGGCCTGGCCCTTCGCCCAATGGGGTCTCGATATGGTCGGGCCACTAAAAAAATCCTCCCATGGAGGGCATACTCACCTTCTGGTGGCAGTCGACAAGTTCACCAAGTGGATTGAAGCAGTCCCTATCACAAGTTCAACTGCCACTACAGCAGTCAATTTCATAAAATCCATCATATACCGCTTTGGTGTGCCAAGTAGCATCATCACTGATAACGGTACAAACTTCACGGCTGAAGAATTCCGTACTTTCTGCATCCGTGGCACACCCGCAGTCAAATGGCCAAGTCGAAAATGCCAATGGGCTTATGACGAGTGGAATCAAGAAACGCCTCCTGGTCCCACTCAAAAGAGCAGCGGGTGCTTGGGTCGAAGAACTTCCATCTGTGCTATGGAGCTTACGCACAACTCCCAATGCTTCAACACAATTTACCCCATTCTTCATGGTCTACGACGCAGAGGCAATCCTGCCATCAGACGTAAGGTTCAATGCACCAAGAGTCGAAGCATACAACGAAGAAGATGCAGATGAAGCACTCGAAGATGCAGTCGACTTGCTCGAAGAAGCACACAACACGGCGCTCGCACGCACAGCTGTTTATCAGCAGGACCTCCGCAACTATCACAGCCGTCGACTGTGTACCAGATCCTTTGAGGTTGGCGACCTGGTACTTCGACTGAAGCAAAAGAAGGTGCACAAACTTGCTTCTCCATGGGAAGGAACCTTCATCATCACCGAGGACATTGGTGGTGGAGCATACAGACTGAAGCACGTGAAGACAGGTGAACTCTCGCATAATCCTTGGAACGTTGGCAGCTGCACTGTTTCTATGCTTAGATTGCTCAGTCCCCTAATGTAAAAGGCATATATGTCGGATGGCTGCAGGTTTCAGATGCGCTCTTTTCCTTTCCAGGGTACCTAAGGGGACTGGAAGGTTTTTAATGAGGCGGCCTGCAGCTTAACATTCATAAATGGAATATAATCAATGATTCCTCATATTTCTCTCTGTTTACTACTCGCATAACTTATTCGCACAACTCTAGCTTCAATCGAGCACTTGAAGGTTGTGCTACCTCAAAACATGAGCTTTCGCTCCTTCTTCAAACATAATACCCTAGCCGCACTCGAATACTCAGGGGCTGGGTCATAAAAAATCATACAAACAAGTTGCTCAATAAATAGGTGCCGAAGCCCCAAACATCGCAAAAATTCACAGCCTCAATCGAACACTCGGGGGCTGTCAGAGTCATATTACATATTAAGTGTTTGTCATAAACACCCTTCGATACACTCGGGGGCTGCACACATACAATTACACAAAATGTACATCATGTACAAGTGGCAATATTACACTCGGTGGCTGACCCCTACACATATAACCTTAATCTACGGGTTCTTCCTTTGGCTGGGTCCACTTCTCTTCCTCCTTGAGCACATTATGGATTAGGACCAATGCGTCCACCCGTGTCTCTTGGTAGTGTTCCTCCATTGGCACAGGACTACTTGTCGGGGGAATACTTTCTGGATTAACCCGCAGCCCAATGCGACCTACTTTACTCACATGGACAAAGGCCCACATAGGGGGCAAGCCCGGTATTTAACCGCCATAAGGAGAAAGATCTAGAAGACATATCCCGGAGGACGTGAAGACCAAGTAGTCTCCGAGTAGGCCTCGGTGGACATATTCCTTATGGGGGAAGTTTCCTTTGTAACCTAGCGAGCCTCTGTGTATATAAAGAGGACTCGCAGGACTTAGACGGGGTCGAGCTATCAAGCCCAAAACCCTAGTTCATACGGCGAGTACCAGATCGGATCGCCTCCATTGTAACACATCGATTATCATATGAATACCAATCTAGGGTAGGCAGGAAGTAGGTCTTTTACCTCACATTGAGGGGGCCGAACCTGGGTAAATCTGTGTTGATCTTTGTTCCTGCGATCCCAAGCTCGGAGATGCTTGACTCGCGTAATCCCACACCAACGAATTCATCTATGACACCTGACGTGACAAACCCACGACAGTTGGCGCCCACCATGGGGCCTGCGGTCAAGAGCGTCACGTTCCGCACAGGATCGAAATCAGGCTTCAAGGACATCGCCATCGGCCAGGTTGAAGACATCAATGGAGTCCCCTTCATCGACAACTCAGAGTGGGGACCCGAGGCAGATCACATCGAGTTTGGATACATTGTTCCCATCGGATCAGTAAAAGTTTTCGTCTCCGTCAGTCGCAGATCTATAGATGCGACTCAAAGAAGCGGTCGGTGGAGGAATTGCGGCCGGTCAGGGTCCGCGTGTTGGAGGAGCTACAACAAGCTATAGCAAAACTACCCATCTCCGTCCCGTCAAGACCTGTTTGGGGATCTCTACCAAATCAGGAAGGAAATCTCAAGATTGAAGAAATTGAAGCTATCAGGACAGAACTCTGTGAAGAGGCACAAAGACTCGCGGCTGAGCGTAAAAAACTTCAAGAAGAAGGTCGGCGACTCCGTCGCTGGCAGCCAAAGCACCAGGCGGTCCGAACCAAGGCAACATCTGAGCGCAAGAAATTCCAAGAAGAGGATTGGCGACTCCGCCGTTGGCAGCAAAAGCATCAGATTAAGATGGACAGAGGAGAGACGAGATCACAGTTCCACGGCGACCCAAAAAGCAACGTATACGCCGCGATAGGAATATTGTCGAAAATAGTACCGGTTGGAGACACACGGATGATAAGGAAGCTCGCCATGCGATCGACCTACTGCAAACCGCGGCCTTACAACAAGCAAATATGTATGGAGTCACGCCCAATGAGCCGCAAAACGAGGTATCATGGGGAGGAGAAAAGTGCAGCATCGAAGAAGTGGTCAACCAGCTAGCAGGTTTGCAGGTATCCTTGGAAAAAGAGAAGCAGATAGAAGGAGAGTCACGGACATCCGGAGCGACCCAGCCATCCCAGATTGAAACCGATTCAGATGAAGATTCAGCGCCAGTAAACTCCTATTCATTATTGAAAGGACCAGCATGTTTTGGAGAGGAAATACGGCTCACTCGTTTTCCCCCGAACTTCGGTGAGTCGCAGCAAGTCACCACCTATCGCAGCGACCAAGACCCTGCCGTATGGATAGAAGATTATGAGGCAAGCATGACAGGGACTGATGTAACTCAGGAAGTGCGCGCGAAATATTTCCACTTGGCAATACAGGGAGAAGCCAGGGATTGGCTGTTAAGACTGCCATCAAAATCAATAAGCACATGGGAAGACTTGAAAGACAAGTTCATCAACAGATTCCAAACAGAAGACATGAAAAGCCTTAGACAATGCATTCAAAAGGAGGATGAATCAAGCGGTGACTGGATAAGAGAATCGCAGAGATCCTTGGCTCCACCAAAAACTTAACAGTACAGGCTGCAATACAAGCTATGAGAATGAACTGTAGGTTTGAGCCGCTGGTGCACAAATTAAGTCGCGCTGAGCACAAGATTGATAGTTTCGACCAGCTTTTGGCAACAGCTGACAAGTACGCAAAGACAGATAAGGGGACAGGCGGCTTATCACAGAACCCAACAGGAAAATTGCAGGTCGCGCAAACTGAACATCGCGCACACCTGATGAACATCGCGCACATCTTCGACGTTCCTTGCGACTTACATCGTAGGAGAGATGGCAGGCCAACGAGTCACACAAAGGCGCAATGTCACTATTACCGGAGGTGGAAAGAAGGCGACGTGCCAGATATAGCTCGCAGCAGGTCAATGCAGCACAAGGATAAATCTAGCTCTCATCAAGGGCCTGACGTTTTACCTAGAAGAAACATAGGACAGTTTCATACAGTGGAAGTACAAACAACGGATCGAAGCTGGAGGAGCGGTCAGATTTCAACGCCGGAAAGGTACTGACGCTGGACAGAGCAATCGGTTATTTGGAGCCGCGGCGATCACCCCCCAGAAGTAAGAGATCCAGGACAGCTAGATCTTGTGGTAACGCCTGACGTCGCGGGATACAAGTTAAGTAAAGTCCTAATGGACGGAGGAGGAAGAGTGAACATCCTATATCAAGACACGCTCCAAAAGAATGAATATACCCGAGACGAGACTGCGACCATCCAGGAAAGAAATTCAAGGAATAATCTCAGGAGCTGTTACGCGACCAATCGGAAAGATAACTCTTGAAGTTAGCTTTGGGACAGAGCGGAACTTCCGCACAGAGCTCCTAGACTTTGAGGTCGTAGCAGTCAAAAGCTCATATCATGCGATTTTTGGAAGAGAAGCCTATGTCAAATTTACCGCCCGCCCCTGCTACGTCTACCTACAGTTAAAGATACCAGGACCAAACGGTGTTATTACAATATATGGAGACAGGCAGAGAGCGTTAGAATGCGAGAACGCAGGCTCAGTACTCGCAGAAGAAGCTTGCATCGCCAATTCCTCACACGGATATCAGTCGCAGATCGGTAATTGCAACTCAAAGCGAGTCGCGTTGGAGGTACCGCGAAAGCGGCTAACAGGATGTAGCCACCGGATGGTACATACCCACCGAGAAGTCGCGCATCAGCAAGACAATGACCCAGAGGTCGCTTTGATACAAAAAGAAGACAAGGGATGGTGCATGTGCATAGACCCAGCCTCGATCAATAACCCCAGCCAAAGAGGCCCAGTTATCGTGAGTCCTTACAAAGCAAACTCAACTCTACATAAGTCGCAGATCAGTGCGGCTAAACAGACTTGCTCTCTGATTCAACATGAGACGTACATCGGAGCTATCATGCTCGACCCGAGTCGCTTTTAGCGACTCAAAATTGAACCAATCAGGTGTTCAACCCACTCCATTAGGAGTATTAATTCGCAGCTAAGTGCGATGAGTATCAAGTATGCATAGCCTGCGGGGAATAGAAAACCCGCATTAAAGGGCCTGCATCATCCTGTAACACCCTGTAAAGCATCGAGTGATTATGAAATAAAGCCGGCACCCTTGATATTCAAGGGTTTGTCGTTTCGCCTCAATTTTTCAAGATAAGTGCCCAATGCTCCCGCCTGAAACAAAACTCCCGACGCCTTGGGCCCCACGGTGGGCGCCAACTGTCAAGGTATTGGTAACGCGGAACTACTAGAAGTGTTCATACGTACCGTAGAGGAGGTGGGGAAGAACGTGGAGGGTTCCAGTGACGGGATTGCACACACGATTTGACCCAGCTTCGGATCTCACGACGGTGGCGAGATCCTACGTGCTGCTATAATTCACTCAAGGCAAATATGTGTACAGGTTACAATGAGGTTGTATGCGTTGCCCTAAGGCTGCTGGAAGGCTGGCTTATAAAGGTGCCAAGCCTTCCCCTACAAGGAAAGCCTTAACCGACCTAGATCACGAGTCCTAGACTAACACGGTAACAAACCCTAACTTGCTCCCTAAGGCGAACGCAGCCAGGCCTTCGTCTTGGACTTCACTAAGCCAGCCCAGAGCTTATCCTTGTGCCTAAGCCCATGAGGCCTTCTCCATTAAGCCCTCCGGCTTTATCTGATGGGCCTCCCTGGTGGGCCAGGTTTTATCCACCGTGGCAGGTATACCCATTCGGCATAACCTCCACAGCCTGAAACAGTCACTGAGCCTTTTGAATTTCATATATCACTGACCCTTGAGGTCTCCTTACTAGCATCGCGAGTACCAATCGCACCTCAAATTTTGCCAAACAAGTGGCAATCCTTAAGCTAGAAGCGTCTTGCATTATACGGCCAAAGTACTGGGGTGTGGCGTCAATCGAGCTTGATTGCCTATCATGGCCGCTCTCGACCCTGAACACACATCTTCCTAGGAAATACTGAGCCGCGCGAGCGTCTACTTAATGGAATTATCATGAAAAGAACTTGCTTATAGGTCACCAAAATACAGTTTATAATACATGAATGTCTTACAGACTAACGGGCATGTCCCACATTATTTATTTTTTCTTCTTCCGAGCTACAGGAGTGGGAATTGGCGCGGTTTGTCTCGCAGTTGCAGTCGCAGGTGCCCTAATAATAAGGGCATCGCCAGACGAGACAGAAGGGCCACCAGACACTGTTGCTGGAGTAGCAGCCCGAGATGACGCAGCTCCTGTGGGCTTCTCCTTCGGCACCTTGCTCCCATCAAGATTGAATTTTTCAAGATAAGTGCCCAAGTCTAAGTTATCAACAAATTTTGTGGCATATCCACGCATCCCTTTCCAGATAACCTCCACGGCCTGAAACAGTCGCTGAGTCTTTTGAATTTCATATATCACTGACCCTTGAGGTCTCCTTACGAGCATCGCGAGTACCAATCGCACCTCAAATTTTGCCAAACAAGTGGCAATCCTTAAGCTAGAAGCGTCTTGCATTATACGGCCAAAGTACTGGGGTGTGGCGTCAATCGAGCTTGATTGCCTATCATGGCCGCTCTCGACCCTGAACACACATCTTCCTAAGAAATACTGAGCCGCACGAGCGTCTACTTAATAGAATTATCATGAAAAGAACTTGCTTATAGGTCACCAAAATATAGTTTACAATACATGAATGTCTTACAGACTAACGGGCATGTCCCACATTATTTATTTTTTCTTCTTCCGAGCTACAGGAGTGGGAATTGGCGCGGTTTGTCTCGCAGTTGCAGTCGCAGGTGCCCTAATAATAAGGGCACCGCCAGACGAGACAGAAGGGCCACCAGACACTGTTGCTGGAGTAGCAGCCCGAGATGACGCAGCTCCTGTGGGCTTCTCCTTCGGCACCTTGCTCCCATCAAGATTGAATTTTTCAAGATAAGTGCCCAAGTCTAAGTTATCAACAAATTTTGTGGCATATCCACGCATCCCTTTCCAGATATCGAAGTACTCGCTTATTGGCAGTTCAGTATCATCCGTGCTCATCGCCAGGCCGTGGCGAGCGACCTTGCCAACATCTATCTCTGGATAATATGCTCGAAGCAACGTCAAGACATGCGCGGCTCTGGCGCGAGCAGAGGACCGTTTCCAATCAGAGACGTAATGCGGAGCCTTGAGCAGCTTATTTATCCAATACTCGCAAGAAGTCGGGCCATCAGTCGCAGGAGAGATTACCATCATAACTTCCTTGGTAACCTTTAAGAAGCGCTGGCTGAAATCAGATAGGTATACCAGTTGATCCATCAAGTTGGAGCGGGACACTGGAGCCTCAGGCCCTACGACAAGAAAGAAAAGGCAAGAAACAAGTCAGAGACTCACGTTGGTTACCCAAAATATATATGATTAATGGAATAAAAGACGAACCAGCAAGTTGCAGGATGGCTGATTTAACGATGGAGCCAAAACCCTCAAAGGCTTTGAACAGCGAGTTATATTTTTCATCTCGCGCGGCGAGTTCCTTTGCGTGGTCTCCTTTTAGACGATCAATCAATTCAGATTTAAGAGTCAGCCCTTCACGCAAAGATTTAATGACTTCGTCTTTCTCCATAAGTCGCTGCTTCATATCGGCTTGAAGTTCTTTAAATTGCTCTTCACAGGAGTCGAGTTGACTTTTGAGAGATTTAATTTCCTGATCTTGGTCCCTAATGACCTCATTATCACTAGTAGGAAAACGCGATTCTGTGGCGCACCAAAAACAAATTCTGTGGCGCATGGTGGGTGCGCCACAGAATTGTCGCCATAAAATAAGCAATTCTATGGCGCACCCCACCGTGCGCCACAGAATACCTGAATTTTTGTGGCGCACTCAGGAACCATGCGCCACAGAATTGCGTTTTTCGATTTAAAAAAAATACGGATGGCGCCTCCACCGCGGGAGCGCCGACGACCACCGCTGCCCACCAAATCACGCCTCTCCATCGCTCCCGCCACGCCCCAAGGCCATCCCGGCTGCGTAGGCTGGTCGGTTGCACCTCGGGTGGCCTCACCGGCGCTTGTGGCTGCCGCCGCCGCCGTTCTGGTGGTGTCCGTCGCCGCGCTCCTGGACGGGAGAAGGAGGAGACCGGAGACGGCTCCCGCGCCAGGCTCCCGCTGCTGGAGATGGTCGCCGACGAAGTCCGGGTGCGGGAGCGCCGTGAGGAACTGCGCAGCCAGGTCGTCCGACGGCGTGGCGGATGGTGTTCGCGCGAATTCGACGGAGGAGGAGAGCGGGGGCCGGAACGAGGGACCTGCAGAGGGCGGCGGCCGCGTTCCAGGAGGAGTCGAGCAGCGCGCCGAGCATGGAGTCGCGGCCGGCGGCGGCGAGCGTGGTGGTCGTCGGCGGCGGCGAGCGTGTCGGCCGGCGGCGGGCGGCGCGAGGGAGAGCCCGAGGGGAGGCCGGCGGCGAGCGTGTCGGCCGGCGGCGGGCGGGCGTGAGGGAGAGAGGCCGGTGGCGGCGTGCTGTGCGTGCGTGTGTGCTGTGTGCGTGAGGGAGAGCCTGAGTGTTGTGTGCGTGCGTGCTGTGTGCTGTGTTGTGTGGGTGGGAGAGAGAATAGAGAGAGAGAGCGAGATAAGGGAGAGAGAACGACGCAGGGGCGTTTTTTTAGCGTGGTTGACCAAGTGAGATCTAGATCTGAGATCTGGAACTCAGATTTAAAAACGTGAATTTTGTGGCGCATGTATACGTGTGCGCCATAAAAAGGGTTATTTCTGTGGCGCATGTGTGTTGATGCGTCACAAAAAGGCCAAATTCTGTGGCGCGCCAGGTTAGGTGCGCCACATAATAGCAATATTCTGTGGCGCACCAGCTTAGGTGCGCCACAGAATAGCAATATTCGTGGCGCACCAGATTAGGTGCGCCACAGAATAGCAAATTCTGTGGCGCACCAGTTTTGGGTGCGCCACAGATTTTTTTTTTGTGGCGCATGGCTAAATGGTGCGCCACAGAATAGGGATCCATAGAATCGCGTTTTCCTACTAGTGTATGCTGCTCCAGGGAGACCGCATCACTTCAGGATGATGTATGGAAATGCCTTTACCCTTTACTGAGCCAGAAGCATCAAGCAAGGACAGTTCAAGCTGAAAATAAACAGAGCAAAATGCATGGGTAGATTATCTAGGAACTTGGGGGCTTGAGGATTGGAGCCAGGAAAAGAATCAACACCATGTGCGATGACACAAAGCTTTGATCCTTGGGGTTGCAGTATATGTACCTGGCGACTTGAAGAAAACTGCTCAACTAGGCTGCGTAGAAGAGCAGCATGCTTATCTCCAGCAGCGATTATTGCATCCGCAATTGACTTGGAACTATTTTCTGAAGCTGGAATTCTATCTTCAGTGGATAACCTACCAACGGTAGGAGTCACGGGTGGAGCTGCGACTCGGGTCGTGGCAGGAGCCGCATCAGCGATACCTTCCTCCAGGGAGGGCCTTGGATGAGTCGCACCATTACTGTTTCCCACGTTTTCATCAGCAGCATCATCCTCGCTCATAGCCGGCTGAGAAGAAGTGGGATGAGAATTAGACTTTGTATCCTCTTCAGGCATGGCCCTGCAAAACATTGATGGGTTAATAAGCTGACCTAGCAGAGCCGCAACATTGAAAAGAAGGCGAACCATACCCAGAGGCGACACAGATACTCTTCATCAGGCAACCAGAGGAAGGAGAAGATAAACCTTGCAAATCCGAACCTACAGAGTATGAAAAGAAGTGGTGATCAGCAATTCCTTGCCAAAAATACTTAAGCACAAAATTAAAAGGGAGAGTCGCAAACAATTACCCGAGCTTATTGAGAAACAGTCCTTTGCAACAGCCTCGGAAGAGAAAGCAGCCTTGTTGGGGTCAGCAAGTTTTAAAGATCTGGCAGTTCTTGTTTCTACCAATAACGCCAAGGCTTTGCGGCGTTTCTCAGGCTGCGCGGGGTCTTCTGAGCTCTTGCATAAAATACGCTTCGAGGACCTGCGAGGCACCTCAGGAAGTTCCAAGAAAGGTGTATTTGGAGTCGAGGACAGAAGAGCGTCGGCCATTTGTTACTCCTCTCCAGAAGCACTGACCTCAGGATCGGAGATAATATCGTGCATAACTGTATCTTCGCCAAAGGCTGCGGCTTGCTTTGACGACTCAGCCGTGGTTTCTTGGTTCAAGTCGGCATCTTCTGAGGGAAGAACCCAGAAATAGGGATCGATCTGAAAAGGAGCTCAGGTCAGAAATAATTAATTTTGGAGAAGGAATTTTCAAGGAAACAGGTGACAAGTAAACATTACCACGAAAGGCTTGTGCTCAGCCCAGAAGGGAGCGAGCCCGATGTTATCATACGAGTCGACATCCTCGTCCATCACTCGGCGAATGAAATTTATCCATTCCCCTTTGTCCCAATCTTCAGGGCAAGTACGGTCGACGTCGTTCGCATGACAAGTGAAATCCACCATAAGTCGCGAGCGGCGACTCACAGGCTGAATTCGCCACTTAGTCCAGCAAGATATGAGATCTAATCCAGTGAGACCATGGAGTGTCAGCGCTCTCACCTTGTCTAGAAGGGATTCAATAAAGGGCAATGAAGAAGGATCAGATTTAGAAGACAGAGCATCAGTAGCCTCGAAGGGAAGAGGAGACCAAAGAGGAAGAGGAATTTCACCCTCAGGAGAAGTGTTTTTACAATAGAAGAATGTCCTTTGCCAATCCTTGATTTTCTTGGCAAGGGTTAGTTTTTGGAAAATACTACCCCTACGGCGTTGGAAGGAAATTGCGCCGCATTGGAGAAAAGGACCATCTGTGGTTTCTCTTTGACTATTGCAATTGAAAAGAGCAAGCCAGAAATCTATTGAAGGCGGGATACCCAGATAATCTTCGCAGAGGACGTGGAAGTTGCTCACTTGCAACATCGAATTAGGGCCAATATCATGGAAGCGGAGACCTAACTGCTGCATCAAGGAGCGGAAGAAGAGAGAGCCGGGGGCTTGAACCCACGCTCAACATGCTCCGCAAATAACACTACTTCTCCTGGTTGAGGGTTGGGAATTACCTCCTCACCGGCCGCTCGCCATTCGCATTGATCTTTTGGCGGAAGAAGGCCCCGAACAGATAGGGATTCCAAGAAATCTTCGTCGACCCACGAGCCTTCCTAGTTGCACTTGCGGCGAGACATTTTCTCAGATTGATGGAGATCTCTCCCGAAGGATTGTGAGTAAGAGAAGCGAGATTGGAGGCGGCGAAAAGGAGCAGCGGATGCGTGATGCGGAACGCTGGAAAAAACGATGAGCCAAGATAAATGGCCCAGACGTGGAAGATGTTTAGATCTGAAAATCAACCGTCAGGGCAAGTTGAGTCACGTTCTTGAGTCGCCAAGGAAAGTTATAAGCCGCAGATTGGAAATATGAAAATTGGAGTTCAGCTAGGATGATTCACGTGCGCGGCTCAGGGGTTTGTTAAAGACAAAAAAGCCTTCACTCGAAATCCAAGCTAAACTTGGGGGCTAATGTCGGGGGAATACTTTCTGGATTAAGCCGCAGCCCAATGCGACCTACTTTACTCGCATGGACAAAGGCCCACATAGGGGGCAAGCCCGGTATTTAACCGCCATAAGGAGAAAGATCTAGAAGACATATCCCGGAGGACGTGAAGACCAAGTAGTCTCCGAGTAGGCCTCGGTGGACATATTCCTTATGGGGAAGTTTCCTTTGTAACCTAGCGATCCTCTGTGTATATAAAGAGGACTCGCAGGACTTAGACGGGGTCGAGCTATCAAGCCTAAAACCCTAGTTCATACGGCGAGTACCAGATCGGATCGCCTCCATTGTAACACCTCGATTATCATATCAATACCAATCTAGGGTAGGCAGGAAGTAGGTCTTTTACCTCACATTGAGGGGGCCGAACCTGGATAAATCTGTGTTGATCTTTGTTCCTGCGATCCCAAGCTCGGAGATGCTTGACTCGCGTAATCCCACACCTACGAAGTCATCTATGACACCTGACGTGACAAACCCACGACACTACTCGCATGACAGTCAAGTCGATCTTGTATCCGTGCCTCCTCCTTTATCGGGTCAGAGCAGACACCTGCGCAAAAACAAAGGGCTCATCATCGCCCAGTCAAGTCATCTCGCGAAGAACAGATCTCGATGATCCAAAAATAGCTTACATTCGAGTTGCAGATTTACTCTCTCCAACTCTTCAAGCAAAAAGGCCTCCCGTTCCGAAGTTGGGGATGGCCTCGACTGCAACTCAGCATACGCGTCTTGTGCCTCCTTCAGTTCGTCGCTCACCTTCGAAAGCTTTTGCTGAAGGTAGTCCATAATTTTCTGGTCATTCATACTTCGCGACTTCGAAGAACCACCCACAACAGGGCCAGTCGATGCTTTAGAGGCTCGGTTCTACAGTCAGAACAATTAAGGGTATAAGGAAGCATTAAGAGATCAAGCAAAATGCTCGGGGGCTGCGCCTCCCGATCACTGAAGTTCATATTTCATAAAGGACAGATACGATGTCTGATAATTTACATATAGCAAAAGCAAAATGACGAAATCCCTAAACCTAGTCAACAAATGGATCACTCGCTAAGTGGTCGACTTCTTGGAGGAAGTTTTCTTCGCCTGGACCTTGGCTGCCCTATCTTCAACAGTTGTTACAAGCTGTTGGACATACTTTTTGGCGGCTTCCATCCAAGTGCTGAACCCGACGGTTCTGCCATCAGAACCCCGTGGGAACTTCATCGTCGCCTTGTCAAAATCTGCCTCGACTTCGTGCGCGAGCAACATGAGAAAAGTAGTCTGAGCACCACTTAACATTTGCTCGCGACGGAAATCGGTGACGGCAGTCCCTTCAGGCTTGAACAGCTCCACTAGTTCTGCGAAGGAAGATGGAAGCTCTTCACCAGGGAAGAAGCTGCCATGGAGGGCGCCCAGGGCACTCGCCGCCTGTGTGTCAGCATCTCCCCTGCTCTGCTACTGGTAACCTCTGAGACAGCCACACTTTCATCGAGTGAGGTGCCAAGGCTTTGCTTGCCAGGAGCAGTAGGGCCATCCATCACGCCTAGCATAGCACGTGGACAGCATAATCAGTACCATATCGCAGAAACTTCAAACATCTAAGGAACACAGCAAAAATTCGTACCAGTCAAAGTGGTGCTGGCGGTAGAAAGTTGACCAATCGCCGACTCCTCTCTAACCTCGGCTGGTTTCAGCCTCTTCTCCAGGTCAGCCACTCGACGTGTGGCGTTGTCCAAATTTTCTGCCGCCTCAGCGGCGGCCTCTGCAAAACAAACATATATGATCAACAGACTGCAAAGAAGAATCAACTTCAACACGTGGTACTAGCATAAAGAGACACGCACTCTTTGCAGCTTTGAGTTGCTGCTGCAGGGTGGCGGCTTCCGTCTACTTGTGCACATACTTGGCACCAGCCTTCAGCAACTCTCGCACAAATGCCTAAGAGCACAGCAGGGGCAAATTCATAACTCAATAACTGAGTCTAGCCAAAAAAATTGTCACCAAATGGTGATTCAACTATGGCAAAAAAGCGAAAAACTTACGTGCTCCAAAAAGGAGGAAGTCGATGCAGGAGTGCCTGTCGTTGATGCCTCCTCCTTATCAGCCGCAACCTCAGGCTCAGATGGAGTAGCCGTGTCCGCAGCAGCCGGAGTCGCAGCGGTGGGTGGCTGATCTGGTGGCAGCGACCGTGCAGTGGATGCTGCGCTGCTCTTTTCCGCCGTAGGAGGCGGAGGCATATCCTCATCCGAGGAAAAACTGTATCACACATTATAAGTATACAAAGTGGTATTGTTCATAAAGTGACAAAGCATATCCACATAATACTTACTCTTCAGTGTGGTCGCACAATCGATCGGGTGCAAGCATACCCATGCTGGAGCGCGATTTCTTCGGGGCTCGTGGAGGCAGCGAGCGAATGGGAGGGATCTCGAGTGGTGCCATTGGCGACTCCGTCTCGTTCCCCTCCTTTTCCTCTGAATCAGCGGTGTCTTCCTCCTCGCGTGCCCGCTTCTGCTTGCCCTGCACCTCAGCATCGCCCTCATCGGCTTCTGGGGTGTGTGCGGTGGCGAGTGAGGCCATTTCATCATCAGAGCCCGCCTCGAGTGGCTCGTTGTCTGGCACTGGGCCGTTCTCAGTCAGAGGGGGTGTCGACTCATAAATTTTGTGTCCCTGCACACAGAAGCAGCAAAGGAGTCAATATCGCACATGCATAACATATAAGCTGACATATAGTATCGACTGTTACCACAGGCGAGTTCCTCTCGCAAGGCTCTTCATCGGTAAGCTTGGTAAGGCTTCTTACCAACTTCTCTGCTTCCGCATCAAACAGCTCCACTGCGCGTGAGCGGGTTGGATCAGAAGCCCCACTGTACACCCACAAAGCATGCGCTCGAGCTCGGAGAGGCTGCACTTGTCAGAATATAATATATACATTGCACATCCCTTTCCCATCAGTTCGGACTTTTGGGATAATTGGCCAGTGCATCAATTTAATATGGTATCAGAGCCAGAGGTCTAGAGTTCAAATCCTGGCTAACGCAGTATTAAAAATAAATATCTGCGGACACCCTAAATTTCACGTCCTAGGCTCGTGAGAAAAAGTCCACAGCCTGGACGTGCGGGGGAGTGTCAGAATATAATATATACATTGCACATCCCATTCCCATCAGTTCGGACTTTTGGGATAATTGGCCAGTGCATCAATTTAATAGCACTCGCCTCTTGGCCATAATGGCTAGCAAGTGGATGCCCGTAACCTCCCGACCAACAGTGGTTTGGAGCTTTAGCACCTTCTCCATTAGAATGTCAGCCTCTTAGGCTTCGACTCTGGTTGGCTGGGCGATCCAGGATGACCTCTTCTTCAACAAAGCGTCTGCGTCAAAAGGAGGCAACCCGAAGGCTTGGGTGCCTATGGTCACATCCTTGATGTAGAACCACTTCTGGCGCCATCCTTGCATAGACTCAAGGAAGCTGATCTTGAAGTACTCGACGTCAGATCGAGTCTGTACTCCAAAACCACCCGGTCCTTTGGCGCTGTGCTGGCGCTTGACATTGAAGATACGGCGAAAAGCCCGAAGTGGGGCGCAACGCCCAGAAAATACTCGCAAAGAACAAAAAACACGCAATGTGCAAAAGTCCATTGGGCGTAAAATCATGCAGTTGCACCCCATAAATGTGCATCAGTGCACGAAGAAAGTTGTGAACAGGGAAGGAGAATCCCCTGTTCACAAAATCCACAAAGCAAACCCGCTCATTGGGGCCTGGGCGCTGGATTACCTCGGTGCCAGGGATGCGAACTTGCGAGGTGTCCTCAGGGATCAACCCGTCGTTCCGCAGGCTGGTGAGCATCCTCTTGCTGGAGGAGCATTTGGTCCAGGCGCCCTTGTCCCTCTTCAAACCGCTGGCAGCGGCAGCGGCGCTGTCTGCCGATGCGTTCGCGGAGCTCCTGACCTGCCGGTGGCAGGCTTCGTCATCGCGGTGGTGGTTGCAAAAAAGCTTCGCTATGAGGCTATGGCGATGCGTAAGGAGGAAGAAGAAGCAGCGGCGGCGGAGAGCAAATGGCAAGTAAAAAGAACTATTTACTCTGCCGCACCCTTTTAACCTCAATGAAAAAGAATCCGCACCGTGGATGCGAGATCGTGGGCAAAGAAGCAAATCCAGCCGTACAAGTGGCAGCCATGGAGAGCAACCGTCGCCGGCCACTCCGCCCACTACGCACGGGAATCTAGGAACTGCTATCATAACTCCGGAGAAATCATGCTTGAACGGTCAAATCCAGTCCAAACGGCTGCACATTGGGCCCACATACGTGTCACGTCCCATCCATCGCAGCATAGTGCACGCCACCGCGTGTCAGGTGGCGCAGTCGCCATAAAACGTCATCCCTGACGTCATTACAGCAGATTTGTTCAGAGCAGATTTCGGGTTCGCCCAATGCATATCAATCACTCGATTATTTTCCCCGGCAACAGCGCCAGAAACTATGCTTGATGCGTGTAACGTCACACGTCAGTTGGGAACCCCAAGAGGAAGGTATGATGAGTGCAGCAGCAAGTTTTCCCTCAGTATGAAACCAAGGTTTATCGAACCAGTAGGAAAACGAGGTTGCTTCGAAGGTGTTGGTGAAGGAGTGTAGTGCGGCGCAACACCAGGGATTCCGGTGCCAATGTGGAACCTGCACAACACAATCAAATTACTTTGCCCCAACTTAACAGTGAGGTTGTCAATCTCACCGGCTTGCTGAAAACAAAGGGTTAAATGTATCGTATGGAAGATGATATTTGTTTGCATAAAACAGTAGAGAACAATGATTGCAGTAGATTGTATTTCAGATGGAAAAGAATGGACCGGGGTCCACAGTTCACTAGTGGTGTCTCTCCAATAAGATAACTAACATGCTGGGTAAACAAATTACAGCTGGGCAATTGACAATTGATAAGTGCATATAACATGCATGTGCGAGTTGTGGTGTCTACTATGAGATTCATTTGGGCATTACGACAAAGTACATAGACCGCTATCCAGCATGCATCTATGCCTAAATAGTCCACCTTCCGGTTAACATCCGTACCCCTTCCAGTATTAAGTTGCAAGCAACAGACAATTGCATTAAGTAATGTGCGTAATGTAAACAATACATTCATCCTTGAATAAAGTATTGCTGTTTTATCCCTAGTGGCAACAACACATCTACAACCTTAGAACTTGCTGTCACTATCCAGGTTAAATAGAGGTTGAACCCAACTATCATGCATAAATACCCTCTCTTGGAGTCACAAGTATTCACTTGGCCAAGGTTTCAACAAGTAACGGAGAGCATGCAAGATCAGAAATGACATAGACATGATAATATAATATTTAGCTCCACATAGGTATCAATATAAGTCAGATCCCAGCAAACACAACATGTAGCATTACAATAAGATGATCTTGATCATGATAGGCAGCTCACAAGATCTAAACATGATGGCACAAGTGGAGAAGACAACCATCTAGCTACTGCTATGGACCCATAGTCGAAGGATGAACTACTCACGCATCACTCCGGAGGCGGGCATGGCGATGTAGAGCCTCCGGTGATGATTCCCCTCTCCGGCAGGGTGTCAGGAAGAGCTTCAGAACCCCCCGAGTTAGGGTTGATGACGGCAGCGGCAGCGAATGTGTTCAGGATGAAAGGCTTGGTCTATTAGGGTTTTCACGTCTCGGGGAATAAATAAGTGAAGGGGCGATGTCGGCGGACCCCCAAGGGGCCCAAACCACAGGCTGGCGCGGCAGAAGGTGGGGCCGCGCCGCCAGATGGTTTGGCCACCTCGTGGCGAGTCTTCGTCTCTCCTTCGACTCCGTGTACGTGTTGGAAAAATAGGGACTTGGCCTTTTGTTTCGTGCAATTCCGAGAATATTTCCAGAAGTAACTTTCTGAAACCAAAAACAGCAGAAAACAGGGAACTGGCACTGTGGCATCTTGTTAATAGGTTAGTCCCAGAAAATGCATAAAAGTGATATGAAGTGTATATAAAACATGTAGCAAATGGTATAATATAAGCATGGAACAGCAGAAATTATGGATACGTTGGAGACGTATCAAGCAACCCCAAGCTTAGTTCTACTCGTCCTCGAGTAGGTAAAATGATAACAACAAATAATTTCTGAGGAGACATGCTTTCACACAATCTTGATCAATATATTGCAAGACTCATGTCATGAATGAAGTGACTTAAAGCAATGGTCTATAGTTTGCTAACAAATAGATAAAGAGTAAACAATGAATCATATAAGCAAAAACTTTTCATGAATAGTACTTTCAAGACAAGCATCAAAAAGTTTTGCATAAGAGGTAACTCATAAAGCAATAGATTCAAAGTAAAAGGCATTGAAGCAACACAAAGGATGATAAAGTTTCAGCAATTGCTTTCAACTTGTAACATGTATATCTCATGGATAGTTGTCAACATAAAGCAATATAACAAGTGCAATAAGTAAACATGTAATAATCAATGCACACAAAGTTGACACTAGTGTTTGCTTCTAAGATAGAAAGGAGTAGGTAAACTAACTCAATATAAAGTAAAAGATAGACCCTTCGCAGAGGGAAGCAGGGATTAAATTATGTGCTAGAGCTTTTTAAGTTTTCGAAAGCATATAGAGAGCACAAAATAAGTATTTGAGAGGTGTTTGTTGTTGTCAACGAATGGTAGTGGGCACTCTAACCCCCTTGTCAACCAGACTTTCAAGAGCGGCTCCCATGAAGGACCTTATCTCTACCAGCAAGGTAGATCATCCCTCTTATCTTTTGTTTACACATGTATTTTAGTTTCTTTATAATTGACACTCCTCCCAACCTTTTGCTTACACAAGCCATGGCTAATCGAATCCTCGGGTGCCTTCCAACATTCACATACCATGGAGGAGTGTCTATTTGCAAATTAAGTTGCTTACTGATAAATCAGGGCAAAAGATGTGAAGAGAATTATTAATGAAAGTTGTAATTAATTGGGGCTGGGCACCCCGTTGGCAGCTCTTTTTGTAAATTATTGGATAAGCGGATGTATATTGTCGTGGGGTCACGACAGATGCCATGGGTATGGCTAAGATGGGGCCGAATGGTCGTTGGGGGAATCCGGGAGGGTTTATGCACTCTTGAAGTGCACAAGCAAGAACACACCAAAAACCGCAAGAACACGAACTGAAAACCAACCAACCAAGAACACGAAGAACACCACGATGTACCCTGCTTCGGGGCCCTCTTGCGGAGGTAACACCCCTACTGCAGCACTATCCTAGTCAGTATATAGCACAAGATGACTAGTACAGGTCGCTCCTCGAGCTGTGTGATGGTACAAGGGTGAGAGCTTGAGGTGGGAGATGAAGTTACAAGGAGAATCAACTAGGGTGCCGGGGTCTCTTTTCTTTCTTCTTCTTTGTTTTCCTCCCTCTCCCGTTCGTCCTCCTCAGCACAGGAGGGGTAGAAGCCCCTTATATAGGCTAGCCGGGTTACCATAGTGCCCCTCGCCGAGTACTGTAGCCATGCCTCTGCTTTGATCATCATTGCACTCCTGTCAGGGACAAGACATGACATGCCCATCCCCTGCATCACCACAGTGGAGCTAGGATGTCCCCTCTGACTGAGACAGGACGTAGCCGCGCCGAGCTACCTCGTAGCCCTGACCTCGGAACTCTAGGGGTCAGTGGTCAGAGACGTGCAGACCCGCAGAACCCGGGCACGCCTCTGCCACGCTCCGTGACAGACGCTCCCGTTCAGGCGAGAAGTGACTGGAGCATTGACTCCTGCCCGAGCTATGGCCTCCTGCGCATAAGATCTTTTACCAGGTCGGACTTACTTCCTTCCCACAGCTCATCTGCACTCACAACCCAAACCACGGCAACGAGGTAGTTTGGTCGGCTGAACACAGCTCGGACAGTGAACCTCGGCCCTGGCCAATAGTATACCTCGGACCCCTCCTGGCCAAGATAGGTCGGCCTGTAATCTCCAGGTCAAGATGAAGCTCGGACATTCCCAGGCCCAAACAGGTCGGCCCTTTCCGTACCTCGGCACACCTTCGAACTCCACTTATGCCAAGCCTTGACCCTACCCGGGGATACTCCCCCGACATTAGTCCCCGAAGCTGGTGCGGTCCTACGACCTCGGATGGAGGGCCGTAGCAGGTTCAAAACAAGCAAGACACCACCTCTAAAACCGACCTCAAACATAGGTCCGCCGAGGTACTTCCCACATACCACCATCTAATCCGAGGTAGATATGCAAACTGAACTTTCCGAGCTGTTCGACAGAGCACAATCTTGCCCCAAGATCTTCCGAGGCACGTGGCGAAGAATCTCTGCCCGAACCTCGAAGCCCGGACCTCTGAAAGACAGATCCTGACCACACGCCGCCCTCGTCAGCCGGACCCACCAAACAGCGCACCTGCGCACTCAAGTGCGAGACCCATTTGACCGCCCGCGACTCCTCGATTCTCGCGCTGACCGGCACAGGAAATCCGAGGTGGGCGGTTGCCACACTGCGGCCCACGATGTGGCCGATCGTGCGGCCACCAATCGCGTAACCGTGCGCCCACCCGCACACGATCCCGCGCCTTCCCGATAACCGCGCGGTAGTGGCGTAGTTAATGCGTGCAGTTACCGCACGCGGCTATAAATAGGGCCCCACGGGTAACTTCACCGTCTTCTTCCTCCATCGCCCACTGCTCCGTGCCCATTGCTCCGTGCGCTCTGCCTCCCTCGCCGCCGTCAAGCACTTGTCGCTGCGACCTCGCCGTCTCGAAGAATCTCGCCGGAAACGCGCACCGCGCCTTGCGCTGCCACTCCGTCGTCGATCTTTCCCCGATCTTCGAGTACCTCACCGGTGAGTTCCTTATCTCCCCTCCGTTGCCATAGCCATGAACAGGTTCATCCTTCGATGAACTCGAGGATCTGGATGCATATGATGAACTTGAGGAACCCGATGCTCTATCTTTGCACCATCTTAGCCATTTTTAGATCTCCTCTAGACTTGTACCAGATGTATCCGTAGCACTGCCCTTTCAGTTTTGCCCCTGGATGAACTTGATTTTATTTCCCTTTTTGCTCACCGGTAGATCTTTGCTAGCATCTTGCCACGGTAGAAACGTGTTTCCCGCCTAAAAACTCTTTAGCCGGCTTTTGACTGATCCGAGGTATTATACCCCGGCTATCCTGAACTGTCCGAGGTACCTACCCCGGTGGAACCTTGAACTGTCCGAGGTACTTACCCCGGTTGAACCTCCAACTGTCCGAGGTACTTACCCGGTTGAACCTCCCTTTTCTGCAGGAAAGTGCCAACATGTCGGCCACGGCCAGCGAGAGAGGTGGATGGGATGGCTCGGACGTCACCGACGATGATATTAAATGGCTCAAAGAAACTCATCGAATCCCAGCCGAACTGCTGTATCGCTTCACACTGGGGACGGCGAACCGATCGCCAACCCGGCGAGAGAGTGGTGTTTGTCTCTCACTTCGAGCGCGGATTCGGACTTCCGGCCAGCAAGTTCTTTCGAGAATTTCTGAAGTTCTTCGGCTTGCAGCCGCACCACCTCCCAGCTAACTCCATACTACAGCTGTCGTGCTACGCAGCTTTCTCTGAAGGATACCTCGGCCTCTGGCCGAGCGTTGAAGGCTGGGCCAAGTACTTCCAGCTGAAGAAACAGAGCATCCCCAACAAGGATGTTGTGCACAAGGATATGACGCCTGCGGGCGGCCGCTATCTCACCCCGGCTGGGCTCCGAGTTCCCACGGATCAAAGGCCTGGAGAGCTGTAAGAAGTGGAATCGATCCTTTTTCTATGTGAGGAACCCCGGCACTGTCGACCTCATCAACCTCCCGGACTTCCAGCTCGGCCCTCCCACTGCCCAACTCAACTGGGATTTCAACCCGGAGGACGCCTACGCCGAGGTTCAAGAGATCCATGAATACATGCTGGATCTCAAGAAAAGAGGGTGGGGTTCCGATGACATCCTCCGGACTTTCGTGGATCGAAGAGTCAGCCCCCTCCAACAACGAGCCCATAAGATCTGCCATATGGAAGGTCTACTCGATCCTACTCGGATCAGCAGCAAGGCTCTCTCCAAGGCCTCAGTCTGGCGCCGGGTCAAAGCCGTTGCCCAGACTGAGATGGACGAGGAGTGGACATGGGGCGTGGAGCCTCACAACAGAGAAAATCTTCCGGAGCAAGTGAGTACTTTACTAAATTTCCGAGCTTACGCTCCGGTCTTGCACACCTTGGTTGCTTCTTAACTCAACTCTTTTTCGCCACTCCTGCAGCGGTTCGCCCGGCAGCTGATCGAGGACGGCCCGGAGCCGTCGAACTGGGCTCCTGCCCGCCTCGCCCTGGAAGGTTCGGAGACTGAAGACCCGGACAATGAGGATCACCTTCCGATCCCTAAGGCCGTTCCGAGGTCCGCCCCAAAGACTGGCTCCTCCAACCCGGGTAAGAAACAAGTTCCCACCTCCATCAGAGACTGGTCTGACGACGATGATGACGATTGCCAAATTCTGGAACCTGTCAACATTATTCCCATTTCATATGCTCCTCCAACATATAAGAACTTTCATCCAGCGTCTGCAGCTTCCCGGAAGCGCTCAGGACCTGGTACCTCGGATGCCGAGGCTTCCAAGACCTCGGATACTGCGGCGCCCAAAGCCAAGCGTGCCAAGAAAACCTCGGCGAAGCGCAAGAAACGACCCCGTGGAGGAAGATGCGTAAGTCACATTTGCTCCTCCTTTGCTCCTCCTTACTCCTCACGCTGCTCCGAGGTTAAGTTTTTTACATTCTAACTTAATCTTTCTCTCTTTTGTCCAGCCCGGCTCGGCATATCAAGCAGAGCCACAGCTCCATACACTCACCACTGCCTCCAGTGGTTGAAACTCAGACCCCCGAAGTTGAGGTCAACCTCGGAAGCCCCGCCAGAGCCTCTCCTCCAGGACCGTCCATCGACCTTACCAGCCCGGATAAGACCGTCTCCTCCCCAGTGCGCGTCTCCTCCTCCGAACTTCCACCGCCGAGCTCTGCTCCCCGCCGAGGTCAGACTCCTCCACCTCCTCAGAAAGATGCGGAGACAGACCGCGCCAAGACTCCGGCAAAGACCGTGCAGGAGCCTCGGCTCTCCCCCAAGTCTCAGGCTGCGCGCAACCAGCAGCAGCAGCAACAAAAGAAGAAACAACAACAACAGCAGCAGAAGCAACAGCTCCAACAGCAGCAGAAAGATTCAGTTGTTGAGCCTCCCAAACAGCCCAACAAACTCCAATGCCGCCACCGCCAACGGGACCCAAGGCTGCGAGCACCCAACTGGTGCCGCACGTTCCTGCGCCGAAGTCCACCTGACCAAGATTGCGCCCTCAAGCTCTCAGGTCGCCACCTCCCGAGCTCTTTTTGCTGCTACCACTCAGCCGGACATCAGCAGCTGGGAGGTCGGGCAACTCCGGACCAGAGCGGGAACAGCTTAGGCTCAGAGAAGCATTATGACATAGACTGGAACTCGGCTGACACTGCCGAGGTCTCCTCTAACCCGGGCTCTGAGCATCCCGTTGGACCCAGCGCCGTGCTCCAGTCCATTTACACCATGCAGACTGCAGTCCTGATTGCAGCAAGAAGGCCTCGGTAAGTTTCTTTACAACTTTCTTTCTTCCTTTGATATCAAATGACCAACACATACTATTCCCAGTCCCCGAGATTCGGGTTGAGCAATTGATACTCCACCGAGTTAAAATTGCTCGCTTGAATCTCAAAAACTTGTCATTTCTCCACGCTGAGTCCCCGAGGCCAATGCCAAGTCCCGGGCCTCGGGTACTAAAAAGACCTCGGATTTCTTCGAACTGATCTCTCTTTCTTCAGGATGCAACAATGCTCGGACAAAGGTCTTCAAGAACCTCCTGCTAGATCACAACAGACTGAAGAAGTCTCACCGGACTCTTCTATCCGCCAAGGAGCAGAGCGACAAAGATCACGCCTCCAAGCTGAAGACAGCCGAGGATGAAATAGCTCGGCTGCAGCAAGAGCTGAACCGGGCTAATGAAGCCAAGACTGCTGCGGAGGACGCTATGAAGGTTAAGGACCAGGCCGCCGAACAGCAGCAAATCTTGCCAAGACCCTGGAGAGCCGCCACCTCGGCCGAAGCCGAACTTACCGCCCTCCGGGCTATCTCGAAAAGCTGTTTGTCCGAGCTTACTCGGATTAACGACCAAATGGACAGTAAGTTTCTTTTCCCCTTTTCCTTATTTTCTGCCGACCTACCCCGTGCCACCGTATGTCTTATTTCAGCAACAGCCTTTTTGTCCTCTTCAGAGAACTTCGAGCACTCCAAGGACAAGGCTATCCGCGAAGTTCAAGCAGCTCGGGCAAAGAGGGCTGAGACAGAAACCCTCAGCGACAGCTGGGATATCCAGGACCACCTTGTCGCCCTCAATGCTCGGATCAGGCCGCTCAGAGCCATTGGAACCAAGCTGGTTGATGCTGCCATCGAGGTCCACCGTGCCCTCTGGCCCAAGGTTAATGCTCCACTTGCATCGACGAGCTCGCCACAAGCTGAAAGGAGCCGAGGCTAGACTTCGGGAGTGGAGATGCTCATCAGCTCGGGCTGGATCGGACAAGGCCCTGGTATTCGTGCTGTCCTGGTATGAAGAGATTGAGATCCACTGTTACTCCTTGCGCAAGGGCTCTCCTGGAACTCCACCCCTGATGGCATTGCGAAACGCCAAGCAGCAGCCGACCTCTTTGCTAGATGCAAACACCCGGATCTTCAATGAAGGGCGCCTTTACTCTGAGGACGAAGAGAGCTCGGACGAGGAAGGAGAGTGGTGAAGAAAGTTCTGGGCGAGGAATTGACTTTGAAGAGCCAGAGAGTTCCAAGGGCAAGGCTGGCAAAACAACCGAGGTGGCGAAGGCTCTGATGATGACTTCAGCTTCGACGAACCTCCGAACTCCAAGGGCAAGTCCGGCAAAGCTGTAGCCACCGAGGTGATTTCCTCCGACGTGACGGACACCCCGGCAACAACTCCCACAACCGAGGTTGCTTCCGCGACCGAGGTTGTTCCTGCCCGAGGTTGCTGCGCCCGAGGCTCCCACTGCCACCACTTCGGCGACCGAGGTCTCTGGTTCCGAGGCCTGAATTTATTTAAGCAAAACATTAAATCCCCGGTATGCCGGGTGCAGATGTAACAGACCTTAAGTAGTTTGCTTTGCTACCATTACTTTTAACTTGCTATCCGAACCAAGCTTTTCTAAGAACTTAGCCGAACCCTTTTGGAACAAGTCCCCGAGTTCACTTTCGTGTTTACTATATCTGGCATTCTTTGCTCTTGTCTACCATTTAGGCGTTCGACAGTCGAGTCACAAGATTGTTGTTTATAGCATACAGTACTTAGCAAATCTCGAAGTGTGTTTCCAAAACCATCCGACATAAACGAAAGGTAAAGACAGGGGTTAGTAAACGACACATGCCGAACTATATTTTTGGACCGAGTCCCCGAGTTCATTTTCATGTCTCCCACGTTTTTTCATCTTTGCTCTTGACTACCTTTTAGGCAGATGCCAGTCGAGTCACAAGATTAGTTACATAGCACACATTACTTGAAGTTTGAGACGAGGTTCAAAATAGTTCGGCATATGAACGAAACTGACAAACAGAATAAAACACAAGCACAGAGCGAGGCAGTCCGAGCTTCAACCTCGGAGTGCCGACATTTTATTAAGGATTAACCGAGGTACATACATTGCGCCTTTCATGAGTAGAAAGGTCGGAGTAGAGCTATATTCCATGGTCGCCTGACCTCTGATCCGGGGTTGTCCAGCCCATCTTGGTTCCTGCGCATCTATTAGATAGTAGGAATCATTGAGCAGAGCTCGGCTCACAATGTACGGTCCCTCCCATGGAGGTGACAACTTGTGCCGACCTTTCTTGCGCTGCACCAGCCTCAACACCAAATCTCCCTCGTGAAACACACGAGGGTTGACACTCCGGCTATGATAACGCCGGAGACCTTGCTGGTATATTGCTGACCGAGATGAGGCCAACTCTCTAGCCTCCTCAAGCAGATCTACTGCATCCTCCCGAGCCTCTTTTGCCTCGGCTTCAGTGTACATGGCCACTCTGGGCGCATCATACTCAATGTCAGTGGGTAGTACAGCTTCTGCCCCATAGACCATAAAAAATGGCGTATAGCCAGTTGATCGATTTGGCGTGGTCCTTAGACCCCAGTACTGCTGGTATCTCATCAATCCAGCACCCCGGAGTTTTCAGCAGTGGTTCAATGAGCCGAGCCTTGATGCCGGCCAACACAGAGCATTTGATCTTTCCACTTGCCCATTAGACTCCGGATGTGCCACCGAGGCTATGTCCAGCCGGATTCCCTTGTTCATGCAAAACCGAGCAAACTCTCCAACAGCAAAGTTCGCCGTTGTCCGAGATAATGCTATGGGGTACCCATATCGCAGAATGATTTCCTTCAAGAAAGTCACTGCTGAATGACCATCCAACTTCCGAATTGGTTTCACCTCGATCCATTTGGTGAATTTGTCCACCATCACCAGTATGTGTGTCATGTTACCTCGGGCTGGTTTGAACTCTCCCACCATATAAACACCATACCGCAAACGGCCAAGTGATAGGAATTGTTTTGAGCGCCGAGGCTGGCATGTGTTTGCTTGGCAAACCTTTGGCATCCTTCACATCTCCGGACTATGTCCTGCATCAGCAAGAGCGGTGGGCCAATAGAACCCATGGCGAAACGCCTTGGCCACTAAAGCTCTTGTGCTGCAATGATGTCCACACTCTCCTTGGTGGATCTCCAAAAGCATCTCCTTGCCTTCAGCTGGCTCGACACACCGTTGCAACACCTCGGTTACGCTTCTTTTATAGAGCTCCTTGTTTATGATGGTGTACGCCTTGGCCCTCCTTTGGATTCTCCTAGCCTCGGTTGTGTCACTTGGCAAACTCCCTCCGTTATGAACTTCATGATCTGCTCCGCCCACTCCGGCACTGGGTGCAAAGGAAAAAGTTCCTCGTCCACCTCCATTGGTTCGGCCACCATAATTCCTCCATTATTTCCTCCACCATCCTGCGACCAGTCCCCGAGTTTTGATGAGCAGTCCCCGGGTTCGGTGCGCAGTCCCCGAGCTCTGCCACGCAGTCCCCGGGTCCGAGCAAACGCAACCGACGTCTACCTCCATTGGAACAGGTCCGGGCTCTTGCTCCGGGATGTAAATAGATTCGGATTCAGGGGAAGGTTTGATTGAAGGAGTTCTCAAGTGATTCAGGGCTACTCCAGGTGGTATTGCCTCTTAGATGAACCGAGCTTTGACAACACGTCGGCAGCATTGTTTTCTGTCCGAGGTATATGCCTGTACTCACACCCTTCAAAGAACCCGGATATCTTTTGCACATGGAACCGATACAACGCCATGTTGGCATCCAGTGCATCCCAAGTTCCAGAAGATTGTTGCACCACCAGGTCGGAATCGCCGAAGCACTCTACACGCCGGATACCGATCTCCTTTGCCACCTTGAGGCCATGGATTAAGGCCTCATACTCCGCCACATTGTTTGATGCTGAGAAATGAATCTGCAGCACGTACTTCAACTGATCTCGCTTTGGCGAGGTGAGGACTATTCCAGCCCCCAGCCCGATCTTTGTTTTGGACCCATCAAAATGCATTTTCCAATAATTATAGTCCGGCCTGGGTGGCTCATACTGCATCTCGGCCCAATCACAAAAGAAGTCCGGCAACGCCTGGGATTTGATTGCATCTCTTCTCTCATAAGTGGTGCATATGGAGACACCTCGATCGCCCATTTGGCAACCCGGCCAGTTGCATCTTTGCACCCGATGATCTCCGAGATTGGAGCTTCGCACACCACCGTCATGGGATGCTCCTGGAAATAATGCTTCAACTTCTTGACCGCCAGGTAGACACCATACGTCATCTTCTGGTAGTGAGGGTAATTCTGCTTCGAGGTAGAGATCACCTCGCTCAAGTAATACACTGGTCTTGAACCGACCTGCCACCTTCTTCGCGCTCCACCACCACTGCCACACTTACAACTCGGTTTGTGGCTGCAATGTAAAGTAACATCGGCTCATTGTGCAATGGTGATGCCAACACCGGAGCGGTGGACAACATCTTTTTCAGCTCACTGAACGCCACGTCGGCCTGCGGGGTCCATGTGAACCCGGTACTTTTCTTCATGAGTTGGTACAAGGTAAGGCTTTCTCTCCCAACCTGCTACAAATCGGCTCAACGAGGCTAGACACCCGTGAATTTCTGCACATCTTTCAAACACTCGGATCTCATGTTCTCAATAGCTCGGATCTTGGCCGGGTTAACCTCAATACCGGCTAGACACCAGGAAGCCGAGCAACTTTCCAGCCGGGACACCAAAGGTGCACTTGTCCGGGTTAAGTTTCAACCTATACTTTCTCAGGTTCACAAATGTCTCCTCGAGATCCTCGAGGAGAGTATGTTTCTCCTTAGACTTGATGACAATATCATCGACATACACTTGCACATTTTTACCCATCTGAGAGTGCAGGCATTTCTGCATACACCTCTGATAAGTTGCCCCGGCATTTCTCAGACCAAAACACATGACACGATAGCAGTACGCCCCATACGGGGTAATAAAGGCAGTCTTTATTTGATCTTTCGGTTCAGTGGTATCTGGTGAAAACCAGAGTACGCATCGATAAAGGACAACAGTTCACAACCAGCAGTAGAATCGATCACTTGATCAATCCGAGGTAATGGAAACGGATCCTTCGGGCACGCCTTGTTGAGGTTAGTGAAGTCGATGCACATGCGCCACACCTTGACCACGGCTGGCTCGTCTTCTTCTTTTCCACCAAGACTGGATTGGATATCCAGTCCGGATGCAGCACCTCCATTATGAACCCGGCTGCAAGCAACTTAGCCAGCTCGTCCAGCACCACTTGTCTTCGGTCGTCTGAGAGACGACGGGTCGGTTGCCTCACCGGTTTCACCTCCGGCCTGACAAATAAAGAGTGCTCTGCCAACTCCCTCGGAACACCAGGCAGGTCCTTAGCTGACCATGCAAAGATATCCCGATTCTCACGGAGGAAGTGACAGAGCTCGCTTCCTATTTCTCGCCCAGCCCGGCCCAATGATGGCCATGCGCTCGGGTGCTCCGGGTCAATGGGAATTTCTTGGTCTCCTTGGGCACCTCGAACGCAGCAGCTGAGTCCGGGCTCATCAGTCCGGACACGCCGAGCTGCGTGGACTGCGCCATTGCCACCACGTGCAGTTTCTTCTTCTCAGCTGCAATCACCAAAGCCTCGGCCAGATTAGACCCCGCCGAGGCACACTGAATGGCTCGCTTGTAATCACCCGAGATGGTTATGATCCCTGGGCCCTGGCATTTTCATCTTCAGGTACGCCACATGGGTGGAAATCATGAACTTGGCCAGGCTGGCCTTCCAAGCAATGCATGGTATGCACTCTCCAAGTCCACCACCTCGAACTCGATACTCTCAACTCGGCAGTTATCCTTGGTTCCAAATGCTACATCCACCCATATCTTGCCCATGGGTGCACAGGAAACGCCAGGCACAATCCCATGAAAGGTACAACTGCTAGGCATTAACTGATTTGGGATATGCCTAACTTCACCATTGTGTCCGGTACATGATGTTGATGGCACTGCCATTGTCCACCAGAACTCGGGTAAACCTTACATTGTTAGTAGGCCCGCACAACGTCGGATCTACCACCAGGGCATACCTTCCAGGGCTCGGCATGATCCGAGGTGTATCTTTCCTGCTCCAAGTGACCTCCTGCTCAGACCAGTTCATGTAGGTCGGCACCACCGGCATTACTGCATTCACCTCCATGGCACGCCTCTGCACACTCTTCTTGTCAGTGGGCTCGGTCACAAAGACCACATAGCTCGCATGAGCCTCTCTATAGTCATTTCCGGGGTATTCATACTGCTGCTTGGTCCGGCACCACCATTGTTGTTGTTACCTCGGACGTTCACCACATTCACCGGTCTTGCGCTGCAGGCCTCGGAGGAGGTGCAGTGGTTATTGGGGTAACATTTGCTCCGGACAGATTCGGGTTAGACCTGGCTGAAATCTCTGAGGTGGTCCTCCTCTGTTTCCTCCGGCCCTTGCCCCTTCTTCCCTGATCCTGCGGTGCCAGCTGCACTGCCGGGTTGAATGGTTGGCTGGCTTACGCGGATCGGTCGTATGGTAACGGCAGGGACCATCTATCATTGATTCATAAGTCAAGGGTGGCTCTGGGTTCGGACTAAATGCCGGACCACTGATTTTCGGCCTCTGGACACCTCCAGCTTCGGGCTGATCCGGGTTCACCGCTGCAACTTGGTTCGAGGTGTACGGGTAGTCCGGCTCCCTCCTCTTGTGCCCGAGCTCTTGGCGGTCATTATACCTCGGTCCGAGCCGGTTATTTATTGGCTCCCTTCTTCTGTTACGTGCTCCTGCCTCGGCTGCTGGCTGCATCGGATCACCAAGAGCATAAGAATCGCAATCCGGATTGCCTCTGCAAGGGATTTCGGCATATCTCTGTAGCCTCTGCTGCCATGTCGGCAACCATCTGCAAACCAGGAGATGGCCTGGGCCTCTACAACTCCTTCACAGGAATTCCGGACATTGCTCCACCGAGTTAAGAACTCCGATCAGTTTCATGATCATCTTGCTTACATGCTGCCAGGAGCTGAGGTCGGTTTGGCCTTTTGTAGGTACTAGCAAAGTTGCTGTTAAACGCCAGCTCCAAGTCTATCCAGGAGTTGATACTATACTCCGGCAAATTATTCAGCCAGATCCGAGCTGGACCTCCAACATGTGCGGGAGATACCGGACCGCCCATCGGCGATTGCCCCCCGCTATGTGCACCGAGGATACATAATCTGTCACCAATCTTGTGGCTTGGTGCTCCCGTTGTATGGCTTGGCGTTCCGACCTAACTGGAACTGAGATACTGGTGGTGGTGGCTCCCTCATGATCCGAGGTCCAAAACATGCCGGACCAGGAGGGCCTTCCTCCTCCAGTTGCTCGGACAAGTAGATTCTATCCAGCTTGTTGCGGATCGCCCGGAGCTAACATCCGACTCCTA